>CM055116.1:1058895921-1059495921 GCA_029206835.1 Rana muscosa
GGGGGGTCGCCTTCCCGAGTTTGCAGCTCGGTGGACCTCCCAGCTTTCCGACCAGTGGGTTTGCAAAGTGGTTTCATCAGGGTACAAGATAGAATTTCTTTCTTGTCCACCTAACAGATTTTTTCCCTCAAACCTTCATCTTCCTCCAGCTCATCGGAACGCCCTGTTTTGGGCAGTGCAGGACCTGCTAAAGGGCGGGGTGATAGTACCTGTGCCGCTGCCGGAAAGGTTTCAGGGATTTTTTACTCCAATCTGTTTGTAGTCCCAAAGAAGGACGGGGTCCGTCCAATCCTAGATCTCAAGGCCCTCAACACCTTTGTAAAGGTGCGAAGGTTCAGGATGGAATCAGTTCGCTCTGTGGTCGCCGCACTCCATCCGGAGGATTTTCTGGCATCCTTGGACATCAAGGACGCATACTTGCATGTCCCCATATGCATCAGGCATCAGAGAGTTCTGCGTTTTGGAGTCGGGGGTGATCACTACCAATTTGTGGCTCTCCCTTTTGGCCTGGCATCGGCACCAAGGGTTTTCACCAAGGTGCTCGTCCCGATTCTGGCCTTGCTGAGACAGCGAGGCATCGCTATCATGGGCTACCTGGATGACCTCCTTGAGAGCTGCTTCAGACTCAGAATTAGAGGAGGATGTAGCGATTGCCAGTCAGATCCTTCAAAAATTTGGTTGGGTACTGAACCTCCAGAAGTCGGTGTTGGTGCCGACTCAGCGCCTGGAATACCTGGGCTTGATCCTGGACTCCTCGGAGGCGAAGGTTTTTCTCCCTTTAGAAAAATTGCAGGCTCTTCAGGTGGCGGTAAATCTGTTGGCATCCCGCAGGTGGTTGTCGCTGCATTTTGCATGTGAGTCCTGGGTCTCGTGGTGGCCTCCTTCGAGGCGGTACCGTATGCTCAATTTCACACTCGAGAAGGAGATCCTGTCCAATTGGGACAAGTCTCCGTTGTCCCTTGATTGTCAAATCCGGGTGAGCCAACTAGTCAGGACTTCCCTGGTCTGGTGGCTGACATCTCCGGCCCTTCAGTCTGGAAAGTCTTTCCTACCCTTTCACTGGATGGTGATCACGATGGACGCCAGCCTGACCGGTTGGGGGGGTGTTTGGGGGGTCCAGTTGACAAGTCGCTGGACACAGGAAGAATCCTGCCTGCCGATCAATGTACTGGAACTGCCTCTCCACATAGTCACAGAGGCTATAGGGGCATCCAGTCAGGATCCAGTCAGACAACGCCATGGCGGTCGCATATGTCAACCATCAAGGAGGAACAAGGAGGTCAGCTGCAGCATCAGAGGTCACTTGCATCCTGCGGTGGGCAGAAAGGAGCGTGCCGGCTCTATCGGCCGTATACATTCCGGGCGTATAAAACTGTCAGGCGGACTACCTAAGTCGCCAGATGCTGGACCAAGGAGAATGGTCGCTACACCCGGACGTGTTTCAACTCCTTCCCCTAAAATGGGCATTGCCAGACGTGGATCTCCTGGCTTCTCGACTCAATCAGAAGGTATTGAGGCTTGTGGCCAGGTCAAAATATCCCTGGGCGGACGCAACGGACGCGTTGGTGGCCCCGTGGGGACAGTATCGGCTGATCTATGCTTTTCCCCCACTGAAACTTCTTCCTTGTCTGCTCCGCATAGTGGAGACCGAGAGGATTCCGGTAATCCTAATTGCCCCAGATTGGCCTCGGCGTCCCTGGTACGCCGACCTGGCGCGCTTGGTGGCGGATGCCCCTTGGCGACTGCAGTTGCGGGAGGACCTTCTGTCGCAAGGTCCCATACTTCATCCTGCTTTACAGTCGCTGGCTTTAACGGCATGGCTATTAAAAAAACAAGGTACTAAGGGACCAAGGCCTGTCGGATTCAGTAATTTCCACTATGCTGAGGGCACGGAAGTCATCTTCTCGGAAGATCTACCATTGCACGTGGAAGGCATACATCTCTATGTGTGAGGAGATGGAGTGGCGTCCACGGGCATATTCGGTTTCCAGGATCCTGCTGTTTCTACAGCGTGGAGTGGATTAGAAACTTGCCTTAAGCACCATTAAGGGGCAGATTTCAGCCTTGGCTGTTTTCTTTCAACGACCCCTGGCGGCTCATTTACTGGTGAGAACGTTTGTGCAAGGGGTCCGACATGTGGCTCCTCCGGTTCGACCACCACTACCTCCGTGGGATTTGAATCTGGTGCTCTCGTTACTTCAGAAACCTCCCATCAGAGAGATTCCTCTTTTGACACTTTCTCAGAAAGTTGCCTTTCTGGTGGCCATTACATCTGTCAGGAGGGTTTCTGAGTTGGCGGCCTTGTCTTGCAAGTCCCCCTACTTGATCCTCCATAAGGATAAATCGGTGCTACGTCCGCAGCCTTTGTTTCTTCCAAAGGTGGTTTCGGCTTTTCATCTGAATGAGGACATTGTACTTCCATCCTTGTGTCCTCGGTCGTCGCATTCCCAAAGAGGTTGCGTTACACCCACAGAGCACGTTACACGTCTAAGGAATGTATCTGTTTGCTACGGCTCAGTTTCGGAGGTCAGACTCACTGTTTGTGTCGGTGACTGGTCCAAAGAAAGGCCTGGCGGTCTCGTCGGCCACCATTTCTCGGTGGATCAGACAGATTGTGATTCAGGCTTATGCCCTTAAAGGGCGGGCGCCTTCCTTTCCTGTCACGGCGCATTCAACCAGGGTGATTGGTGCCTCCTGGGCTTTTCGACATCAAGCGTCTGTCTCACAGGTGTGTAAGGCGGCGACCTGGTCGTCCGTTCACACCTTCACTAAATTTTACAAGGTTGACGTGCATGCATCTGTGGATGCTTGCTTCGGCCGCAAGGTTTTGCAGGCGGCTGTTTAAGGTTGCAACTCCTCCTGTTTGTTTGGGGTGAAGTTTGTTTGCTTGCTGTTCCCACCCCTCGTTTTTTTGACACTGCTTGGGGACGTCCCACATGTCAAGACTAAAGGAGCTGTGTCCGTCCATGGACGAAAGAGAAAATAGGATTTTTGTACTCACCGTAAAATCCTTTTCTCTGAAGTACATGGACGGACACAGCACCCACCCCTCCTGTTTGAGTTTGTACTGCTTTTTAATGAACTGTGCTGCTGAGTGCAAGGTGAGGGGTTATGACCAGAGGGAACGCCCCCTGGACGGGGCTGTTCAGCTTTGGTACAATTACATGTTTTTGTATATCTAACATGTCTTCCTAGTCCTCTCCTAATAGACGGAACATAACCCACTTGTCAAGACGAATGCCCTGTACACATGGTCGGTTTTTCCGATGAAAAAAGTCCGATGGACTTTTTTCATCGGAAAAAACGATTGTGTGTGGGCCCCATCTGACTTTTTTCCATCGGTGTTAAAAAATAGAACATGTTTTAAATGTTTCCGATGGAAAAAAAAAACGATAGGAAATTCTGATCGTCTGTGTGGAACTCCAACGGAGAAAAAACCCACGCATGCTCAGAATCAGGTCGACGCATGCTCAGAAGCATTGAACTTCATTTTTCTCGGCTCGTCCTGAGTGTTTTACGTCAGTGTTTTGGACGGTCGGAATTTTGTCTGATGGTGTGTAGGCAAGACTGATGAAAGTCAGCTTCATCGGAATTCCGACGGAAAATTCCATCGGAAATCCGATCGTGTGTACAGGGCATAAAGGAGCTGTGTCCGTCCATGGACTTCAAAGAAAAGGATTTTACGGTGAGTACAAAAATCCAATTTTTTCTTTTAAGATGATGGTTTTACATGAATAAATAAAAGCTGATCACTGTCAGCACCCCTGCCAGTGTTAAATGGTTTGTCTCATCCTTGTAAACTGATGCAGCTATAAGAAAGCTTGTTCTTTTGAAAAACAACAGACTTACTGGCCAGATCACTAAATGAAAATAGATGAAAGAAAAAAAATGCTGCCATTACATAAAAGAATTAGGTAGCTGCAATATAATAAATGTTTGCTTTTGTGCTTAATACTGCTTTAAATCTAGGCAGTTAAACCAAACCAAATTATGAAAAATGTATACTGTTAGGCTACCTTCAGTAAAAACTTATTTTCAAAATGACCATCTGGAGATAAAGTTAACAGTGACTTCATGCAAATTTTGACTTTTTCTAGTAAATGTCTAGTTTGACCCCTCCCAGGCCTCCTTATTGGTTATTGAAGCAAACTGCCTATTATATACAGTATAAAGACCAATAGAGCGGGTTAGGCGGTGAAGGTGATGGGGACAAGCTTAACGTTTGTAGGAAAAGTGAACATTAGCATATCATTTCAGCTGCTACATTTTGCTTAGATGTGAGGTTTTAATTGAAGGTAACCTCCGCTTATGCAATTTTCATCACATGCTGAATGTGATATGCCTAGATTTGTGATTTTATTTTACATTTCAGATTCTCACATCCAAATTCATACTGTAAATATGATTGACTTATAATTAAGTGGTAAGTTCTGTACAAGCTTTTAGACTTGTTTGTATCATTTAAAAAAAATATGAAAGGTCTTTTTCATGAGATTTTTCTTTTTCCATTTATGAGGCCGGTCTTGCTCACACAGAGCTAGTTATGAGAATGAGCTAGCATATGCCTCTCCATATGTGCAGCATAGATCCACTCCATACAACTATCGGTGGTCGCTCAGTGGCCAAGGTTTTTCCTACAGCCTGTAATCTCTCCCCTTAGATCAAATCACTTTGCTGTGAGTACTTCAGCCTGCATCTAAATTAAGAGCCAGAAATTTGTATATATTACAATTTGATTATTCTCCATCTGTTCGTGGGGAAAAAATGTATTTGTACCATAATTTCCTAAAAATTGCATTTTATTTATTTTTTAAACCAGATGCATTTGGAAAAAGCTTTATGTTTCTTTGCTAAGTGCTGCAGAGCACGTAAACTCATTTACAGCTACTAAATTTTCTTTCTTGCTCAGTAGCATTTTTAAATTAAAATCTGCAATTTTTCCCACAAGGCAAAAAACTAGATTCATATTTCTGAAACAGTCATTTTTACAAATCTACAGAGATCATTTCTTAGGTTTGTAATCAGTTTTTAAGCAAGTTTTTTTATTTTTATTTTTTATTTTTACTTTCTCTTGTAAATATGAGATCATTACAGCATTTTGGGTTTATGAATGAGGACTTGTAGGATGAGTTTCTGCTGCCATTCGTAATAAGAGATATGGCATGTACCATGTACAGTAAGGTACCCTGGGAAGCAAGCTCAGAGATAGCAACGTCAAAACACGATGTTGATAGTTTCTGTTAGCTTTGTTAGTTTTAGTTTTACTGTGTTTGGACACCTCTGTGCACTTTTTGGTAAATCTAGTGTGAGGGGGTTAGCTCGGCAGCGGGTGTGTGTGACCCCCGGGATGGGCTCCCCACACAAAAACAGGCCCAGCAAACGGAGGTTGTGGTTTTCAAAATCAAAAAGGTGCGGTTTATTTTCTATTTACAGTGACAAAACACAGCAAAGCAAAAGAAACATAAACAAAATAAATCCTGGTCAACTTGACCTCTGACTAAACATACAGGTTTCCTAACTAACAACTGGGATCAGCCTAGTGCTGTCCTAGTCCCTAAGTCCCTGGTTTTAAATGTCCAAGCAAATAGCCACACAGGCTTTGTCTCACCGCACAGGGGTTCACTCTCCCTAGACAGTCCACACAGGTCTGGTTCCAGGCATGAGCTAACATCTAATGAAGCTGGGAGTTCTTATAGAGGCCTAAATGAGCTGACAAGCTTCAGCTGGTCTCATCAACTCCCTGTCTGCACGACGCCCCACACTCTCCCTAGAGGTATGAGTCATCCATGAGCCCATTTGCCTCAGCTGGGCTTATACAACTCTCCACCTAGTTGTATAAGTCGGCGTAAAGCCTGAATCTGGGCGAAATATATCTACCCCCCTGGATGCAACCAGGTGACTTTACCTTCCTGCTGTCACATACCCCCCCCTCTTGTTTTAACCTCGGGGTTGGAACACCAGCAATCAGGCATTCATGTACTCGAGACAAAGCATCCACATTCCCCATTTGAACGCCAGGGCGATGCTTTACTGTGAAGTTGAATTCCTGGAGGGCCAGGAACCACCTATTCACTCTTCTATTTGTTTCCTTGTTTTGAGCCATCCACTTTAACGGAGCGTGATCCGTAACCATGTCAAAGTGCCTACCTAGCAGGTAGTACCGAAGGGAATCTAGAGCCCACTTCACCGCTAAACACTCCTTTTCAATGGTGGCGTAATTTACCTCATGGGACTTCAACTTCCTGCTGAGGTAAATGACTGGGTGCTCTTCCCCGTTCCAGACCTGGGACAATACTGCTCCTAACCCCACATCTGACGCATCACTTTGTACGACAAAGTCTTTAGAGAAGTCGGGTGAGTACAACACTGGCTGGCTACATAAGGCTTGTTTCAAGAATTGGAATGCTGCCTCAGCCTCGGGGGTCCATTTAATCATGACCGACCCTTTCCCCTTCGTCAGGTTGGTTAGGGGCACAGCCTTAGAAGCAAAGTGGGGAATGAATCGCCAATAATACCCAGCGATTCCCAGAAAGGCTCGTACCTGCTTCTTGCTGTTGGGACGTGGCCAACTCTGGATGGCCTCGACTTTGTTGAGTTGGGGTTTTATTACTCCCCTCCCAATGGTGTACCCAAGATATTTGGCCTCCTCCTGCCCAATGGTACACTTCTTGGGGTTAGCCGTAAACCCCGCTTCCCGAACAGAGTCCAGGACTGCTTGCACTTTTGGCAGATGTGAGGCCCAATCTGTGCTATGGACAATTACGTCATCCAGGTAAGCCGCAGCATACTTCCGATGGGGCCTCAGCATCTGGTCCATTTTCCGCTGGAATGTGGCCGGCGCATTCTGTAACCCGAACGGCATTCTTTTATATTGGAACGCCCCGTCTGGGGTTACAAATGCGGTTTTCTCTTTGGCCGACTTGGCCAGGGGGATTTGCCAATACCCTTTTGTGAGGTCAAGAGTCGTCATGTATCGGGCTGTTCCCATCCGGTCGATCAACTCATCTATACGTGGCATGGGGTAGGTGTCAAATTTTGTAACTTTGTTCAACTGACGAAAATCGTTACAAAATCGCCAGCTCCCATCCGGTTTAGGCACCAACACAATGGGACTAGACCAATCACTTTGGGACTCCTCTATCACCCCTAAGTTCAGCATTTTCTGTACTTCCTCCCGTATTGCCTCCCGTCGGGCCTCTGGGATCCGATAGGGTTTTAACTTCACCCTTTCACCGGGCGGGGTAATGATGTCATGCTCTACCCCAGATGTTTGTCCCGGCAGCTCAGAGAATACCTCCTTGTTGCGAAGCACAAACTCCTTAACCTCCTGTTGTTGGGGTTGTGACAAGGTGGCTGCTATTCCAACCTCAGGAATCACGCAACCAGTTTGAGCTGGTGACCAAGTGTCTGCGACTAGGGACTCTCTATCCCTCCAGGCTTTCAACAGATTAACGTGATAGATCTGTTCGGGCTTTCGCCTTCCTGGTTGTCTGACCTTGTAATTCACTTCGCTCACTTTTTCCATTATCTCGTAGGGGCCTTGCCATTTGGCAAGGAATTTACTTTCAACCGTAGGGACAAGTACCAGTATCCTATCCCCCGGGGAAAAGGTACGGGTCTTGGCTCCACGGTTGTACACTCTCTGCTGTGCTAACTGCGCTTGGGCCAAATGTTCCTTCACGATGGGCATTACCTGTGCAATTCGGTCTTGCATCAGGGCGACATGCTCAATCACACTCCTGTGGGGAGAACTCTCACTTTCCCAAGTTTCCTTGGCAATATCCAACAGCCCTCTTGGGTGTCTCCCATACAGTAACTCAAAGGGGGAGAATCCCGTAGAGGATTGGGGCACCTCCCTAATAGCAAACATCAGATAAGGAAGTAGACAGTCCCAATCCTTTCCATCTCTATCCACCACTTTCTTCAACATTTGTTTTAGGGTTTTGTTGAATCTTTCAACCAGCCCATCGGTTTGGGGGTGATACACAGATGTACGTAAGTGCGTCACTTTGAACAATTTACACAGCTCCTTCATAACCCGGGACATAAAGGGTGTACCTTGGTCCGTAAGCAGTTCTTTACAAATACCCACCCGGCTAAACACAAGAGATAGCTCTTTGGCTATGGTTTTGGCCGAGGTATTTCGGAGAGGGATCGCTTCTGGATAACGGGTGGCATAGTCCATTATAACTAATATGTACTGGTGCCCCCTAGCGGACTTGATTATAGGACCTACCAAATCCATGGCGATCCTCTCAAACGGGACCTCAATGATGGGTAGAGGGACCAGCGGGCTACGGAAATGTGGCATCGGGGCCGACCTCTGACACACAGGGCAGGAGGAACAATAATTTTCTATGTCCTTCATCACCCCCGGCCAATAGAATCTCTGTAATACCCTCTCTCGGGTTTTCTCTGTCCCCAGATGACCTCCAAGAATGTGCCCATGGGCCAACTCCAACACCAACTTCCTGTAAGGTTTGGGCACCACAAGCTGCTCAACGGTTTCTTCTGCCCTTTTTGCCAGCCGATACAGTAGGTCCTTCTCTACGCTGAAGTATGGGTAAGTGCAGGTATTATCTGGGTTCACTAACTCGCCATCTATTTTCACTACGTTTTCCCGTGCCTTTATTAGGGCGGGGTCTTTCAACTGTTCTGTGGCAAAGTTTTCCCTGTGAACCTCAAGATCAGAAAACTCCACAGACGGTAGGTTTTCGTCTGAGGAGGTGGGCTCCTCTCCAGTTTCTTGAGTCTCCCCTGCCAATACTGATAAGGGAAATTCCGGAGAGTCCTCACCACTCTCAGGGGAGTTCTGGCTATCACATTCCTGGTACATAGGGGCACCAGTGGGGGGCTCAGGATCATCCCACAGTTCCCAGAACTTCGGAAAATCCCTTCCCACAATGGCGTCATGCGGTAACTGAGATACTAAGCCCACTGGATGAGAGAGGGTACCTTTGGGGGTCTCGAAACACACTGTAGTCACTTGATACTCTCGGGTGTCCCCATGCACACAAATAACAGCTACCTTGCTATTCCCAGAGACCTCTGTTTTAACTAACTCAGCCTTTATCAGGGTCACAAGGCTACCTGAATCCAGCAATACCACAACATTTCTACCATTAACACACATTTTGCATAAATGTTTCTCAGTTCCTCGAATGGCAGTGCATGCGACTGTCGCACACAGCGACTGACGTCTGCCCGTCAGAAAGTCACACTGCATGGGTTCCTCCACAACCGGGCAATTGGCTGCAATATGTCCCGCTTGCCGGCAGCGGTAGCAAACGATCCTTCTTGCCGCCTCTTGAGCCGCTGATTTCCCAGGCTGTTCTCGCCAAACTTGGGGTAGAGCTCCCACCCTCTCACTCTCTCCACCCTCACCCCTTGGAATCCTCTTATCCGCCCCTGGGGATGGTCTGGTCTTAGGGTGGAAAGTCCGAGTGTCTCTGGAAGAGGCCGTCAGGTTCTCTGTAGCCAAGTATTTCTCCACACGATCCACAAGACCATCGGCCGTCTCTGGGTCTCCATGGCTTACCCACTTTTGGATGGCAGTAGGAAGAGCTCTCAAAAACCGATCCATTACAACACGTTCCACAATCTTTGGTGCGGACAAAGTCTCTGGCTGTAGCCACTTTCTGCTCAGGTGAATGAGATCATACATTTGAGACCTGGGGGGTTTTCCAAGCTGGAAAGTCCAGTTATGCACACGCTGAGCCCGGACAGCCTGGGTGACACCCAGCCTTGCCAATATTTCAGCTTTTAGCATCACATAGTCTTTTGCTTGGTTAGGCTCTAGGTCATAGTAAGCTTTCTGCGATTCACCAGTTAACAGAGGAGCCACCAGTCCAGCCCACTGCTCCTCAGGCCACTTTTCTCTTTCAGCGGTCCTTTCAAATGTGGTCAAAAATACCTCTGGATCATCCTCTCCAGTCATTTTTGTCAATAAACGACTCACCCCAAAGGACGCGGTATTAGTGGGACGGCTTTCCTCACTGGTCTGCGGACGTTGCTGCATTACTGCTTCCATCTGTTGTTGTAGTCTCTGCTCTTGCTTCTGCAACAGGTCTATGAAGCGGGCCTCAGATTGCTGCTGGGCTTGTTGCTGAGCCTCCAGACTCTGTTGCAAAGTTGCGTTTGTCTGCTGCTGGGCTGCAAGGCTCTGTTGATGAGCTTGCTGCTGGGCTGCGAAGTTCTGTTGTTGAGCTGCAAGGCTCTTTTGCAAACCTGCATTTGTCTGCTGTTGATTGGCATTTGCTAGAGCCAGCTGCTTCAGTATCTCCTCCATGCTGGCTTAAAAAAAACTGCCACTGGTTCTCCACCAACTGTGAGGGGGTTAGCTCGGCAGCGGGTGTGTGTGACCCCCGGGATGGGCTCCCCACACAAAAACAGGCCCAGCAAACGGAGGTTGTGGTTTTCAAAATCAAAAAGGTGCGGTTTATTTTCTATTTACAGTGACAAAACACAGCAAAGCAAAAGAAACATAAACAAAATAAATCCTGGTCAACTTGACCTCTGACTAAACATACAGGTTTCCTAACTAACAACTGGGATCAGCCTAGTGCTGTCCTAGTCCCTAAGTCCCTGGTTTTAAATGTCCAAGCAAATAGCCACACAGGCTTTGTCTCACCGCACAGGGGTTCACTCTCCCTAGACAGTCCACACAGGTCTGGTTCCAGGCATGAGCTAACATCTAATGAAGCTGGGAGTTCTTATAGAGGCCTAAATGAGCTGACAAGCTTCAGCTGGTCTCATCAACTCCCTGTCTGCACGACGCCCCACACTCTCCCTAGAGGTATGAGTCATCCATGAGCCCATTTGCCTCAGCTGGGCTTATACAACTCTCCACCTAGTTGTATAAGTCGGCGTAAAGCCTGAATCTGGGCGAAATATATCTACCCCCCTGGATGCAACCAGGTGACTTTACCTTCCTGCTGTCACACTAGCCTCAAAATTATAGAACAAAGTAGTGCAAAGGCTCCTTACCATAGTCACACAGCTCTCTGTTGCTCCAGTAAAATTCACAAATTTTTAAGGTTTTTGGTTTCCTCTTGACTGGCAGATTTCAAGTGATTCCTCTGTGTATATATAATGCACAAAAAGCTGCCTCATAGCACATTCTGGGTTTAATTTTGACTATAATAATCAAATAGCATAGTAAAACAGGGTTGAAATTTGTTCAAAAGGAAATCATCATTCATGTGTACCTAGAGCAGCATTATATGCAGTATACACCCCTACTCAGGGGCTGAGTTCAGGGTTGCCATCCATCAGTAAAGTTATTCACAGTTTGTAAAAAGAAGGGATTTTTTGCAGCTGTCATTAAATATTAGGGGCTGATAATTTGTCATTAAGGATGAGCTCCGGCGTGCTCGCATAGTACACGTGCAGAGCCCGCCAGGAAGTCGGCACCGCGCTGCGCTAATCACAGCCAGGGAGACATTTCCCGATCTCTGCAGCCGAGCATCGGGAAATGTCTCCCTTCCTGTCATTAGCGCAGCGCGGGTGCCGACTTCCTGGCGGGCTCTGCACATGTACTATGCGAACACGCCGGAGCTCATCCTTATTTGTCATGCTGTGTTGACTTTTTGAGTGTAAACCAGGCAAATTACTTGTTATGGGTATTGTCATTGTTTCCATATTCTGTTTATACTGTTTAAATATTGATTGTCTTAGTTTTTAAGAGGAGTTCTGTTTCATGTTGTCAGTAAAAAATGTGCTTCGTCAGTACATTTTGCATGGCGTATCGGTAACAAATGCTGCTGGAGGTTGGCAACCCTGGTTGAGTTGCATGAAAAGCATCTGTTAATGAATGCAGAGCTTAGTCAAGGAATGCACACAAGGTAGTTTCCCATTTACTAAAAACATGATGTATGCACAGAAACACCAACTTCTGCTGGACGAAGAAAAGTCAAACGCCAACCTTTTTTTTCCTTTACCATCACTGAGGCACACAGCTTAAATAGTTCACAGACAAGCCAAGTTAGAAGGTTTAGATGGCTTATTTGTACATTCGACATCTCCATATACAATGTACAGTAGGTCATAGACGAAATACTGAATTAAGAATATTATAAACTGGTTAATGACTGATAAAACCGCCATCTTATTGAATCACTAGGCAATCACTAGGCATGGCTTTGTCTACCGCAGCTCTGAGACTAGTTTCAGCTTTGCCTTTGCTTTAGAACTCCAAAAGGGTTGGACTCTAAATTGTAGAACAAGTCTTGCAACCTGTGAACCCCAAAAATTGATATTGGGGTCAATTAAGGAATCCTAGAACTTGATTTACACTGTGATTGCAAGCACAGCAAGTCCATTATTTGCCAAGTGAACTCTCCTAGCATCATGATAATATTGACATCACTTCTGGTGATGTTAGAAGCCCCAGTGGGGGCAAATCACATTCCCAATCCAATAAATAGCATAATTGGGCCCAAGTTGCTCTATGGAGGAACCTGTATGGTCAATAGGTAAATAGACAACATGTCTTTTCTTACCCTTGTGCTTTCCTTTTTCCTCCTTTAAGAGCTAACATTATTCTGCATGTTACATAGCTAGTACATTTTCCCCTGATTAAATAACAGAATGGTATTTTGTAAATTAGCCTTTTGTTTGTCAAAATGACTTGTAGCAATAAAATTAATTCATCTGTGTGCACCTCCTGGGTATTGTGACACTAAGGTAAAACCTGGAAAAGGCTGATTTATCCACGCACAAAAAGTAGTCATTTTTAGCTTCTACAACAAGAACATACATGTTTCCGCACAATGGATGAGTGAAGTTACTTTGTGTCAGTAACATATCTGGCAGCCTACCAAATGTTAATTTGCTCTTAGCTACTTGAGATTAAATGTAATTCCTTCCCTGAGCAGTTTTAAAGTAAGCAAGCATGAAAGCATTTTCTGAGTAATCTGGGAGGAATTGACATTTAAATGAGTTAGCATTACATCTGCACTTTAAGGCTATTCATTTCATAGATAAATTAACTACATTATTCTCTCTTTATCTTACGTTTTGAAAGAACTCCATCAGCAGAAGAAATGGCAGTCCAGGGTCAGCTGAAACTGCTCTTATCCCAACCATGCTGTAATTGGAACTTGCTGCTCGAAACACTGCTGCATCCTGATTGTCTTGTTGCTAGAACTTTGTTGACTGGCTCAAGTAAGTGTACCTTCCATTTACATTATGTATATGTGAGTCTGGGTATAGTTTATGTATATGTGTGTGTGTTTCGTTGTGTTGATGCTGTTTTTTCAAATACCAAAATATGCTTTAAAGAACAAATTAACCTAAAATAGGAAGTTACTTTTTTGTGTAAGCGCTGCTGACAAAATTCACAGAGCTTTATTTATTGTGTCTGTTTCACTTAAATGCTAGTAACCGTATTCCATAGTAGTTTATAGAGACTCAACCAGGTCAGTGTTGGCGGACTTTTTACTAGTTGTCTTTCTTTTTATATCACTTGGCAATATGCATATCAATACCAAATAATTAAAAAGGGAGTGTGCAGTCAGATAACAAAAGTGCCAGTTTATCTCAGGTTAAGCAATACCCACTGGCTAATATACAAGACCAATATGTCCCCTTAGATTGGTTGGGTGGGGGTTTCTGGTGCAGTCGAATGGCGTCTATGCACATAAGGATAGGCAGGATCTGTTGTAAACAATGATTAATTGTGGGCATCTCTAATCTTTTCTTTACAAGACAGCAGTGATCAAATATTTCTCACTAGTGTTATGTGACCTTCAAAGCCCATTGTGCCATTTATTATTTCAACAGCTAATTAATCAACTAATTAACAACTTCAGGTTTATCTACACGGCAAGCTTTCTTTGTTTTATCTAGACAATTTGCATAGGTAACAGATTATTATGACATTCTATTGAGTATGCAGTGGTTCTATAGTGAACAAGAGGTAAATGCCCAAATGTCTTTAGTCCATCCATCCAGCTATCCCTTATAATGGCTTATTTAACAAGGCAATGAAAAAAGTAATGGTGAAGATCAAAGTGTAGCAGCGGCTCTCTAAAAGTACAAGTTAAATTTTATTGAGCTTGTCCTATACCTAATTGTGCATGTTCTGAATGCAGAGTGCTATATTACATGCTTTACTTCCTCCCTCTTCTAGTAATCTTCATTGCGTGGCCCTACCCAGTGCCACAGGGCCTTCCTAGCAAAAACGCCCCTACTGACTTTTTTCTTTGTGCTCATGTGTGGCCTTCTTCTTTCCTATGGGTAAGCCTTAATTCACTGAATGGTTGGAAAGAATGGAGCCATTACCACATAGGGTGGCCACTAACATTCCTTTGAAAATCTGCTATTGTGTAGCATCCCCCCCCCCCCCCAATAAGAAAAAATTATTGTATTTTATATAATGCGGTTCCTGGTGGGGTAGCAGTCAGAATTTACGTGGGCAAATCTCTCATCACATGTGTTTTTTTTCTGTGAGACTTTCAAGGCTATTATTACCTTGTATCTTTAGCCTGCATGTTAGTGTATTTAGAGTCCATCTACAGTTTTGTCCTGAAAAATTTATTTTTAAAATTGGAATTATATAATGCTCCTTTTGCACAGCTTTGTGCAAAGGGAGAAGGTACTTCTCTGTGTATTAACAAACATGCTATGTGCATCATGTTCTAAAAATTGAGAAAAATTCACAATTGGTTTTATGATTGAATCTGAATGTTCAGTCTAAAATTGTCATAAATAAGCAAACATACCTATGAAAGACTATTGTTGCCCCCTTATTTAGCTGTACTTATTCTCTGCATGTTCATAGGCCCTGCATGTCAAAGGTGAGAGGCCTGTTAACTGCCTAACTTCAGGCTAATAATGCTGTCTTCTTAAAGTGGTTGTAAACCCCCCCAAAAAAAGAAGTTTCTGTCTCTTTAAGGCATGATATATAGCATAGTGTCAGTTGGCAATGTCAGCTGGCCCTCTCCATGCTGTAAAATACCCGGTTGATCCTGCCTGTTATTGTGTTCCCCTGTGTGTACTGATCACGCTAGTCATGACTGCTAATCCATGATAGTGTGGTCAGATTACATGCTTCCGTCGTCCTGCTCTCTCCTCAACATCTCTGCATCTCCCCCTCCCTCTCTCCCTGTCATTTCTGTAGTCTGTGTGTGAACTTTGAAGCCAATCTGCTCCCTGCCCCTCCCCTCCTGCCTTGAGTAACACTATTCTCTGCAGCTGCTCCAGTGCTTGTAAAGAAACATCTATTAATTACTTTGATCCTCTCTGTTTTAGGTTCATGTTTAGTGCAGTGTGTGTGTTTTCCTTAAATTATATTGCTACATACCTTCTTTGCATAGTGCATCTGTGCAGACACGTGTCTTGTATACATCAGAAGGGAACCTCAGCCCTTCCCACTGTAGTCCCTTAGATCAGAAAGGGAAGCAGGGGGAGGACACGTGACTGCACAGCAGCAGTGTGCAAAGAAGGTATTTAGCATTTTAATTTTAAGAAAAAAACACACACTGTACTAAACATGGACCTAAAACGGACAGCATTAAAGTAATTAATAGCTACAATCACTTTAATGTCTATAGCAAACTTCCGTGCAGCTCTGCAGAGAGCACAATCAACTTCATTTTTTTTTTTGTTGGTCAAAACTTAATTGAACAAGATGAAGTTTTGAAGCTGATTGGCTACAATGCACAGCTGCACCAGATTTTGCACTCCAGTTTTAGTAAATCAACCTCTATTTGTTTGATATTGTTATGATTATTTAGGTGCTGGAAAATAGCATAATTTCAACCAGTTGAAGTCAAGAGGCCTCCCTTAGCTCCAAGAGTTACCTGCAGGCACACTTAGAAAATTGTCTACACAGTTATATTCATTTATAATTGCAGTATAAGTTCAGATTCCTTCATAGCTCAGCTGGTCAGATTCTCGTTAAAACTGAACCATTGGTGTTGAGGTTTTGAGGTATAAACAGGCCCCACTCCATAAATGCAATGTCCAAAAGCTCCCTTGCTGGATCAGGCATGTTTTTGCTGGACTCATTTGGGCTCTTCAGCCATTTTGAGTGGCCAGGCCAGGATGACACATAAGAGTTAATTCATTCTGGCACCAAGCATATGCCAGGACTGTACCCTAACTTGTGCATGCACAGCTCAGTGTACACTGCAAAGAGTTTGCAAGGAGGAAAGAATCCTTTGATGCAGAAGCAACATATACACACACACACACACAGTATGTCTCTTCTACAATCAATAACTTCTTTTTATTTGTGAACTTTAATTTTACCCCCAAAGTTTCACTTTAAATTGGGGTTTTCATGTACCCATCCAGCCCTTTAATGGCCTGTAAATTCTGCATGTTATTTTGCCTTATATTGTGGCAAGAACAAATCAAAAATATGTTTTTTATTCAAATAACAGTTTTATTAGTTATCATAGAAGAGAAAAGTACAAAAAAAACAATGTGTGAATTTCGAAATGGCAATGAGAATGAAAGGGACTTTTACAAAGTTCACAATATACGTTTCATTAGCAGTAATGACATTGTGAGAGAAACATGGAAATATCAACTGCAAATAATGTAGTTTAGAATTATATAATATCTCTGCTGGAACATAAGAACAATATTACGTGATATAGGAAATCTGACATGACATAAAATAAGGCATGGAGAGTAAAGAGGTTAATATGAAGAGAGGGGAAGAAGAAAATAGGGAAGAAAAGAAAAAAGAAAAGGAGAGGGTCATCACATTAGCTCTGCCACAGATTCAAGGTGGGTCCTCCCAGAGATGCCACAGCTCCCAGACCCCATCATGGTCTTCCAGCCTATCCTGTATTCTAGCTGTCATTTTCTCCATGAGCTCCACATCCTTGACCCTAGCATACAGTGCATCTGGGGAAGGTGGAGAGCGCCTCTTCCAGTTGAGGGCGACAAGGCAGCGTGCGGCTGTAAGGATGTGTCTAAGTAGCTTCTTTTTAGGTTTTGGCTATTTTCAATGGGGAGAGGCCTAGTAGGAAGAATTTCGGTGTTATAGGTACTGTCACCTCAAAGAGGTGAGTCAGTAATTGCTGCGTTGAACGCCAAAATGGAGCTATGCCTTTGCACAATTCTCGGGCCTGAGAGTCAACTGGGGAAAATCCCAGATTCTCCCACTCAGGACGCTGTCCCCCAGTTGTGAGATTCCCGTGGATTGCGCCTTGCAGCGGGTGGAGGTGATCAAATATCTGGTGTTGCATATCTCCAACTCTGTGTCGGAATTTATTGCCTTGAATGTCAATCCACTTTTGCTTAAACTAAAATCCAGGTTACAGTCATGGCAGAATCTACCTTTGACACTCATATATAGGGTGAATTTTTTACCTCTATTTCTATATATAGTTCGCAATTCCCCTGTTTGGATACCGAGATATATATTCAAGAGAATAGATCAACTCATAACGACTTTCCTGTGGCAGGGGCGACACCCCCAAATTAAACTCCGGGTGTTACAACTGCTGTTGAAAAGGGGGGGACTGGCGGTCCCGGACTTCCACAGGTACTTCCTAGCGGGTCAGCTAGTATTCATTCACAGGTGGTTTACTCTACCTGAGGATGATACTGCCAATACACTAGAGGCGGCTATTGTTGGCTCCTATGAGGCGCTGACGCATCTTCCGCATCGTGGTATCAGGGCCCTGTATAGGCTTACAATATCCATGCAAGCAACCAGTAGAGCATGGGTAGCAGTGACCAAGACGGGTAGCGCTTCTGAGATTTCTCCCCACACAACACTATGGAAGAATCCCCAACTAGCACACTTCTGTGAGCACCCTGATCCAATCATCTGGACTAAATTTGGTATTAAGACTCTGAAAGACATAGTGGGTGGTGGGAAACATCTACAGTTTGGCACCCTGAAAACTAAGTTTAATCTTCCCAACACCCACTTGTTTCATTATCTTCAGCTCAGATATGCATACACTGCCCAATTTGGAGATACTGGTATTACCCTGCAAATGAGTGATTTAGAGTCTCTACTGAGGAAAAGACACCTTGGACAAGGCCTTGTCTACGACATATAAACAACTATTCTGGGACGGTGGAGATCTCCTTGCATGGTGTATGGCGGTGTGGGGGGCAATGTTCCCCCAGATGGACGGGGATGACTGAGATGATGTATGGGACATTAGTTTTACTAGATTGGATGGGCTGGTCCCTAGCAGAGACCAATTTAAATTCCTAAACCGTATATATCTTACTCCAGCTAGATTGGCTAAAATGTTCCCTACCCAGTCGCCCGGTTGCTGGTGGTGCAGTTCTCCCACTGCCGATTTCATGCATATATTTTGGAATTGTGTGACCATCCAAGTGTTTTGGAAGGGGGTCACCGAATGTGTAGCCGAGGTGACCGCCATTCATATACAGCCCACGATAGAGGTGTGCCTTTTGGGACTGGTACACAATCTAGCCCCAAAAATAATGACTCGTACTTTGCTGACGATCCTAATCTACTATGCTAGGAAAATGATAGTGTTATCATGGAAAAAGCCCAACCCTCCATCTGTATCAGCATGGCAGGCTGTGGTTAACAGGGCCGCCCCTCTATACAAGGCTACATACACTAGCAGGGGCATACCACAGAAATTTGATAAAGTGCGGGGTAGTTGGATGAATAGTGAAACTACAGTGGCAGATTAAGTGGTGTCTAATGGACTAAATCTGCAGCAGGATTTAACATGTATGTAACAGTTTGACATATCTAAACATCCCATTAGTTGTTACAAAGAAAAGGAGGCCTTATTAATATCTTGATTTTATCACTGAGTGAGGGTCTGGAAGTAGGAGGAGAGAGCCAATGCTGAAGAAATGTACATCGTTTTTTTTTGTGTGTGGCCTATTGGGCCTTGTGTATATTATTGTATACCTGTTATGGCAAAAGCAATAAATAAAACTTTTAAAAAAAAGAGGGATGGAGTGAAAAATTGCAAGTTTGGAGTTATAGATTGGGCATAGTGGTGAATCTGCAGGTATCCGTAAAACACCTGGTGAGCTAGATCATTTTATCCCGAAGTTCGGAAAATGGCAGCAATTTGCAGGATCTAGGGTTTACCAAGTGTCCAAAGTGGAATAAATTCCATGACGCTCAGGGCGATGACATCTGATGGGTGAGGCTATCAGGCATCTTAGGGTTGTAGAGGACGGAGGTCAGCAGTAATTTTTTGGATTTGAGCTCATGTTCACGTGACAACTTGCGCCAGAGCAGCCGAAGCTGGGACATATAGACCCCAACAATCGACTAGAGTCTACCTCAGCATTCGTATTCCAGAAGCTATTCGGATGTACAGTCGCCAACCAATTTTTTTCATTTCCGTCCATTTATTATAGGAGCGTTGGGGAAACCAGGAGACTATCGCAGGTAGTTGGGCCGCTTGGTAACATAATGAAGTTGGGGAACACTAGACCCCCATCGGAGCGCAACGCCATTAATACTGAGCGGGGTATTCTATGTCTCTTATAGTTCCAAACAAAGTGTATTAGGTCAGTTTGTAGTTTTCGCAGTTGTTCGTAAGGGAAAGGAATAGGTAGTGTTTGGAACAGGTACGAAAGCTTAGGAAGGATGGCCATCTTGACGGAGGCAATACACCCCAGAAGAGAAATATAATGGGTCTTTCACTTTTGCAACAGTTCCCTAATTGATCTAAATAAAGGGGGGAAGTTTGCTTGGTGCAAGGTGGTAAAGGTTGGGGTAATGTAAATCCCCCGGTATTTCAGGGCAGTTTCCAGTTATAGGGGAAACAGGTCTTTTAAGTGGTGAACTTCATCCTCGGGATATTAATTGGAAGGGCCTCTGACTTAGACGCATTTATTTTATATCCCGAGAGGGCCCCATATTTGCCAAGCTCAGCATGTAAATTCAGTAGGGAGATCCTAGGCTGGGTCAAAGTGAGTATAATATCGTCTGCAAACAACACCATTTTAAATTCCCTCCCTCTAACCGATATTCCCCTGAATGTCCGGATTCCTACGAATAGATGCCACCAAAGGTTCAACACATATCGCAAATAATAAAGGTGAAAACGGACATCCTTAGCGGGTACCATTAGTAACTGGAAAAGAGGATGAGAGGCCAAAAGGAACGTAGGGTTGGTTTAAAGGTGTTGGGTGGCTCGCGCGAAGGACCCCTTAAAGCCCATGTGGCGCAGCGTGGTGGTCAGAAAAGGCCAACCAAGACGGTCAAAAGCCTTTTCTGCATCCAGGCTTAATATTAGGGACTCCGAGCTGTCTCTGTTTGCCAGAGACAGGGAGGGTAAAACTGCGTTCAGACAGATCGAGAAAAGTTTAGTAAATATTTTTAGGTCAGAGTTCAAAAGGGCTATGGGCCTATAACTGGCACATAGGGAAGGGTTCTTGTCTGGTTTTGGGATCAGAGTGAGAAAGGATCTCTGCATGTCAATTGGAATGGGGGTTTGCTGAAGAAAAGCATTGGAGAGTTTACACATGTGCGGAAGCAACAGGGGAAGGAAGGATTTGTAGTACTCATATGGTAGGCCATCCGGGCCAGGGTATTTATGAGTAGGTAAGGTTTTAATAGTCATCGTAAGTTCCTCCTCTGTGATGGGCGCATTGAGGGAGAAGAGGTTCGTGGGCTGGAGTTGGGGAATCCCACTTTGTTCTAGATAATGATTCATACGATCCACCAAATCAGGCGGGGGGAAGATTATGAGGGATCCCGGCATTATTATATAGGTCAGTAAAGAATTCCTCAAAGGATTTAACTATATCTTGGGGGTGAGATAGTAGGCAACCCGACCTATTCTTAATTTGGTGTGGGGTCGATGTGTGGGAACGGTCAGACCGTTTTCTAGCTAGTAATAAGTGTGCCTTATTACCCTTGTCATAATACAGTTGTTTCAGCCGTACTAAGGCTTTTTCCACCTGACCCAACACCAAATCTTTAAGAGTCACACGTAGGTGAGTTATCTGTTTGAGGAGGGATAAGGATGGGGAAAGTTGTAATCGGTGTTCTAGGACCTTGAGTTCCTTTTTAGTTTGTAGTTTAGTGGCCCTAGCATCCTTCTTCATAGCTGAAGTAAGGGCAATACACCGACCTCGGAGAAAATATATGTTTTTATTAGCCTTGCCATGATAAACTGTTTAAAACTGATTGGCTGCTTGGCTTAGATCAGTATCTAATACAGACATCTGCTTGCAGAACTTCATAGAAATCGTCATACCTCTGCAGGATTGATTAGATTTTTATATAAAGAGTATAGGACAATGTGTGTCCACCAACTGCTATTCTACAAAATGTAATTTGCATCTGTCATTGTTAAGTGGTCTAACATTAGTTAGAACAGCAACATTGCTTCAGACTCTGTCCTAGCTCATATTCACAACCGAGCTCCATTCACTTACCTATTCAAATACCTGTCATCATCTACAAAGACTGACAAATGTTTGATCAAGATCACATTACTACCCTACTGCTCTCCTGTATTGAATTCTGCTAGCCGCTTTAATTATCACATGGATAAAGTGACAGAAAGCATAAATCTATTGACTGGCCAGGTCCTTGTGCGGCAGCAGAATATGTGCCTTCAAATGACATTGTGTACTTAAACCTGGAGAACAAAGTGGCCCACAGAAAACTGATACGCTTTTCCTGGGGAATATTTCTAGTCTTGCATATTTTATATTTTACATGAATTTCCAGATGTGTGAATTCTTGTGGCAAAAGTATGTATGGGATTATGTATCCTATTACTGTAAAACATCAACATATTGATGCCTCTGGGGAAGTAATGATAGAACAAAGAATCTGTGCTCTATGGTTACAAATATTTATTTATACTAGAGAATAGCATTTATACGGTAGAATACTTTTAGTGTTATAATATTCAGGTATAATTTTGGATAATTGAATCACAGGGACATTTATTGTTCACTTAGATGGTCTGGTTTAGATTTAAAGCAAATATTAGAGCTAGCAATGATCAAAGCCATAAATGAAGCCCATGCCTTTAAACGCATAAAGCAAAAGTTTTTTTGAGCAGTACATATTAGCATTTAATATACTTAGCACACTATTGGTAAGAACATTTTGTGACAAATTGCATTTTAAGATCCTTATTAGTGTTGCTCTGTTAATGTTTTAGATTTATGTGTTATGTTTCATCAGCTTTTGTCTTCTGTTCTGATGTGATGTTTGTGATATGTGAATTTGTGATATTCGGGACTTCTATCATTTAGAAAAAAACGTAAAACAAAATGCATATTTGGAAAGAACTGTTTCTTTGCAATTATGTGCAAATGTATGGTTTTAATAGTTTGTCTTTAGTGATGTATTTGTGAAGTATTTAAAAAATTGCATTCAAGGCCTGACCGAATTTTGTTTTACCAGACTGAGTGCATACATATTTTGAATGGGAGGGTTTGGTTCATTATAAATCAGATGATGCACTTTCTGTCTTCTAATGAGTTGCAGTGTTTACATTCCTTAAGAAATGGTTAACTTCCATTTCTATTTCAGGGAGTGCCTAAAATCTGACTAGTGCAGACTTCTGGGAAAATTCGTTAGTCAGTAACACAAGCAGAAAAATAGGATTTTTATAACAGCTTACCTGTAAAATCCTTTTCTTGGAGTACATCACGGGACACAGAGCAACATAGTCATTACTAATGGGTTATATAGATACCGTCAGGTGCTGGCACTGGCAACTTCCAAAACCGGAAGTACCCTCCCCTATATAAGCCCCTCCCATCCGGGAGCACCTCAGTTTTGTAGCAAAGCAATAAGTGTCCCCAAAGAGGGGCGGGAGCTCTGTGTCCCGTGATGTACTCCAAGAAAAGGATTTTACAGGTAAGCTGTTATAAAAATCCTATTTTCTTTCTCGTACATCACGGGACACAGAGCGACATAGTCATTACTAATGGGATGTCCTAAAGCAATGCCAAATGAGGGGGGGGATACACCATATATAAGCTGAGCGCTATCAAACATGAGGATCTTTTGCGGCCTGCAACACACTGCGCCCAAAGGCGACATCCTCCTGACTTCTAACGTCCACCTGGTAGAACCTAGTAAACGTGTGAACTGAAGACCATGTTGCGGCCTTACAGATTTGAGCCAGGGAGGCCTGGTGATGCACTGCCCATGAAGTTCCAACTGCTCTCGTGGAGTGCGCTCTAACTTTGAATGGAGGCGGTCTCCTTCTCAAGCCATAAGCTTGCATAATGACCTGTCGAATCCACTTGGCTAAAGTAGATTTTGACGCTGCCTGACCCTTTCTGGGGCCTTCCGGCAGAATAAACAAAGTATCCGTTCTGCGAATCTGAGCAGTGGCTTTTAGATAAGCTTTAACTGCTCTTACTACATCCAAAGAATGCAATAACTTTTCCTCTACCGAAGTAGGTTTGGGGAAAAAAGAAGGAAGAACCACATCTTGGTTCAAATGAAACCTCGATACCACCTTAGGAAGAAAGGCTGGATGAGGACGTAACACTACTCTGTCCTTATGGATAACCAGATATGGCTCCTTACAGGACATAGCTGCTAATTACGATACTCTTTTAGCCGAACAAATGGCTACTAGAAAAATCAATTTCCTGGTGAGAAGCACCAAGGAAATATGCTGTAATGGTTCAAATGGTTGTTTCTGTAGAACCGACAGAACCAAGTTTAGATCCCATGGACATATGGGAATATTAACCGGAGGACTAATACGCATCACTCCTTGTATAAAGGCTTTGACTAGTAAATGCGAAGCCAAGGGCCTTTGAAAAAATATTGACAAGGCCGAAATCTGACCCTTGATAGTACTCAAGGCAAGCTTCCTATCTACAGCCCACTGTAGGAAGTCCAGAATCCTACCTATTACGTACTTATGTGGATGCCATTTCTTGGCCTCACACCACGCGATGTACGCCTTCCAGATTCTATAGTAGATCTGCCTGGATACCGGCTTCCTGGCATTGATCATGGTAGATACCACAGCATTAGAGAGCCCTCTCTTTTTTAGAATGTGGGCTTCAATGGCCAGGCCGTCAAACCTAGGGCTGGTAAGGAAGGGTGGTATATCGGTCCTTGCGAAAGCAGGTCCGGACGACGTGGGAGAGTCCAAGGACTCCCCACTGAAATTTTACAATCTCCGCGTACCACGCTCTTCGGGGCCACGCTGGAGCCACCGGAATCACTGGTTTCTTTTCTACCCTGATTCTGCGGAGTAATCGAGGTAACCATTGTGGTGGTGTGAATGCATATATCAGCTTGAACTGATCCCAAGGGAACACTAGGGCATCCGAGCCGCAAGCTAGGGGATCCCTTGTCCGAGAGACAAACCTGTCCCCCTTTGCGTTGAATCTGGATACTAGAAGATCTACATCCGATGTTCCCCACCGCTGACATATTGTCCAGAAAACCTCGGGGTGAAGGGACCCTTCCTCTGGGCCTAATTGCTGGCGACTTAGAAAGTCCGCCTTCCAATTCTCCACTCCTGGAATGAATACCGCAGATATGGCTGGGACATATTTTTCTGCCCATTTCAGGATGTAATTTACTTCCCTCTGGGCTGCACGACTCCTGGTGCCCCCCTGATGATTGAATTCTGACAGGGGACCCTTGGAGTTTGGATGTCCATGCTACTAGGGCATACCGGGCTGCTCGTATCTCTAAGAGATTGATGGGCAGGGCCTTTTCTGCATCCGACCATCTGCCCTGAAGAGACCATTGCTCCAGTACTGCTCCCCAGCCTATAAGGCTGGCATCTGTAGTGACCACCTTCCAAGAAATCGGACTGAAGGATCTCCTTTTTTCCAGATTCTGGGGAACCAACCACCAACGGAGGCTCTTGCGAACGGAAGGGGACAAGGACATTGTAAGTCTAGGGCCTGAACTTTTTTGTTCCAGGCTGACAGTATGGCCCCTTGCAAATTCCTTGAATGGAATTGACCGTAGGGTACTGCTTCGAATGATGCCACCATCTTTCCCAGCAGCCTCATATACAGGCGTATGGACGGCTGTCTTTTTTGTACCCACTAAGTGGATCAAATCTTTCAAAGACAACACCTTTCCTCGAGGCAAGAATATTTTTCTCTGGCCTGAATCCAACCTTAGCCCCAAGTATTCCAGACTTTTGACTGGTTTTTAGGGGTGACTTGTCTCGGTTGATAATCCAACCGTGAGATTCCAGATACTTGATTGTCTTGTGAACGACCACGTCTAGTTTTTTCACTGAGTGGTCTATCAGCAACAAGTCATCTAGATATGCCATTATCATTACACCTTGTGTTCTTAGATTGGCCAATAAAGGGCCAGAATTTTTGTAAACACTCGTGGTGCTGTGGCCGAACCGAAGGGTAAGGCTCTGAACTGAAAATGGCGCCCTTCTACTGCAAAGCGTAGAAATTTTTGGTGGACTGGAAAGATGGGAATGCGCAAATAAGCATCTTTGATGTCGATCGCGGCTAACCAATCCTCCCCTTGTAGGGCAGTGGCCACCGATCGGATTGACTCCATTGGAAAGTCCTGATATACAGGAATTTGTATAGCCCTTTTAGAATTAATATGGGCCTCCCGTCCGCGTTTGCTTCGGGACTGTAAAGAGGTTTGAGTAAAACCCGAACCCTCATTCTTCCAGGGGAACCTCCATAATTACTCCTTGTAGCAATAGTTGTTCTAGTGCCAACAGGAGGGACTCTCTCTTCCGGGGATCCCTTGGCACGTTTGACCTCAAAAATAGGAAGGAGGAGAGTCTTTTAACTCCAAATTGTATCCCAAACATACTGCGGAGAGCACCTATCTGTCTTGATCGTGTCCCGCCAGGTCTCTTGCGAACAACTGGAGTCCTCCCCCCCACCCGACTGAGTGGGGGCTTCAATGAATTTAACTTTGGGGGAGGTTTTGTACCTCCCCTGACCCAGGGTTTCTCATTACCCTGCTATTGTCCCTGTTTTTTACCCCCGGGAATTGACCGAGGAGGCCGTCGGAACTGTTACACAGCCGATGCCCCAGGGACTGGAGAAGCAGGCCTCTTAAAGAGGGACCTCTAACTCTGTTTTTAACCGGCAAGAGCGTATTTTTACCGCTGGAAATTTTCTGGATATATTTGTCCAGGTTTTCCCTGAATAAGCGTTCACCATGAAATGGGACGCTAACCAGCCATTCTTTACAGGGAGCTTCAGCAGACCAGTTTTTGAGCCATAGGAGCCTACGCATATGTACTATAGACAGCGTAAGGCGGGAGGCCTGATGGACTGAATCCTTTATGGCGTCAACCGCAAAGCCTAAGGCTCTAGGTAGATCAGCTAGGGCAAAGCCTGCTGATCTGTCAAGTCCCTCAAGACCTGTTTCAACTGATCCTTCACTGCTTAGCAGACCCCAATAGCTGCTACTGCTGGTTGTGTCACCAAGCTTGCTGTAGAAAGAAGCAGATTTTCATAAGGACTCCAATCTTTTATCTATTGAGTTCTTGAACATTTGGACATTATCCACTGGACATGTCAGTGATTTATACATACAAGAGATGGCTGCGTCCACTGTAGGGACCTTCCATTTTTTTTATTTTTTTTTGATGAACTTATCCTCCATGGGATAGACCACCTGAAATCTCTTGGGGGAATAAATATTTTCTCAGGACGTTCCCAATCCTGGTAAATGAGCCCTTTCAGTAAAGGGTGAAGTGGAAAAGAACAGACAGTCTGGAGGCTTCTAGCGACCCCAACGAGGATACAGTAGTGGTTGATGGTTCCGCAAGGTGCATTTTTAAATGCTGATCGGACCATGTTAGTCAGAGACTGAACCCATAATCTTTCAGCTTGAGATGCTGAGAAAAGGTTCCCCCACTGTTGATTCCTCTATAACAGAATCAACCTCATCCTGATCCCCTTCAGGCAGGTCGATCCCTGTATGGGACTGTTGCTCTGCTAACAGGCACTCTGAAGGAGGAGACGGAGATCGGGCGTGCTTTCCCTGACAGGGAGGCAGCGATAAATGTTGACAATCTCTCTCTAATCCTCCCAGAGCTGAGGAAAAAACCTCCTCTGTTACATACACAGGAGCAGGTGAACTGAGGACAGCCACAGTACCAAGTACCCCTGCGGGGTCTCTACGGTCACTTACCTCTGAACTTCAGGGGAGACTGGTGCAGCAGAAGTATGCCCAAGATCCTCCGAGCCCGATGAGACCCCCTTCGCTTCCTGGAAGATTCAGTTCCGGAGCTTCTGGACGGCATATTCCTAAGCCTAAAGCTGAGGTATTCCAGCCGTAATACACCACTTTTACTGAGAATAGTCTAGCACAATTGCTGCTATATCACAGTTGGTGTCTACTAATGTGCCTTTCTAGGGGATGCCTGTATCAACCGCTTGCTGTATGCCCTTTTTTAAATGTTGCCAGCTCTGTCTCTGTACTTCATAGCCAGCTCACCACACAAAACTGTGGTTTTTACATGCTGGGACGCCCGCACATGCGCAGATGCGCTGCGGCGCACACAGAGCGTCATCCCCCAGGCTCCGCCCCCTTTCCTGGCTCACCTCTATATATAGAGGCGCGTGCACGCGCGCGGCCACGTGCGCCTTCGGCGCTAATTTTGAAAAATGGAGACTAGGGACAAGAGCCAGGGCCCCTCTTTGCCGCAGGCCGGGGGATGGACGAGCATTGCAACATGGCAGAGGAAGCAGTTTCCCATAAGAGAACTCACCATCTGCCTGGACTTGCTCTGCTGAGAAGAAACTAGTCCACATGACAAGAAAACATTCCACAGCGGCCTCTAGTGGACAAACACAGGTACCGCAGTCTAATATCTTAAATATATATAAAAAAATATATATATTTTTTTTTTTCTTGACCACCATTAAAAATTATTACATTTTTTTAGTAGTTACAGGCATGCACAGAATTTTGCGGGAATACCATTAGGTAACAGACAGAAAGACAAATTAGGCTTGGGGGTCCCCCAATAGAACCAAGTTCCTGGGGGCCCCCACTTACCTGTTCCCCGCCGCAGGACTTTGTTTGGTCCACAAAAGCCCAAACTTCACCTATCACGGCAGGCATTGTAATCAAACCTTCAGGGACCGGGTTCCCAAGGATTCCACTCCCCTGGACCTGTATAGCACCCTGCACAGAAAACATCTTGGTCGTGGGTATGACCAGAGCTCTGGATCCCAGGGTCCAGCTCTCCTAAGAGAAGCATTACAGGCAAAACCTTGCTCTTCTCTGCAAGGCCCGGGTACCGACCGTTTAGCTATGAAGCTTTTTTGGTCGGATCCGGAATAGCTTACTGAGGCCCAAAAGAACCTGTACGCAAGCTCAGTGAAAAACACATGTTTCTTCTTGGCCAACACCTTAGACACTGGCAAAAAACTGAGATGCTCCCGGATGGGAGGGGCTTATATAGGGGAGGGTACTTCCGGTTTTGGAAGTTGCCAGTGCCAGCACCTGACGGTATCTATATAACCCATTAGTAATGACTATGTCGCTCTGTGTCCCGTGATGTACGAGAAAGAAATTTTATTTTTGGAGGTGTTCTGTATACCAACTGTGTAAAAAACGCTTCTAGGTTGTCATATTGCATTACATTTTACAGAAAATTACAGTGCTACAGAAAAGGAAAAGTAATTTTTAATAACATTAAATTACAATATGTTTTTTGTAACAATTGTATATTGTATATATATATTTATTATTTGCTATATTGTTTTTCATGCATGTGGATTTATTCCTTAGCTAGCCATCAAAATAACCTATTCTATACTTATATGGACTCAGTGGACTCTCTAAAAGTACATCAGAGCAGCACTGTGAAAATTGCATACTACCCCTTGTTCATTTGCTTTGAATACTTGCGAAAACTGCTTGAAAATTTAAAAAGTCATGAAATAAAAAGTGCATCACTGACAATAAGCAGGCACTTAGGTGCTAGTTTGTGCTTCCCATGGCTGTCAATAACACCTGTGGGTTAAAAAGGAGTCATATGAGGTGGCAAAGGATGGACCTGCTGAAATAGCTATTAAATCATGGTTTTGCTAGTGGAGCATATTATGTAGGTTATGAAGAATGATGTTATGGTTCTGCCAGATGTTATATGGCTTGACATTTTATTATTATTATTATTATTATTATTATACAGGATTTATAGAGTGCCAACAGTTTGTGCAGCGCTTAACAAAATGTTGGCAGACATTACAGTTACATTACAATTTGGTACAAGAGGAATCAGAGGGTCCTGCTCGCTAGAGCTTACAGTCTAAAAAGGGAGGGTCAATTGATACAAAAGGTAATAGCTGTGGGGGATGAGCTGATGGAGAAAGCAAAACAGTTTATTAGTTAGAAGCAGCATAAGCTTATTTAACCACTTCCCATCCCGCCCATGTACATATGACGTCCGCAGGAGGAATCTCCCATCCTGGGTGGGCGTCATATGACATCCGTGTCTTCCTGGCCATCTAAGGGGTGCGCGCACGCCCACCGCGTCGCTCAGGACCCAGTGCGTGTGCCCGGCGGCAGCGATGTCCGCCAGGCACCCGTGATTGCCCGTGAACACAGCAGGACCGTGGATCTGTGTGTGTAAACACAGATCCACGTCCTGTCAGGTGAGAGGAGACCGATGGTGTGTTCCCAGTACAGAGGAACACCGATAGTCTCCTCCCCTTGTGAGTCCCCTCCCCCTACAGTTAGAATCACTCCCTAGGACACACAGTTAACCTCTTGATTGCCCCCTAGTGTTAACCCCTTCCCTGCCAGTCACATTTACACAGTAATTAGTGCATTTTTATAGCACTGATCGCTGTATAAATGTGAGTGGTCCCAAAAATGTGTCAAAAGTGTCCGATGTGTCCGTCGCAATGTCACGGTCACATTAAAAATCACAGATCACTGCCATTACTAGTAAAAAAATAAAAATGCCATAAATCTATCCCCTATTTTGTAGACGCTATAACTTTTGCGCAAACCAATCAATATTCGCTTATTGCGATTTTTTTTTTACAAAAAATATGTGGAAGAATACATATCGGCCTAAACTGAGGAAAAAAAATGTTTTTTAAAAACAAAATTGTGATATTTATTATAGCAAATAGTAAAAAATATATATTTTTTTTTTTTCAAAATTGTAGCTCTTCTTTTGTTTATAGCGCAAAAAATAAAAACCGCAGAGGTGATCAATTACCACCAAAAGAAAGCTCTATTTGTGGGGAAAAAATTTGGGTACAGTGTTGCATGACCGCGCAATTGTCATTCAAAGTGTGACAGCGCTTAAAACTAAAAAGTTGGTCTTGGCAGGAAGGGGGTGAAAATGCCCTGTATTGAAGTGGTTAAAGAGAAGGGTTTTCAGGGATCGTCTAAAGATGCATAGATTAGGGGACAGTCGGGCAGATTGGGGTAGGGAGTTCCAAAGGATGGGAGAAGCTCTGCAGAAATCCTGTAGGCGAGCACGGGAGGAGGTGACAAGTGAGCTAGAGAGCAGGAGGTCTTGAGAGGACCGAAGAGAGCGGCTTGGTTGGTATTTTGAGACTAGGTTAGTGATGTAGCTGGGAGCAGAGTTGTGGACGGCTTTATAAATTATTGTTAGTACTTTACATTTTATTCGTTGGGTGAGTGGAAGCCACTGCAGGGATTGGCAGAGAGGGGTGGAGGACACTGAACGGTTGGTAAGGTGGATGAGTCTTGCAGCAGCATTCATTATGGACTAAAGGGGGGATAGTGTATGTAAAGGTAATCCAATGAGGAGTGAGTTGCAGTAATCGAGGCGAGATATAACCAGGGAGTGCATTAGAAGCTTGGTGGGGTCATTGGTTAAAAAGGTGCGTATTCTAGAGATGTTGCGGAGGCTGAGGCGGCATGATTTGGACAGGGATTGGATGTGGGCCTGAAAGGACAGTTCAGAGTCTAGGGTTACCCCTAGTGCCCTGGCATCTGGGGACGGACTGATAGTTGTGCCATTGATCTTGACAGAGAACTCAGGGGAAGGGGCACGCGGGGGAGGAAATATTATGAGCTCGGTTTTAGATAGATTTAGTTTGAGGAAGTGGTGTGATTTTATTATGCTACTGCTGGTTGTGGTGAATAGTAATATGATTCCAGAAGATAACATATTGCCATATAATAAAATGCCCATTAAGACTCGTGATCTAGTAAAACCAACCCATGGGCTTCTGGTTTAAATTCTTCCACCACTAAAATGCTCCATTACCTATGTTTAATATATATATATATATATATATATATATATATATATATACATACATATACTGCACCCTATATAACACTGTATCACCATTGAAAGGCTTTGCAGCATTTTAAAAGCCCTTTTCGCATTCCCATTTGCTGAAGTAGGTCACATGGTACATCCTCACCCTGCTCACAAGACTGTGATGTCATAAAAGTGGCCTACTCAGTGCCAGACCCAGTTTAACTGCCCTGCATGCTCAGCTGATAATAAAAATGTGAGGATAGGGACAGTCAAGAGAAACTGACTCATGGGTCACATGGAAACTGGCCCGAAATGTCAGAATGTGTCCCACAGCCCATATGTTGGACAGTGCTGCTGTAAAAACAATGATGTAATTAATACATGTGACTACCTACATTTTCTGAGTTTTAAATGCTGTTCACAATAAATGTACGCATGCACAAAGACATACAGAAATGATTCTCAGTCTAACTCAAAGTAAAAGAGGATTATTTATTACATCAGCTTCGCATAGGTACTATGGCAAATTTCCAGGGACAGATATCAACCACTTGTTACTATCTGTAGAAATCAGGATGAGTTTCTGTGTGATAGTCAAAAAATGAGTAATTCTTTTAGACATATTAGGGCCTTTGACATGCATTTGGGAAGTATTTTTACAATGCATTTACCAGGCAAAAATAAAAGTAAGACTCAAACTGGTTTTCAATTATCTTAAATGCTTGTATACACTAGTCTTTAAAGCATATCTAAACCCTAAAGCAAAAAAACATTTTATATTTCAGTTTATCAGTCCTTAGATGATGTAGCTGCATTCGTTTTTGTTTTTTTTTGTTCTTTGTGCCTTGTTCACACCATACATGTGTGGTGGTGGACAGGGTAATGCAGCACAATGGACAAGATGTGAACAAGCCCTCAGACTTTCTTTCTGTTATTTTTACCTGGTAATCCTACACTCCGTCTCCTATCCTGTCTGTATCTGTGGAGGGAGTCATAGTTATCATCCTGGCTGCGCTTCCAACATGTCTTCCTTACATCTCTATTACATGTGGAGTAGTTTATTTAAGGAAGGTAACATTGTACTTTAAAGCTGGCCATACATTATATAATTGTCTTGTTCAATTTAATTCAGATTTACCTTCAACTATGTTAGTGCAAGGGCCTTCCTGATTGCATTTATTACATATTAAAAGTGTTTAGGTTTGACCTCATATTATATGGTTTTGGTAAATCCAAAGGAATATGGTACAAGAAAATTGTACAATGTATGGCCAGCCTTAGCTTGGCTCTCAGGAAGCTCAACAGGTTCTATTGCTTTGGACACCACTGTCAGTCTAATCTCTGAACATGTTTACGAGAATAAGGACAAGAGGGATGATCTCATCAGTGTTGCTTCTCCTTCGTAGTTCAATCCACAGGTTGGGATGACCCAGTGGCCAAATGAATTGCCTAATTGCAATGTGGTCTGCAAGATGGTCCAGAACCAAAGTGTTCAGTGAATTGCTGAGCAAAATAAAAAATATTTAGCTGATAAAACATTTCACGTGTATATTTTAAACAAACTGTTTACCTGTAGTTCAATTTTAAATAAATATAGTATGTAGTGTTAAGGTAGGGGAAGCTGTGCTAAATCTTTGGTTTAATGTTTTAACCTTACTATTACATTTTTTTATTCCAGTAAGGGAGGCAGCATGTCTGGAATCAAGCAATTTGGAAATGATAGCGATGGAAGCTAACAATGGCAAACATTTTCCAGAAGCAATTTTAACAGTTTTTTCATATTTTACCTTTGCTCCTTGTTCTTTTACTATCTTGCTTGAAAAATACATGGATCAGGAGCAACTTTGGGACTCTCTCTGTAACCAGACAGGTATAACACATAGTTGATTCTCTGTATATATGTTTGTATCACGCAGCTCATCTAGTTATAAATGCATTTACATATGCCATCTTCTGTAGCAACCAGGCACCCTCAAGATTCATTTATATGTACGCAAGAGAACATAAGCAGCAGCAAATTTCAGTTCGCCCATACTGGCTCGGTAGAGCAGAACAAGTTGTGTAAGTGGATAAGATAGATTTAGCTATGTTGGAGTGTTATCTGTAGAAACTCCTTCTTAGAGTAGCATTTGGTGGTTCAAGGGAGACTGGGGCCTAGACTGTGAGGGAATATTGCCATTGAAAAACACAGAACAGAAATAGGAATATTTCAAATTGATGGTATGCAAACACACAGCAAAATATATTCCCACGGGCAGTACATTTAAAGGGCTAAAAATAAATCCTATGTGGCTAATGTCCAAAGTTAGAGAAGCTATAAATAATAATAAGGTGACATTTAAAAAAAATATGAAGATGAAGGCACACTATCATCATTTAAAAGTTACAAAGAATATAACAATATGTAAAAAGGAAAACAGGGGAGCAATAATTAATAATGAACCACAGGTTGTAAAAGAGAGTAGGACAAACCCCCAAAAATTCTTCAAATATAATAAAAGAAAAATGTCATGTCAAAGCATGTAGGCTCTGTGCAATATAATAAGAGCTGGTGACTGGGGACAAAGAGAAGGCAAAAGTATTTAATGTGTTCATGGATTCATACATACATGCATGGAGGTGCTCAAGTCCATAATTTGTTATAGAATTGACATAGCCCCAAAATAACCACAATGGCTCAAAATTGATATAGTCCACAAAACTTTAGTCAAAACAAAGGTGAATAAAGCACCTGGACCAGGTGGCATACACTCACATGCCCTCAAAGAATTGGGCTCTTTAATTTCAAAGTCATTGTTACTTCTTTTTAGAGACTCTTTAATGACTGGCTAGATTTAAAAAAGGATCAAAGTCTTTACTAAGTAACCAGAGACTGGTTAGTTCAACTTCTGTAGTTGGGAAGATACTTGAAAGTTTATTAAAATACCATATGGGAGAGTTTTTTGCTAGAAAACAATATTTTAACCAATAGCATAATTTCACAAATGCCACGTACACACGATCGGATTTTCCATTGGAAAAACCTTGGATGGTTTTCCGACGGAATTCCGCTCAAGCTTGGCTTGCATACACACGGTCACACACGTTCTCGGAACTTTCGACCGTCAAGAACGCGGTGACGTACAACACTACGTCGAGCCGAGAAAATTAAGTTCAATGCTCCCGAGCATGCATCAAATTGTTTCCGAGCATGCGTCGGAATTGCTACAGACGATCGGAATTTCCGTTTGGAATTTTTTCCGTCTGAAAATTTGAGAACCAGCTCTCAATCTTTTGTTGGCAGAAATTTCCGACAGCAAAAGTCCGATGAAGCATACACATGGTCGGAATATCCGACCAAAAGCTCACATCGGACTTTTCTTGTCGGAATTTTTGACCGTGTGTACGCGGCATAGGACTGAAGTTGTCAAACAAATCTGATTTATTTTCATGAGTAAGCAAGCAAACCTAGACAAAGGGGGTAGCTGTGAATATAGTGTACTTGTATTTTGCAAGAGAATTTGCCACAGTTCCCCACATTCAGCTATTGTGTAAGTTAAAGTCTACAGGCTTAGAAAATATAGTTTGTAAATGAATAGACAACTGGCTAAAAGATTTTATTCAGAGAGTAGCGATTAATAATTCATACTGTGAATGGTCTAGGTTTATTAGTGGTGTACCCAAGGTTCAGTGTTGGGACCCTTACTTTTTAACATATTTACAAATGATATAGTACAAAATATAAGTGCAGCGCAATCACAATTAAAACATAAGACATAAACATAATCCCGTAGCTGGAATAACTAATATAGTATCAATAATGTAACAGTTCCCAATATCAGGATTTCACCTTAGTGTAATTAGTGTAATAATCAAAGTGACAGTCCTTAAAAAACATCCAATGTGTTCGGTGCCCACCACCTCCGGATAAAATGCCTGCTCACCACCAAGATATGACCCCACCACAGAGTCACAAAGGCCTTTTGTGAACTCCACCCAGGATGGAACTGGAAGACTCTTGAATTGGTGTCCCTAAATCACGCTACTCCACTTCTTGAGTCTCAGTCAAATGTATAACGTACCAAAAAATTTAAATGGAAAAAACATAGTGCACTCTGCTTCAAATTTATTAAAAATTGGATCAATTGATCTCTGAAGAAGCCCATGAGGAGGGCGTAATGTGTATGGGTGGGAGGTGCCATTACCCGTGACGTCACTATTCACTTTAGTATCAGCGTGGTGAGCGGAATACATGCTTGTTTTACACATATTTATGTGAGTGTTTTTAATCCCTTGATCCAGTTTTCAATAAGCATGGTGAGCTGAATACAGTACATGCTTGTTTTACACATATTTATGTGAGTGTTTTTAATCCCTTGATCCAGTTTTCAATAAATTTGTAGCAGAGAGCACTATGGTCACTTAATTTAAATTTTTTGGTATGTTATATGTTTGATTGAGACTCAAGAAGTGGAGTAGCATGATTCAGAGATGCCAATTGAGGAGTGTTCCAGTACCATTCTGGGTGGAGTTCACTGAGGCCTTTGTGGCTCTGTGGTGGGGTCATACCTTGGAGGTGAGCAGGCATTTTATCCAGAGGTGGTGGGCACTGAACACATTGGATGTTGGACTGTCACTTTGATTATCACACTACGGTGGAATCCTGATATTGGGGACTGTTACACTATTGATACTACATTAGTTATTTTGGCTATGGGATTATGTTTATGTCTTATGTTTTAATTGTGATTGTGCTGCACTTATATTTTGTACTTATGTTTTGGAAGTTGAGTACACACACTTTTAGGGTGTTAGCAGCAGTCTTTGCTTTTTTGGGCAAATGATATTGTTCATTATTTGCACATAGATTAGAGTGATTGTTTGCGCTGATTATAATTTCCATCTGTCCCTCACACAGAGAGCCGTGGCTGCCTCATCTGTGCCCACCAGTGCCACCTGTCAGTACGCACCAGTGCCACCTACCAGTACCCACAGTAACACCTACCTTTGTCCAATAGTGCCACCTATCGATGCCCACCAGTGCTGCCAATCAATGCCCATCAGTGCTCCCTATCGGTGTCACCTAGCAGTGCCCATCAGTGCCACCCATCAGTAATCATAAGTGCATATCTGTGCCACCTATCAGTGTTGCCCATTAGTGACACCCATCAGTTCCACCCATCAGTGCCACCTTATCAGTGCCCATAAGTGCAGCCTATCAGTGCCCATCAGTTTAGCCTCATCAGCGCACATCAATGAAGAAGAAAAATTACCTGTTTTCTAAATTTTATAACAAACTATGAAACATTTTTTTTTTTTCCCCTTTCAAAAATTTCGGCCTTCGGTTTTGTTAGCAAAAAATAAAAAACCCAGTGGTGAGTAAATACCACCAAAAGAAAGCTCTATTTATGTGAAAAAAAATGATAAAAATGTAATTTGGGTACAGTGTTGCATGACTGTTGTTGCGCAACTGTCATTCAAAGTGTGAGAACTCTGAAAGCTGAAAATTGGTCTGGGCAGGAAGGAGTCTTAAATGCCCAGTAAGCAAGTGGTTAATTCAGCTACTATGAGGCAATTGAGGTTTCATGTAGAGGTAAGTTATTTGAGGCTAAAAAATGCATGCATCATAAATTATAGGAGGAGAACAGCTGGGGGAGTCAACGTTAGAGAAGGACCTAAGCATTCTGGTAAATCATAGACTTAATATTAGCATGCATTGCCAAGCCACAATTTCTGAAGCTAGCAAAATACTTTCTTGTATTAAGAGGTAGAGCTCCAGAAAGAGACATCATTTTACCCCTGTAAAAATCTTTAGTAATACCTCATCTGATGTATGCAGTTCAGTTTTGGGTACCAGTTCACATTCAAGGATATTGAAGAACTGGAAAAGTGCAAGAGAAGGGCAACCAAACCAATGCATGGAGGAGTTCAGCTATGAGGAAGGATTATAGAGACGAGTCTATTAAGGGGGAATATGATCACCATGTATAAACACAGGTGGTCCATATAGTGAACTTAGTTTAGATTTGTGCTCCATATATTTGCCCTCCATATAAGAAAATCCTTCTTCACAGGTGGAGCTGCAAAAATGTAAAATAGCATCCCTAAAGAATTAAAGTGGTTGTAAACCCTCTCTGACCACTTGCACCTACAGGTAAGCCTAGATTATGGCTTACCTGTAGGTGCAGGAAATATCTCCTTAACCTACACGGTTAAGGAGATATTTGCAGAAAGGACTGCACCGATGTCTACGGCGCATGCGTGCCGTAGACAACGGCGCAGGCGCACTGAGCGTGCCGGTTTTATCAATGGGATAATGCCGGAACCGCGCGCATGCGCGGGATCATGCCGGTCCCGCGCGCATGCGCGGGAGTGACGTCATCGCCGCTCCGGCCAGTCACAGCGCCGGAGCGGCGATACACGGAAGGGAATCATAGGCAACATGGCAGCGGAGGTTAACAAGGAGCGCTTCGGGGGCTTCGATCTCATACTATGCATACTAGCTCATTATGCCTTTCTCTTGCAGGGGTTTTTTTTTATGAAAAAAAAGAGGGTTTACTTCCTCTTTAATTCTGGCTCAGTAGATTGTTTAAATATAACTATAAATATAAATATATTTTGTGCATATACCATAGGAATGCACCCAGCTCTAACTGGATATTAATATTGTTGGGTAATAACAGAAATTGTTGATCCAGGGAATATCCAATTGCCTTCTGGGGGATCAGGAAGGTAGTAAATCAGGAGCAAATTGGATCATGCTTCATAGAGTTTGTTTGCCTTCCTTTGGAACAGTTGTGGGTATAGAATTTTGTAAATGGTGGTTTTTTATTTATTATTTTTTTTCTATTTGTTGAACTAAGTGGACTTTGTGATTTTTTTCAATCTAACTATATAATTACTGTGTGTAAGGGAAGGAATATTTCCAATGAGACTCATGAAGGGGCTAGTATATAAAGTAGATAGTAGGTAATCCATGCAAAAAGCCATCTACCCTTGGGATAAGTATAATTTAGAGTATCACAAATTATACTGTCATAACAATTCACATTTACTTGAAGGTTTATGATAAACAACACTCTAGCCAAACTTTTTTTATTTTTTGGAAGAGTGAGGGAGGGATACCGAAGCTATGTATTGTTTTTTTTGCTGTCTTTGTGGGTAACATTTTCACTGGCTTACTGTCACAATTCGCATACAAAGTGGGAGGGAGAATCTAGCTGCTCTGGCCAAAACTGAATAAAAAAAGAACATTCCATGCGTACCTAACATATATAACATATTATATACAGAAACCTAAATAACCAAGCAGCCAAGCACAATGTACTCAACATGGATAGATAGACGTACTTATTACAAATAAACTCAGGTGAGTGTTTAGTTCTTCGCCTGCCCTTGTTTAGAAAAGATACATTATACAGTACTGCACATGTACAAGAAGTACTCTGAACATTCAATGTTTGCAGCCATGGAATTAATACTGCTTTAAAGAGGCTTCTTGAGAAGCTAAATATTAGCATAGGATGCACAAACATAAGCAATCCCTGAATATAAAAGTTTAGGTGTTAATTATTATTCCAACTGTCCTGATATACAGTGTGTCCAGATGTTATCTTTTCAGTGCTGGGCCCAAAAATGTTGTATTTTAAGACTAGAACTATTATACTGCTTTATATTCTGTCATGTGGCTCCAGCTTTTCATTTTCTGATGGCTGTTGAGTCACAGTGTAAGTGTGAATATCTGGTAAAATGACCAGCATTTCCATCTGCATGCAATCCACACGCCAGAAACAAGTCTGTCAATGATGTAGAGTTGAGATGCAGCAGCTGTCACAAAACTAGAAAATGCAAGACGGCACAACTCCAGTTTACTGCGAGTCAAACACGGGACTTGATGAGATAGAAGAACATAAAATACTGTCTATTTTACAAGACATGCAAACCCAGATGGCCTGCAGTGTGTTAACTTTCGCAGATTACTTGTAAATCCTTTAGAATCACTGAAGTAATTACTGTCCTTTTTAGAATTGGCATATACACTGTATGTTTTTCAATTGAGCAACTTATGTAACACCAAAAATATGAACATATTTAGTAAACTGGTAAAAAATAAACATTGCGAGCACCATGTATTTTAGGGTTCTGTTAGAACCAGCTTATCTGTGATGTTATACAGATGGATGTGTTATGTTTAGCTAGATAAGACAAACCCCACCGTGGTGTAAAAAAGGAATGAAGGTGTACTGTATAAGCTTCTATTTGCTGTTCAGAGTGATCGCACAAATATTAGAGGAATATTGTGTAAAATAAGGATTTTGTATGTTTATCTCAATGCCATCATTCATGGTAGACTTTGGATAGAGAGCTAACTATGCAGACAGAAGAGCACACTTAGATATTGGTATGGGTAAAATGTTAAAGGGTTAGTTCACCCAAAAGTAATATTTTACTGATAGGTGGAATCTGGTCTGAATCAGCAGCTGGCATCATGGACACGCCAAAATGTGTAATCTCCCTGCTTTAATTGCAACAACGTTTCTCTCCACCTGGGAGCTTTTGGTCTTCTTTCCACTTTTACTTCTTCAAGCTCCTCCTGTTGCATTATAATATAAAAAACAAAGGAGGGGTCTGACTCATAATAGACACAACAAGTGTGCACAATCAGGTATTCAAGTGCAGAGATCTCACCAACAGGGTCCCAACAGATATACAATGGCAAGAAAATATATGTGAACCCTTTGGAATTCATTGGTTTTCTACAGGAATTTTGTTATAAAATCTGATCCAATACTTATCTAACTAACAACAATAGACAAACACTATCTTCTTTAACTGATAATACACAAACCATTCTAATTTCTTGTGTCTATATTGAACACACCCATTAAACATTCACAGTGCTGGATGAAAAAGTACGTAAATCCACACGTTACTTATTTAAACGAAAGGTAATTGGAGTAGTTCGCACACCTGGAGTCCAATTAATGAAAATAGTTTGGAGGTGTGGTTTAAAGCTACTTTGATAAGACACTCAAATATTTTAAGATTGCTGTTCATTAGAAGCATTAGCTAATGTGAACCGTGCCTCACAAAAAGGAGCTCTGTGAAGACATACGATCAATAGTAGTTGATCTGCATAAGGCTGGAAAGGAATACAAACCAATCTGAAAATGTTTAGCTATCCATCAGCTGCCAGTTAGACAAACTGTCTATAAATGGAGACAGTTTAGTACTCAGGATACTCAAACTAGTAATGGCTGCCCAGCCAACATGGCTCCCAAGGCAAAAGGAAAACTAGATATTGCTAAGGGTTTCACGTACTTTTTCTTGCTACTGTAAATAACCTTACAAGTGGTTTAACTCAAGTATCTACAAAAAGACTGCAATATGTTTTGGATGAACTGGTCTTTTAGGGATTATAATCAGCCATTTCCCCATGAGACACCTGGCTCTCATTGTCTTTTGATTGCTTCTATCAGCCTGTCATCAGATGTCCAGGTTTAAGAAGGTGGTCCTTCTCAACTATAGAAGTATTATTTTCTACAAAAAGTTCATCTAGGGGATGAACGGGACTTTTAAGGCATATCATTTTATATAAAACCATCTATTATTTGATTTATATTTAAAATAATTGCATACAAAACATACTCTATATGTTTAAAAATCTGTATATAGTATACTCGAGTATGGAATTTGAAATTCATGCAATATAATGTTATTATTTCAAAATTCTTTACTCGATTATGCTACGTATATAAAGATTCTATTGTTATGAGTATGCTTTGTTTGAAATTATTTAAAAAATTTATCAAATAAAAGATGGTTTTATGTAAAATGATGTGCCCTAAAAGTCCCATTCCTCACCTTGATTAACTTTTTGTAGAATGTACAATTTATAGCGATGTTGCACTGTACTTCTTTTTTTTTTACACTGTAGAAAGTGTTATAATTCTGTAGAAATTAATTCAAGCGTAAGTCATAAATGGTTGTCATTTAATTTTTTTTTTTTGCATCAGCTGCACGTTTGCCCTGGACCAGTATACTGGTAATGGCAACAGTTAGACCATGACTGCACAGTCTGTGTTGGCATGGCCACTTGTAGTCTCAACCAGAGTGAATGTGACAGTGATTGAAATGACAGTTGTTACTCTATAACAAGAAGTGCTTCCTGGCAGAATGACCAGGTGTTCTTTTAATGAAAGCTGCATATTTAAAAAAATAATCTTTTGAATTTCCATTTACATGTTGAAACTGTATGAGATTTTAAAGTGTTTCTAAATACAGTAACAAAGATTTCATCATAATAGGGGAACTTCAATTATCCCAATATTGACTGGGCAGAGGGAACAGCACACTCATTAAAGGCCCGTCATTTCATGAATATCTTACAGGACAACTTAATGTCCCAATTGGTGGATTCCCCAACTAGAAAGAATGCCTGCTAGATTTATTAATTAGGAATGAGCCTAGTCTGATCTCAGATGTGGAAATACGGGATAACTTGGGATCTAGCGATCATAGAATGATCTCATTTAACGTAAAACATAGAAAAAGACGAGGGTAGCACAAGAACACAAAATTTAAAACGAGCCAGTTTTTCTGAACTGCGGTCATTACTACATGACATCAATTTGGGACCAAATCCTAGATACATTGAACACGGAAGAAAAATGGAAATGCTTTAGGAGCATATTAAACAAAGGCATCACACAGTGCATACCAATGGGCAATAAATATAGAAGGGCACAGGTGAAACCTGGGTGGCTAAACCGTAAAAAGTCTCATTAAAGAGAAAAAAATGGCCTTCAAAGAATATAAAGGGAGTGGGTCAACGTCAGCATTCCAACACTACAAGGAATGCAATAAGAAGTGTAAGAACGCAATCAGGATGGCCAAAAAAGACTACGAGAAACATATAGCGGAGGAGAGTAAAAAAATATCCAAAGTAATTTTTTAGATACATTAACAGTAAAAACGCAAAATCAGAGCACATTGCCCACATAAAAAATGAGGATGGGAGGATGATTACGAATGACAGAGAGGGCAACTGTATTAAATGCCTTCTTCTCCTCAGTCTTTATGCAGGAAGAGGAGGGGTATACCGACCAAAACAGTATGGTTAGTGACACATCACAGGGCAAACACTCGTGGCTAACACGGGCCGGAGTGAAGGAACAACTAGATAAATGAATGCAAATAAATCACCAGGACCAGATGGCTTACACCTGAGAGTCCTCAGAGAACTCAGTCAGGTTATAGCCAGACCGTTGTTTCTAATCTTTGTGGACAGCATTCTGACAGGATTTGTACCAGCTAATTGGAGAAAAGCCAATGTGGTACCAATATTCAAAAAAGGACAGAGACAAATCCCTGAAAACTACCAGTCAGCCTAACATCAATCATTGGTAAATTATTGGATTGGCCTATATCCAAAAATTTACTGAGGAAAAAATATCATTAGTAGTAACCAGCATAGGTTTATGAAAGTTCGTTCTTGCCAGACCAATCTGTTAACATTCTACGAGGAAGTCAGCTGCCATCTAGACAGGGGAGAGCCTGTGAATTTAGTGTACCTGGATTTTGCGAAGGCATTCGATACAGTCTCCCATAAGCACTTAATCTACCAGCTGAGGTCCTCAGACGTGGACCATAAGGTTTGTTCTTGGGTAAAAAATTGGTTACAGGGGAGTGTCCAAAGGGTGGTGATAAGTAACATGTACTCAGACTGGGCTGGAGTAGTAAGTAGGGTACCCCAAGGTTCTGTCAGAGATAGCTGGGGACAATGTGACTTCTTAAAAGTGCAACAGAGGCAGAGAGCACAGAAGGTTGATAGGTAATATTATTGCACATATGGAACAAATAAAACAAAACACTGGTATATTTAACAGACTAAAACGGAGAAAATAAGTTCACTGTTAGGGTTTACATATATGTTAATGGTTGGATTTAAATCTACTTTAAACAGTAGCTACTGAGTGTTATTCATGTACAAATCAGTTTGCTGTTGAATGTTGTGGTGGGCAAAGTGGCTAGGCTTAGATTTTCCTGTTGTTTCACAGAAGATGGACAGTTTACTGCACCATTCTTCTGCAAACAGCTGTTTCTGCACCATCTTTCCATGTTATCCTTCAGGCTACAGATTCACAGGCACTGGAAGTTTTTTGAAATATGTGAACTAAAAGTGCATCATTCATATTAGCCTTAAAGAGGAGGTCCACCCGAATTTTTTTTTTAAAAGCCAGCAGCTACAAATACTGCAGCTGCTGACTTTTAAAACGTACCTGTCCAGCGTGCCCGCGATGTCGGCAGACGAGGCTGAGCAATCGCTCGGTCCTCGGATGCTGCCGCCGCCATGCTCGGTGAGGGGAGCGTGCCGTCACTGGTCCCCGCTTACTCTTGGGAACAGTGCGTTTCCCAGGAGACAGCGGGGGGGACAGGAAGTGGCGTAGACTCCCATGGGAGTCTATGCCCGGAAGTGGGTGCAAATACCTGTCTTAGACCGGTATCTGCACCCCCCTTCCCCCTGAAAGGTGCCAAATGTGTCACCGGAGGGGGGGAGGGTTCCGAAAAGCGGAAGTTCAATTTTTCGGTGGAACTCCGCTTTAAGATCTTCATTCATATTAGCTTTTCTTTTGAGCATTTGTTCTAATTAGCGTCTTGAAGAAAAGTAGTTTTCTTTCTCGTACATCACGGGACACAGAGCGACATAGTCATTACTAATGGGTTATATAGATACCGTCAGGTGCTGGCACTGGCAACTTCCAAAACCGGAAGTACCCTCCCCTATATAAGCCCCTCCCATCCGGGAGCACCTCAGTTTTTTGCCAGTGTCTAAGGTGTTGGCCAAGAAGAAACATGTGTTTTTCACTGAGCTTGCGTACAGGTTCTTTTGGGCCTCAGTAAGCTATTCCGGATCCGACCAAAAAAGCTTCATAGCTAAACGGTCGGTACCCGGGCCTTGCAGAGAAGAGCAAGGTTTTGCCTGTAATGCTTCTCTTAGGAGAGCTGGACCCTGGGATCCAGAGCTCTGGTCATACCCACGACCAAGATGTTTTCTGTGCAGGGTGCTATACAGGTCCAGGGGAGTGGAATCCTTGGGAACCCGGTCCCTGAAGGTTTGATTACAATGCCTGCCGTGATAGGTGAAGTTTGGGCTTTTGTGGACCAAACAAAGTCCTGCGGCGGGGAACAGGTAAGTGGGGGTCCCCAGGAACTTGGTTCTATTGGGGGACCCCCAAGCCTAATTTGTCTTTCTGTTTGTTACCTAATGGTATTCCCGCAAAATTCTGTGCATGCCTGTAACTACTAAAAAAAAATGTAATAATTTTTAATGGTGGTCAAGAAAAAAAAAAAAAAAAAAATTTTTTTTTTATATATATATTTAATATATTAGACTGCGGTACCTGTGTTTGTCCACTAGAGGCCGCTGTGGAATGTTTTCTTGTCATGTGGACTAGCTTCTTCTCAGCAGAGCAAAGTCCAGGCAGATGGTGAGTTCTCTTATAGGAAACTGCTTCCTCTGCCATGTTGCAGTGCTCGTCCATCCCCCGGCCTGCGGCAAAGAGGGGCCCTGGCTCCTGTCCCTTGTTACCATTTTTTGAAATTAGCGCCGAAGGCGCACGTGGCCGCGCGCGTGCACGCGCCTCTATATATAGAGGTGAGCCGGGAAAGGGGGCGGAGCCTGGGGGATGACGCTCTGTGCGCGCCGCAGCGCTTCTGCGCATGTGCGGGCGTCCCAGCAGTTTTAAAAAAACCACAATGTTGTAGTGAGCTGGCTATGAAGTACAGAGACAGAGCTGGCAACATTTAAAGGCATACAGCAAGCGGTTGATACAGGCATCCCCTAGAAAGGCACATTAGTAGACACCAACTGTGATATAGCAGCAATTGTGCTAGACTATTCTCAGTAAAAGTGGTGTATTACGGCTGGAATACCTCAGCTTTAGGCTTAGGAATATGCCGTCCAGAAGCTCCGGAACTGAATCTTCCAGGAAGCGAAGGGGGTCTCATCGGGCTCGGAGGATCTTGGGCATACTTCTGCTGCACCAGTCTCCCCTGAAGTTCAGAGGTAAGTGACCGTAGAGACCCCGCAGGGGTACTTGGTACTGTGGCTGTCCTCAGTTCACCTGCTCCTGTGTATGTAACAGAGGAGGTTTTTTTCCTCAGCTCTGGGAGGATTAGAGAGAGATTGTCAACATTAATCGCTGCCTCCCTGTCAGGGAAAGCACGCCCGATCTCCGTCTCCTCCTTCAGAGTGCCTGTTAGCAGAGCAACAGTCCCATACAGGGATCGACCTGCCTGAAGGGGATCAGGATGAGGTTGATTCTGTTATAGAGGAATCAACAGTGGGGGAACCTTTTCTCAGCATCTCAAGCTGAAAGATTATGGGTTCAGTCTCTGACTAACATGGTCCGATCAGCATTTAAAAATGCACCTTGCGGAACCATCAACCACTACTGTATCCTCGTTGGGGTCGCTAGAAGCCCCCAGACTGTTTGTTCTTTTCCACTTCACCCTTTACTGAAAGGGCTCATTTACCAGGATTGGGAACGTCCTGAGAAAAATATTTATTCCCTCAAGAGATTTCCGGTGGTCTATCCCATGGAGGATAAGTTCATCAAAAAAAAAAAATGGAAGGTCCCTACAGTGGACGCAGCCATCTCTTGTATGTATAAATCACTGACATGTCCAGTGGATAATGTCCAAATGTTCAAGAACCCAATAGATAAAAGATTGGAGTCCTTATGAAAATCTGCTTGGTGATACAACCAGCAGTAGCAGCTATTGGGGTCTGCTAAGCAGTGAAGGATCAGTTGAAACAGGTCTTGAGGGACTTGACAGATCAGCAGGCTTTGCCCTAGCTGATCTACCTAGAGCCTTAGGCTTTGCGGTTGACGCCATAGAGGATTCACTCCATCAGGCCTCCCGCCTTATGCTGTCTATAGTACATATGCGTAGGCTCCTATGGCTCAAAAACTGGTCTGCTGAAGCTCCCTGTAAAGAATGGCTGGTTAGCGTCCCATTTCATGGTGAACGCTTATTCAGGGAAAACCTGGACAAATATATCCAGAAAATTTCCAGCGGTAAAAATACGCTCTTGCCGGTTAAAAACAGAGTTAGAGGTCCCTCTTTAAGAGGCCTGCTTCTCCAGTCCCTGGGGCATCGGCTGTGTAACAGTTCCGACGGCCTCCTCGGTCAATTCCCGGGGGTAAAAAACAGGGACAGTAGCAGGGTAATGAGAAACCCTGGGTCAGGGGAGGTACAAAACCTCCCCCAAAGTTAAATTCATTGAAGCCCCCACTCAGTCGGGTGGGGGGAGGACTCCAGTTGTTCGCAAGAGACCTGGCGGGACACGATCAAGACAGATAGGTGCTCTCCGCAGTAGGTTTGGGATACAGTTTGGAGTTAAAAGACTCTCCTCCTTCCCATTTTTGAGGTCAAACGTGCCAAGGGATCCCCGGAAGAGAGAGTCCCTCCTGTTGGCACTAGAACAACTATTGCTCCAAGGAGTAATTATGGAGGTTCCCCTGGAAGAATGAGGGTTCGGGTTTTACTCAAACCTCTTTACAGTCCCGAAGCAAACGCGGACGGGAGGCCCATATTAATTCTAAAAGGGCTATACAAATTCCTGTATATCAGGACTTTCCGATGGAGTCGATCCGATCGGTGGCCACTGCCCTACAAGGGGAGGATTGGTTAGCCGCGATCGACATCAAAGATGCTTATTTGCACATTCCCATCTTTCCAGTCCACCAAAAATTTCTACGCTTTGCAGTAGAAGGGCGCCATTTTCAGTTCAGAGCCTTACCCTTCGGTTTGGCCACAGCACCACGAGTGTTTACAAAAATTCTGGCCCTTTATTGGCCAATCTAAGAACACAAGGTGTAATGATAATGGCATATCTGGATGACTTGTTGCTGATATACCACTCAGTGAAAAAACTAGACGTGGTCGTTCACAAGACAATCAAGTATCTGGAATCTCACGGTTGGATTATCAACCGAGACAAGTCAGCCCTAAAAACCAGTCAAAAGTCTGGAATACTTGGGGCTAAGGTTGGATTCAGGCCAGAGAAAAATATTCTTGCCTCGAGGAAAGGTGTTGTCTTTTAAAGATTTGATCCACTTAGTGGGTACAAAAAAGACAGCCGTCCATACGCCTGTATATGAGGCTGCTGGGAAAAATGGTGGCATCATTCGAAGCAGTACCCTACGGTCAATTCCATTCAAGGAATTTGCAAGGGGCCATACTGTCAGCCTGGAACAAAAAAGTTCAGGCCCTAGACTTACAATGTCCTTGTCCCCTTCCGTTCGCAAGAGCCTCCGTTGGTGGTTGGTTCCCCAGAATCTGGAAAAGGAAATCCTTCAGTCCGATTTCTTGGAAGGTGGTCACTACAGATGCCAGCCTTATAGGCTGGGGAGCAGTACTGGAGCAATAGTCTCTCCAGGGCAGATGGTCGGATGCAGAAAAGGCCCTGCCCATCAATCTCTTAGAGATACGAGCAGCCCGGTATGCCCTAGTAGCATGGACATCCAAACTCCAAGGGTCCCCTGTCAGAATTCAATCAGACAATGCCACAGCAGTGGCATATATCAATCATCAGGGGGGCACCAGGAGTCGTGCAGCCCAGAGGGAAGTAAATTACATCCTGAAATGGGCAGAAAAATATGTCCCAGCCATATCTGCGGTATTCATTCCAGGAGTGGAGAATTGGAAGGCGGACTTTCTAAGTCGCCAGCAATTAGGCCCAGAGGAAGGGTCCCTTCACCCCGAGGTTTTCTGGACAATATGTCAGCGGTGGGGAACATCGGATGTAGATCTTCTAGCATCCAGATTCAACGCAAAGGGGGACAGGTTTGTCTCTCGGACAAGGGATCCCCTAGCTTGCGGCTCGGATGCCCTAGTGTTCCCTTGGGATCAGTTCAAGCTGATATATGCATTCACACCGCCACAATGGTTACCTCGATTACTCCGCAGAATCAGGGTAGAAAAGAAACAGTGATTCCGGTGGCTCCAGCGTGGCCCCGAAGAGCGTGGTACGCGGAGATTGTAAAATTTCAGTGGGGAGTCCTTGGACTCTCCCACGTCGTCCGGACCTGCTTTCGCAAGGACCGATATACCACCCTTCCTTACCAGCCCTAGGTTTGATGGCCTGGCTATTGAAGCCCACATTCTAAAAAAGAGAGGGCTCTCTAATGCTGTGGTATCTACCATGATCAATGCCAGGAAGCCGGTATCCAGGCAGATCTACTATAGAATCTGGAAGGCGTACATCGCGTGGTGTGAGGCCAAGAAATGGCATCCACATAAGTACGTAATAGGTAGGATTCTGGACTTCCTACAGTGGGCTGTAGATAGGAAGCTTGCCTTGAGTACTATCAAGGGTCAGATTTCGGCCTTGTCAATATTTTTTCAAAGGCCCTTGGCTTCGCATTCACTAGTCAAAGCCTTTATACAAGGAGTGATGCGTATTAGTCCTCCGGTTAATATTCCCATATGTCCATGGGATCTAAACTTGGTTCTGTCGGTTCTACAGAAACAACCATTTGAACCATTACAGCATATTTCCTTGGTGCTTCTCACCAGGAAATTGATTTTTCTAGTAGCCATTTGTTCGGCTAAAAGAGTATCGGAATTAGCAGCTATGTCCTGTAAGGAGCCATATCTGGTTATCCATAAGGACAGAGTAGTGTTACGTCCTCATCCAGCCTTTCTTCCTAAGGTGGTATCGAGGTTTCATTTGAACCAAGATGTGGTTCTTCCTTCTTTTTTCCCCAAACCTACTTCGGTAGAGGAAAAGTTATTGCATTCTTTGGATGTAGTAAGAGCAGTTAAAGCTTATCTAAAAGCCACTGCTCAGATTCGCAGAACGGATACTTTGTTTATTCTGCCGGAAGGCCCCAGAAAGGGTCAGGCAGCGTCAAAATCTACTTTAGCCAAGTGGATTCGACAGGTCATTATGCAAGCTTATGGCTTGAGAAGGAGACCGCCTCCGTTCAAAGTTAGAGCGCACTCCACGAGAGCAGTTGGAACTTCATGGGCAGTGCATCACCAGGCCTCCCTGGCTCAAATCTGTAAGGCCGCAACATGGTCTTCAGTTCACACGTTTACTAGGTTCTACCAGGTGGACGTTAGAAGTCAGGAGGATGTCGCCTTTGGGCGCAGTGTGTTGCAGGCCGCAAAAGATCCTCATGTCTGATAGCGCTCAGCTTATATATGGTGTATCCCCCCCCTCATTTGGCATTGCTTTAGGACATCCCATTAGTAATGACTATGTCGCTCTGTGTCCCGTGATGTACGAGAAAGAAAATAGGATTTTTATAACAGCTTACCTGTAAAATCCTTTTCTTGGAGTACATCACGGGACACAGAGCTCCCGCCCCTCTTTGGGGACACTTATTGCTTTGCTACAAAACTGAGGTGCTCCCGGATGGGAGGGGCTTATATAGGGGAGGGTACTTCCGGTTTTGGAAGTTGCCAGTGCCAGCACCTGACGGTATCTATATAACCCATTAGTAATGACTATGTCGCTCTGTGTCCCGTGATGTACTCCAAGAAAAGGATTTTACAGGTAAGCTGTTATAAAAATCCTATTATTTTGTTGGTTTCAAAGAATTTATTACAGTGATATAGATTTTAATTGTCTTTTTTTTTTTTTAAAGCACATAGTAGTACAAACGTAGTAAACAAGTTTTTAAGGCGAGTCCTCTTAAAATCGGTAAGAGGCATGGTGAAAGAGGTGGCGTCTCTTATCACTTCCATGGAGCCCAGCGATCATTCTCTGTCTGGCTCACATCATCGTAATGTTACTGATATTTTGCTCAGAGCTTTACCGGAGAAATGGAGTTTCAGGAACTTGGATAGAAAAGAGGCAAAGCATAAAGGTAAGGTTTTTTTTTATATATATATAAAATGGGCTATTTGCAGTGGTTTAAACTATATGTACATATCTATGAACTTGGTGATCAGTCGTCTTAGATGAACATGGGGTCACTGAAACCATTGGTGCCATCTGACATTTAAAGTGAACTTCACAAAGAAATCACCACAGACATAAGAGAAATAAATTATCAACCTATATCTGATACATACTTCTGTGAAGCCTCGTACACACGACCGAGAATCTCGGTCATGAAAAAACACGTCGATTTTCTTGACGAGATTTTTGGACAAGAAACTTGTCCCGGCCGAGTGTACAGACCCTCGATTCAGTTCTTTGAATGGAGTGAACGCGGTGACGTCATCGACTACAACGAGCGTGCGCTCGTCACATTCGATGCCATCGCCGCCATCTTGCTTCACCCTAACTATGCCTAGGAAGCTACCGCGCATGCGTCAAAGTCATTTCGAGCATGCGCGGGCTTCCCGGAGGACAGGTAAGTGTACACACACACACACACTTTTCTCGTCGAGAAACAGGCTGACGAGAATCTCGACGAGAAAATAGAGAGCAGGTTCTCTATATTTCTCGTCGAGATTCTTGTCGGTTTTCTTGACGAGAAACCTGATAGCCGCGTACACACGACCGATTTACTCGGCAAGAAAGCTCTGCCAGCAAGTTTCTTGTCGGTTTTTGATGAGAAACTCGGTCGTGTGTACGAGGCTTAAGGATTCATGTACACTAGCATACACTGGAGGCTCCTAAACTTGAGTTTAGGAGCTTTTGGTGTTTTTTTTGCCAAAGCTCCTAAACTCAACTCCATAAAGGCCTACTGTATGTGTCAATGTACATATAGGCTTTCAGCAGAGTTTAGGAGCTGCCGCGTTTAGGTGAGCTTCAACCTCCCTCTCCTGAACATGGAAGAATTGAGTTCAGGATAGAAACGGTAAATGTAGGCTACTGTACATGAAGCCTAAGGGAGAGGAAATTGTTATATATTTTTTTTTAAACAATAAAGCTTTTATTGATGCTTAAAAGTAGCATTTGTACAATCATACTAACATTTGTATAAAGAAATTGCATAGAAATTATAACATTGTTTAATTGAATTCAGCAGTAGAATATTTTAATAGGAGTGGCAATGTTCAAACAGGTCACATTGTATTGTGCTTCTACATTTAGTATTCGTGGCCTGGATGGATCTCCACTCAAATAGAATGATTTCACAATTAACCAATTGTTTCAGCAATGCTCTATTTGAAAAATACCCTGATTTGTGTACAAAAATCTGTTATTTATCATATAAGAAAAATAAACTTTCTGGGCCTCTGAAAGGTGCCCTTAGAGAGAAATTTTAATAACAAAAAGGAAAGAGAGAAAAAAGAGAATGTATAAAAATAAAGGAGAGATATTTATTATTCAGGATCTCTATGTTAAAAATCTATCTCTGTGTGAGAGTGGCATAGGAATTAGAATATCTAAAGATGACCCACGGTTGCCAGGTTTTATTGAAATTTTCCCTTGTGTTGTTGCCCTGATCTCCTCCATGCCATTAAGGAGATGTATCTCATCCAGCCATTCTTTGATCGTGGGGGCGGTGGTACTTCTCCAGTGTCTTGATATCACCGTTTTTGCTGCTGTGATCAATAATCTTGTCAAATAGTTCTTGTATCTTCTCAATGTGCAATTGGTTATGTTTATGAGGCAGCAAGCAGCGTCTAATTTAATCTTTGTTTCTGTAATGTGTTTTATGGTTTTGGTTAGTTGATTCCAAAAGGGTTTAATCAAGTTACATTCCCACCAGATGTGATATAAGGTGCCTTCTTCTTGGTTGCAGCGCCAACATTGCCCAGGGACTGATGAAAACCATTTGTGTAATTTGCTTGGTGTGATGTACCAATTTGTTCGAATTTTAAATGATGTTTCTTGCAATTTCACACTGATTGCGCATTTTTGTGCAAACACACACGCTTGGATCTGTTTAGGGTTGTTTCCCAGAATGTTTTGTGTCTGTTGGGTTCCTGTACATCATATGACTGCAACCAGTTGTATGTTAAGGAGATGTTACTTGTGGTCATAGCAGCCATAAAACATATGGTTTCGAAGGGTGATAAGGGTCTAGTAAAATGTTTTTGTCTCTGGGTGTTCATGATGAAGTCATTTATTTGGCGGTATTCCCAAGGGTGGAGGGGTGTTTGTCTTAATTCTCTTTGTAAATCTGATTGTGACTTGATTTTGTTGTCCTTTAAGCAGTGTGCAACTAGAAGTGGTGTATTTCTGTTGCAAAGTGATTGGATAGATCCATCCATTCCCAGTGGGAAGTCAGGATTTGTTGTCAGTGGGGTTAATGGCCCTAGTGAGGAGGTAAGTGAGTGTCTCTGGGTGATCGTTTGTAGGTTTTTTAGTGTTGCCCCTATGAGAGGGTGTTGTTTCAATTGTTTCGGACATAAGTTCCAAGGTTTCCAAGGGGTATGTATCACCGGGATAGGTCCTATGTAATTTTCCAGCCCCACCCAGTCCTTGTTCTCTTTGTGGCAGGTCCAGTCTATGATCCTAGTTAGGTGTGTAGCTAAGTAATCATTTTTGAAATTGGGGAAACCCATGCCTTCAGTTTGTTTACTCATAGTAAGTATATTTAAACTGATTCTTGTTTTTTTTGAGGCCCAAAGAAATCTTCTCAACACAGTATGTAGGGATCTAAAGAAGCTTGAGGGTAGTAGTATGGGTACCGTTTGGAAGAAGTATAGTATTCTGGGTAAGATTGACATTTTAATTATAGCTGCCCTGCCAAACCATGAAAAATATTTCAGCGTCCACTTCTCTAGGTCTTTGGTCATTTTTTGTAAAAGGGGTTGAAAGTTGGCTATATACATTGAATCAAATTTTGGGGTTAATTGTATTCCCAAGTATGTGAGGGACGTTGTTTCCCATTTAAATTTGCAGTTGTTTTTTTGTGTTATTTAGTGTAGCATCTCGGAGTGCCCGATTCAATGCTTCGGATTTTTTATAATTAATTTTAAAGTTCGATATGTATCTGTATTGGGCAAATACGTTGCATAGGTTGGGCATGGTAATGTGTGGTTGGGATATAAAAAATAATAAATTGTCGGCTTACGCTGCGCATTTATATATTTTGTTGTTGACAATGAAACCATGAATATCAGGTGTTTTGTTTACAGTGCGAATTAATGGTTATAGGGTGACAATGAATAGTAGGGGTGAAAGGGGGCATCCCTGTCTAGTCCCATTTTGAATCCTTGCTTTTTCAGATAATGTTCCATTTATTTTGATTTGGGCTGTCGGGTTATGGTATAAGGCCTTTATCCAAGTCAACATGTGTGATTTCAGTCCGATATGGGAGCATGTGATAAACAAGAAGTCCCACAACACACGGTCGAAGGCCTTCTCCACGTCAGTTGATAATAGCATGCCTTCATAGTCATCTGTGTGGGATTTATGTATGAGATTCATAGCTTTTATCACATTATCTTTGGCCTCTCTGCCAGGCATGAATCCCACCTGTTCTGGTCCTATTAGTTTATTCAGTAATGGCCTTAATCGGTTTGCTAATATTTTCGCATGTAATTTCAGGTCAAGGTTAAGTAGGGATATCGGTCTGTAGCTGGCACAGTCTGTAGGGTCTTTATTGGGTTTGGGCAATACCGTTACATGCGCTCTCAGAAAATCTTCAGAGATTTCATGTGGGTTTTTCAGGGAGTTCAAGGTCTTGAGGAGGTGTGGTGACAAAACTTGAGTGATTTAATGGCTTCAGTCAGTTCTAGTTCTGTTATAAGGTCCTCTAGTGCTGGTGTGTCTGTGTCGTTTAAGGTGGGAAGGCCACTATCTGCGAGGAATTTGTGTATTATTTCTGGTCTTGACCCTGTAAGGTCTTTGTGTTTTATGTGTATGTGGTAACTTATACAGGTCTGTGTAATATTCTTGAAATCGTTGCGCAATCTTTTTGGAGTCGTTGGTTATTTGATTTTGTCTGGTTTTAATGGCCAGTATATTTGTGGAAAGTCGGGTTTCTTTCAATGCTTTCGCTAAAAATTTACCTGACTTGTCCCCATGTTCATAGAAAAACCCTTTTCTAGAAAAGAGAATCTTTTGGGCTTTAAGATTTAAGATGGACTGTAGTTTTTTCCGTAGTTCAAGTAGAGCTGTGGCTGCCTCTATTACTAAGGATTGTTTGTGTTTTGTTTCCATATCACTTATGGCCTGAGTCAGGACCAAGAGTTCTTTTTCTGCTTCTCTCTTTTTTTCAAGCCCCCAGCTTGATAAATTCCCCTCGGACCACACATTTGTGAGCTTCCCATATGTTCAAAGGTAGTATGTCTTCAGATTTATTTTCTTTAAAGTAATATTTAATCGTTTTTGATATTTTGTTTGTGTCTGCCATGTCAGTGAGCAGGGAGGTGATTAACCTCCAATTCATGGCTCCAGGCCTTCTGGCCTTTTTATGTAAAGACATTGATATGGGTGCGTGGTCCGAGAGTCTTTATTCCTATCTTGGCTGATTGTAAAAGGGGTAAATCTCTTTGTGAAAGGAAGATGTAGTCAATACATGTGAAAGGAAGATGTAGTCAATACATGTGAATTTGTTGTGGAGTGCCGAGAAGTATGTGAAGTCCTTTCCCGTTGGGTTACAAGAGCGCCATGAATCTATTAATGTAAGTGAGGCGAGAAGTGATTTAATTCTCTTTAGTTTTTTATATGGCACGCTGGATTTTCCATCCGACGCGTCCTGTAGGGGATTCAACGCATGGTTGAAGTCCCCCCCCCCAAACACAATGCATCTCGTTGCGAAGCTCTTTAATTCGTCAATTACTTGTTGTCAAAATGTAATTTGTGCTTAGTTGGGGAAGTATACATTGGCCAGTGTAATTAGAATCCCCTCCCAATTTCCTTTAAGGAAAATGTATCTCCCTTCGGTGTCTGTCTCTGAGTTCTTGTGTAGTAAGATGGAAACTCCTTTAGATTTGGATGTGGGATTAGATGCGTGGAAGACTTGTGGGTAATGTTTATCATGTAATTTGGGTATATTACCTGTCTTGAAGTGAGTCTCCTGGAGAAATACCACCGCTGGTTTAGCTTTATGTAATTCTCTGAGTAACAATACTCTTTTTTTGTGGCGTATTAAGGCCCCTGACATAATGGAATATCACAAAAGAATGTTTGTTAATTGTTGCATAAGACATTTTGGTATATTAGATGTTATAGCTTATTACTTGTGAAACAACCGTGGGTTATCAGAGTTAAAAATAAAAATAAGAAATAAAATGTATATAGAGATAAAAAAAGGATAGAAAAGGGTAAAGGTGAGAAAAAGAAAAAGTAAGGTTATAGTAACTCTCCAGATGAGTGTTACGTGTAATGAGAAGTAGTAAACACGTCTCCAGGTGTTATCCTAAGGAGAAAAATATAGTCGGTGTGTGTTGGTGATGCCAACCCACATCCACTGGTGGAAGCAATGGGAGGTAGTCACTGTAGGGGTAGTTATACCTTAAAACCTGATCAAGTAACTTGGTGTAAGTACTATAGTGAGTGTGAACTCCCGTGACTCAACTTAAAGCATATATAAATAAAATGAGTCATGTACCCCTTCCAGCCGTTGGGGCGGTAACATGAGTTTGGTATAAGATTTTAACAATGTAAACAATGTGGAGCAGTGGTGCATAGCAACATCCATGCACCAGTTCTCCACTAAACTTATATTAAGGACATCCAGGCGCCCCCCAACACAGTTAAACCTTGTAAAATCGGGCGTGTGTCTGTACCTCCGAACTGAATGTAATAATAATGGTTATGTAGCATCTATGAGTAGTTCTGCCGTCGCGTTCGTCCCTCCGAGTGGACCAACTAGGTCCCACCCACGGAAACGACACATTTGGCATCCAAAGGTATCTATCATCATGCTCCTAGATCCATCATAATTGTTGACAGTCTAGTGGGGGTTACAAGTCAGTCGGGAGAACATCTTCCCGACCAGCTCATAACTGATCTGGACCATATTGAATCCACTTCTCCACCTGTGAATTTTATGTGCACAGTTTCAGTTTCTTAGTGAATGTTAGACATGTATTTGCCTTTTCCCATGAATCTATCTCCTTCATTGGGAGCTCATGCATTGTATTCAAACTGGCATATTTTCTAAATTAAGGAAAAATAGAGAACGATGAACAGTGGGCATAAATAACTGGAAACCAGAGTCAATGCATATCAAAATTGTTATATTTTTATTTTGTAGTCCAGGTCCTTCCCCATTACCGCACATAAAATGCTGCTAGTTATGTCTAGGTCTTTCAGGGAAAAGCAAATACATGTCCTGTACCTTTGTCCTGCAGCAGCTGGTGCCCTGGTCTTCTACCAGCCAGAATGTGAGACGGCCCTTTACATGCACACAAACAATGTAGTACCACTGTGATGAGGTTGATGAGGGGGCAAAGATTAGCAGGAACTGGTATTCCAGCATGTAAGGAGGATGTGGGACAATGGTAAAAGTTATGGACTGCATTCTGTTAAAGCCTTCCTAGACAATCAAGCAGTATATACTGTGTATGTAGGGCGAGGGTTGCTACAACCAATTTATTTCTCTTTCGTTCATGGACAGACACAGCTCCTTTATTTTTGACCTTAGGGTTTATATGCCGTCTATCAGGAGAGGACTAGGCAGACATGTAAAACATGTAACAACAGCAAAGCTGAACAGTACCGCCCATGGGGCGGTCCCTCTGGCTATAACCCCTCAGCCTGCATCCAGCAGCTGTTTTTTTCTGCCTAGCATAGGAGATGGACCTGGCTCCCAGTTGGGATAATTGGTCTTGGAGATTTTATGCTTTTTTTTCTATTTTTTGATCCTGAGATCTACTATCAACAGCCAGCTGGGTGACAGGCTGGATAATATAGATCCTTGTAGTTTCCACAGTCCGGCCATTGAGCGTGAGCAGACCTTTAGCAAGCGCTGGGTCGGCCACGACATGCCCCATTTGCTAGAGGGGCGGCCGGTGAGCTATATGCTCTGGGGCACACATATGACCGGGCTACTGCTGTCCAAATCACAGTGTGCCGTAGCCGGCAGCCACTCCGTACTGCTCGAGTGATGGGTCTGTCCGGAAAGCGCCAAGCAGTCCCTGCAGGACGGGTAAGTAGGGTTCCACCTGTCTCTGCAAGATGGAACAGCTGGGCATTCTTGGGGAGGTCGACTAGGGGGTCTCTCACTCTCCCTTTCCCTTCCCTCCTCCGCATGCACTGTAATGGCTGGGCCTGCTGTGTACCTGATTGGGGTCCTCCGGGGGGGCTCGGGTCCTGGCTGGGGGCTGCACTGGGTGTTCAGGGTCCGCTCTCCACAGGGGGGGTGTTCTGGGTCTGTGGTATGCCTCCGCGCGGAGGGTCAGCTTGTTTGCCGCCATTTTCCTTACCTCAGAACGCCTGGCGGCCAATTTGGAGGTGCCTGGCGGCCATTTTCTTGTAGCCCACGCTGTTTTTTACTGAGGCGGCTGGCGGCCATTTTCTTGTAGCTCACGCTCTTTTTCCTGAGGTGGCCGGCGGCCATTTTCTTGTAGCCCCAGCTTAGTTTTGGCCTCTAGCGCTGGGAATATCGTTCTTAACGGCGCGAACAGCACAGAACACCTTAGGCACAGACGGTGCAGGAGAGAGAGCGGACGGCAGCGCTGTGCAGTACCTGGGTCAGGGTGGTGAGTCCTCTGGGGAGCCCCTCGGTCTGTAGCAGCTAGGAGGGTGGACTTTTTGTGTATCTTACCTTTTTTCAGGCGAATGTGGGTCAGCATGGCGTCAGAAACAGGCGCTTCTTCCCCAGACATCCCTGTGGTAGCAACCGTTGCCCCTGCACCTGCGGTGCCTGTGGACGCTTTGTCGGCGGTCCTGGAATCCTTTGTTGCCAGGGTGAAAGCGGTGTGCGGGCGCAAGGGGGGTAAAAAACGCCCCCTCCCCCCACCATCTTCTGGGGAAAGCTCTGATTCAGACTCAGGCCTGGCTGTGGCGCACGGCCCCTGTTCTGACGTGTAAGAGGATGCAGACCAGGACCATTCGGACAATGAGGATGACTCCGTGTCCGGGTCAGCGCAGGAAAGAGCGCTTGTTGGAGCACTTATCACCGCAATGCGGGAGACCCTAAAATTGGAGGATACGGCGGGGGCATCTACTGACGTGTCGGTCCCTTTTGGGTCCAACAAGCCGGCCCGCACTGCTAAGGTGTTTCCCTACCTAACTTATTTTGACAAGTTTATATACAAAGAATGGGAACGACCGCAGCGGGCCTTTTCGGTCCCAAAATGCATGGTGGTCCGTTACTCCTTTGAGGAGAGTCTCCTGAAAAAATGGACATCTCCCCCGATTGTGGACCCCCCGTATCCAGGTTAAACAAGGTAACAACGATTCCGGCAGAGGGGACCCCTGCCTTTTAAGGACCCTGCAGACAAGAGGGCAGAGGCGGTGGCCCGGTCTATGTTCACAGTGGTGGGGTCAGCATTGCGGCCAGTGTTGGCCACGGCCCTGGTGTCACAGACACTTTCAGAATGGGCAAAATTGTTGCACCATGAGTTGGTAGAGCAACAGGCTTCCCCGGTCTGCGTGGAACAGGCCAACCAGTTGGTGCATGGCCTTAAGTATGTCTGCGATGCGGCCTTAGATACAGCTCCCTTGCTTTCCAGAGCCTCAGTATCTGCTGTGGTGCTACGTCGCCTGATTTGGCTAAAATGCAGGTCCATGGACCAGACTTCTAAGAAGGCTCTGGCGGATTTGCCCTTCCAGGGAGAGAGACTATTTGGAGCCTCGCTGGATGACATTATTAAGAATGTCACTGGGGGGTAAGAGCACGCTGCTCCCACAATCCAGAAAAAGGTAAGAAAACACGCCGTAGGCCAGGGCCCTTCTTTTTTGCTCAGAAGCGTTTTTTTCGTCAGCTCGGGCCCGCAGGTAAGCGTTCCCAGGCCGACAAGGGACCAGCTGAGGGACAAAAGCGTCCCTGGTTTCGCAAGCCTAACAAGCCTGCGAACAAATCTGCGACAGCATGAAGGTTTGCCCCGCCCGACTCACGGGTGGAGGGTCGCCTTCGCGAGTTTGCAGCTCGGTGGACCTTCCTGCTTTCCGACCAGTGGGTTTGCAAAGTGGTTTCATCAGGGTATAAGATAGAGTTTCTTTCTTGTCCACCAAACAGATTTCTTTATCGTACACCACGGGACACAGAGCTAGTCATTACATAATGGGTTAAGGGTCACCAGCGGTGATTGGACACTGGCACAACCAATGGAAGACAGTTCCCCTCCATATAACCCCTCCCATCAGGGGAGTACCTCAGTTTTTCCGCCAGTGTCGAAAGGTGTTGGACGCGTTAGGAGGTGCTAAAGGAAAGCTCTACCAAAGAGACCCTCTGGGGGTAAAAGAGCTATGCTTTCGGACCCATCCAAGACGCCTACAAGTTAAGCCAAAACTGGATGGGATCCGGGCCTCATCCATGAGGCAGCGCCTGTAATGTCTCTCTTCGGAGGACTGGGCTCTAAGATCCAGCACTTTCGCTATTTCGCTAAAAGTCCTGGTAAGAGTCTTATACAAGGCCCAGGGGAGAGGTATCCTTTAAATAGGAACCCATATCCCTGAAGGTTGGCACACATAGCCCGCCGTGAGGGGTGAAGTTTGGTATCTGTCTGAAAATTTTCAGCAGAAAAAACCTGCGGCGTGGATAAGGTAAATTGCTAAACTAAGCACGGTAGTATATGCATTTAGGTACCTTGTATTTTGTCTAAACAGTAAGCCTTCCAGGGGAAGTAATGCGGACAAAAAGAGATAAAAGAGCACCGCTGCCTGAGACAGGAGGCTCTATCTGTGCTGACTCGGTACCTTCCTCTCCTGTGTTGCCAAATGCACCTATACAGGATAAGCCATTACCTCTGTCAGGTATGGCGGCTTCCCCAGTGAAGCCTGGGCCTGCATATGTCACTGAGGACACTTTATCAGCTGCCCTAAATAATCTGGAGGAGAAAATTGCTACCTTAATCGCTAAGTCCTCTAAAAAGGACAATAAGCGAAGCAGATCTCCTCCAGTATTGGACCTCCCTTCAGAAGTACCTGAGGAGGAGGAGGATGAGGAGGAGGCTACATCAGCAGAGGATGAGGAGTCAGACGGATCAGGGATATCGGATGAGCCTTTTTTGGTATCCCAGATTTTAAAGTCACAGGTACAATGCTATGCAGGAACAGTGCGATCTGCATTTAAGTTACCCTCTTCGGAGGTAACGGAATCACCTGTCTCCTCCCTAGGATCATTAAGATCCCTGCAAGGTGCATGCTCCTTCCCGGTTCATCCGTTACTAGAGGATCTAATGTACGCAGACTGGCAACATCCAGATAAGCGTTTCTCACCTCCAAAAAAGTTTAACATTCTTTATCCTATGGAGGAATTTTTTTTAAAGAAATGGAGCCTGCCTGCGGTAGATGCGGCTATTTCTTGTGTAAATAAGAACCTGACATGTCCGGTGGACAATGTACAAGTGTTTAAAGATCCTTCTGAGAAGAAGTTGGAATCCCTACTGAAATCCTCCTTCCTTTTGGCCGGCTCAATTACCCAACCTGCAGTAGCAGCAGTCGGTATGTGTCAGGTCATCAGCCAACAGGTAAAGCAGGGGCTGAAGGAGCTGCCTTCAGAGCAGGCTAAAAATTGGGAGAATTTGCCTAAAGCCTTATGCTTCACAGTGGATGCCATGAGAGATTCTATCATACAGGCATCACGCCTTACACTCCAGCTGGTACAGATGCGCAGAGTATTTTGGCTTAAGCATTGGTCAGCGGAAGCCCCATGCAAAAAGCTGTTGGCAAGTTTCCCGTTCCATGGCGAACGCCTATTTGGGGAAGATTTAGAAAAATATATACAGAAGATATCTAGTGGTAAAACGACACTTTTACCTGAGAGAAAGAAAAGCAAGAGGCCTTGTTTTAAACGCTCTCTCTCCCCAGCTCCCGGGAAATCTGACTCCAGCCAGTGGCGACGGCCTTTTCAGCCACCCACAAAAGCCAAGGGGCCGGCTCAGAAGAACAAGAAGCCGTGGGGTGCAAGAGCTAATAAGCAAGCCCCCAAAACCTCTCAGTGAAGGGGCGCCCCCGCTCGGCCGAGTGGGGGGAAGGCTTTGTCAGTTCTCAGCGACTTGGCGGTCAGAAACCCAGGACAAATGGGTGGTATCCACAATATCCTCAGGGTACAAACTGGAATTTCGAGAAATCCCATCTTCTCAATTCCGAGGTTCAAGACTCTCCAAGGATCCACAAAAAAGAGAATCCTTCTTCAAAGGTTTGAATCACTTAATGGCTCAAGGGGTAGTTACAGAGGTACCCCAAAAAGAGCAAGGTTCAGGTTTTTACTCAAACCTCTTTGTGATTCCAAAGCCAAATGGAGATGTCAGACCCATCCTGGATCTAAAATCCCTAAATCGGTTTCTGAACGTTCGCCATTTTCGAATGGAAACGATCCGATCCGTGGTCGCCACTTTAAAGGGCGGAGAATTCATGGCGTCCATAGATATCAAGGACGCATATTTACACATACCCATCCTCCCCGCTCACCAAAGATTCCTAAGGTTTGCGGTAGAAGATCGCCACTTTCAATTTGTGGCCCTGCCGTTTGGCGTAGCCACCGCGCCCAGAGTATTCACAAAGGTGCTAGCTCCTCTGTTGGCAAACCTGAGAACACGGGGCATTGCGGTAGCAGCCTATCTAGACGATCTACTAGTAATAGATCAGTCAAAGGAGGGATTGGATCACGCTGTACACACTACAGTAGGATACCTGGAGCATTTAGGATGGATTATAAATTTACAAAAATCCTCTCTCCAGGCCCAAAGAAGGATAGTGTACCTGGGCATGATCATAGATACAGCCCAAAACAGGGTATACCTGCCAGAGCCAAAGATACAGTCTCTGAAAGACCTGATCCACAAGGTCAAAGCAAACAAAAGACCGTCTATTCGCCTTTGCATGAGACTTTTGGGAAAGATGGTAGCCTCCTTCGAGGCGATCCCTTACGCCCAGTTTCATTCGAGACTACTTCAAGGCAATATTTTAGCCTCCTGGAACAGGAAGAGCCAAGCTCTGGATATACCCATGCGCCTGTCCTCACAAGTACGCCACAGCTTCAATTGGTGGCTAGAAGCCAAGAATTTACGGAAGGGAAAGTGCTTCCTCCCAGTGGCCTGGAAGGTGGTGTCTACGGATGCCAGCCTATCGGGCTGGGGTGCAGTATTCGAGGAGGCTTCTACCCAGGGAACCTGGGCCAAGACTCAGGGGATCCTGCCCATCAATGTGCTAGAGATCCGGGCAGTATATCTAGCCCTCAAAACCTGGACATACAGGTTACAGGGCTACCCAGTTCGGGTTCAATCCGACAATGCTACTGCAGTAGCTTACATCAATCACCAAGGAGGCACCCGCAGTCGGGCAGCCCAAAGAGAGGTGAAACGGATCTTGGCATGGGCAGAAGAGCATGTACCTTGCATTTCTGCAATCTTCATTCCAGGGATAGAAAACTGGCAAGCAGACTACCTGAGTCGTCAGCAGCTGCTACCAGGAGAGTGGTCTCTTCACCCCGAGATCTTTCAGGCCATATGTCTGAGATGGGGAAACCCAGATGTAGACCTGCTAGCTTCCAGGTTCAACAAGAAATTGGACAACTTTGTGTCCAGAACGAGAGATCCTCTAGCCTACGGGACAGATGCTCTAATAACTCCATGGAATCAGTTCTCACTGATCTATGCATTCCCTCCGATCCCTCTTCTACAAAGACTGCTTCGCAGGATCAAGGAGGAGGGAATACCAGTAATCCTAGTGGCCCCAAACTGGCCCAGGAGGCCTTGGTACGCCGAGATTGTAAAAATGGCGATAGGAAGGCCCTGGAAGCTTCCACTTCGACACGACCTGCTGTCACAGGGTCCAGTATTCCACCCTTCCTTACAAAGGCTAAATTTGACGGCCTGGCTGCTGAGACCCACATTTTGAAAAAGAGAGGGGTCTCTGGTAGAGGTCGACCGATATATCGGCTGGCCGATATATCGGCCGATATTTGGCCATTTTTGATAAATCGGCATCGGCCGATTTATTATCAAGATTAGGCCGATATTTCAGACTGACCTCCGCTCATTCTTCCTTCTTCACACTCAGCGGCTCTGGCTGCATCAAGCGCCGCGCTGAGTGTGTGAGCAGAGAGGAGAGAGAGACAGAGAGGAGCTGTCAGCTTGATGTCGGGGGTGGGCGGGACCCGGCCGGGGTGGGCGGGACCCGGCAGCTAAATTACACCAGCCAATGATTGGGCTGCTTTAGAAAGGGGGCGGGGCCACATACACGTAGCGACCCGCCCAGATACCATCCCATTAGCTGGTGTAATATAGCTGCTGGGTCCCGCCCACCCCAGCCCGGGTCCCGCCCACCCCGACATCGAGCTGACAGCTCCTCTCTGTCTCTCTCTCCTCTCTGCTCACACACTCAGCGCGGCGCTTGATGCAGCCAGAGCCGCTGAGTGTGTGAGCAGAAAGGAGAGAGAGAGAGAGGAGCTGTCAGCTCGATGTCGGGGTGGGCGGGACCCGGCCGGGGTGGGCGGGACCCAGCAGCTATATTACACCAGCTAATGGGATGGTATCTGGGCGGGTCGCTATGTGTATGTGGCCCCGCCCCCTTTCTAAAGCAGCCCAATCATTGGCTGATGTAATTTAGCTGCTGGGTCTGCAAAATCAGTGCAATCTGTCAGTGCCGCCAGCCAGTGCCACCGCCAGCCAGTGCCACCCGCCACCGCCAGCCACCGTCAGCACCACCCGCCACCGCCAGCCAGCGCCACCGCCAGCCAGTGCCACCCGCCACCTCCAGCCAGTGCCACCCGCCACCGCCAGCCAGCGCCACCGCCAGCCAACGCCACCGCCAGCCAGCACCACCCGCCGCCAGCCAGCACCGCCAGCCAGCGCCGCCCGCCACCGCCAGCCAGCGCTACCCGCCACCGCCAGCCAGCGCCAGCCACCGCCAGCGCCAGCCAGCGCCACCGCCAGCCAGCGCCACTGCCAATCAGTGCCATCTGTCCCAAACTAGTGCCATCTGTCCCAAACTAGTGCCATCTGTCAGTTCCAAACCAGTGCCACCTGCTAGTGCCAATCAGTGCCAGTCAGTGCCAATAGTGCCATCTGTCAGTTCCAAACCAGTGCCATCTGTCAGTTCCAAACCAGTGCCACCTGCTAGTGCCAATCAGTGCCACCTGCCAGTGCCAATAGTGCCATCTGTCAGTTCCAAACCAGCGCCATCTGCTAGTGCCAATCAGTGCCACCTGCCAGTGCTAATCAGTGCCTCCTGCCAGTTCCACACCAGTGCCACCTGCCAGTTCCAAACCAGTGCCACCTGCCAGTGCCAACTGTCAGTTCCAAACCAGCGCCATCTGCTAGTGCCAATCAGTGCCACCTGCCAGTTCCACACCAGTGCCACCTGCCAGTTCCAAACCAGTGCCACCTGCCAGTGCCATCTGTACAAGTGTGTGCTAGAGTGACGGGAGTAAGCAGGAAGGAGTGGAGTGGGTGAGTTTTTTTTTTTTTTTTTTAATCGGCCACACAAAAATCGGCCACAAAAATCGGCCACAAAAATCGGCCATCGGCCGCCCAAATTTTTAAATATCGGCATCGGCCAGCGAAAAACCCATATCGGTCGACCTCTAGTCTCTGGTCCGGCTCTTTCTACGCTCATTAATGCTAGAAAGCCAGCCTCCAGACTCATCTATCATAGAGTCTGGAAAGCATACGTTTCCTGGTGTGAAACCAGAAGTTGGAATCCTCAGAAATATGAAATAAGCAGGATTCTTGCTTTTTGCCAGTTAGGAGTGGATATGAAATTAGCCCTTAGCACCATCAAGGGGCAAATATCGGCTCTATCAGTCTTCTTTCAGAGACCATTGGCATCTCATTCCCTAGTTCGGACATTCATTCAGGGGGTACTGAGGATAAATCCTCCAGTTAGGTCTCCCTTGTGTCCATGGGATTTGAATTTGGTATTGTCAGTGTTGCAAAAGCAACCTTTTGAACCTATTCGCCATATTCCGTTAATTATATTAAGTAGGACATTGGCCTTTTTGATTGCTATAGCTTCTGCTAGGAGAGTATCAGAGCTAGCAGCTCTTTCTTGTAAAGAGCCTTATCTAATTTGTCACAAGGACAAAATCGTTTTACGACCCCATCCGGCTTTTCTACCTAAGGTGGTGTCGGCTTTTCACTTGAATCAAGACATTGTTCTGCCTTCCTTTTTTCCAAACCCGCGGACGGCGGGGGAAAAATTATTACACTCTCTAGATCTAGTGAGAGCGGTAAAGGTGTATCTGCAAGCAACCGCTCAGATACGTAAAACAGATGTTTTGTTTATTTTACCAGATGGTCCCAAGAAGGGCCAAGCAGTATCAAAATCCACCATTTCCAGGTGGATTAGACAAGTAATTGTTCAAGCTTATGGTTTAAAGAACAGGACTCCTCCTTTTCCTGTTAAGGCGCACTCTACCAGGGCAATAAGTGCTTCATGGGCAGTGCACCACCAGGCTTCGATGGCTCAGATCTGTAAAGCTGCAACTGAAGAGTCCATACATTTTCCAAATTCTATCAAATAGATGTGAAAGGACATGAGGATTCTGCCTTCGGGCGAAGTGTGCTGCAGGCAGCAGTATAGGGCTTCTGGTCCGCAAGCGGCCTGTTTGATCTGTGTCTCCCCCCCTTCATATGAGCATTGCTCTGGGACGTCCCATTATGTAATGACTAGCTCTGTGTCCCGTGGTGTACGATAAAGAAGGTAGGATTTTTATAACAGCTTACCTGTAAAATCCTTTTCTTGGAGTACACCACGGGACACAGAGGTCCCCCCCTTCTTATGGGAACCTTACTGCTTTGCTACAAAACTGAGGTACTCCCCTGATGGGAGGGGTTATATGGAGGGGAACTGTCTTCCATTGGTTGTGCCAGTGTCCAATCACCGCTGGTGACCCTTAACCCATTATGTAATGACTAGTTCTGTGTCCCGTGGTGTACTCCAAGAAAAGGATTTTACAGGTAAGCTGTTATAAAAATCCTACTTTTTTTCCCTCCAACCTTCATCTTCTTCTGGCTCGTCGGAACGCCCTGTTTGGGGCAGTTCAGGACCTGCTGATGCGCGGGGTAATAGTACCTGTGCCGCTGCCGAAATGGTTTCAGGGATTCTACTCCAATCTGTTTGTAGTCCCAAAAAAGGATGGGGTCCGTCCAATCCTGGATCTCAAGGCCCTCAACACCTTTGTAAAAGTACGAAGGTTCAGGATGGAATCAGTTTTCTCTGTGGTCGCTGCACTCCATCCGGGGGATTTTCTGCCGTCCTTGGACATCAAGGACACGTACTTGCATGTCCCCATATACGTCGGGCATCAGAGATTTCTGCGCTTTGCAGTCGGAGACGATCACTACCAATTTGTAGCTCTCCCTTTTAGCCTGGCGTCGGCACCAAGGGTTTTCACCAAGGTGCTCGCCCCGATTCGGGCTTTGCTGAGACAGTGAGGAATCGCTATCGTGGGCTACCTAGACGACCTCCTTCTGAGAGCTGCTTCAGACTCAGAATTAGAGGAGGATGTGGCTAAAGCCAGTCAGACCCTTCGAGAGTTTGGTTGGGTACTGAACCTCCAGAAGTCGGTGTTGGGGCCGACTCAACACCTGGAGTACCTGGGCTTGATTCTGGATTCCTCAGAGGTGAGAGTTTTTCTCCCTTTGGAAAAGTTGCAGACTCTTCGGGCTGCGGTAAAGTTGTTGGCATCCCGCAGGTGGTCATTGCTGCACTTTTGCATGCGAGTCCTGGGTCTCATGGTGGCCAGCTTCGAGGTGGTACCGTATGCTCAATTCCACACTCAAGTCTTGCAAAAGGAAATCTCTGTTGTCCCTGGATTGTCAAATCCAGGTGAGTCAGCTAGTCAGGGCTTCCCTAGTCTGGTGGCTGAGATCTCCGGCCCTTCAGTCCGAGAAGTCGTTCCTTCCCTTTCACTGGACGGTGATCATGACGAACGCCAGCCTGACCAGTTGGGGGGGAGTTTGGGGCATACAGTCGACACAGGGTCGCTTGACGCAGGAAGAATCTCGCCTGCCGTTCAATGTGCTGGAACTTCGGGCGATCAGGCAATGCCTCTCCGCATGGTCACAGAGGCTGCAGGGAAGTCCAGATCCTGAACCATCAAGGAGGAACAAGAAGCTCGGCTGTAGCATTGGAAGTCGCTCACATCCTGCGGTGGGCAGAGCGGAGCGTGCCGGCTCTATCGGCCATATACATTCCGGGCGTAGAAAACTGGCAAGCGGACTACCTAAGTCGCCAGATGCTGGACCAAGGGGAATGGTCGCTACACCTGGATGTGTTTTGACTCCTTTGCCTGAGATGGGGCACGCCAGACGTGAATCTCCTGGCTTCTCGACTCAATCGGAAGGTATTGAGGTTTGTGGCCAGGGCCAAAGATCCCTGGGCGGACGCGACAGACGCGTTGGTGGCTCCGTGGTGACAGTATCGGCTAATTTATGCCTTCCCCCCCCACTAAAACGTCTTCCTAGTCTGCTTTGCAGAGTGGAGACCGAGGGAATTCTGGTGATTCTAATTGCCCCAGATTGGCCTCTGCGTCCCTGGTACGCCGACTTAGTACGCCTGGTGGCGGATGTTTCTTGGCGACTGCCGATGCGAGAGGACCTTCTGTCGCAAGTACTTTATCCTGCTTTACAGTCGCTGGCTTTAACGGCATGGCTGTTGAAAGCCAGGTACTAAGGGACCAAGGCCTGTCGGACTCAGTAATTTCCACCATGCTGAGGGCACGGAAGTCATCTTCTCTGAAGATTTATCATCGCACGTGGAAGCCCTACATCTCTATGTGTGAGGAGATGGAGTGGCGTCCACGGACATATTCGGTTTCCAGGATCTTGCTGTTCTTCCAGCATGGAGTGGATCAAAAACTTGCCTTAAGCACCATTAAGGGGCAGATATCAGCCTTGGCTGTCTTCTTTCAATGATCCTTGGTGGCTCATTCACTGGTGAGTACGTTTGTGCAAGGGGTTCAACATGTGGCCCCTCCGGTTCGACCACCACTGCCTCCGTGGGATTTGAATCTGGTGCTCTCTGTACTTCAGAAACCTCAGCTTGAGAACATCAGCGAGATTCCCCTTTTGACACTCTCTCAGAAAGTTGCCTTTCTGGTGGCTATTACATCAGTCAGGAGGGTTTCTGAGTTGGCGGCCTTGTCTTACAAGTCTCCCTACTTGATCCTCCACAAGGATAAAGTGGTGCTATGCCCGCTGCCTTAGTTTCTTCCGAAGGTTGTTTCGACTTTTCATCTGAATGAGGACATTGTGCTTCCATCCTTATGTCCTCGACCGTCGCACCCTAAAGAGGTTGCTTTGCATTCCTTGGACATGGTCCGAGCTCTGCGGGTGTATCTGTCTGCTACGGCTCCGTTTCGGAGGTCAGACTCACTGTTTGTGTCAGTGACTGGCCCAAAGAAAGGCCTGGCGGTCTCGTCGGCCACCATTTCTCGGTGGATCAGACAGATCGTGATTCAGGCTTATGTCCTAAAAGGGCGGGCGCCTCCCCTTCCTGTCACGGAGCATTCAACCAGGGCAATAGGTGACTCCTCGGCCTTCTGACATCAAGCGTCTGTCTCCCAGGTGTGTAAGGCGGCGACCTGGTCGTCCGTTCACACTTTCACTAAGTTTTACAAGGTTGATGTGCATGCATCTGCGGATGCTTGCTTCGGCTGCAAGGTTTTGCAGGCCGATGTTTAAGGTTGCAACTCCTCAGTTGAGGAGCTCTGGTTGTTTTGGGTGGAAGTTTGTTTGCTTGCTGTTCCCACCCCTCGTTTTTTTGACACTGCTTGGGGACGTCCCTAAGGTCAAGAATAAAGGAGCTGTGTCTGCCCATGAACGAAAGAGAAAATATGATTTTTGTACTCACCGTAAAATCATGTTCTCTGAAGTTCATGGACGGACACAGCACCCACCCCTCCTTTTTATGTTTGTACTGCTTTTTGACGAACTGAGCTGCTGGATGCAGGGTGAGGGGTTTTAGCCAAAGGGACCACCCCCAGGGCGGTACTGTTCAGCTTTGCTGTTGTTACATGTTTTACATGTCTGCCTAGTCCTCTCCTGATAGACGGCATATAAACCCTATGGTCAAGTATAAAGGAGCAGTGTCAATCCATGAACTTCAGAGAAAAGGATTTTACGGTGAGTACGAAAATTCTATTTTTACTGTGCCTATAATTCTACTTTAAAGTGTATCTAAAAACAGGAACAACAATGTAACAGGAAGTGTCATTTCCTAGCACAGGGTGACAATCTTCTCATCCTGCATTGTATTTGTGGAGCAGCAGTATTTGCACCTGGGGCAGGAAGTGGTTTATGACTACAGGTAGCTTCTTCTCTCCATAACATAAGTAGGGGGTGTTGTGAAGACTGCTAAATGATAATGCGGCAAAGGGAAAAAGAGCAGAAAATTATCAGCGCACAAGTTTTTTGTTTTTTTTGCAGGATCAACAGGTCAAAGAGATATATACACTTTCAGTTATATGGTAACAAACCAAAAGGAAGGAAATAAGATTTAGGCTTATTGTTAGGGTTCACATATACTTTAAACAAGCTTCTTTCAAGAAGAATGAATAGCTCTGGCAACATCCAGTGTTAATCTAATAGAACTGCATGCCTTTGTAATAATAAATGTCTATTATGTAATTGTTTTACCATGTACAAACCTCTGAATCATAGATGGAAGAATAAAAAAAGTCAGTAATTGTAATTCAGGATAAGTGTATGGAAAAAATTATCATAGGTAGCAAGAAAAATAAAAAAATCTAAAATGTGTCAATGGCATACAAATAATTCAGTAGATGTTTCCATTGTTTATTATGGAAAATCTTTTATACAGGTCTTCAGGAACCATGGTAAAGGTAAAAATACATCTGATGTTCTCAAATATATATGTAGCGGCCTCACCCTCTCTTCATCTTTATCGGTTTTACACACCAACTCATGTCTAGGGGTTGTGAGGGTGAGATGCGCTACGGCCCATGTCCTCCCCATTGTAGTAGGGAGGTGAAGGCCACTTCCTGATGTTTCCTCGGGCCGGTGTGTTCTGTGAATGCACTGAGTCTGTAACCGCAAGCTCACCCGCCTCCCCTTTAATTCCAATAACTGAGTTCACACACCGAAGAAAGGTCCAACACTTGTTTATTTGGCCCTCCAATAGCAAAGCACGATAAACAGTTCTTGTTGCCGCAGACTGGTTGGGACCTATAACCTTGCCAACGGTGGGATGAGCAGATCGAGGCACTTCCTAAAGTTTAAGTTCTAAAGATGGGGTCTCTTCTAGCAACCCCTATGAACAGCAATGGAGCCCTCTTCGATACGCTGTGGCCCCTATCAGGGGGATGTGTCCTCCCAAGAGAGTTCCCAGAGGCCCACTGTCACCGGGTTGGTGCTGCTCCGGGTCTTCAGTGGGTAACCTCCCCGGCCTTCTCACCTCAGGTACGAGTCCCTCCGCTCAGGGACCCTCGGACAGTCCACCCTAGCGGGACCCAGTCGAAGGTACTGGGCCCCAGGCCTCCTCGATAGTACCTCACCCCAGGCTAAAGGTGCCTGGGATGGACGCCAACATGACTCCGGACCAGGCCATGGGCACCTGGACCAGACTCCTGGATCTCCCGCACCCAGGCCTAAGGGCCCTGGGTGCGGACCGCAGCCCTCCTCCTCCGAGGACCTCCTTCTCCGCAAGACGACGACGACGACCTCGTGGTAAGGGCGTCTCCCCCTTTTATCTCCTCCCTTCAACGGCCCGGCGGGTTCCCCGCCCCAGCCATACCATCTCCGGGAAGGGACAAAACAGGGAGCACTGCGAAGATGATTCTACCTGAAGCCTGTGGGTACCCCGCCACCCACAGGCAAAGGAGAATATTACATCCTCCAATCCTCCACGAAACAAAAAGGGGTCTGAATCCTAACACAATTATACACCTGGGTCACACTATTGCCCAGGTGTATCCCATCAATTTGAGGACCCCGCTACACACTCCCCCCTGTAATTTGACGCTGGTCCCCAGCGTCAGGTGCACACCCATGCCTCCCATAAAGAGGTGGCATGGAGTGAAACCCCTGAAGCAGTTCCTCTAAATTTCCCAAGTGCCAAGACCTGCTCAGGGAATGGGGAACATTAAAACAACTTATGTCATAAAACACTTTAAACATTTGCATAGTCACAACCCCTCTCCCACACTGTCTAAGAACCACCCACTCTCAATGATCTTGATTGACGATTCTCCTGCAGGGGAAAGAAAAAAAACAACATCCTAACATAATTTCGTGTCATTTGGGATGAGTGGGCCCGTCAGCCGAGAGACCCACTCACTCCAACAAGCAAGGTGATGTGTGGGTGAAATATTTTCAAACATTTGTTGCGCAACACTGCCACCTGGTGACAACGCCGCGGTCATGACACTCAACGAATCTTCGTTCTTCCAGCTTTTCCCTACTCTGCCACTATTCCCAAATGTCCTTACCTCTGGCACATGAAGAAAAGGGGAAACACGAAAACACAACAGTCCCCAAGTCTCCAACGAGAAAAAGAAAAGCCCAAACAAAAACAAAAGCAGGGCACAGTCCTGGGTGTCTGGGAATGGCTCTTCCAGAAAGTTCAAGTGCACAAAGGAAATAAACAGGAGTTTTTTTCTCCTATAAGTAAAACTTTGGATCCGGCAGGTACAGGGGTTTCAGGTGTTTGTCAAATGCCTCTATCGAATACTCGACATCTTCTCCTTCTCTTCTGCAAATGACTATCTTGTCAGCATGGATATGGCGCCCCAATTTCCATTCAGCTTTGCAGTCCTCAAACCTCTTAGACACTGCCGGCACACATTCCAGGTACCTGCGAGCATGGGGCACCTTCAACTTGTCCCACACAAACTCGTCATACCATCTTGTTCTCCAGACTTCCACCTCATACAGCAAGTCCCGGGGTAGATACGGGTACTCCCACCCATATTCCCGAGCTACTTTGTGACAAAACAGTCTCTGCAAGCGGGCCAAAGGTGGCATAGTGGCCTTCTCTCCAGTTCCAGGCAGCACAATAGCTTCCGGATGCCGAGGTGCCTTTACCAGCTCCCTGAAACTGACTTTCGGCGCTCTCAGAGAAGCGCGGGGTGTCCCCACAACCAAAGTAGGTGAGGTAACAGTAGATGAGGACACAGGTGGAGGGGTAGGTTCCCTCGTAAGCTGCGGGTCTTCCACCCGAGGCGTGCTGTCTCCTGTGTACATCGGTGAATCCCGTACCGCACGGGAAGCAAGAAGTGGCACTCTATCCCAGCCCTTGCGGCTGAACAGTTCGTCTATCTCGCCATCATCTCCGCAATCAGACAGCGACTCTAGGTCGGAGGTGTCATACATCTCCGCAGGCAGATATCTTCCGGTGGACACAGAATCAATCTCCCTGGGGGTCTCCACCTCCAATGGGCCCCCGACACCTCCAACCACCACCACAGTCCCAGCCCCTGGCTCACCTGACCCTTGTAGAAGACTGGGATGTCCGGGACTTCCTTCTCGACCGGCGCCATCCAGGCCAGGCAAGCAGTGGGGTGAAGCTCGACCACGTCCACAGGATGCCTGTACTAGGCCAACTTTCCTCTTCGGTGGTGGGAGCAGAGAACTTGTGGCGACCGAGGCAGCATCCTCGGATTTTTCTCTGTTGGGCAGTCCATCGCCCTGGTCAGCGCTCACAGGAACCTCGACAAAGGCCTTGATCTCCCCTTCTGGAGTAGCAGTACCCGTGAGGTGGTTGAGGCGAAGGGCCCGGGGCCTTGCTGTGGACGACTCGACCTCAAAAAGGAATTCTCTGCACTCCTCACATCGCCCGAATGGCTTCAGGGTGACCACCAGTCCCGAGCAGCCGGGACAGATCACACCGAGGGCCTCCGTGTCTCTGCAAGTATACAGAGCCAACCACCCTCGGGGCCTAAGTCTTATCCCCGTGTCTGTGATGGGGGCAGCAAAGGAAGTCATTCTCGTGGGGTGAGGAACCATAATCCACGGGGCACTTGAGGTCATCCCGACTATCTGCTGCTCCATCATGCACTGACCCCGCGCCGGAGTCTCCACGTGTATCCCCACACTTGGCCAGACTCCTCCCATGAGCTGTACATTTTCGCGGGCTTCCTCTTGACTCCGCCCACGAATGATGTCGCCATGGGGTGCCTCGTGGCGCAGTGCGTTAACAGTCCCCACGTGCAGTACGTCACACGGCTGGACCTCTCCCTTTTTCCGCTCCTCCGCATGGGCCTTTCCCGTGTTAGGGTCATTTCCACAACTCCGAGCAGGGACGCACTTTGGCCAGTAATATGGCCGATCTGCTCGGAACTCCTCTGGGCAGCAAAGTTCAAATGTAGACATTCTCAAGTCCATCTTTAGAACACACTCTATCCCGGACGAGCCCCCACGTGTAGCGGCCTCACCCTCTCTTCATCTTTATCAGTTTTACACACCAACTCATGTCTAGGGGTTGTGAGGGTGAGATGCGCTACGGCCCATGTCCTCCCCATTGTAGTAGGGAGGTGAAGGCCACTTCCTGATGTTTCCTCGGGCCGGTGTGTTCTGTGAATGCACTGAGTCTGTAACCGCAAACTCACCCGCCTCCCCTTTGCTTCCAATAACTGGAGTTCACACACCGAAGAAAGGTCCAACACTTGTTTATTTGGCCCTCCAATAGCAAAGCACGATAAACAGTTCTTGTTGCCGCAGACTGGTTGGGACCTATAACCTTGCCAACGGTGGGATGAGCAGATCGAGGCACTTCCTAAAGTTTAAATTCTAAAGATGGGGTCTCTTCTAGCAACCCCTATGAACAGCAATGGAGCCCTCTTCGATACGCTGTGGCCCCTATCAGGGGGATGTGTCCTCCCAAGAGAGTTCCCAGAGGCCCACTGTCACCGGGTTGGTGCTGCTCCGGGTCTTCAGTGGGTAACCTCCCCGGCCTCCTCACCTCAGGTACGAGTCCCTCCGCTCAGGGACCCTCGGACAGTCCACCCTAGCGGGACCCAGTCGAAGGTACTGGGCCCCAGGCCTCCTCGATAGTACCTCACCCCAGGCTAAAGGTGCCTGGGATGGACGCCAACATGACTCCGGACCAGGCCATGGGCACCTGGACCAGACTCCTGGATCTCCCGCACCCAGGCCTAAGGGCCCTGGGTGCGGACCGCAGCCCTCCTCCTCCGAGGACCTCCTTCTCCGCAAGACGACGACGACGACCTCGTGGTAAGGGCGTCTCCCCCTTTTATCTCCTCCCTTCAACGGCCCGGCGGGTTCCCCGCCCCAGCCATACCATCTCCGGGAAGGGACAAAACAGGGAGCACTGCGAAGATGATTCTACCTGAAGCCTGTGGGTACCCCGCCACCCACAGGAAAAGGAGAATATTACATCCTCCAATCCTCCACGAAACAAAAAGGGGTCTGAATCCTAACACAATTATACACCTGGGTCACACTATTGCCCAGGTGTATCCCATCAATTTGAGGACCCCGCTACATATACACAAAAGGAAATTGTCTATACTGAGTAACAAAATAGGTATTTTACATTGTAGCTAACTGTGAACTGTGAGCTGGCTTTATACATGACTTTTCTACAGTGGCTAGAGGCTGAGTGGCTTACTTTAATGCTCGTTCTTGCTAATATTGGGCAGCTGCATTCGGGATCATGGTATTTGTTTTCCTTTTCTTTAGATTTCACAAGATTGACAGCTGAAGCAGTCTCCATTGTAATCAACAAGCTACCTTCAGTAATTGCCTGCTTGCTTCTGCCAATAAAGTATTTCTACTTTTTCTCCGAAAGAAAAATATCAGAACAGTACTCTGCAGTAAAGAATATAGGAATATTAGTGTGGAACCTAATTGAAATTATATGCCATATACTGAAAGATGGAAATGCCACGGAGCAGCTGACAGATACCACCCTGTCTAGATGGAGCCAAGAGAGGCTTGCTTTGGTTTGCGGGTGCTTGGAAAAGATAGCTGAATTCAAAGCCACTAATTCCAAGGATGAAATCCAAAGAGTGCTTGAAGATCTACAGAAACGAAAACCTGACTGGATCCAGAACCAGCTGCTAAAGGCCAAAACTCTGAGCTGTAAAGGGTAAGATTAAAGTTTGTCTTTAGCATATAAAGCAGTCAAAGGTATTATCTTTAATGGTTCAGTGTGATCAGCCCTGGAACAATAATCAGCCACTGTAGATTTTACTACTGGATAAGTCAGTTGATAGACCACTTCTAAAATATAGTTTTGACCTCCTATTCGTAAGAAGGACACAGTAAAGCATAAGAGAAGTAAAATAATATTATGAAAACTGTATATGCCGTATAGCCATTCTTCTGATGAGGGAGCTCCATTTCTTTTCCATAAACTGGGTATGAGAAACTTACCCACATGGAGCAATCACAGTACCAATGATTTTTATAGGATTTAAAGTGATACTAAAGTCAAATTATTATTTTATTTTTTTTAAATAACAAACATGTTATACTCACCTGCTCTGTTGCAGTGGTTTTGCACAGAGTAGCCCAGATCCTCCTCTTCTCAGGTCCCTCTACGGTGCTCCTAGCCCCTCCCTTCTGTTGAGTGCTCCCACAGCGAGCAGCTTGCTATGGGTGCACCCGAGCCGCGCCTCCCTGTGTCTATTCAGACACGGAGCCGTGCTTGTCCCCACCCTCTGTCTCTCCTCATTGGCTCACTGACTTTGATTGACAGCAGCGGGAACCAATGGCACCACACAGCCGAGTCTCTCGTGCAGCATGGATCTAGATGGATCAAGCTGGATCTAGATGGACCTCAGGTAAGTATTAGGGGGGCTGAGGCACACAGGAGTTTTTTTTATCTTAATGCATAGGATGCATTAAGATAAAAAATCTGCCTTTATAATCACTTTAATAGAGGTAGGTGTTTCATGAAAGAACATTACTAATGGATTATTGGGAATGTTACATTGTAGGTACTGTTCCATCATACTTTTTTACCACTGACAAGAGGGGTTTGATAGTGAGGCAAACCCACCATAAGTGAAGCAATGTCCCCATATTCCTGTAAACTTCACTGCCAATTTGGCTGGTATGTTGGAGCCCTGCTGCCCAACCTGTGGCCCTTTGGCACTTTCCCAAATTATCATATTATAGCAGTGATTATAGCAGTCTCGTGTAATATGTTCCTTGAAGCATGTCCCCAGTCTCCAATAACTTCTATGGCATGTTTACAGTCTCTTGACAGTCTCCTGCATCATGTCCGCAGTCTCCGACCATCTCCTATATCATGTCTGCCGTCTCTAGCTACAATAGCCTTCCCTGAGGCGACCATCAAACCCAGTAGTGCATAGTGCATTAGTCAGCCCCTCATGGGGAAATGATCCTATATTATTGGCAGTTATTATGTACTACAGTGATCGCATGTTATATGAAAGATCAATGTAGGCAGATCCAGGCACAGTGCTGTGAACATCTATGTGTAGGCACACACTTGGAACATTGCTGGAATAATACCTTTGCATTTTTGTTTGATTAATTTTTCATTGAAGTCAATGAAAATGCCTCAAAATGCATGCACTAAGATGCATGTTGATGCACGTCAAACCGTCATGATGCATATTAATGTAGCGTAGTGTAGTATAGAGTGCTCGGTGTACATAGCTAGTTTTGTTGTGAAGGAAAACCTAGCCTAGCTGAGAGCCAGGCTGGGTTGAATCTGGGTCAGGATGAGTGACTCACAGAGACTGGATGACTCAGCAGGCAGCACCTCTGGTACCTCCCCCTTCATACTGAAACCTTATAGAAGCTTCCAGAAGAAAAGGAGGGGGTTAAGAGGAGCTGCTTGGAGTATCGAGGAGGGCCCCAGCCTATCCCCAGCAAGTAGGCTGGCACGGAGAGGGCACCTATTTAAATACTCTGGGTCATGCCAGCAGGGAGCAGTTGGGTGGAAGATGGAGAAGAAGTGCTGAGGAGGCTGTCGGTGGCCCTTGTGTGTTACCCCTAGTCTGGGGGGGGGTGAGGTCGGGCCTGGTGCTCGGGTGCTGGAGGGTTTCTCTACAACACATAGAGGAATCCTGTCCTGGATGCATGGGAGCAGGTGTGAGGACAGCGAGAGAGAGTCAGCATGTCCAGGAGAAGACAGCCGGTGGGCTGGTGAGTGTGCAGTCTGAGACGACTGGTGTGCAGTTTGGGAGAACTATGGAAAAGTAGTCAGGTGGGCTAGTGAAAGGGGCAGCTGCAGGCAGGCGGGCTGGCAGTGCCTGAGAGATGGTGCTGGAATCAGTAGCCACAGGGATGTAAGCAGGACACTGGACTTTTTGCTACACAACCAAAGGGGCCCGGGTCCCTGCCTGTAAAGGACTTTAGCTTTGACCTCGCTGAGTGCTTTGCCAGAGTCACTAAAAGTGTCCCAGTTGAGCCTGTGTTTTTCTGCAAGCAAGTGAAGTGCTGGAGGAAGCAGAAGAGTGTATATAGACTGTATATAGTATAGTTGTCCCTGAAGAATTGTTCAAAGTCAAGTGGGCATCCCATAATACCCCTATTCCCTATCCAGGTTTTATCCCCTCAATAAAAATACAAAAACAAGCACTGGACTGTTCCTCGACTCTGGGAGCCTGTGAGGGTTCCAGTGTGCCTGGTAGTGCAGGGTGGGAGATCCCAATTCACCAGCGGCCCATACGTGGGGTGCATTACATTAATGCATCAACATGCATTGTTGTGCATTAAGTAATTCATTACATAGTGTATTGCAATGTGTTTTAATGTGTTTTTGTATTGATTTAAATGGAAAAGACATCAGGAGGAAAAAGACAGGTGTGAATATGCTCCTAGAGATGTCCATTATTTATCCAGATGTCTGCTATAAGCTAAATTGATTTCTGGATGATACAAGTATTACATATGCAAACAGATGTAGCATGGTCTCTCTATTCTGCTATATAGTGCCACAAGAAGCAAGTAGACCCATTATATAAATCAGGCATAATATGGGGAGGGGGGTGTGATATGAAGGGAGAACTGTGATGTAAGGGGGGGGGGCTTTAATATGAGAAGGAGGTTGTGATATGAAGGGAGGACTATGATGTAAGGGAGGGGGTTATAATATGAGGAGGGGGATGTTATATGAGAGGAGGACTGTGATGTAAGGGGGTGGGGGATTATAATATTGGGAGAGGGGAGTGTGATATGAGAGGAGGGCTGTGATGTAAGTGGGGTGGGGGATTATAATATTGGGAGATGGGAGTGTGATATGAGGGGATGACTGTGATGTAAGGGGGGTGGGGGACTATAATATTGGGAGAGGGGAGTGTGATATGAGGGGAGGACTGTGATGTAAGGGGGAGGGGATGTGATATGAAGGGAGGACTGTGATGTAAGGGGGGGGGCTTTAATATGAGAAGGAGGTTGTGATATGAAGGGAGGACTGTGATGTAAACGAGGGGGTTATAATATGAGGAGGGATATGTGATATGAAGAGAGGACTGTGATGTAAATGGGGTGGAAGACTATAATATTGGGAGAGGGGAGTGTGATATGAAGGAAGAACTGTGATGTATAGGGGGGGGGGGGGGCGTTTAATATGATGAGGGAGATGTGATATGAAGAGAGGACTGTGATGTAAGTGAGGTGGAAGACTATAATATTGGGAGAGGGGGGTGTGATATGAAGGGAGAACTGTGATGTATAGGGGGGGGGGTTAATATGAGGAGGGAGATGTGATATGTGATATGTAAGGGGGGTGTGGGCTGTGATATGAACCTGAGGGCACTGATGTAAAGAGGGACTGTGGTGTAAAGGAAGGGTGTGTGATGTAGAAGGTAGAGTGAGGACACTGATGTGAAGGGGAACATGGAGATTCAGACCTCTGCTGGAAGAAAATTTTATTGGCTGGACCTTCATGAGTTTTATTTAACCACTTAACAACCGCTCACTGTATATATACGTCGGCAGAATGGCACGGACAGGCACAATCACGTACCTGTACGTGCCTGCCTTCGTATAGTTGGGGGGTCCCATCGGACCCCCCTCCTATATAGTAAGCGGTGGTTATCCGTTCGGGAGCGATCCGTGATGAGGGGACGGCCATTCCATTCCACGCGATCGCTCCCGGCGAATGAGAATCTTCCTCTGCCTGTGTAATGTAAACACAGGCAGAGGAAGTGATGTCATCTCTCCATGCGGCGGTCTTTTCGATCCGGCGCGAGGAGAGAAGACATCTCAAAGTAAGTGCACCAACACTACACTGACACCAGTACACGTAGGCACACTTACACCCCCCAGATCACCCCCAGTCACAGTGCACCGTTTGCAGTGGTCATTTTTTTACTGATCACTGCAATCAGTGTCTTTTGTGACAGTAAAAAGTTGCAGGGCAGTTAGGTTTAGGCCCCTTTAGGTCCAGGGTAGCCTCCTAACCCCCCCTAATAAAGGTTTAACCCCTTGATAACCCATTGATAACCCCTTGGTAACCCTTTTACCCCCTAACGCCAGCGTCACTAAGCAATCTTATTTCCGATCGCTGTATTTAGTGCCGGTGGTGCCCTAGATAGCCAGTTATTTATTTTTAGGTTCGCCGCAGGTTTTTATAGCGTCAGGTACCCCCATATATTATTTTAACCCCCTGATTGCCCCTAGAGTTAACCCTTTCACCAGTGATCACCGTATAAGTGTCACTGGTGACACTGGTTAGCCAGTTAGTTATTTAGGTTACCCGTCAGGTTTTTATATAGCGTCAGGTACCCCCATATATAACCTAATAAAGGTTTTAACCCCCTGATTACCCCTAGTTAACCCTTTCACCAGTGATCACTATATAAGTTTTACGGGTGACGCTGGTTGGTTAGTTTGCTTTTTATAGCATCAGGGCACCCGTCGTATATAACCCAATAAAGGTTTAACCCTCTGATCGCCCGGCGGCTGATATCAATTAGGTTTTAGCGCCAGAGAGGGTCTGCGTCGCCCCAGGCAGCGTTAGGTTAGTGCCAGTAACGCTAACACCCACGCGCAAAGCATACACCTCCCTTAGTGGTATAGTATCTGAACAGATCAATATCTGATCTGATCAGATCTATACTAGCATCCCCAGCGGTTTAGGGTTCCCAAAAACGCAGTGTTAGCGGGATCAGCCCAGATACCTGCTAGCACCTTCGTTTAGCCCCTCCGCCCAGTCCAGCCCAGCCCACCCAAGTGCAATATCGATCGATCACTGTAACTTACCAAACACAACACACATAACTGCAGCGTTCGCAGAGACAGTCCTGATCCCTGCGACCGCTAACAGTTTTTTTTTGAAGCGTTTGATACATTTGCTGACAGTCAGGTGCTTTTTTACCTGTGAATCTTACTAGTGTACCCCTAAATTTAGAGCCCAAAATGGCAAATCGAAGGTACACTAGTAAAGAGGCCTACGAGATTCTGAGCATGACAGATAGTGAAGAGGAGGTCACGCATCTGTCAGATTCAGGCTCAGAATATCTTCCCGTAGAAGACAGTGAAGTCAGCGGCTCCATGTCAGATAGCTCTGACGACGAAGATGAGGTCCCTGCTAAGGTCAGGCGTACCCGATCCCGATCTTCTGAGGTTGTTGAGGAGCAAAAACCGCAGGGCTCTCGTATCATGGAGCAGAGTAGTACTAGCGCCGCTATTCCTTCTGGTGAATTGGGAAGCACCAGCGGCCTAGTACAGCCTGGGCTTACATCCAGCACTGCAGTATCACGTGGTGACGTGGCGAGTCCCATAAGTGCAGTTCAAGCTGGCGAGGTGGCAAGCACAAGTAGTGTCCCGCTGCCACCAAGAAGAAGACAAAGGCAGGCCCGTCGTGCCCATAGTGCCCTTCCTGCATAATTCGCCTATCCTGATTGGGTCCCCACCACTTCTGCAGAACCCGTACTTCCCCCATTCACTGCCCAACCCGGTATTCAGATGGAAACAGCTGATTTTATGCCAATTGATTTTTATTCGCTGTTTTTCACGGAAGATCTCTATAGATCTATTGTGGACCAGAGTAATTTATATGCTGGTCAATTCATCGGCGCTAATCCCCAGTTGCCTTCCATTGCCAAAGATTGGAAACCAATTACGGTTTCCGAATTTAAGACCTTTCTGGGCCTTTCCCTCAACATGGGCACACATAAATTCCCGTCATTGCGTGCTTATTGGTCCACGCACCCAATTGACCACATGCCCGTGTTCTCTGCCTCCATGCCCAGGAAACTATACGAGCAGAGCTTGCGGTTCATGCATTTCAACGACAATGAACTTTGTCATCCACGTGGAGACCCTGAATACGACCGGCTCTACAAAATTCAGCCCCTCATACACCACTTCAACGAACGTTTTGCAGCCTTGTTTATTCCCGATCAAGTTGTCTGCGTTGATGAGTCCCTGATTACATTTTCTGGCCGCTTGTATTTCAAGCAGTACCTTCCCAGCAAGCGTGCCAGATACGGGGTCAAGCTCTATAAGTTCTGTGACAGGGCAACAGGCTATGTATGGAGATTTACAGTTTGAGGGAAAAGATAGTCAGGTTGAGCCAGTCAACTGCCCAGATTACATAGGGAGCGCTGGCAAGATAGTGTGGAACCTGGTGTCACTCTTATTCGGAAAGGGGTACCACTTGTATCTTGACAATTATTACACGAGCGTGCCACTGTTTAGTCACTTGTTTGATCATCAGATTGGAGCATGTGGCACCGTGCGACCTAATCGCCGGGGCTTTCCCCAGAGGCTTGTAGATTCCCGTCTTAGGCTGGGGGAGAGAGCCTGCTTGAAGTGTAATAACTTGCTCGCTGTGAAGTGGAGGAATAATAAGAATGTTTTCCTTCTTACCTCCCTTCATGCAGACACGACAGTCCAAATTCGTATGGCGACTGGTGTTGTGGAGAAACCCCTCTGTGTCCACGAATATAACCAAAATATGGGAGGGGTGGACCTCAACGACCAGTTGTTGGCGCCGTATCTAATTGACCGTAAGGCGAGACGCTGGTACAAAAAAGTGTCTCTATCCTTATTCCAATTGGCTTTGCTGAACGCTCATGTGCTATACAGAGCTTCAGGCGGGACGTTATCTCTCCTAAAATTCCAGGATGAGATAGTCACAGAACTCCTATATCCAGGCGGTTCTGCACCTCACCATCCCCAACCAAATGCAGTAAGCCGGCTGCATGAGAGGCATTATCCGTATGTCCTTGAGAGTACCCCTACCCAACGAGTCCCCCAAAAAAGATTTAGTGTCTGTAGGAAGCGCGGATTTAGGCGTGACACCCGTTATTTTTGTCCACGCTGTCCTGACAATCCTGGTCTTTGCAGTGGTAAATGTTTTGAACGCTTCCACTCAAAAGTGAAGTTTTAGCGTAGGGTACAGCATTGCACAGAACAGGACACACTTACACAGGGTCTCCCAAGAAGCCATCGCATTTTGAGAGACCCGAACCATTACAGTTGTTAGGCCTCATGCCCACGGAAAATTTTACAGCCGCGTTTTTGAGCGTTTTTTACAGCTTAAAAACGCCTGTCCATGTTAGTCTATAGCTTCATGCCCACCTAGACGTTTTTAAGCTGTAAAAAAAACACAGGACCAGTGCGTTCCTCAGCGTCGGCGTTAGGCATAAAAAAACGCGAAGCGTCAAAAAACGCACAAAACCGCGCGAAAACGCGGAAAAAAAAATAATTATACAATAACATGGACAGGCATTTTTGAGCTGTAAAAAACGCAGCTGTAAAAACGTCCGTGGGCATGAGGCCTTAAAGTTACAAAAAAAAGTGTAAAAAAAGAGAAAAAAAATACGTAAAAATATAAAATAAAAAAAACAAAAATAGTTGTCGTTTTATTGTTCTCTCTCTCTCTATTTTCTCTCTATTGTTCTGCTCTTTTTTACTGTATTCTATTCTGCAATGTTTTATCATGCTTGCTTTTCAGGTATGTAATTTTTTGTTTTCAGGTGCGCCATTCAGCTGCAGCGCGGAATTATTTATCTTGACAGCAACAGCGTTTGCTCCCACGATGCATAAAGCTGTGACTCCAGTGCTGTAGGAGGTGATTTCACCACCACAGTTAAAAAAAAGAGCATATATGCCGAAGCATAGGGGCGGAGGAGCGATTTTGCTCCTAATGCCGCATACATACGGTCGAAATTCCGACGGAGGCTTGCCCGTGGAAAAGTCCGACCGTGTGTATGCGGCATAACTTTTTTGCGGGAGGATGCCCTCATGCTTCGGCATATATATATATTTTAGGCACAGGTTGCGTTAAAAAAATGTTTTATTTTTTACTCGTTTTTTGGGGGGTATTTGCTTTGCAGGTATGGTATGGTAAGGTCTTACTGTTATACTGTAATGTTACTTTGTTTTAATGTTAACCATCATTTGCTTAGCAGGTACGCTATTCAGTTTCAGCGCGGATCTATTTATCTTGACAGCAACAGCGTTTGCTCCCACGATACATAAAGCCGTGACTCCAACGCTGTAGGAGGTGATTTCACCACCACAGTTAAAAAAAAAGAGCATATATGCCAAAGCATGGGGGCAGCAGGGGCGATTTTGCTCCTAATGCCGCGTACATACGGTCGAAATTCCGACGGAGGCTTGCCCGTGGAAAAGTCTGACCGTGTGTACGCAGCATAACTTTTTTGCGGGAGGATGCTTCGGCATATATAAATGGTGCATGTATGCCCAATATTAGAAGTGGGTGGATGAAGGGAGGTATTCTAATGGTGGGCATACCCACCGATCAATCTCTTTTTTTCGTTCAGCCAACAGGCTGCATGAAAAAAAAGATTACAATACATGTGCAACAAGGACCAGCAACGTACTGGTATGTTGCTGGACTTTGAATGTTTATACCAGAATGATGCCTGCGGGTTTAGGTATCATCTTGGTATCATTCTTTTCAGCCAGTGGCCGGCTTTCATGTAAAAGCAATCCTAGCAGATAATTAGCCTCTAGACTGCTTTTACAAGCAGTGGGAGGGAATGTCCCCCCCCCCGGATATAAACAGCGCCATTGGGAAAGCATTTTATCACACGGATCTTGGTGTGGTCAGATGCTTTGAGGGCAGAGGAAATATCTAGGGTCTAACCCCCCAATTTTTTTCAAAAAAAAGAGTACCTGTCACTACCTATTGCTATCATAGGGGATATTTACATTCCCTGAGATAACAATAAAAATGGTAAAAAAATAAATAAATATGGAAGGAACAGTTAAAAAAAAAAAAAGAAAAAAAAAGCACCCCTGTCCCCCCCTGCTCTTGCGCAAAGGCAAACGCAAGCGTCGGTCTAGCGTCATATGTAAACAGCAATTGCACCATGCATGTGAGGTCAGATCGAGGGCAGTAATTTTAGCAGTAGACCTCCCCTGTAAATCTAATGTGGTAACCTGTAAAGGCTTTTAAATGCTTTTAAAAATGTATGTAGTTTGTCGCCGCTGCGCGTTTGTGCGAAATTTTAAAGCATGTCGTGTTTGGTATCCGTGTACTCAGCCTAAGATCATCTTTTTTATTTCATCAAACATTTGGGCAATATAGTGTGTTTTAGTGCATTAAAAATAAAAACGTGTGTTTTTCCCCCAAAAAATGCGTTTGAAAAATCGCTGCGCAAATACTGTGTGGGAAAAAAAAATGCAACACCCACTATTTTAATCTGTAGGGCCTTTGCTTTAAAAAAAAATTATAATGTTTGGGGTTCAATGTAATTTTCTTGCAAAAAAAAAAAATGTTTTCATGTAAACAAAAAGTGTCAGAAAGGGCTTTGTCTTCGTGGTTAGAAGAGTGGATGATGTGTGACATAATCTTCCTAATGTTGTGCATAAAATGCCAGGACAGTTCAAACCCCCCCAAATGACCCCATTTTGGAAAGTAGACACCCCAAGCTATTTGCTGAGAGGCATGTTGAGCCCATTGAATATTTTTTATTTTTTGTCCCAAGTGATTGAATAATGACAAAGAAAAAAAAAATGTACAAAAAGTTGTCACTAAATGATATATTGCTCAAACATGCCATGGTTATATGTGGAATTTCACCCCAAAATACATTCTGACATTTTGGGAGCCTAGCCGCGTACAGGACCCGGAAAACCAAGCACCGCCTTCAGGATTTCTAAGGGTGTAAATTTTTGATTTCACTCCTCACTGCCTATCACAGTTTCGGAGGCCATGGAATGCCCAGATGGCACAAAACCCCCCCAAATGACCCCATTTTGGAAAGTAGACACCCCAAGCTATTTGCTGAGAGGTATTGTGAGTATTTTGCAGATCTCGCTTTTTGTCACAAAGTTTTGAAAATTTAAAAAAGAAAAAAAAAAAAAATGTCTTTCTTCATTTTCAAAAACAAATGAGAGCTGTAAAATACTCACCATGCCTCTCAGCAAATATCTTGGGGTGTCTACTTTCCAAAATGGGGTCATTTGTGGGGGTTTTGTGCTATCTTGGCATTTTATGGCCTTCAAAACTGTGATAGGTAGTGAGGAGTGAAATCGAAAATTTACACCCTTAGAAATCCTGAAGGCGGTGCTTCGTTTTTGGGGTCCCGTACGCGGCTAGGCTCCCAAAAAGTCCCACACATGTGGTATCCCCATACTCAGGAGAAGCAGTAGAATGTATTTTGGGGTGTAATTTCACATATGCCCATGGCATGTGTGAGCAATATATCATTTAGTGACAACTTTGTGAAAATAAAAAAAGTTTGTCATATTCCCGCAACTTGTGTCAAAATATAAAATATTCCATGGACTCAACATGCCTCTCAGCAAATAGCTTGGGTTGTCTACTTTCCAAAATGGGGTCATTTGGGGGGGTTTTGTGCTATTTTGGCATTTTATGGCCTTCGAAACTGTGATAGGTAGTGAGGAGTGAAATCAAAAATTTGCACCCTTAGAAATCCTGAAGGCGGTGCTTGATTTTCGGGGGCCCGTACGCGGCTAGGCTCCTAAAAAGTCCCACACATGTGGTATCCCCGTACTCAGGAGAAGCAGCAAAATTTATTTTGGATGCAATTCCACATATAACCATGGGATGTGTGAGCAATATATCATTTAGTAACAACTTTTTGTAATTTTTCTTTTTTTTTAGTCATTATTCAATCACTTGGGACCAAAAAAAAATATTCAATGGGCTCAACATGCCTCTCAGCAATTTCCTTGGGGTGTCTACTTTCCAAAATGGGGTCATTTGGGGGGGTTTTATACTGCCCTGCCATTTTAGCACCTCAAGAAATGAGAGATAGGCAGTCATAAATTAAAAGCTGTGTAAATTCCAGAAAATGTACCCTAGTTTGTAGACGCTATAACTTTTGCGCAAACCAATAAATATACGCTTATTGGCATTTTTTTTACTAAAGACATGTGGCTGAATACATTTTGGCCTAAATGTATGACTAAAATTTAGTTTATTCGATTTTTCTTATAACAAAAAGTAGAAAATATCTTTTTTTTTTCAAAATTTTCAGTCTTTTTCCGTTTGATTGCCTCTGCGATTTTTTATTTTTTTTGCAATATAAATACCATTAAAAAGCTCTACTTGTGGGAAGAAAAGGACGCAAATTTCGTTTGGGTACAACATTGCATGTCCGCACAATTTACAGGTAAAGCAGTGCAGTGCCAAATTGTGAAATCACCTCTGGTCATTATGGTCCGTATTGGTCCGGGGCTTAAGTGGTTAAATACCTCTGATATACAGTAGATGATGCTAGCAATATGCTTCTGAGACTGTTGGTTAAGATACCATTGCCTACGTGAATGGGATTATAGTTTTGAGACTGTTGATAATTGGCCAGTTATGATATTAATGGCACGTCAGAGTTGATTAATATCACTAGAATTCTTAAAAACCAAGATATTGCCTGAACACAAACTTCTAATATAATATACACGTTGTAATCAGAAGATTGCCAATAAATATACCTTTTTACACAGCAAGGCATTTGAGACCATAGACAACTGATTTTATGTTGTCAGTTATTTTTATTGCTCTCTGTTGCCTAAAGAGATTTCCTCCTACTTATTGTCTGGCCGCACACAGCCTGTCATTTGTTTTTGTTTTTCTGGTTATACCATATATGTTTACCTGTTCGAGATATTGAGATATGTATGCCTGTAAGAGATATGGGGACTCACCACTAAGTGCTGTTGTACAAAACAAAATGTAGTTTTCCTTTCAATTATATTGGGGTAATGTTATGTAAAAGTGCTATGGATATAAGAAAGTTATTTAGATTGGTGCCTTCGTCCCATCAAAATATTGTATGGAAAGAAGAGGCTTAGGTGGACTTTGATGGCACCGTATGAGGAACTGATATTCAGTCAGGGATATAGTAGAAAATAATTTTTATTATAAAATATAGAAAAAGTTCATGTACATATTTATAGAATAAAAATTATTTTGATTGTGACAATCATGAAATAGCTCATTATAGAAATTCTATTGTTACCAATGAAATATCCACTCATCAACAATACATGGTATAGAGGCTCTACATGTTTCGCGGTTTTATTCCGTGGAATCCGCTTACTCAGGAGCTAGATACATATATATTTATGTTTTTTTCTATTTATAGTTATGTGACAAAATCCATGTATATCTCCTGACAAATATATATATATATATATATATATTTGTCAGGAGATATACATGGATTTTGTCACATAACTATAAATAGAAAAAAACATTATTAGTATTATTGTACATTGTGGATATCTAATGTTATGCCCTGTACACACGATCGGTTTTACCAATGAAAACAGTCCGATGGACTTTTTTCATTGGACAAACCGATTGTGTATGGGCCCCATCGGTCTTTTTTCCATTGGTGAGAAAAAATAGAACATGTTTTAAATTTATCCGATGGAAAAAAAAAACAATAGCAAATTCCGATCGTCTGTGTGGAACTCCATCGTAGAAAAAACCCACGCATGCTCAGAATCAAGTCGACACAGCATGTGACGTAAAACACTCCGATGAGCTGAGAAAAATGAAGTTCAATGCTTCTGAGCATCAGAAGCATTGAACTTCCTTTTTCTCAGCTCATCTGAGTGTTTTACGTCACAGCGTTTGGGACGGTCGGATTTTTGACTGATGGTGTGTAGGCAAGACTGATGGAAGTCAGCTTCATCGGAATTCCGATGGAAAAATCCATTGGATTTGAATCCATAGGAAATCCGATCGTGTGTACAGGGCTTTACAGTTTTATATAAAAGAAGATATGCATCCATCCCATGAACCAAGCCCAGTCCACCCCGAGATCTCACCGTGGGTACTGTGTCACAGGAAGCCCGAAAAATGGATCAAGAGGGTGGCCCGCCCCGGATGACACAGGAACTCACAAAGTGACACACAGTTCCGCAGTTTCACGGTTGTTGGTAACAATAGAATGTCTATAACGAGCTATTTCATGATTGTCACAATCAAAATAATTTTTATTCTATAAATATGTACATGAACTTTTTCTATATTTTGTAATAAAAATTATTTTATACTATATCCCTGACTGAATATCATTTCCTCATACGGTGCCATCAAAGTCCACCTAAGCCTCTTCTTTCCATACAATATATTGGGGTAATGTTTTATAACTTTGAATTTTGCCACACACAGGCCAAATGACAAACATGCAGTCCTCTCATAGTGACAGTTTCTTTACTGCAGAAAATAGGCGATTGATTGTCAGTGAGATTTGGCAGCAGAAGGGTAAACAGAACTGAGGCTATTTCTCACAGCAAAGCAGATGCTCACAGGAACAGTCTTTGAACACAGTCTTAACATAAGTTCACTTACAGGGCAGCTGGCACAGTCGTAGACAAGGGAGTGGGTGCAAAACTTAACTCCCTAAACCTTGCATACTCTGTCTGTTATTCAGATGTCACTTCACTTCGTTTATCTCATTTATGGTATAGTTATTTCACACCCACAGTTCACAAAAGCTTTCTCAGATTTTAGTTTTACATAGACTCCCACCATCCACATCAGCAGCACTCTGATTCCAGTATCCAGTCTAGGAGACACTTTTCCCCAGCTCAGACTTATTTATTTGTATTCTTCCTGCACGTAATGGGCCACTCCACCAAAGCATTATGTTACAAAGATTTTTTTTTCTCCTAATAAAATACATTTTTTGCCCTTTGTTTTGTCTTGGTGTTGCTAATCTCCTGCTTCCTCTTTGCTACCCCTTCCTGTCTACATGCTTGTGTTCCAACAACTGCTATACCTAATTTCTCAGGGTGGGTTTCCCGATAGTGACAACAGTGGTTGTGTGACAGAATGACAATACAGAAGAACAATTGGGAGATAGGGACAGAGCATTGTCACTCTATATTATGAAGTGCCTGTTCAAGGACCTTCATAACAAAATCAATGGGCTTATTTTAATGAAAGCTGCTGATTTAAAAATATAGAAATTACTTTTGCCATAAAAATGTTTGGGATTTCAGGGATAGGGTTTACACCTGTTTTAAGCCACACCTTTCACATACATGGCACCCATTCTGCAGACTCTTTGTCATTCTACACATCATGCCTTCAGTTGCTGTAATATGGAGACCAATGCAAGTTCTTCTACTGTAAGACCATCAGCAAAAAGCTTGATGAGAAGAAGACAACTGTTGGATTGATTTTTCACAATGAAATACAAAATAACCATCTATCGCCCTCGGTCTGGAGCTCCATGGAAGATTTTGCCTAATGGGGTAAGGATGATCATGAGAAAAGTGAGGGATCAGCCCAGAACTACAGGGGAGGAGCTTGTGAATAATCTCAAGGCAGTTGGGAACACAGTCACCAAACAAACTATTGATAACACAATACACCGCCATGAATTGAAATCCTGCAGCGCCCGCAAGGTCCCCCTTCTCAAGAAGCCACATGTACAGGCTCATCTGAAGTTTGCTAATGAACATCTAAATGATTCAGAGAAGGATTGGGAGAAAGTGCTGTGGTCAGATGAGACCAAAATTGAGCTCTTTGCCATTAAATTGACTCACCGTGTTTGGAGAAATAAATATGCTGACTATGACCCTAATAACATAATCCCTACAGTCAAGCACGGAGGTGGAAACATGCTTTGGTAAATGCTCTCTGCTAAAGGTACAGGCTGACTGTGCCGCATTGAGGGGCCAATGGACAAGGCCATGTATTGTAAAATCTTGGATGAGAACCTTCTTCCCTCAGCCAGAACACTGAAGATGGGTCTTCCAGCATGACAATAACCCAAAACATACCACCAAGGCAACAAAAGGGGGGCTCAAGAGGAAGCACATTAAGGTCATTGAGTGGCCTAGCCAGTCTCCAGACCTTAATCCTATAAAACATTTATGGAGGGAGCTGAAACGTCAAGTTGCCAAGCGACAGCCAAGAAACCTTAAGGATTTAGGGAAGATCTGTAGATTGGACCAAAATCCCTCCTGAGATGTGTGCAAACCTGGTAACCATAGGCGTGCGCACAGGGTGTGCCGAGTGTGCCCAGGCACATCCTAATCACCCTGTGTAGCACAGATTCTCCCTACTGCCCTGGCTCCCCACTCCTTCCCTCTGCAGCACTACTGGCTTCCCTCCTTTCCTCTCTTGCCGGATGTTGCTGGGGATGTTTTAGGATGAGTGAGGCAAGGGGCTGGTAAATATGTATTTATCAGCCCCTTCCCTTTCTGAATGAACATGGTGAGTGATTGGTAGTGTGTTTGAGCTTTGGGGTGCACACCCTAATGCAATAGGCTGTGCACACCTATGCTGGTAACTAACTACAAGAAACATCTTACCTTTGTGCTTGCCAACAAGGGTTTTCTCCACCAAGTACTAAGTCTTGTTTTGCTTGGGAGTCTTTTTTACACCGACCGAGTTGTCATTAGGAGCACCTTCCTAAATTGATAGGACTAATCTGTGTACCACATGAGCACATACTGTAGCCAGTCTGTGGGAGCCAGAATTCTTGTTGGTTGGTAGGGGATCAAATACTTATTTTACTCACGGAACTACAACTCAAATTAAAACATTTGTATCATGTGTTTTTTCTGGATTTTTGGTTGATATTCTGTCTCTATCATTTAAAATACACCTATGATAAAAATTATAGTCCCTTCATTTCTTTGTAAGTGGGAAAACTTACAAAATCTGTAGGGAATCAAATAATTTTCCCCACTGTTTTATATATATATATATATATATATATATATTTACACAGTGTGTGTGTGTGTGTGTATGTATATATATATATATATATATATATATATATATATATATTAGGGCTGTGGAAATTAACTATTAATTCCTTGATTAATCGATTAATTTTTTTGATCGATCAAAATTCTTTTGATCGGGACTCACCTCTCCGCCGGCTTCCGGGTCTTCAGGGAGTTCCATCGGAGATCCGGTGACATCATGGACACCGGCGGGGCTTGCCGTGTCCATCTGAAGGACTCCTTTGCTGTACTTTCGTATCTGCATGCCGACGGGACCTTACTATCTGCCACACACAAGGGCTGTTACACTTCCCTCTATCAACCTGGGATTCTACAGCCATCCACTGGGAGTTGTGATAGTTCCCTTCACGGGACATCTACATGCCGAAGAACTGATGTTAACTCCTCATCTGGATTCAGCAGTGGTATCGTTGTACACATTTTTATACCAGTATTATACTTTGCTACATGTTTTTATGACTGCTTTTGCTACCGTTTAGTATTACTCGGACCATTTTTACAATCTATGTAGCTACATCGATTTTATCTCCAGTGCAATATTTATTTTGTTACCTACTTGAAGACTATAAAAGTTTTAATGCTATTCCCATCGAGCGCTGCCTTTGTGTGTTTTTTGTATCCTGCTATCCATTTTTCCAGTGGTTGGTAGCTGCACTGGGAATTAGCCTGCAAGGAGATCAGCTAAAAGTAGTTGGATCTGTATGTGCGTTATAATTAGTCAAAAGTTGTAGATTAATAGATTTTAAAAAAAAACGATTAATCGAACACGAAAATTTTAATCGGTAACAGCCCTAATATATATAAATATATATATATATATATATATATATATATATATATATATATTGTGACAGCAGGAAGGTAAAGTCACCTGGTTGCATCCAGGGGGGTAGATATATTTCGCCCAGATTCAGGCTTTACGCCGACTTATACAACTAGGTGGAGAGTTGTATAAGGCTAGTGGGCTCATGGATGACTCATACCTCTAGGGAGAGTGTGGGGCGTCGTGCAGACAGAGATGAGGAGACCAGCTGAACCTTGTCAGCTCATTTAGGCCTCTATAAGAACTCCCAGCTTCATTAGATGTTAGCTCATGCCTGGAACCAGACCTGTGTGGACTGTCTAGGGAGAGTGAACCCCTGTGCGGTGAGGCAAAGCCTGTGTGGCTATTTGTTTGGACTTTTACTAAACCAGGGACTTAGGGACTAGGACAGCACTAGGCTGATCCCAGTTGTTAGTTAGGAAACCTGTATGTTTAGTCAGAGGTCAACTTGACCAGGATTTATTTTGGTTATGTTTCTTTTGCTTTGCTGTGTTTTGTCACTGTAAATAGAAAATAAACCGCACCTTTTTTGATTTTGAAAACCACAACCTCCGTTTGCTGGGCCTGTTTTGTGTGGAGAGCCCATCCCGGGGGTCACACACACCCGCTGCCGAGCTAACCCCCTCACAATATATATATATATATATATATATATATATATATATATATATATATACACTGCTCTAAAAAAATTAAAGGAACACTTTTGAATCAGAACTCCTGGGATACTGATCTGGTCAGTTAAGTAGCAGAGGGGGAGGGGTGTATACAGAGGGGGTTGTTAATCAGTTTCAGCTGCTTTGCTGTTAATTGAAATTAACAACAGATGCACTAGATGGGCAACAATGAGACGACCTCAAAAACAGGAATGGTTTTTCAGGTGGAGGTGTCTGACATTTTTTTCCCTACTCATCTTTTCTGACTGTTTTCCACTAGTTTTGCATTTGGCTAGGGTCAGTGTCGCTACTGGTAGCACGAGGCGATACTTGGACCCTATAAAGGTTGCACAGGCAGTCCAACTCCTCCAGCATGGCACATTAATACGTGTCATTGCCAGAACGTTTGCCGTGTCTCCCAGCACAGTCTCAAGAGCATGGAGGAGATTCCAGGAGACAGGCAGTTACTCTAGGAGAGCTGGACAAAGCCGTAGAAGGTCCTTAACCCATCAGCAGGACCGGTATCTGCTCCTTTGTGCAAGGAGGAACAGGATGAGCACTGCCAGAGCCCTACAAAATTACCTCCAGCAGGCCACTGGTGCGAATGTCTCTGACCAAACAATCAGAAACAGACTTCATGGGGGTGGCCTGAGGGCCCGACGTCCTCTAGTGTGCTCTGTGCTCACTGACGGACACTGTGGAGCTCGATTGGCATTTTCCATTGAACACCAGAATTGTCAGGTCCGCCACTGGTGCCCCATGCTTTTCACAGATGAGAGCAGGTTCACCCTGAGCATATGTGACAGACATGAAAGGGTCTGGAGAATCCGCGGAGAACTTTATGCTGGGTCTGGAGAATCAGCGGAGAACTTTATGCTGCCTGTAACATTGTTCAGCATGACCGGTTTGGTGGTGGGTCAGTGATGGTCTGGGGAGGCATATCCATGGAGGGACGCACAGACCTCTACAGGCTACACAATGGCACCCTGACTGCCATTAGGTATCGGGATGAAATCCTTGGACCCATTGTCAGACCCTACGCTGGTGCAGTGGGTCCTGGGTTCCTCCTGGTGCACGACAATGCCCGGCCTCATGTGGCGAGAGCATGCAGCCAGTTCCTGGAGGATGAAGAAATTGATACCATTGAATGGCCCCGCCGCTCACATGACCTAAATCCAAAAGAACACCTCTGGGACTTTATGTTTCGATCCATCCGGTGCTGCCAGGTTGCACCTCAGTCTGTTCAGGAGCTCAATGATGCCCTGGTCCAGATCTGGGAGGAGATACCCCAGGACACCATCCGTTGTCTCATTAGGAGCATGCCCTGATGTTGTCAGGCATGCATACAAGCACTTGGGGGCCATACAAAGGAGGACCATTTTGAGTTGTTGCAATGAAATTTCAGCAAAATGGACTAGCTTGTTGCATAATTATTTCACTTTGACTTTTGGGGGGTCTTTGAATTCAGCCCTCTGTAGGTGGATAATTTTCATTTCCATCAAATGATATGCCATCCTTTCATTCCCAACACATTACCCAGTCCATATCAGTATAGATATCCAGCATGAGATTTTTGCCCGTTGAGATCTGATGTGTTTTCAAAGTGTTCCTTAAATTTTTTTGAGCAGTGTATATGTGTGTGTGTATATATATATATATATATATATATATATATATATATATATATATATATATAAATTAATTAATTATTGCAACTTACCAATCATTGGATGTGGTGACTGCATCAGTTTTCTTTGAGATTGCCAAAGGAGCAGCGACGCTCCAAAATGCGTAGCCCCCTCTCGCCGTCCTCCCACATGTGACATCATCTCCAGTCCTGCGCCCTCCATGCATTTCACCGTGGCTCCAGCAATTCCTGGATCAACTTTCTGTGCTTTCTATGCAATTGGCAACTGCTACTGTGGGCCTCTACCACTGACAGTCCACCAGGTGGAATACCGCCATCCTATATGAGTATGGATAGAGATATTTATATATATATATAAATATATATATATATATATTTTTTTTTTTTGTTTGTTTTTTTTTTTTTTTGCTTTTACTAATGAGTTACTACTTGTTTTCATATAATACAATTTTCATACTGTCTATGCTACACTTAGCACCCTCTGCTGTCTCCTTTTGTTCCTTACAGAGATTACTTTAGGCTCATTGAGGATCTGCTACTAATGGGTTTGGTTGCAAACAAGACTCTCTCATGGTTTATTATGCCCCTTTAGTATCCCAGCATATTTTAGTCATTTTAACTTCATACGTTTTCCCTCCCCTTCCTGTTAAATATGACCAGACATTTTTGAATAATTATTTTAACCAGTTACCGACCGCATCATAGCCAAATGACGGCTACAGCGCGGCTCAATAACTCTGGGAGGGCGTACATTAACGTCCTCCCAGAATTGCGCTCCCGCGCGCCCCCTGGGGTGCGCACACGGGAATATCTGTGACCGCCGGGTCCTCGGATCACGGTAAATGGCCGCTGACAGCGGCCGTTTACCATGTGATTGCTCCGTCAAATGACGGAGCGATCACTTGTAAGCAAAACGGCGTGATGTCCGGTTCCTCTCTCCCCTCTCTGTACAGTGTGAGCGGAGAGGGGAGAGATTGGTTGCAGCAGCGCTGTGGGCAGACACAGCCATCCCTCCATAGTCTGCCTGCCATCCATCCCTCCATAGTCTGCCTGCCATTTATCCCTCCAAAGTCTGCCTGCCATCCATCCCTCTAAAGTCTGCCTGCCATCCATCCCTCCAAAGTCTGCCTGCCATCCATCCCTCCAAAGTCTGCCTGCCATCCATCCCTCCAAAGTCTGCCTGCCATCCATTCCTCCAAAGTCTGCCTGCCATCCATCCCTCCATAGTCTGCCTGCCATCCATCCCTCCATAGTCTGCCTGCCATCCATCCCTCCATAGTCTGCCTGCCATCCATCCCTCCATAGTCTGCCTGCCATCCATCCCTCCATAGTCTGCCTGCTATCCATCCCTCCATAGTCTGCCTGCCATCCATCCCTCCATAGTCTGCCTGCCATCCATCCCTCCATAGTCTGCCTGCCATCCATCCCTCCATTGTCTGCCTGCCATCCATCCCTCCATAGTCTGCCTGCCATCCATCCCTCCATAGTCTGCCTGCCATCCATCCCTCCATAGTCTGCCTGCCATTCATCCCTCCCTCCATAGTCTGCCTGCCATTCATCCCTCCCTCCATAGTCTGCCTGCCATCCATCCCTCCCACCATAGTCTGCCTGCCATCCATTCATCCCTCCATAGTCTGCCTGCCATCCATTCATCCCTCCATAGTCTGCCTGACATCTATCCATCCCTCCATAGCCTGCCTGTCATCCATCCATCCCTCCATAGTCTGCCTGTCATCCATCCATCCCTCCATAGTCTGCCTGTCATCCATCCATCCCTCCATAGTCTGCCTGCCATCCATTCATCCCTCAATAGTCTGCCTGCCATCCATTCATCCCTCCATAGTCTGCCTGCCATCCATTCATCCCTCCATAGTCTGCCTGCCATCCATTCATCCCTCCATAGTCTGCCTGCCATCCATTCATCCCTCCATAGTCTGCCTGCCATCCATCCATCTCTCCATAGTATGCCTGCCATCCATCCCTCCATAGTCTGCCTGCCTTCCATCCCTCCATAGTCTGCCTGCCATCCATCCCTCCCTCCATAGTCTGCCTGCCATCCATCCCTCCCTCCATAGTCTGCCTGCCATCCATCCCTCCCTCCATAGTCTGCCTGCCATCCATCCCTCCCTCCATAGTCTGCCTGCCCACCATCCCTCCCTCCATACTCAGTCATGCTCAGCCATCACTCCATGCTCGGCCATCCATCCCATCCACCCCCAGCCATACCCAGCCATACTCGGCAATACCCAGCCATACTCGGCAATACCCAGCCATACTCGGCAATACCCAGCCATACTCAGCCATTCTCACCCGTACTCAGCCTCTGTATGTGGCTCCCACATGTGGTATCACCATACTCAGGAGGAGTAGGAGAATCTATTTTTGGGTGTCATTTTTGGTATGTATATGCTATGTGTTAGAAATATTGTATGAATGGACAACTTTGTGTAAAAAAAAATGCGTTTTCATTTTCTTTCCCCATTTTCCAAAAACTTTTAGAAAAAAAATGACGACATGTTCAAAAGACTCATTATGCCTCTTAGATTATACGCTGGGGTGTTTTCTTTCCAAAATCGGTGCAAGAGGTGGTCATGAAATTAGATGTGTAATTTATGCTCCTAGAACGCCTGAAGGTGCTCCCTGCATGTTGGGCCTCTGTATGTGGCCACGCTGTGTAAAAGTCTCACACATGTGGTATCGCCATACTCGGGAGGAATAGCAGAATGTGTTTTGGGGTGTAATTTGTGGTATGCATATGCTGTGTGTGAGAAATAAACTGCTAATATGACAATTTTGTTAAAAAAAAAAAAAAAAAAGAAAAACAAATCTTGATTTTGCAAAGAATTGTGTGAAAAAATTACAACTTCAAAACACTCCCCATGCCTCTTACTAAATACCTTGGTCTACTTTCCAAAAAGTGGTCATTTGGAGGGTATTTGTACTTTCCTGGCATGTTGGGGTCTCAAGAAATTAGATAGGCCGTCGGTACTTCAGGTGTGATCAATTTTCAGAGGTTGGCATCATAGCTTGTGGACTCTGTAACTCTCACAAAGACCAAATAATATACACCGGTTTGGGTTATTTTTACCAAAGATATGTAGCAGTATACATTTTGGCCAAAATTTATGAAGAAAAATTACTAATTTGCAAAATTTTATAACAGAAACGCAGAAAAATGCTTTTTTTTTGTCATAAAAATGTGTAAAATCCTATTCATACTTCATCTCCTTGAGAAAACGTGTGTCTTACTAAAATATCCAGTATACATCTCTCTTATTAAGAAATAAAAAAGTATCATCTCCTCTGATGGGACGTTCAAACCCTTTACGGATTTGTACTCTAAAGGACTTGTTTCTTGCATGTAATGTGATAGGATATACTTTGTTTGGCAGTTAATAACCTGTCTGATTTAGAAGGGATCACCATTTGATGCTAGATGTCAGTTTAAAGAACTGCTTAATGCGCTTTTCTCTCCTTAGACTGTACATGTATGAAGTGGATGACACTGCTTCATTACTAGTTTAGACAAGGTTTTTTCACTGTGATAGTGCTCAGACTTTGGAATTGTCTACCATATGCTGTGGGAATGGCCAACAACACAATCCACTATAAAGAAAACCTGTGCTCCAAGAAATACTAAGGTGGCAATTACAGACCTCTCCCCTTTGAAAACGTTATTTGGCTGTCATTCTGATTTAACAACTTCAGATCCCAGAGCCACAAGTAAGCAGACCACGAGTTGTGACTTTATTGCCTGCATATGTTTACCAGCCAGGCGGGCAGTGATGACAGTTCAGGTACTTCTACCAGCACAGGTTTCTAATAGAAGCAGAATTATTAGCTAATGCAATGGGAGGGATATGAAAATTGTTTTTCCCACTGTGTTGATGTATGTTTCCTGTTGTTTGGGAGCTAATTCTAATACTAAAATTGGTGAAATTAAAGTGACTTTGATTTTTTTTTTTAATCTTTACTAAGTTACTGTTTTGTTGACAATCATATGCAGCATTAAAGGTGGGGCCCTCCCATCCTCTCTCTTTTGCCTAATTTTGCCATGTTTGCCTTATTATTAGATGTCTCTTTGGGTAGAATTTTCAGTTTACAAAAACTCCCTGTACTTCTTCTTTCTTTATTGTTGTTGATCTTGATACTATATTTTTTTGGTAATTAAAGTTATATTTATTATAAAGGCCTTGCCTCTATTATGAGTGCCAGGACAAGGTCATCCAGTGCCCAGGTCAAAGATGTCAAAATGCGCCACCCCCCCCCCCCACCAGGTGGAGTAGGGGGTGGGATGCAGTATGTAGCGACACGTCTCATCAAAACATATGTAACATATACATTTAATAGCAGTAGACATTCTATCCCCCAGTAAAATATTGGGGTAACAGTGAGGAAAGTTAGTGTGAGGAAAAATGCCTGCGCGTTGTTGTCACTGGAAGGAAAAGATGCCCTGGCGTCTGTGGTATAAGTCTAAAGGTGAGTATAGACAGTTAGCTCTTTTATTGTTCAGCTGGTGGGCTGAAGAAAAAAAAATGAACAGATTTTTCTCATCCACACAAGGGAGGTGGATGGAGGAACCCTCCTCACTGTGCCACTGTATTCTGACAGTGGGGACTCCCCACTGCCAGAATACACTGATCAGTGGCTGCAGTCATTTGTCTTTGGCCACTGGTCGAATTAAAGTTTTCTAGCATGACTGTAACACAAAAGTCAATCTACCGATCAAATTCGGTCTAACAGGAAGAGGGAGGGCCACACACAGATTTAAATTTTGCCACTCTATGCAGAACTGGTTGAATTTCAATCTGTCTGTACCCACCTTTAGGAGGACTGATGTGGTGGTATGAAGGAGGGCTGGTAACTAGAAGGGTGGAGCTCTGTGGGTGCATTTAACTAAAGCTGGGTACACATTTTTTTTGTGGTGTAAATCTAAAGGTGAGTATACTTTTTTTTTTTTTTTTTTTGCGTTGGTGGACAGAAGACATTTTTTTTATGGATTTCCCCATACGTGGTTAGCATTTCCACCCAGCAGTGTTAGGGCAAGTGGTTCAAATCCCTACTATGGCACTACCTGCTTGGAGTTTCTTCCTGTACCTTTGTTGGCTTCCTCCAGGTACTCCGGTTTCCTCCCACACTCCAAAGACATGCTGGTCCTGTCTAAATTGGCCCTAGTATGGGAGTTAGGGACATTATATTGTAAGCTCCTTGAGGACAGGGACTGTATATGTAAAGTGCTGTGTAAATTGACAGCACTATATAAGTAGTAAATAAAATAATAAGGGGCTCTGAAGGAGGAATGGTGACTATCAGAGAAATAGAGCTGCTCTGGGGCTAAAGTTTGTTTTATAGCCAGCCTAAAATACAGATTTCTTGTAACATATTAGCAGCTACATACAGATATCCCAAAATACGTTATACTGAGTCACTGCAGAGATTTGTAGACATTTCTAAGTGACATTAAGCATGGGATCATGAAGAATCGATCTTGCCAAACCAATCTATTAACCTTCTATGAGGAAGTGAGCTACCATCTAGATAAAGGAAGGCCCGAAGACGTGGTGTATCTGGATTTTGCAAAAGAATTTGATACAGTTCCCTATAAATGTTTACTGTACAAAGTAAGGTCAGTTGGCATGGACCATAAGGTGAGTACATGGATTGAAAACTGGCTACATGGGCGAGTTCAGAGGGTAGTGATAAATGAGGAATACTCAGAATGGACAACGGTTGGAAAGTGGGGTCTCCCAGGGTTTTGTCCTGGGACCAATACTATTTAATTTAATTTATTTAAAAACGACCTGGAGGATGGGATAATGAGTTCAATCTCTGTATTTTCGGACGATACTAAGCTAAGCAGGGCAATAACTTCTCTGCAGGATCTGGAAACCTTGCAAGAAGATCTGAACAAATTAATGGGATGGGCAACTACATAGCAAATAAGGTTTAATGTGGAAAAATGTAAAATAATGCATTTGGGTGGCCAAAATATGAATGCAATCTACTCACTGGGGGGAGAGCCTCTGGGGGAATTTAGGATGGAAAAAGACCTGGGGGTCCTGGTAGATGACAGGCTCAGCAATAGCATGCAATGCCAAGCTGCTGCAAGCAAAGCAAACAGAATATTGGCATGCATTAAAAAGGGGATTAACTCCAGAGATAAAAAAAAAAAATTCTCCCACTCTACAAGTCTATGGTCCAGCCGCACCTGGAGTATGCTGTCCAGTTCTGGGCACCAGTCCTTAGGAAGGATGTGCTGGAATTGGAGAGAGTCCAGAGAAGGGCAACAAAACAAATAAAGGGTCCAAGGACATTAGTTATGAGGAAAGGTTACGACCACTGAACTTGTTCTCTCTGGAGAAGGGACGCTTGAGAGGGGATATGATTTCAATGTACAAATACCGTACTGGTGACCCCACAATAGGGATAAAACTTTTCCACGTAAGGGAATTTAATAAGACACGCGGCCATTCACTAAAATTAGAAGAAAAGCAGTTTAACCTTAACCTGTGTAGAGGGTTTTTTACTGTAAGAGCAGTTAGGATGTAGAAATCCCTTCCACAGGTGGTGGTTTCAGCGGGGAGCATCGATAATCTCAAAAAACTATTAGATAAGCACCCGAACGACCACAACATACAGGGATATACAATGTAATACTGACATGAAATCACACACATAGGTTGGACTTGATGGACTTTTCAACCTCGCCTATTATTTAACTATACTATTAACCACTTGCCGACCAGCCGCCGGCACAATCCTGTGAACCGTCGTAGCTGTACGTCAATCTCTTTAAGCAGGATAGGAGGCGCGTGAGCCCACTGCATCGCGGGGGTGCCGACGCGATGACCGACGGCCACGAGCGATCGCGGACACGAGAGAAATAGGGAAATATATTATAGCAAAAAGTACAAAATATTGTGTTTTTTTTTTTAATTGTCGCTCTTTTTTTGTTTATAGCGCAAAAAATAAAAACCACAGAGGTGATCAAATACCACCAAAAGAAAGCTCTATTTTTGGGAAAAAAAGGACGTAAATTTTGTTTGGGTACAGCGTTGCACGACCGCGCAATTGTCAGTTAAAGCGACGCAGTGCCGAAATGCAAAGAATGGCCCGTCATTGAGCAGCCAATTCTTCCGTGGCTGAAGTGGTTAAAGAATAAGTGTAACTGATCACAGGCTTGGAAATTAATTCAAGCAGACCCTAACCTCCTTTGCAAGCAAGCAAACACTTATGCCACGTACACACGATCGATTTTCTCGACGGTGAAAACACCGTCGAGAAAATCGACGGGAAAAATGAGGAACGGCTTGTTCCCCTACACAATGCCGTTTTTCCCGAAATTTTTTCTCTTGGTCGAGAAAAACGACCGTGTGTAGGCTCCCCGGCAGTGTTTCCCTATGGGAAAACTGCAGCGGGAAAAAATGCCGTGAATCACGACGAGAAAAATTAGAGCATGTTCTAAATTTTCTCGTCGTGATTAATGCCGTTATTCTCGTCGGGAAAAATTATCAAAAGCCCACGCGGTCGTTTTTCTCGTCAAAGAGAAAAAATTAAATTTTTCCCGACGAGAAAAATGGTCGTGTGTACGCGGCATTAGCCTTCAGTAAATGAGTAAATGTCCTATAAAGATTTCTAATGATCCTGAGAAGTAGAGAAGTCGCCCTGGTCTGTGGTCTCATCAGAGTTGCTGGATAATACATTGATTACAGACTGACACAGACAGGAAGTTTCACAAATCTGGTATTGCTGGCACTAACCCAGCTTGTTCTACAAATACATTTTAGCACTTCACCTTAAAGGGGTTGTAAAGGTTAGTTTTTTTTATTTTCTAAATAGGTTCCTTTTAAGCTAGTGCATTGTTGGTTCACTTACCTTTTCCTTAGATTTCCCTTCTAAATATTTTTTTTCTTTGTTTTCTTTGTCTGAATTTCTCACTTCCTGTTCCTCCTCAGTAAGCTGTTCAGTAAGCTGTTCTGGCTGACTCCACACCACTCGGATGATGGTGTGAAGTTCAGTGAGGAGAAACAGGAAGTGAGAAATTCAGACAAAGAAAACAAACATTTAGAAGGTAAATCAAAGGAAAAGGTAAGTGAAGCAACAATGCACTAGCTTAGAGGAATCTATTTAGAAAATAAAAAATGAACCTTTACAACCCCTTTAATGGCAGGTTCCATGGTTTAAATCAAGAGCATGTGAGCTGGTCTGGGGAGATTTCTGGTTACTGCTGGGCTGGACGGTGATCGATGCTGCAGTGTGCTGAACTTTCTCTGCCAGCTCCACCCATACTGCTGCTCAGACCGTGCAAGCCTCGATCCAGCCAGGGAAACTTTAACAGCATCCAAACCTGGGAAGGATAGTTCATCTCCTGTCTGGGCACTGGCATAGCTGCAGAGAGGAGGGACACAGTGTGCACAGGCCCAACCTCAGCCCAGCATGCGGGCTGTAGCAGAATGTCGGGCATGGAGTGGTGTGAAAGCCAGATGATTACAATGAACAGATCTGCAGCATTTAATGAACATAGGGCCCGACGTCCCCCCTCCCTCCTGACAAGACTCTGCCCAGGGCAGTTGCCCCTTCCACTCACCCTCCTCCCGGGCCCTGTTTATAATAATTTAAGTTGTCCAGCTCAGAATAAACTATTTGTGATTATCTACTTTCTAGCATGTCTTCCTACTATTATATTTTACATTTTGTCGTAACCCATATTAAAATGTCCCTGAATGACACAGAGCAAGATAACAAGCTAATCTTAATATTTTGGTGATCTTAGCAGTACAGTGGATTTCACATAGTTTAGTTTAAGTATGACTTTGACTTGCTTGGAAGAAACAAAGAAAAAAAAACTCACCCTGTAGGAAGTGTCAGCTGTGTACACTGCCTGTCGTGTATACTGTCTGGAAACATTACTATTCATTAAAATAACCTTCACTTCAAAGTAACACCCAGGCTGTAAACAGTCATCTTGTATTGTAGAGAACACGATGCCCCCAAAAAAGTGAGGAAACGTCCGTCTTTGCAAAGTAATTTGTGGCGTTGAAGATTATTGTTTTTCATCATGGTGACCCTGACTTGGCTGGCTGGGTGCATATACAGATTAAGATGAATGCAGTTATTCCTTGGCTGAGGTCTGCCTCTTTCAGGGCACATTCTCCCTAATGACATGATTGATAGGCTGTACCAAATACAGAGAGGAACTCATTAATCATAGCACTGACTGAATCCAATCATCTGCTTCACCTGCAAAGTGATGGACAGGAAAGGATACAATTTGGGTGATACACTCCTTTGTCAGAGGGCCCTCAACTTTTTCAATGTCATCCTCATACATACACAAAATGACTCTGATAAAATAAGGTGGTTTGAAACTGCCATGTCAAAAAATAGCCTTAAATTGGCCAGCTAATTTAATAGAAAAGCCCATGTGTTATAGCAGCCTTAGCTTATAACACAATCATATAGTACAGTATCTAAAGTTAAACACATACTTCATGTTACTTTTGCTATTAACGCAAGACATGATGAGTAGACAAAAATGTGTAACTCAAAATAATATTTACTGACCAAAGGATTTTGAATTTGGCACACTGAATACAAGTCAGTGCCACTGAGAAAATGGCACAGATTATGGATATATTGCTGAGGTTAAGGCGGCAAGATTTAGCCAGTAATTGGATGTGGGGCCCAAAAGAGAGGTCAGAGGAATTAGGATTACACCATGGGACTTTTTATAGTTGTCTGTGTTCCCATGAGTTTTAGTAGATTAACTCTATTACCATTATCACAGAGTGAAGGTGAAAGAAAATCCCAAATGATGGGCTTTCACCAGAATGGGAATAGGGGGAACTATTCCAATGGGGACTCTATTTCTGATGACCCCGGTAACAAGCAGGAATTCCCTCACTTTGGAGAGATTTCATCTTGTTTCCTGTTTTGGCTTTCCATGTGACGGGAAGTGAAGGAAAACCTCTCCAATAGAACACAGATGGCAAAAAACTGACAGGGGTTAAACCCTCCCTTTCTCTATCCCAAAATAATAATAATGGTCTTCCTTTAGTTCTACTGTAAAGCCCTGTACACCCGATCGGTTTGTCTGATGAAAGCAGTCCGATGGACTGTTTTCATCGGACAAACTGGTCGTGTGTGGGCCCCATCGGAATTATTTCCATCGGTGGAAAAAAAAAACGATAGGAAATTCCGATCGTCTGTGTGGAACTCCATCAGAGAAAATACCCACGCATGCTCAGACTGAATTAGGAGACGGGAGCGCTCGTTCTGATAAAACTAGCGTTCGTAATGGAGATTGCACATTCGTCATGCTGTAATGGACTCAAAAGCACGGAGACTGAAAAGCGCGAATCGGCTCTCACCAAACTTTTACCAACACGCGGTAACACGAAATCAGCAAAAGCAGCCCAAGGGTGGCGCCATTGTATTTGAACTTCCCATTTATAGTGCCGTCGTACGTGTTGTACGTCACGGCGTTTGGGACGGTTGGAATTTTGTCTGATGGTGTGTAGGCAAGACTGATGGAAGTCCGCTTCATTGGAATTCCGATGGAAAAATCCATCAGATTTGATTCCATCGGAAATCCGATCGTGTGTACAGGGCTTGAGAAATCAGAGTACGGGAAGGCTAAGTCACTACTGGGAGATAGGAGCAGAATGAAATGAAATGCTGAAAGCATTTGTTCTGTAAATTCTGATGCCTCGTACACACGATCAGTTTTTCCGACAGGTAAACCATGTTTTTTTTTTCAGCTGGAAAACTGCTCAAACTTGTGTTGCATACACACGGTCACACAAATCTTGTCTGAAATTCTGAACGTCAAGAACGCGGTGACGTACAACACGTACGACGAGCCGAGAAAAATTAAGTTCTGTAGGCAGTTCAGCTCTTCTGCTTGATTTTGAGCATGCATGGTTTTTTTCACGTCATAATTGCATACAGACGAGAGCGATTCCCGATAGTAATTTTTCCTGTCACGAAAATTGAGAACCTGCTCTCAATCTTTTCTTGGCAGGTTTTCTGACAGAAAAAGTGTGATGGAGCATACACAAGGTCGGAATTCCTGACAAAAAGCTCACATCACACTTTTCTTGTCAGGAAAACTGATCGTGTGTATGAGGCATGAGAATACATGACTCCAAAGTGCCTGCAACTACAGAGGTCAGTGAGAGCTTGTTTTTTTTTTTGTTTTTTTTTTGTTTCAGTAATTTTGTATTGTTTTATCAAAAGGGTAACAGACATATACTACCTGTATGAAGTACAATTTGCACAGTACACATGCATCATCAAAATCAAAGCATTTGTATATAATGGGTTTGAGAGCTTGTTTATAAGCCGATTTATCTTTTGATTGATGATTAGCCAATTGATGTGAATATTCACCCAATTCACTGATTCTCAGCTCTTTTGATAAATCAGCCCCCACATGTCTGTAAAAATGTTAAGCTGCAAGTATTGAGCAACTGTTAATTTAAAATAAAATGGGTTGGCAACCCTGCAAAAGAGTTTTCGGCTTTGAATTGCTAGCTGGAAATATTTCTAATTTAAGCTACAACACGGGCCCAGAGAAAATAGTTTTGAATACTAACTTGCAACTAATGCCAATTATGCAAATTTTAGTAGCTGGCAGTGAATTATTATCAATTATAGCTTTTAAAGAAAACCATTTCTTTGCACTGTATTTTTCTCCAGTTGATTTCAAGGTGAAGTGTAACATATTGTAAAAAGTAAATAGGTAAAAAAATTGAGTACTTAAAAAAAAAAAAAAAATCAGCCACCTTTTTTAATGCATCTCAATGGGTAGCTGTACGTGGCATCAGCAGAATTCAAGAATGTAATTGCGCAGATTCTGCAGGCTATACAGCCCAGTGTGCCACTTCTGAGTGTTCAGATCGCTCCTTTAAAAAGCTGAAGATACTGTAAATAGGATCTATTAAGCCTCGTACACACGACCGGTTTCTCGTCAAGAAATGACAAGAAAACTGTTGGGAGAGCTTTCTTGCCGAGAAAACCATTCATGTGTATGGTTTCTCGTAGAGAAAACTGCCGGGAATCTCGACGAGAAAAATAGAGAACCTGCTCTCTATTTTCTCGTCCGGATTCTGGTTTTTCTCGTCGGGATTCCCGTCGGCCTGTTTCCCAGCGAGAAAACAGGTCGTGTGTATGCTATTCCGAGTCTTAAAAAATCATGCATGCTCAGAATCAAGTATAAGACAGGAGCGCTCCTTCTGGTAAAACTAGCATTCATAATGGAGATAGCACATTCGTCACGCTAAAACGAACTGAAAGCACGAAGACTGAAAAGCGCGAATCGTCTCTCCCCAAACTTTTACTAACACGCGCTAACACGATATCAACAAAAGCAGCCCAAGGTGTGGCGCCATTGGAATCTAACTCCCCCTTTATACTGCCGTCGTACGTGTTGTACGTAACCGCGCTTTACAATGACAAGATTTGAAATTGACAGTGTGTATACAAGGAAAGCTTGACAAGAATCTCTTCAAGCTTGACAAGAATCTCGTCGAGAAAAACAATGTTACTCTTTCGTCCATGGACCGACACAGCTTCTCTATTGACAAAGTGGGTATTATCCGTTAATTAGGAGTGACTAGGCAGAAAAACTTGTAAAAAGTGTTGCATCATACCTTCTACAGTACCGCCCAGGGGGCGGACCCTCCGGGTATAACCTCTCAGTCTGCATCTTCGCGGATCAGTTTTTTTCTGTCTAGCAAGGAGTAGGACATGGCTCCCTTCAGGCCCATTGGTCCGGGGGAAAAAGATATATATTTTTTTCTACATTTTTGTTTCCTGCGATCTTCGATCAGCTGCCGACTGGGTGACAGGCTGGATCCTCGATCCTTGTAGTCTCCCCAGTTTCGGCCATCGAGCGTGTGCCGACCCTAGCTACGCGCTGGGTTTTCCACGACATGCCCGTCGCTCCACGGGTGGCCGGTGAGCCTACGCTCCAGGGCCTGCATCGGACCGCTCAGCTTCGGCTGACCTTACGGCCGAGTCGCAGCAGCCTGGCCGGTGAGCTTACGCTCCAAGGCTTGCATCGGACCACTCAGCTTCGGCTGACCTTATGGCCGAGTCGCAGCAGCCTGTCCGGTGAGCGTCACGCTCCAGGGCATACATATGATCGTCCCTTTTGGGTCCAATCACAGCATGCCTGGCCAACAGTCACCTTCCGTGCGCGGACGATGACCTGTTTGGAATGTCTTCCAGCATAATACATGCAGGATAGGTAAGTAAAACTCCCCTGCCTCGGCTGGGTGATTTAGCTGGACATTCCTGGAGAGATCAAGTAAGTGGTTGTGGCCCCTTTCTTCCCTCTCTCCCTGCCTTTCTCTCCTCCCTGGGCTTCTAGCTAAAGGTTGCTGGGGGTCACCTAGGGGGTTCCACTGGAGCGGGGCTGGCTGTAACTAACATTTAAAAGAAATGTCATTTCTGCTTACCTGTGTTTGTGTGCTTCCTTCTCCATGCTGTCGGCGGCCATTTTGAGGTGGTCCATGCCGAGTTCGGCCTCTTGTGACTGCCCGGCGGCCATCTTCCTGTGGTTTGGCCACACCCACTGGCCCCTATCAGCTGATCGGCGGCCATGTTTGTCCACCCTGTATGCATATATTGCCGTTCGGCGGCCATCTTTTTGTGGGCTATGGCTGCTTGACCTCTATCTTTGGTCGGCGGCCATTTTCTTAGAGCCCACATTATCTTCCATACAGACGTTTTTGGCAACCATTTTGCGAGAGCCTTCGGCCTCTAGGGTGCATTACACTGGTGCGAAAATTCACACAGGAAATGCTGATAAAAGAAGCAGACTGACACAGCAGCAGGGGGACAGCATCACAGGCGCAGCACACGGCAGCATAGCAGTACCTATCCAGGGTGGCGAGTCCTCTGGATGACCCAGCCTCTCTGCAGCACAGGAGGGTGGCCTATTGATATCTTGCCTGGAGCCCTGTGAGTGTCAGCGTGTGGTCAGCATGGCATCTGAGCCAGATGTCTTCTCCCCTGAAACACCAGATTTAGCAGCTGGTGCCCCTGAAGTGTCTATGAACGCTATGACGGCAATCCTAGAGGCGTTTGCTGCCAGGGTGGAAGCAGCACATGGGAATACAGGGGGTAGTAAACGCCCCGTCCCCTGCAAGCTTCTGGGGATAATTCTGATGCAGAACCAGGTCCAGCTACGGCTCGGGGCCCAGATTCTGACGCATCAGAGACTGCAGACCGTGACCGGACAGTGAGGATGACTCCAAGTCCAGGTCAGTACGCAAGACAGCTTTGGTATCTGACCTTATTACTGCAGTGCGGGATATGCTAAAGTTGGAAAATACTGCAGAAGCAGCAGAGACTCCGGTCCACTTGGGTTTTGATAGACCTGCCCGCACTGCTAAGGTGTTCCCTTGTGTGTCTTTTGATAAACTCTTATACAAGGAATGGGAGAACCCAGTGAGGGTCTTTACAGCCCCAAAGAGGTTTGCGGTACGGTACCCCTTTTGAGGAGAGTTTTCTGAAGAAATGGACCTCTCCCCCTATAGTGGACCCTCCGGTGTCCAGACTTAATAGAGCCACCACAATTCCTGTAGAAGGGGCTCCTGTTTTCAAGGACCCTGTGGATAAGAAGGCTGAAGCACTCGCTTGCTACCTATACTCAGTGGTAGGCTCGGCAGTACGCCCGGCATTGGCGGGGGCCCTAGTGTCTCACACACTTACTGAATGGGCAAGATTGCTACTCCAGGGGTTAAGGAGCGAGATGCTCCTCCTGATGAGATAACATTGGCCGACCAGTTGGTCCAGGGCCTTAGGTTTGTCTGCGAGTCAGACATGAATACTATTCCCCTGCTGTCTAAAACTTCGGTTTATGCAGTAGCAATACGCCGCCTGATCTGGCTAAAAGGCTGGTCTGCGGACCAGACTTCCAAGAAAGCCCTGTTGGATCTGCCTTTTAAGGGCGACAGACTTTTTGGGGCTTCTCTGGATGACATCATCAAGGATGCCACAGGAAGTAAAAGCACTTTGCTTCCCCAAATTAGCAAGGGTAAGGGGCCACACCAAGGGGCAAGGGCCCTCCTTTACTGCACGCAAGCGTTTTTTTTCGTCCCCCTAGGGTGACAGGGAAAAGACCCCAGGCCGATAAAGCGCCTGCCCAAGGACAAAAGCGTCCTTGGTCCCGCATACCCAAGAAGCCTGCGGACAAATTTGCGTCCGCATGAAGGTCCACCCCCACCCAGCTCTCGGGTGGGGGGACGTCTTCACAAATTCGCGACTCAGTGGACAGCTCTAATCTCCGACAGGTGGGTTTGCGAAGTAATCTCTCAGGCTACAAGATAGAGTTTCTCTCTTGTCCACCGGACAGATTCAACACCTCCAATCTCCAGCTACTACCGACCCGTCGGGAGGCCCTGTATAGGGCGGTCCAGGGTCTACTGGAACGCGGGGTAGTTATTCCAGTTCCAGAACTGGAACGGGGTTTTTACTCAAATCTGTTCTTTGTGCCGAAGAAGGAGGGGGTTCGTCCAAGCTTGGATCTCAGAGCCCTCAATTGCTTTGTGAAGGTACAAAGATTTTGGATGGAGTCGATTCGATCTGTAGTCACGGCTCTCCATCCGGGGGACTTTCTGGCCTCCTTGGACATCAAGGACGCATACCTGCATGTCCCCATATACTCCAGACACCAGAGGTTTCTGCGATTTGCTATCGGGAAAGACCACTACCAGTTTGTGGCCCTCCCGTTTGGCCTTGCCTCAGCACCCAGGACGTTCACCAAGGTGCTCGCTCCGATTCTGGCACTTCTAAGACAGCGGGGTATCGCTATCACAGGCTACTTGGACGACCTTCTGCTGAAGGTCCCTTCAAGCTCAGAATTAGAGGTAAGCGTGTCCATTACCTGTCAGACTATTCGAGACTGTGGTTGGATACTAAACACGCAAAAGTCAGTATTGGTGCCCACTCAACGCCTAGTGTACCTGGGGTTGATTCTGGATTCCTCAGAGGCAAAGGTATTCCTCCCTGTGGAGAAGTTGCAGACCCTCCAGGCTGCAGTACGGCAGCTGACTTCCAGGAATTGGTCGTCACTCCGTTTTTGCATGCGAGTGTTGGGCCTCATGGTAGCCTCCTTCGAGGCGGTCCCATATGTTCAATACCACACTCGAGTGTTACAGAAGGAAGTTCTGTCCAGATGGAACAGATGCCCTTCATCTCTGGATTATCAAATCCGAGTGAGCCACCTAGTCAGGAGATCCCTGGTATGGTGGCTGACAGCAACGGCTCTAATGGCCGGGAAGTCATTTCTTCCGGTTTACTGGATAGTGATCACGACGGACGCCAGCCTTACAGGTTGGGGGGGAGTCTGGGGTGTCCAGTCGGCGCAAGGTCGCTGGACCCCATAGGAAGCCCTCCTGCCGATCAATGTCCTGGAGATCCGGGCGATCAAGCTGTGCCTCTTCAAATGGTCTCAGAGGCTGCAAGGGCGTCCAGTCAGGATCCAGTCAGACAACGCCACAGCGGTGGCATATGTCAATCATCAAGGAGGAACAAGAAGCTCAGCTGCAGCATCGGAGGTTGCTCGCATCCTGAAGTGGGCAGAGAAGAGCGTACCGGCACTATCGGCCGTGTACATTCTGGGCGTGGAAAGCTGGCAGGCGGACTACCTGAGCCGCCAGATGCTGGACCAGGGAAAATGGTCCTTACACCCGGAGGTGTTCCAACTCCTCTGCCAAAGATGGGGCACACCAGACGTAGATCTTCTGGCCTCCCGACTCAATCGGAAGGTATTGAGATTTGTGGCCCGGTCAAGAGACCCATGGGCAGACGCAACGGACGCGTTGGTAGCATCGTGGGGTCAGTATCGGCTAATCTATGCCTTCCCTCCCTTAAGGCTTCTTCCTCTTCTGCTCCGCAGAGTGGAGGCAGAGGGAATTCCAATGATCCTAATCGCTCCAGATTGGCCTCAGCGGCCTTGGTACGCCGATCTAGTACGTCTGGTAGCAGACGTCCCCTGGCGCCTACCACTACGGAAGGACCTGCTATCGCAAGGTCCCATACTCCATCCTGCTTTACAGTCATTGGCTTTAACGGCATGGCTGTTGAGAACCAGGTACTGAGAGACCGGGGCCTGTCAGACTCAGTAATCTCTACTATGAGAAGTGCTCGAAAACCGTCCTCTAGGAAGGTTTATCACCGCACTTGGAAGGCCTACATCTCCATGTGTGAGGAAATTAAATGGCATCCGCGTACCTATTTGGTTTCCAGAATCCTGCTGTTTTTACAGCATGAGGTGGACCAAGGGCTTGCCCTAAGTACGATTAAGGGACAGATATCTGCCCTGGCTGTCTTTTTTCAGCGACCCCTGGCGGCTCACTCTCTCGTGAGTACATTTGTGCAGGGGGTTCGACATGTGGCCCCTCCGGTCCGTCCCCCGTTACTTCCGTGGGACTTGAACCTGGTCCTCTCGGTGCTTCAAAAGGCACCGTTTGAGAATATTAGAGATATTCCCCTGTTGACACTTTCTCAGAAAGTGGTCTTTTTGGTGGCTGTTACGTCAGTTAGACGAGTCTCTGAGCTGGCAGCCTTGTCCTGCAAGGCTCCCTAGTTGTTTTTCCACAAGGATAAGGTGGTGCTGCGCCCGCAGCCTTCCTTTCAAAAGTCGTTTCGGCTTTTTATCTCAATGAAGACATTGAACTTCCATCCTTGTGTCGTCAGCCGTCGAATCCTAAGGAGTCGGCGTTGCATTCCTTGGACATTGTCCGAGCTTTGAGAGTATACCTATCTGCTACTTCCCGGTTCCGGAAGTCAGACTCACTGTTTGTTTCGGTGGCTGGTCCCAAGAAGGGCCAAGCAGTCTCATCGGCCACCATCTCTAGGTGGATCCGACAGATAGTAATCCAGGCTTACGCCTTAAAGGGTCAAGCGCCCCCCTTCCCGGTCACGGCGCATTCGACCAGGGCAATAGGTGCCTCTTGGGCTTTCCGACATCAAGCGTCTGTTTCCCGATTATGTAAAGCGGCGACTTTGTCGTCCGCTTACACTTTCACAAAATTCTACAAAATTGATGTAGGTGCATCTTCGGATGCCTCTTTCGGCCGCAAGGTTTTACAAGCGGCTGTTTAGAGTTGCAGCTCCTCCGTTGGAGGAGTGCTGTTTTGTGTTTGGGGTGAAGTTTATTTTTATGCTGTTACCACCCCTCGTTTTTTCTCTGACACTGCTTTGGGACGTCCCACTTTGTCAATAGAGAAGCTGTGTCGGTCCATGGACGAAAGAGTAAATAGGATTTTTTACTCACCGTAAAATCCTTTTCTCTGAGTCCATGGACCGACACAGCACCCACCCCTCCTTTTAAGTTTGTACTGCTTTTTGACGAACTGATCTGCGAAGATGCAGACTGAGAGGTTTATACCCGGAGGGTCCGCCCCCTGGGCGGTACTGTAGAAGGTGTGATGCAACACTTTTTACAAGTTTTTCTGCCTAGTCACTCCTAATTAACGGATAATACCCACTTTGTCAATAGAGAAGCTGTGTCGGGCCATGGACTCAGAGAAAAGGATTTTACGGTGAGTAAAAAATCCTATTTTTTTTTTACGAAGAGATTCTTTTACGATGAGTATAAAATGTGTAAAAAAAATCGAATAAGTAGGTAAAAATGTTAGAATCCAGTTTTCCTATGAATCAAAATCTCAATTTCAACCTGTCATAAACAGATCATCCTAGTTGAATAACTTACAACAGTGAGATAAAGTTTGTGTATTGTTTTGTTTTTTATTTTTTTGTTTTCTTTATGCATGGCAAATTAACATAATGTGGCTAAGGGATGACTCTCAGGTAGAATAGACAGAAATAACTCACCAAGTGATTCTTGCAAATTAAATATCCACCTCTGCTAATAGCAGAGACTAATAAGAGACTTATATAAACTATTATAAACGTATAAGAGAGACTTTACAAAAGTAGCACCATATTATTTCCAGCACCTTTAATTCATTTAAGTTTGACTAAAAAAAATAAACAATATAAAAAATATCACCGGTCGAATAACGACTACAGGGTGGTTCCTTAACTCTGAGAGGACGTTATATAACGTCCTCCCAGAATGGCGCCCCCTGGGGCACGCACACGGGAGTGTCTGTGACCGCCTGGTCCAGAGAACCCAGCGGATCACAGTACATGGCCGCTGATTGTGGCCGTTTACCACGTGATTGCTCCGTCAAATGACGGAGCGATCACTTGTAAACAAACCGGCGTCATGTCATGACGCCGGTTCCTCTCTCCCCTCTCTGTACCGATCGGTACAGTAGGAGAGGGGGAGAGATCCATCCACCATGCTCAGCCATCCCTGCCCTACTCTGCGATACCCTGCAATACCCTGAGCTACCCTGAGATACCCTGCAATACCCTGAGATACCCTGCAATACTCTGCGATACCCAGCCATACTCTGCAATACTCGGCTGTACTCGGCCTCTGTATGTGGCCAGGCTGTGGAAGTCTCACACATGTGGTATCGCCGTACTCAGCAGGAGTAGGAGAATCTATTTTGGGGTGTCATTTTTGGTATGTACATGCTATGTGTTAGAAATATTGTATAAATGGACAACTTTGTGTTAAGCTACAGGCATCATTCAGATATCAGCTTTTTCAGCCGGTGATTCCCTACACCTTAAGAATGATCATAGCGGCTGCTCTGACGCTTGATTGTTCTTACGGGAGGCGAGAGGGGACGTCCCCCCCTCCCGCCTCCCTCCGGTGCTTCTACCGACTCACCGCTACGATCGAAGCCAGGATAGTTTTTTTTATTTTTTTTATTTCAGGCTTCCCAGCCTAGAGGTGAGATGTGGGGTCTTATTGACCCCATATCTCACTGTAAAGAGGACCTGTCATGCCATATTCCTATTACAAGAGATGTTTACATTCCTTGTAACAGGAATAAAAGTGATCATAAAATTGTTTTTTGGGGAAAAACATGTCAAACTAAAATAAATAATGTAAAATGAAAAAAAAATTTTTTTTTTTTTAAAGAGGCCCTGTCCCCGTGTGCTCGCATACAGGAGCGAACGCATACGTAAGTCCCGCCCACATATGAAAACGGTCCTCAAACCACACATGAGGTTTCGCTGCAAACGTTAGAGCGAGATCAATAACTTTGGCCCTAGACCTCCTCTGTAACTAAAAACCTGTAACCAGTAAAAATATTTAAAGCGTCGCCTATGGGGATTTTTAAGTAGCGAAGTTTGGCGCCATTCCACGAGCCTGTGCAATTTTGAAGGGTGACATGTTAGGTATCTATTTACTTGGCGTAACTTCATCTTTTACATTATCAAAAACATTGAGCTAACTTTGCTGTTTTTTTCTTTTTTTTAAAGCACAAAACTGTTTTTTCCCCAAAAAAACGCATTTGAAAAATTGCTGCGCAAATACTGTGCGAGATAAAACGTTGCAACGACCACCATTGTATTCTCTAGGGTCTTTGCTAAAAAAACATATATATAATGGTTTGGGGTTCTATGTAATTTTTTTAGCAAATAAATGATGATTTTTACATGTAAGAGAGAAATGTCAGAATTGGCCTGGGTGCTCCAGAACGCCTGAAGGTGCTCCTTGCATGTTGGGCCTCTGTATGTGGCCACGCTGTGTAAAAGTCTCACACATGTGGTATCGCCATACTCGGGAGTAACAGCATAATGTGTTTTGGGGTGTAATTTGTGGAATGCATATGCTGTGTGTGAGAAATAAACTGCTAATATGACAATTTTGTGAAAAAAAATCTTGATTTTGCAAAGAATTTTGGGAAAAAATGACAACTTCAAAAAACTCACCATGCCTCTTTCCAAATACCTTGGAATGTCTTCTTTCCAAAAAGGGGTCATTTGGGGGGTATTTGTACTTTTCTGGCATATTAGGGTCTCAAGAAATGAGATAGGCCGTCAGTACTTCAGGTGTGATCAATTTTCAGATATTGGCACCATAGCTTGTGGACTCTATAACTTTTACAAAGACCAAATAATATACACCAATTTGTACTTGTTTTTACCAAAGATATGTAGCAGTATAAATTTTGGCCAAAATTTATGAAGAAAAATTACAAATTTGCTAAATTTTATAACGGAAACAAAGAAAAATTTATTTTTTTACAGAATTTTCATGCTTTTTTTTTTATAGCGCAAAAAATAAAAAACCCAACGGTGATTAAATACCACCAAAAGAAAGCTCTATTTGTGTGAAAAAAAAGACAAAAATTTAATTTGGGTACAGTGTTGTATGACTGAGTAATTGTCATTCAAAATGTGAGAGCACTGAAAGCTGAAAATTGGTCTGGTTATTAAGGGGGTTTAAGTGCCCAGTTGTCATGTGGTTATGGAACTTTTTTTCCTCTTACGTGTAAAAGAAAAGATCCTGTGAAATAATTAAAATGAAGGCTGTTAAATTGATTTATAAAACTGGAGCAAAATAAATAAAGCTAATGGGTGTATTAGACTCCAGAAGGTTTACCCCCCTTCCTGACCAGGCTATTTTTTGCGATCACTGCGTTACTTTAACTGACAATTGCGCGGTCGTGCAACACTGTACCCAAATAAAATTGATGTCCCTTTTTTGGTGTTATTTGATCACTTTTTTTTTGTGTGCTAGAAACAAAGGACAACAATAAATATATATATATATATATATATATATATATATATATATAATACTTTGTGATCTAAAACATATCCAATAAAGAAAAATGTAAAAATCGAATTTCTTCATCAGTTTAGGGCAATATGTATTCCGCTACATTTTTTTGGGAAAAAAAATCCCAATAAGGGTATATTGATTAGTTTGCACAAAAGTTATAGCATCTACTACCTATGGGGTATTTTTCATGGCGGTGATATTTTTATGGCGGCGATCAGCAACTTATAGCGGTATTGCGGCAGACAATTTGGACACCTAACTGACACTTTTGACGCTTTTTTTGGGGACCAGTGACATTATTTCAGTGATCAGTGCTAAAAATATGCACTGTCACTGTGCTAATGACAGGGAAGGGGTAACATCAGGGGGATAAAAGGGTTAACTCTGTGCCTAGCTAATGTTCCAGTGTAGTGGGGGAGGTGCTTTTACTTTTGGAAGACATGGTTCAGTGCTTTACAGAAACACAGGATCCATGTCTTCTGTACTGACAGAATGACAGTCTGGCTTGTTTATATAGGCAGACTGGCATTCTGTCAGTTTAACGAATGGCCAGCGGGTGCCGGCGGTGTAAAATCACAGCAGGAGCGAGCCGCCGGAGGCGTGCACTTGCATCCAAAACCCAAAAGTGTAGAATCACGTATATATATAATATATATATTGTGAGGGGGTTAGCTCGGCAGCGGGTGTGTGTGACCCCCGGGATGGGCTCCCCACACAAAAACAGGCCCAGCAAACGGAGGTTGTGGTTTTCAAAATCAAAAAAAAGTGCGGTTTATTTTCTATTTACAGTGACAAAACACAGCAAAGCCAAAAGAAACATATAAACAAAATAAATCCTGGTCAACTTGACCTCTGACTAAACATACAGGTTTCCTAACTAACAACTGGGATCAGCCTAGTGCTGTCCTAGTCCCTAAGTCCCTGGTTTAGTAAAAGTCCAAACAAATAGCCACACAGGCTTTGCCTCACCGCACAGGGGTTCACTCTCCCTAGACAGTCCACACAGGTCTGGTTCCAGGCATGAGCTAACATCTAATGAAGCTGGGAGTTCTTATAGAGGCCTAAATGAGCTGACAAGCTTCAGCTGGCCTCATCAACTCCCTGCCTGCACGACGCCCAGCCCTCTCCCTAGAGGTATGAGTCATCCATGAGCCCACTAGCCTTATACAACTCTTCACCTAGTTGTATAAGTCGGCGTAAAGCCTGAATCTGGGCGAAATATATCTACCCCCCTGGATGCAACCAGGTGACTTTACCTTCCTGTTGTCACATACCCCCCCCTCTTGTTTTAACCTCGGGGTTGGAACACCAGCAATCAGGCATTCATGTACTCGAGACAAAGCATCCACATTCCCCATTTGAACGCCCGGGCGATGCTTTACTGTGAAGTTGAATTCTTGGAGGGCCAGGAACCACCTATTCACTCTTCTATTTGTTTCCTTGTTTTGAGCCATCCACTTTAACGGAGCGTGATCCGTAACCATGTCAAAGTGCCTACCTAGCAGGTAGTACCGAAGGGAATCTAGAGCCCACTTCACCGCTAAACACTCCTTTTCAACGGTGGCGTAATTTACCTCATGGGACTTCAACTTCCTGCTGAGGTAAATGACTGGGTGCTCTTCCCCGTTCCAGACCTGGGACAATACTGCTCCTAACCCCACATCTGACGCATCACTTTGTACGACAAAGTCTTTAGAGAAGTCGGGTGAGTACAACACTGGCTGGCTACATAAGGCTTGTTTCAAGAATTGGAATGCTGCCTCAGCCTCGGGGGTCCATTTAATCATGACCGACCCTTTCCCCTTCGTTAGGTTGGTTAGGGGCACAGCCTTAGAAGCAAAGTGGGGAATGAATCGCCGATAATACCCAGCGATTCCCAGAAAGGCTCGTACCTGCTTCTTGCTGTTGGGACGTGGCCAACTCTGGATGGCCTCGACTTTGTTGAGTTGGGGTTTTATTACTCCCCTCCCAATGGTGTACCCAAGATATTTGGCCTCCTCCTGCCCAATGGTACACTTCTTGGGGTTAGCCGTAAACCCCGCTTCCCGAACAGAGTCCAGGACTGCTTGCACTTTTGGCAGATGTGAGGCCCAATCTGTGCTATGGACAATTACGTCATCCAGGTAAGCCGCAGCATACTTCCGATGGGGCCTCAGCATCTGGTCCATTTTCCGCTGGAATGTGGCCGGCGCATTCTGTAACCCGAACGGCATTCTTTTATATTGGAACGCCCCGTCTGGGGTTACAAATGCGGTTTTCTCTTTGGCCAATTTGGCCAGGGGGATTTGCCAATACCCTTTTGTGAGGTCAAGAGTCGTCATGTATCGGGCTGTTCCCAGCCGGTCGATCAACTCATCTATACGTGGCATGGGGTAGGTGTCAAATTTTGTAACTTTGTTCAACTGACGAAAATCGTTACAAAATCGCCAGCTCCCATCCGGTTTAGGCACCAACACAATGGGACTAGACCAATCACTTTGGGACTCCTCTATCACCCCTAAGTTCAGCATTTTCTGTACTTCCTCCCGTATTGCCTCCCGTCGGGCCTCTGGGATCCGATAGGGTTTTAACTTCACCCTTTCACCGGGCGGGGTAATGATGTCATGCTCTACCCCAGATGTTTGTCCCGGCAGCTCAGAGAATACCTCCTTGTTGCGAAGCACAAACTCCTTAACCTCCTGTTGTTGGGGTTGTGACAAGGTGGCTGCTATTCCAACCTCAGGAATCACGCAACCAGTTTGAGCTGGTGACCAAGTGTCTGCGACTAGGGACTCTCTATCCCTCCAGGCTTTCAACAGATTAACGTGATAGATCTGTTCGGGCTTTCGCCTTCCTGGTTGTCTGACCTTGTAATTCACTTCGCTCACTTTTTCCATTATCTCGTAGGGGCCTTGCCATTTGGCAAGGAATTTACTTTCAACCGTAGGGACAAGTACCAGTATCCTATCCCCCGGGGAAAAGGTACGGGTCTTGGCTCCACGGTTGTACACTCTCTGCTGTGCTAACTGCGCTTGGGCCAAATGTTCCTTCACGATGGGCATTACCTGTGCAATTCGGTCTTGCATCAGGGCGACATGCTCAATCACACTCCTGTGGGGAGAACTCTCACTTTCCCAAGTTTCCTTGGCAATATCCAACAGCCCTCTTGGGTGTCTCCCATACAGTAACTCAAAGGGGGAGAATCCCGTAGAGGATTGGGGCACCTCCCTAATAGCAAACATCAGATAAGGAAGTAGACAGTCCCAATCCTTTCAATCTCTATCCACCACTTTCTTCAACATTTGTTTTAGGGTTTTGTTGAATCTTTCAACCAGCCCATCGGTTTGGGGGTGATACACAGATGTACGTAATTGCGTCACTTTGAACAATTTACACAGCTCCTTCATAACCCGGGACATAAAGGGTGTACCTTGGTCCGTAAGCAGTTCTTTACAAATACCCACCCGGCTAAACACAAGAGATAGCTCTTTGGCTATGGTTTTGGCCGAGGTATTTCGGAGAGGGATCGCTTCTGGATAACGGGTGGCATAGTCCATTATAACTAATATGTACTGGTGCCCCCTAGCGGACTTGATTATAGGACCTACCAAATCCATGGCGATCCTCTCAAACGGGACCTCAATGATGGGTAGAGGGACCAGCGGGCTACGGAAATGTGGCATCGGGGCCGACCTCTGACACACAGGGCAGGAGGAACAATAATTTTCTATGTCCTTCATCACCCCCGGCCAATAGAATCTCTGTAATACCCTCTCTCGGGTTTTCTCTGTCCCCAGATGACCTCCAAGAATGTGCCCATGGGCCAACTCCAACACCAACTTCCTGTAAGGTTTGGGCACCACAAGCTGCTCAACGGTTTCTTCTGCCCTTTTTGCCACCCGATACAGTAGGTCCTTCTCTACGCTGAAGTATGGGTAAGTGCAGGTATTATCTGGGTTCACTAACTCGCCATCTATTTTCACTACGTTTTCGCGTGCCTTTATTAGGGCGGGGTCTTTCAACTGTTCTGTGGCAAAGTTTTCCCTGTGAACCTCAAGATCAGAAAACTCCACAGACGGTAGGTTTTCGTCTGAGGAGGTGGGCTCCTCTCCAGTTTCTTGAGTCTCCCCTGCCAATACTGATAAGGGAAATTCCGGAGAGTCCTCACCACTCTCAGGGGAGTTCTGGCTATCACATTCCTGGTACATAGGGGCACCCGTGGGGGGCTCAGGATCATCCCACAGTTCCCAGAACTTCGGAAAATCCCTTCCCACAATGGCGTCATACGGTAACTGAGATACTAAGCCCACTGGATGAGAGAGGGTACCTTTGGGGGTCTCGAAACACACTGTAGTCACTGGATACTCTCGGGTGTCCCCATGCACACAAATAACAGCTACCTTGCTATTCCCAGAGACCTCTGTTTTAACTAACTCAGCCTTTATCAGGGTCACAAGGCTACCTGAATCCAGCAATACCACAACATTTCTACCATTAACACACATTTTGCATAAATGTTTCTCAATTCCTCGAATGGCAGTGCATGCGACTGTCGCACACAGCGACTGACGTCTGCCCGTCAGAAAGTCACACTGCATGGGTTCCTCCACAACCGGGCAATTGGCTGCAATATGTCCCGCTTGCCGGCAGCGGTAGCAAACGATCCTTCTTGCGGCCTCTTGAGCCGCTGATTTCCCAGGCTGTTCTCGCCAAACTTGGGGTAGAGCTCCCACCCTCTCACTCTCTCCACCCTCACCCCTTGGAATCCTCTTATCCGCCCCTGGGGATGGTCTGGTCTTAGGGTGGAAAGTCCGAGTGTCTCTGGAAGAGGCCGTCAGGTTCTCTGTAGCCAAGTATTTCTCCACACGATCCACAAGACCATCGGCCGTCTCTGGGTCTCCATGGCTTACCCACTTTTGGATGGCAGTAGGAAGAGCTCTCAAAAACCGATCCATTACAACACGTTCCACAATCTTTGGTGCGGACAAAGTCTCTGGCTGTAGCCACTTTCTGCTCAGGTGAATGAGATCATACATTTGAGACCTGGGGGGTTTTCCAAGCTGGAAAGTCCAGTTATGCACACGCTGAGCCCGGACAGCCTGGGTGACACCCAGCCTTGCCAATATCTCAGCTTTTAGCATCACATAGTCTTTTGCTTGGTCAGGCTCTAGGTCATAGTAAGCCTTCTGCGATTCACCAGTTAACAGAGGAGCCACCAGTCCAGCCCACTGCTCCTCAGGCCACTTTTCTCTTTCAGCAGTCCTTTCAAATGTGGTCAAAAATACCTCTGGATCATCCTCTCCAGTCATTTTTGTCAATAAACGACTCACCCCAAAGGACGCGGTATTAGTGGGACGGCTTTCCTCACTGGTCTGCGGACGTTGCTGCATTACTGCTTCCATTTGTTGTAGTCTCTGCTCTTGCTTCTGTAACAGGTCTATGAAGCGGGCCTCAGATTGCTGCTGGGCTTGTTGCTGAGCTTCCAGACTCTGTTGGTGAGCTTGCTGCTGGGCTGCAAGGCTCTGTTGATGAGCTTGCTGCTGGGCTGCGAAGTTCTGTTGTTGAGCTGCAAGGCTCTGTTGATGAGCTGCAAGGCTCTTTTGCAAACCTGCATTTGTCTGCTGTTGATTGGCATTTGCTAGAGCCAGCTGCTTCAGTATCTCCTCCATGCTGGCTTAAAAAAAACTGCCACTGGTTCTCCACCAACTGTGAGGGGGTTAGCTCGGCAGCGGGTGTGTGTGACCCCCGGGATGGGCTCCCCACACAAAAACAGGCCCAGCAAACGGAGGTTGTGGTTTTCAAAATCAAAAAAAAGTGCGGTTTATTTTCTATTTACAGTGACAAAACACAGCAAAGCCAAAAGAAACATATAAACAAAATAAATCCTGGTCAACTTGACCTCTGACTAAACATACAGGTTTCCTAACTAACAACTGGGATCAGCCTAGTGCTGTCCTAGTCCCTAAGTCCCTGGTTTAGTAAAAGTCCAAACAAATAGCCACACAGGCTTTGCCTCACCGCACAGGGGTTCACTCTCCCTAGACAGTCCACACAGGTCTGGTTCCAGGCATGAGCTAACATCTAATGAAGCTGGGAGTTCTTATAGAGGCCTAAATGAGCTGACAAGCTTCAGCTGGCCTCATCAACTCCCTGCCTGCACGACGCCCAGCCCTCTCCCTAGAGGTATGAGTCATCCATGAGCCCACTAGCCTTATACAACTCTTCACCTAGTTGTATAAGTCGGCGTAAAGCCTGAATCTGGGCGAAATATATCTACCCCCCTGGATGCAACCAGGTGACTTTACCTTCCTGTTGTCACAATATATATATATAAATAATAGGATTTTTATAACAGCTTACCTGTAAAATCCTTTTCTTGGAGTACATCACGGGACACAGAGCGGCATAGTCATTACTATGTGGGTTATATAGATACCTTCAGGTGCTGGCACTGGCAACTTCCAAAACCGGAAGTACCCTCCCCTATATAAGCCCCTCCCATCCGGGAGTACCTCAGTTTTGTAGCAAAGCAATAAGTGTCCCCAAAAGAGGGGTGGGAGCTCTGTGTCCCGTGATGTACTCCAAGAAAAGGATTTTACAGGTAAGCTGTTATAAAAATCCTATTTTCTTTCTCGTACATCACGGGACACAGAGCGGCATAGTCATTACTATGTGGGATGTCCTAAAGCAATGCCCAATGAGGGGGGGGATACACCATACATAAGCTGAGCGCTATCAGACATGAGGATCTTTTGCGGCCTGCAACACACTGCGCCCAAAGGCGACATCCTCCTGACTTCTAACGTCCACCTGGTAGAACCTAGTAAACGTGTGTACTGAAGACCATGTTGCGGCCTTACAGATTTGAGCCAGGGAGGCCTGGTTATGCACTGCCCATGAAGTTCCAACTGCTCTCGTGGAGTGCGCCCTAACTTTGAACGGCGGCGGTCTCCTTCTCAAGCCATAGGCTTGCATTATGACCTGTCGAATCCACTTGGCTAAAGTAGATTTTGACGCTGCCTGACCCTTTCTGGGGCCTTCCGGCAGAATAAACAAAGTATCCGTTCTGCGAATCTGAGCAGTGGCTTTTAGATAAGCTTTAACTGCTCTTACTACATCCAAAGAATGTAATAATTTTTCCTCTACTGAACTAGGTTTGAGGAAAAAAGAAGGAAGAACCACATCTTGGTTCAAATGAAACCTCGATACCACCTTCGGAAGAAAGGTTGGATGAGGACGTAACACTACTCTGTCCTTATGGATAACCAGATATGGCTCCCTACAGGACATAGCGGCTAATTCCGACACTCTTTTAGCCGAACAAATGGCTACTAGAAAAATCTATTTCCTCATGAGAAGAACCAGGGAAATATGCCGTAATGGTTCAAATGGTTGTTTCTGTAGAACCGACAGAACCAGGTTTAAGTCCCATGGACATATGGGAATATTAACCGGAGGACTAATACGCATCACTCCTTGTATAAAGGCTTTGACTAGTGAATGCGAAGCCAAGGGCCTCTGAAAAAATATTGACAAGGCCAAAATCTGACCCTTGATAGTACTCAAGGCAAGCTTCCTATCTACAGCCCACTGTAGGAAGTCCAGAATCCTACCTATTACGTACTTTCGTGGATGCCATTTCTTGGCCTCACACCAGGCGATGTACGCCTTCCAGATTCTATAGTAGATCTGCCTGGATACCGGCTTCCTGGCATTGATCATGGTAGATACCACAGGATTAGAGAGACCTCTCTTTTTTAGAATGTGGGCTTCAATAGCCAGGCCGTCAAACCTAGGGCTGGTAAGGAAGGGTGGTATATCGGTCCTTGCGAAAGCAGGTCCGGACGATGTGGGAGAGTCCAAGGACTCCCCACAGACATTTTTACAATCTCCGCGTACCATGCTCTTTGGGGCCACGCTGGAGCCACCAGAATCACTGGTTTCTTTTCTACCCTGATTCTGCGGAGTAATCGAGGTAACAATTGTGGCGGTGGGAATGCATATATCAGCTTGAACTGATCCCAAGGGAACACTAGGGCATCCGAGCCGCAAGCTAGGGGATCCCTTGTCCAAGAGACAAACCTGTCCACCTTTGCGTTGAATCTGGATGCTAGCAGATCTACATCCGGTGTTCCCCACCGCTGACATATTGTCCGAAAAACCTCGGGGTGAAGGGACCATTCCCCTGGGCATAATTGCTGGCGACTTAGAAAGTCCGCCTTCCAATTCTCCACTCCTGGAATGAATACCGCGGATATGGCTGGGACATATCTTTCTGCCCATTTCAGGATGCAATTTACTTCCCTCTGGGCTGCACGACTCCTGGTGCCAACCTGATGATTGATATATGCCACTGCCGTGGCATTGTCCGATTGAATTCTGACAGGGGACCCTTGGAGTTTGGATGTCCATGCTACTAGGGCATACCGGGCTGCTCGTGTCTCTAAGAGATTGATGGGCAGGGCCTTTTCTGCATCTGCCCTGGAGAGACCATTGCTCCAGTACTGCTCCCCAGCCTATAAGGCTGGCATCTGTAGTGACCACCTTCCAAGAAATCGGACTGAAGGATTTCCCTTTTTCCAGATTCTGGGGAACCAACCACCAACGGAGGCTCTTGCGAACGGAAGGGGACAAGGACATTGGTAAGTCTAGGGCCTGAACTTTCTTGTTCCAGGCTGACAGTATGGCCCTTTGCAAATTCCTTGAATGGAATTGACCGTAGGGTACTGCTTCGAATGATGCCACCATTTTTCCCAGCAGCCTCATGCACAGGCGTATGGACGGCTGTCTTTTTGTACCCACTAAGTGGATCAAATCTCTCAAAGACAACACCTTTTTTCGAGGCAAGAATATTTTCCTCTGGCCTGAATCTAGCCTTAGCCCCAAGTATTCCAGACTTTTGACTGGTTTTAGGGCTGACTTGTCTCGGTTGATAATCCAACCGTGAGATTCCAGATACTTGATTGTCTTGTGAACGACCACTTCTAGTTTTTTCACTGAGTGGTCTATCAGCAACAAGTCGTCTAGATATGCCATTATCGTTACACCTTGTGTTCTTAGATTGGCCAATAATGGGGCCAGAATTTTTGTGAACACTTGTGGTGCTGTGGCCAGACCGAAGGGTAAGGCTCTGAACTGAAAATGGCGCCCTTCTACTGCAAAGCGTAGAAATTTTTGGTGGACTGGAAAGATGGGAACATGCAAATAAGCATCTTTGATGTCGATCGAGGCTAACCATTCCTCCCCTTGTAGGGCAGTGGCCACCGATCGGATCGACTCCATCCGGAAAGTCCTGATATGCAGGAATTTGTTTAGCCCTTTTAGATTTAATATGGGCCTCACGTCCCCGTTTGGCTTCGGGACTGTAAAGAGGTTTGAGTAAAACCCGAACCCCCATTCTTCCAGGGGAACCTCCATAATTACTCCTTGGAGCAATAGTTGTTCTAGTGCCAACAGGAGGACTCTCTCTTCCGGGGATCCCTTGGCATGTTTGACCACATAAAATGGGAAGGAGGAGAGTCTTTTAACTCCAATCTGTATCCCAGACTTACTGCGGAGATCACCCATCTGTCTCTGATCGTGTCCCGCCAGGTCTCTGCGAACAACTGGAGTCTTCCCCCCACCCGATTGAGTGGGGGCAACCCTTCATGCATTTGACTTTGGGAGAGGTTTTGTACCTCTCCTGACCCAGGGCTTCTTGTTACCCTGCGATTGTCCCTGATTTTTACCCCCGGGATTTGACCGAGGAGGCCGTCGGAACTGTTTCACAGCCGATGCCCCAGGGACTGGAGAAGCAGGCCTCTTAAAAGAGGGACCTCTAACTCTGTTTTTAACCGGCAAGAGTGTACTTTTACCGCTGGAAATTTTCTGGATATATTTGTCCAGGTCTTCCCCGAATAAGCGTTCACCATGAAATGGGAAGCTAACCAGCAATTTTTTACAGGGAGCTTCAGTAGACCAGTTTTTGAGCCATAGAAGCCTGCGCATATGTACTACAGACAGCGTAAGGCGGGAGGCCTGATGGATTGAATCCTTTATGGCGTCAACCGCAAAGCATAAGGCTCTAGGTAGATCAGCTAGGGCAAGAGCCTGCTGATCTGGCAAGTCCCTTAAGACCTGTTTCAACTGATCCTTTACTGCTTGGCAGACCCCAATAGGTGCTACTGCTGGTTGTGTCACCAAGCTTGCTGTAGAAAAAGCAGATTTTAATAAGGACTCCAATTTTTTATCTATTGGGTCCTTGAACATTTGGACATTATCCACTGGACATGTCAATGATTTATTCACATAAGAGATGGCTGCGTCCACTGTAGGGACCCTCCATTTTTTGATGAACTTATCCTCCATGGGATAGACCACCGGAAATCTCTTGGGGGGAGTAAATATTTTATCAGGATGTTCCCAATCCTGGTAAATGAGCCCTTCCAGTAAAGGGTGAAGTGGAAAGGAACAGACAGTCTGGGGAGCTTTTAGCGACCCCAGCGAGGAGACAGTAGTGGTTGATGGTTCCGCAAGGTGCATTTTAAATGCTGATCAGACCATGTTAGTCAGAGACTGAACCCATAATCTTTCAGCTTGAGATGCTGAGAAAGGTTCCTCCACTGTTGATTCCTCTATAACAGAATCAACCTCATCCTGATCCCCTTCAGGCAGGTCGATCCCTGTATGGGACTGTTGCTCCGCTAACAGGTACTCTGAAGGAGGAGACGGAGATCGGGCGTGCTTTCCCTGTGACAGGGAGGCAGCGATCAATGTTGACAATCTCTCTTCCAATCCTCCCAGAGCTGAGGAAAAAACCTCCTCTGTTACATACACAGGAGCAGGTGAACTGAGGACAGCCACAGTACCAGGTACTCCTGCGGGGTCTCTACGGTCACTAACCTCTGAATTTTCAGGGGAGACTGGTGCAGCAGAAGCATGCCCAAGATCCTCAGAGCCCGATGGAGACCCCCTTCGCTTCCTGGAAGATTTAGTTCCGGAGCTTCTGGACGGCATATTCCTAAGCCCAAAGCTGAGGTATTCCAGCCGTAATACACCACTTTTACTGATAATAGTCTAGCACAATTTGCTGCTATATAACAGTTGGTGTCTACTAAAGTGCCTTTCTAGGGGATGCCTGCATCAACCGCCTCTGTGTGCCTTTTTACTGTTGCTAGCTCTGTCTGTGCACTTCAATAGCCAGCTGTGATTGTGCTTTTAAACACGCTGGACGCCCGCACATGCGCAGTAGCGCCGCGGCGCACACCGAGCGTCATCCACCCGCTCCGCCCCTTTTTCCAGATCGCCTCTATATATAGAGGCGCGTGCTCACGCGCGCGGGCACGTGCGCCTTCGGTGCTCTTTTTTGAAAAAATAAGGATCTAGATGGGAGCCAGGGTCCCTGCCGCAGGGCCCGGGGATGGATGAGCGCAGCAACAGGGCAGAGGAGACAGCTTCCCAGCAGAGAACTTACCAACTGCCTGGATTTGATTTTGGAAGAAAAAAATCCACATTACAAGAAAAAAAACCATAGCGGCCTCTAGTGTTTAACACAGGTACCGCGGTCTTACATTTTTTTTTTTTTTTTTTTTTTCTTGCCTACTATTAAAATTTTTACATTTTCTCAGTAGTAATAGGCATGCACAGAATATTAGCGGGAATACCTTAGGTAACAGGCAGAAAGACAAAATAGGCTTGGGGGTCCCCCAATGGAACCAAGTTCCTGAGGGCCCCCACTTACCTTTTCCTCGCCGCAGGACTCTGTTTGGTCCACAGAAGCCCAAACTTCACCTATCACGGTAGGCATTGTAATTAAACCTTCAGGGACCGGGTTCCCAAGGATTCCACTCCCCTGGACCTGTATAGCACCCTGCACAGAAAACATCTTGGTCGTGGGTATGACCAGAGCTCTGGATCCCAGGGTCCAGCCCTCCTAAGAGAGGCATTACAGGCAAAACCTTGCTCTTCTCTTTGCAAGGCCCGGGTACCGACCGTTTAGCTATGAAGCTTTTTTGGTCGGATCCGGAATAGCTTACTGAGGCCCAAAAGAACCTGTACGCAAGCTCAGTGAAAAACACATGTTACTTCTTGGCCAACACCTTAGACACTGGCAAAAAACTGAGGTACTCCCAGATGGGAGGGGCTTATATAGGGGAGGGTACTTCCGGTTTTGGAAGTTGCCAGTGCCAGCACCTGAAGGTGTCTATATAACCCACATAGTAATGACTATGCCGCTCTGTGTCCCGTGATGTACGAGAAAGAAATATATGTGTGATTCTGCACAGCGCGGCTGCCCTGTAACAGTAAACCTGCTATGGGGTGGTCGCAAAGTGGTTAAAGCAGCATTAAACCCAAAATCAAACATTTATTATATTGGAGCTTACAAACTCTTAGATGTGATGGCTGCATTTGTTTTCGTTTTAGACTTTCTTTCTTCTATTTTCATCTGGTTACTGGCAAGGCATGAGACAAACCATTTAACACTTACAATGATCAGCTTTTATTTATTTATGTAAAACGATTATCCCAAAAGGAAAAAAAAAAGTTTGCTGTAAATGCTTATAAAGTATTAGCTGGAGTTTGGCTTCAATTTGTTAGTCAATTTAAAGCGGATCTCTAGGTCTCCTGTCACTTTAAATAGTTTGTTTGGACCAGCTTTGTATTCTGTGAATATATTCAAAGCTGCCTATGAATGGCTGAGCACCACTCAGCTTTTTTCCGGGTTTGAGACGGGAAGTCTCTGTCTCACAGCCAGAACCCAACTCTGTGTGTAGCTGAAGCTTCATACGGTTTATACAGCCCTTAGAGTCAATGCAGCAGTTAGTGAAGGAAATCGCTCATTTGGACCAACTTGGTCTAAACAAACTAACTATTTAAAGTGACAGGAAACCTGGCGGTCAGCTCTAAATCCTAATGCTAGTACATCTAACACTCCTCTCCCCCCAGACTGACAATGCTGCTTTCCAAAGGTGCCCCTGTGCTCCTTTATCCTAGAGTGTAGGCACACTAATACAAGATGTGTGCTCTTGAACTTTTAAATGTGATGCCTGAGTGGTTGAATTATGGAAAGACTCCAGTTTTCTTTGTGCCAGCTGAGTAGGAATAAACAGCAGATACCAGACAGTGTTTTTGCCCCTTGACATTTTTGACTTGCAGAAAGTCTCCGGTGCAAAATACTGCTTACATCTTTTTACAGGGTCACTTGAAAAAGACCAGCTAAAGTCGCTTTTTTTTTAAATTAATATTACATGTAAGTTGTGGTCAACAGAATTTCAAAGGAATGTTTAGAGCTTGGATAATTTGATTCAAAGTGGTACTTTTCTTTGGGTTTTAGATTCAAGAGGTAGAAACTTGGGGTATGGAATCTTTTACTTGCCGTCCATTAAATTACCCTTCTTGATTTTGAAAAGTGTTTTTTCTGTGTTTCGGTCCAATGTACTTAGGCTGCAGTACCATATACTCATTTGTGATCTGTTATGTCTAAAGCAAGCCATAGATGGATTGAAATTTGGATGGTTCAGCAGGAACCAACTGTTTTGCTTTGTGTCTTCTAAGGTTCTTTATCATAAACCCAAGGAAGCAATGAAGCCTCTATAGTGCTGCACATACAAACTATTACAATTATATGAATACAATATAAGACTGACAGATATATAGTACATACAATAAGCAAAGCTCTTAATTCACTCCCTGATCATCTCTCGCCTCGATTACTGCAACTCCCTCCTCATTGGCTTACCTCGGCTCAAGCCTCGTACACATGGCCGAGAATCTCGTCCGGAAAAAACACGTCGTTTTTCTTGACGAGATTCTTGGACAAGAAACTTGTCCCGGCCGAGTGTACACACGCTCGATTCAAAGAACCCGCGGTTCTTTGAATGGAGCGAACGCGGTGACGTCATCGACTACGACGAGCGTGCACTCGTCACATTCGATTCCGTCGCCGCCATCTTGCTACACCCTACCTATGCCTAGGAAGCTACCGCGCATGCGTCAGTCATTTCGAGCATGCACGGGTTTCCACGACGACAGGTAAGTGTACACACACACACACTTTTCTCGTCGAGAAACATGCCGACGAGAATCTCGACGAGAAAATAGAGAGCAGGTTCTCTATTTTTCTCGTCGAGATTCTGGTCAGTTTTCTCGATGAGAAACCATACACACGAACGATTTTCTCGGCAAGAAAGCTATCTCGGCAGTTTTCTTGTCGTTTCTTGCCGAGAAACTTGTTCGTGTGTACGAGGCTATACTCTATATCCCCCCTTCAGTCCATCATGAATGCTGCTGCCAGACTCATCCACCTTACCAACCGCTCTGTCTCTGCTACTCCTCTCTATTCAATCCCTCCACTGGCTTCCGCTCGCCCAACAAATTAAATTCAAAATTCTAACAACTACCTACAAAGCCATCCACAACTCTGCCCCCAGCTACATCACTGACCTAGTTTCTAAATACCAACCTAATCGTTTTCTTCATTCTTCTCGAGACCTTCTGCTCTCTAGCTCTCTCATCACCTCCTCCCATACTTGTCTCCAGGACTTTTCCAGAGCCTCTCCAAGCCTATGGAACTCCTTACCCCAATCTGTCTGTCTATCTCCTTCTCTATTAGCTTTTAGATGATCCCTGAAAACCCTCCTCTTCAGAGAAGCCTATCCTACCTACACCTAACAACTGTATTCTCATTTTGTCCATCTGATCATCCCCACACAGCTACTACCCTCTGTTCCACGTGACCCTCCCTTCTAGACTGTAAGCTCTAACGAGCAGGGCCCTCTGATCCCTCCTGTATTGAATTGTGTGCTATAGGTCATATATGTCAAAAGGTCAAGTTTTTGTTGACCTTTGTTGCTGTTGTTATGTTTTTTTTTTTTTAGAAAACAGCGTGTGTAAACGTTTGCAACAATTTTTTTTGGAGAAGTGTCCACTCAAACACTCAGAGAAACCTGATGTTGCTTTTAAAAAAAACTTCTGAGAAAAATTTGAATATGTATATATATCTTTCAAATTCAAAACACTGGACAAATTTCAATCCATGTATGGGCAGGCTGGTTGTACAGAAGTCAAGCTCTCAATCGACTTCTGTACAACCAGCCTGTTGGAAAAATTTCACTCAATCAGTGGCTATAGCCCGTGGTGCTGATAAGTGTATTCTGACAGCGGGATGCCTCCCTGCTGTCAGAATGCAATAGATCCATGGGCAGGGTTCCCCCATCCACACATTTAATGAGGCATTTTCTTCAACCAGCTGGTTAAACAAAAGAATACAAGTCATGCCTAAGGGTACTACTAAGTTCCAGATGTTCCTATATTTGAGACAGCACATGATACTTTTGATTTTGGTTTCCATAGCTTCTCAGTAAATTATATTCTAGTTATTTGGGCTTTGCTATAATATTTTGCACTTATTCCTGAGAACTGTCTGTGATTAGGTCTCTCATTTCATTTGTCTTCAGTAAGTTGATAACTTACCAATTGATGATGTTACATTATGCCCGTTTCAATACAAATAAAAACTCTTTTGGATTAAAAAAAAACATTGGAAAGAGTGATCCCCCTACAAAATGTATTTGATTATACAATAAATAAAGCTTGTCTGATAGAGGCACCTTGATCTACAATAAACAGTATGTATTTTAGTGGCAAGTTCAGAACAAACACACACTTCAGTTTACCCTGGAGCATCTGAATGTCCTATTCCATGCAAGTGATATCTGATTGGAAAGCAATGTGGGAAAGTCAGTGGAAATCAATGCACATGCTGATTAAATCTAAAACGAGCCTTATCTCCAAATAATCTGCATGTAAATGGGAACCTTAAAGAGATACAGTGTGTGTAAAAAAAAAAAAGCCCAACCCTCCCCATTGATCCACTAATATAATGCTAGTGCTCCACTGCTATTCCTTCCTTTGCCTCAGCTGGTACAAAATATCCTGTGCTTCTGGGCATCTAGGAACATATGATCACCTCCCGTGTGACAGTTCATGTTTCTAGCAGACAATCTCTAGGCCTGCGCATTGTCACGCGATGGAGGGAATGTTGTCACTGCACCTTGTAGGCTGAAACACTGGGTATTTTGGTTCCAGCTGTGACGGCAGAAGGGTTGCTGGTGCTATGAATATCCGTGGGTGAGAGTGAGGTGCTTAACAATGCAAGGTTACTGGTCACATGGTCCTGAATGGTAAAGTCACAATGATCCCTCGTTCACACCGATGCAATTTGTCATGCGATTTGACAGTTCCAAAATTGCATGACAAGTCACACTCCATTGCCGGCAATGGAACCGTTCAAATCGCCGCGACTAAGAGAGAGGTTCCTGCCTTACTTTTTTCCGATTTCATTACGACTTGCATAGACTTCTGATCTGCGGCTTTGAAATTGCGTGTGGATGTAAACCCCAAACTGGATTATGATTACTTGAAGTTTTAGGGATTTGGCTTACATCTACTTTAGCCATTCTATGGCTATTACTAAACATACAGCTGTTATCTAATGGACAAGGCTGTTGACAGTGGTGGTATTAATGACAGCCGTAACATTTACTTTTATAATATTTCAAGCACCAGACCTAAAGCTAAAAAAAACAGTTTGTCACCCTAATGCTTTGATTAACTTTATGTCCTCTTCAAACATTACTTCCATGTAATTATTCTGCATATTTATCCAGTGTCCCTGGACTTTCTCATTGTATCTTCAATGTAAATAGTGAAATTTAACAGCTAAGCAGATACGAGCAAGGACAAACTTTATTTTTAAAGCAATCATGCAGAATAATTCAGAGCGTATTAATTTAATTGTTACTTTTATAGTTGCTAACCTTTTGACTCTAATTAGTTTTCTTCTTTCCTCCTCCACAAAACAATGGGCAGGTATGTTTAAGATTACAAAAGATCAAGATTGGCTATCATATAATGAAAACTAAAATTGTTACCTTGTAGATAGACTCTAAAAATATTTGGCTTGACAAAATATCTTGCTTTACTGATAATGATAGTAATTTTCCTGAGGCCCAAAAACCTGTAATAATATTGACTGGAATTTTAGAAATTGAATGTGCAATGATAATGTATGTGCAGACTCTGCTGGACAGGTGCCCATGCCAGGGGCATTGCAGTCCAAGAAGGCACTAAAAGGATTTTATTGTGCATATTATTGTTTCAGAAAAATCTAATGTCATACACTTTTTTTCCTTTTTCCAGTGACTTTGCAATGCAAGAAGACGGTTCAACAGAAGAAGTTCAAGGCAACAGGCTCAATTTGACTGAGCAGAAAATAAATATGATGGTGCTGGATATCTGCCACAAACCAGGTGGCAGCGAGTACCTGAGGCAAATTCATCACATCATCCAGCTCAATGAGGTAGGGAAACTGCCTTTTTGCCGAGCAATTAGGTGTGTATTGGGTTGAAGCAGAGTATGCTGGCAGCTAAGCGTTCGTCAAAGGCATAGTAATACTTTTTAAAGTCAATGGCAGACCTATTATTGCAGTAGAATTCTGCATATTTACATTGCAGTGTGGTTTGTTTACCAAAGGGTTATTGCAGTAAAAAAAATTATATGGCATATACATGATGGCACATACTGTATACTTTCTTTTTTTTTTTTCCATGTTGAAATCAAAATTGTGTGTGCATGTGTGGAGAGATATAGTTAAATCGTATATATACACACAAAAACACATAGCAGTGTACAAGTGTGCGTATGTGTCCAAGATAGAAGAGGAAGCGAAAACAGTACACATAATCTTCAATTGGAGTAGTCGGTGCATGTGGACTGGTATTTTTTTGGGAACCATTTTAACTATCTTGAGATAGATTGATCGTATTAAAAATATCATTATTATGAAAGAAAAGTAAATAGAGATAGCAAGTAAAATCAGTAAGTCATATCTAAGAAGCATTATAACTAAAATCAGAAAGTCCATGCACCAGGATTTAGCAAACTTCTTATAATGCTTTTAAAATTGAAGTCTATTGCCACATGTTCCCCATCTGTGTAATCTCCCTCTTATGATTTAGGCTGGTTTCACACCTATGCGTATTGGATGCGGGTTTTCTCCGCACCCAATTCGCATGACAGGAGATTGTGACCGACTCTCTATAGAGCCGGTTCACATATCTCCGTTGGGGCTGCGGAGCGGCTTGCTTAGAAGTGCTGTGAGTCTTTGGCTCCCTTTCAGGGCCGAATTCAGGCAAGATTTCACTTTTGATTCGTCCCTGAAATGGAGAACAGGGACGCACCGGACCCCTGCTGCTAGCCGCTTCTGTCGGAGGTGTGAACCCAGCCTCATTGTGTTTGGCAGAGGATGCAGTGGGAATAAATGAAAGGCGGTGCTGGGAACCATAGAATCACATGATCATGCATTAGCGCAGGCTCACATTTTGGACTAGTCAGAATATTAGGACCAACAATCCTTTTAATATTTGCTAGCAGGGCAACATGAATCCTTGGAGGGAAGAGAGACCGTGAACTCTGTATATCCTCAATGGAACATTTTAACCACTTAGTACAAAAAAGTTTTCCTCAAAGAAGTGGGACTTTAAATGGATCGCAGACAGAAAGTGTATGAAAAAATATATTGAATTTTATTACATGAATGGACACATCATGATGAAAGACATGATACAAAACATTGGATACAGCTGGTTTTATCCAATGTTTTGTATCACGCCTTTCATCATGATGTGTTCTTTGAGGAAAACTTTTTGGTACTATATGCATATGGGGATGGGATCAACAGACAGCACTGTCGGCTAGGGATGAGCTCCGGCGTGTTCGCATTGAACACGTGCAGAGCCCGCCAGGAAGTCGGCACCGCGCTGCGCTAATCACAGCCAGGGAGACATTTCCCGATCTCTGCAGCTGAGCATCGGGAAATGTCTCCCTGCCTGTCATTAGCGCAGCGCGGTGCCGACTTCCTGGCGGGCTCTGCACGTGTTCAATGTGAACATGCCGGAGCTCATCCCTACTGTCGGCTAACAAAGGCAAATCCTTCCTTTTCCATTTTAACCACTTGCTCACCGGGCCTTTTTCTGACACTCCTTGTTTAAAAGTAAAAATCTGTATTTTTTGCTACAAAATTACTTAGATCCTCCAAACATTATGTACATTTTTTTTTAGCAGAGGCCCTAGAGAATAAAATGCCAATCGTTGCAATTTTTTATATCACACGGTTTTTGTGCAGCGTTTTTTTCAAATGCAATTTTTGGGGGAAAAATAGATTTTAATAACAAACAAAACATAATATATTCCCCATTTTTGGTAAAATATGAAAGATGATGTTATGCTGAGTAAATAGATACCTAACATGTCGGGCTTTAAAATTGCATGCTAGTGGAATGGTGACATATTACGGTACTTAATAATCTCCATAGGCAACGCTTTAAAAATGTCTACAGATTACTACTTTAGAGTTACAGAGGAGGTCTAGTCCTAGAATTATTGCTCTTGCTCTGATGTTTGTTGGGATACCTCAAATGTGGTGTTAACACTGTTTACATATGGGGCACAGGGGCATTTTAATTTATTTTATTATTATTATTTACTTTATTACATTTTCTTTTTTTACACTGTCTCTTTAAAAAAAATGTAAACACTATCATTGCTATCTTAAGAAATGTAAACATCCCCTGTTATAACAATATAGCATGACAGGTTCTCTTTATGGAGAGATCTTGGGTCTGAAAGAATGCGCCACTCAGATCGCTTTTAGCATAATGACCAGCGCCTGAGGGAAAATTTAATACAGAGGTTATGGCATCTAGCCGCAACTATAACTACGGTATTAAACCTCAAAGAAGTGACATGATTTCCCAGTTAGGTGGTCAGCAAGTGGAGAGCTTTACACTAACATTTAAAATAAAAATAAAAAATATAAGGAGATGTGAAAAAGTTCCCATCCTTCTATTCCTGTCTTGGTACATTAGTTCTCAGTACAACATGTTAACTATCTACTGACACCTGCATGGAACTCAGCCCAAACAAGAAATTTTTAGGAAGATCTTGGTGAATATTTATTCTTACCCTAAAACTGCAAATATTTTCTATTTTCAGATTTTTCCTACGTCTTTCTAAAAAAACAAAAAACAAAAAAACATATATTCATATGGCATGTTATGTACTTTTGTTAGATAAACTGAAAGAATACATCGAGAAAAGTGAAGTCAACATTTAATTTGTACAATATATCCAGGCAGTGGGCACTGTACATGGATTATGCTGAATTTGTTTTTTTTATTTAATAATATATTAAAATAACTATGATGCAATTTAAATATGTACTGTGTTTTACCTTGTATTTCCTCTATAATAATTCTTATAAATGTTTTTTCCTACTGTCTTTTTCATGTGTTGATACCACATATGCCTGGAAAAGACTTAATTAGTCCTGAACAACATACCATAAATATTAATGTTGTCTTCGTGAAGTAAAGATGCTGTTGCCAAAAATGGACATTGTTCTGTGCTAATACCTCTGCTATTCCGCTTTGCATTGTAGGTTTACCTGAATGAGGCATTGTCTTCCCAACATTCTGAGCAGGCAGAAGCACTTCATATGACCTTGACCAGTGCAGAAGACCAGCTTTCATCTTTCAACCCTCTGCATACATTCACACTACCTGGTATAAGTGTTGTGAGTGAGGTAGGGAACTGAATAGCAAGATATATTCTGTTAATTAATATAATAGATACATCTAGGAACTGCTGAAAGACCGTCAATGTCTCATTAAATGGATCGAATTCTGATTATTTCAAACATCCCATTCAAATGAACGTATTGTGTGTTTTTTTTTTTTTATATTGATGTATTTACAGTTGTATGGGTCAATAGCATTTTGTTTTATGAATTTTTAACTTGCAGTTTCCATATGTATACACTGTATGGCATATAAATATCTAAGTTTTCATGTAGAGTGGCTATACACTAATTGTGAGGGTCGTGTCCCTGTTAAAACCAGATGACCACTGGTGTGGCGTGCTTCACCTATAGCAGACATCTTTCAGTGGTGCTTTATGTGCATGCACTGGTACTCGGGTGCTCCTTTTGGGCAGTCAGATTATCAAAATTACATTCAGTGATAGCTCATAGGCTGAAATTTCCCCAGTCCCTTGGTGACACAGAGAGCCATAGAGTGTAATTGTGGCATAGAAGCTAAGAGCAGTCACATCCTGGTTGAAACTAGGGATGCACCGATACCATTTTTTCAACACCGAGTACGAGTACCGATACTTTTTTGCAGGAACTCGCCGATACCGATTACCGATACCTATCGCCTAGGAAGAGGGGTGGTTTGGGAGGTGGCAGGGGGTTGCTGTTCGGGAGTTGGGTGACAGCAGGGTGGGAGGGGTAAGTGAGGTCAAGGTAGTTGAGGGTGGGGTGAAATAGGGATTGTGGGTTGGGAGCGTTGGGATGGAAAAGGCTGCGATCGCTGGGGGGGGGGTAAGAGGGGGATAGGAGAGTGGGGGCAGAGGTGACAGCTGGTAGAGGGAAGGAGAAGGCAACAGGCAGAAGTGACTGCAGGCATGGTGCAGGAGACAGACAGAGACTGCAGGCATGGTACAGGGGGACATCCAGAGACTACAGGCATGGCCAAGGGAGACAGCCAGAGACTGCAGGCATGGCACAGGGAGACAGCCAGAGACTGCAGGCATGGTACAGGGAGACAGCCAGAGACTGCAGGCATGGTACAGGGAGACAGCCAGAGACTGCAGGCATGGTACAGGGAGACAGCCAGAGACTGCAGGCATGGTACAGGGAGACAGCCAGAGACTGCAGGCATGGTACAGGGAGACAGCCAGAGACTGCAGGCATGGTACAGGGAGACAGCCAGAGACTGCAGGCATGGTACAGGGAGACAGCCAGAGACTACAGGCATGGTACAGGAGGCAGTCAGGGACTGTAGGCATGGTACAGGAGACAGCAGGCATGGTACAGGAGTGAGCCGGGGACTGCAGGCATGGTACAGGGAGAGAGCCAGAGACTGCATGCATGGTACATGGAGAGAGCCAGAGACTGCATGCATGGTACAGGGAGAGAGCCAGAGACTGCAGGCATGGTACAGGGAGAGAGCCAGAGACTGCAGGCATGGTACAGGGAGAGAGCCAGAGACTGCAGGCATGGTACAGGGAGAGAGCCAGAGACTGGAGGCATGGTTCAGGGAGAGAGCCAGAGACTGCAGGCATGGTTCAGGGAGAGAGCCAGAGACTGCAGGCATGGTACAGGGAGAGAGCCAGAGACTGCAGGCGTGGTACAAGGAGAGAGCCAGAGACTGCAGGCATGGTACAGGGAGCAAGCCCTGCTGGCCCAGTACAACAAGATACAACAGGCTACCGCCCGTAGAGTGTCTTCATACAAAGCCCCCCTGTTCTCTGCCTCAGCATCCAGCCAGGGAGAGCCTGGCTCCAGTGCTCTGTGTGGAAGGAAGTCAGAGCTGGAGGAGGGAGGTGTGCAGCGAGGAGACGAGGCTTGTAGGTTGTTAAGCTGGATTCACACCTATGCATTTTTAGTGCTTTTTGCATTTTGCAGATTTGCACTACAGAACGTGTTCCATAGGAAACCATGTTAAATGGACTGTAGTGCAAATCTGCAAACGGAAAAAAGCACCAAAACTGCATTGGTGGGAATCCAGCCTTAGGCTGGGCGGGCCTGCACCTTGCCATGCCACTGGGAGGAGGAGGCAGGGATAGCACTGTCCGGAGGGGAGGAGGAGGCGGAGATGGCACTGTCCGGAGGGGAGGAGGAGGCGGTCCTCTTCCAAACGACGTCACTTCCTGTATCGGAGCATTTTTGCGAGTACCGATACTCGCGAAAATGGCTAGTATCGGCGCCGATACCGATACCAGTATCGGTATCGGTGCATCCCTAGTTGAAACCTAGCCTTACTCCGTGGTCTGGCAAAGGACATGGTCTACTTGGGAAAAGCATTCCTATTCACTGTACTAGTAAGTTATGCTCACCTAGTACTAGTATTTGCAGCTGACCTCAGAGTTCCACTGTAAAAAGTTTATCATTCTCTGGAGTGACAGGTAATATAGATATTTTGCTAGATAGATTCCAAGAACAGTGGTAAATTGGTACATTCACTGTGATTCAGATACAAATCCCAAATCTTTGTCAAGGAACTGGTATTTGGGAAAACTGTAAGAAGTAACAAATAAAGAAATTACCTACAGTTAGATTTTGCATTATTCGCCTAACAATTTGCAAATATATCCAATATGAGCTGACATAGTCACTGCATGGAACAGTGCAGGCTTTTTGTGTTAAAAATAAGAAAACAACTTGCTCTAAGTGTCCCTAACCTATGGCCTATCCCTGACTGTAAAGTACAGTAGACCCTAACACATAACCCCTAAAATGATATCTTACCACTTAACCACATGATTAAATATTTATTCCTTAAAGTTGAAATTTAGTCAGAAAATTAAGTCTGGCCCCTGGCACTTCAGGTTGGCACCTTTTAAAAATATGTGCCTATACTGTTTGAAATGCAATAATGCAATGTCTCACCCTGCTCTGCACATGCCCAGTTGCTCTCCTTTCTCAGCACTGTGCCTAAAATCAGAGCCACTAGAGGCTGATCAGCTGACAGCTTTAAGATTTACTGTATGTGAAAGGGGAAGAAAGCAATAGCAATGATGCAGACTCTGCTGAGGGAGAAAAGAAAAGCAGGAGAGATGATGGGACCAACTCTGCTGCCAGGGAGGCACTTAAGAGTTTAACTTGCAAGGATAGTATCCTATCTTATTTCCCTGACTCTTTCTCCGTCATGGGCAGCCTGTGAATTTCAGCACTGTAAAGCTTTTGTCAGCTTTCCTCTCTAGCTAAGCCAAAACATACAATCAAGGCTGAAATGTACATATTTTAATTACAGAAAAAGACTTTAGTTAGATAGTTTTTGAGACCAAAGAGAGGGGAACAGTTTCCAATAAGGAAGTAGTTGGCTTCATCAAAATGGTGGCCTCCAGCAAGAAGAAACATGAGCAATTCTGGAGGCAATTCACAGCACACACTAATTTTGGTAGCATAATTATTAATGTGGATTGTATGTTATTTTGTTAAAAAACAATTAAACTGTTCTGCTTTAAAGTTGAATTCCAGTTAAGAGTGAAAACTACTCTTTATTTTTATATATAATATATACAAATGTGTGATGAGAAACTACAGTCTAATCTAGACATTCAGTAATTCTCCTCTGCTTCACCGACAACGGTTTCCTGTGCAGCCAAATGCGGCTGCTCACAGGTACATCTTGGTACTTTTGTCAGAGTCTGTGCAAGCAGCACAGCCCTGCCCATGTCCTGCCCAGCCCCATCTGCAATGCATAGTTGGCAACATTGCAAAAAAAAAAATCCGGGACACTTTTTTTCATGTAGGCGGAGCCTTGTAATAATTAGGGGGCAGGACATTCATTTGTAGGCGTGTCATACACGAATATGAAAATGCGGCGCGTGAAGCACGTTGTGCCAAAAAATGGGTGTGGTTTACGCACGATAATGGGCGTGGTTCAGAAGGGGTGTGGTTAGAGTCCGAGAGGAAGGAAGGAAGGAAGGAAGATCCTACACCACAATAGAAATGTGTATTCCAGAAAGTTTAACAAAATTGGCAGATAAAGATACTCCAAAACACCTGTTGTTGGCGCTTCAATCATCCCGGCACCATGGTTGTTATGGTGTCAGGATGATTGAAGCGCATTATTTCTTTTATTACATTGTAATATAAAATGAAATCATTCAACTCCCCATAATGCCGAATCAGTGGGACCCCTAAGCATGTCACCTGCCACGTCGCCTGCCACCAGGTGCCCCCAGCAGAGTCCCTCTTTACATCGGGTGCCCCCAGCAGAGTCCCTCTTTACATCAGGTGCCCCCAGCAGAGCCTCAGTCCTTACACCAGTGTCCCCAGCCTCAGTCCTTGCATCAGTGTCCCAAGCAGAGCCATAGTTACCTCCCCCTGTACATAGTAACACCCCTGTTACCCCCCCTGTACATAGTTACTACCCCCTGTACATAGTCACTACCCACCTGTACATAGATACTAACCCCCTGTACATAGATACTACCCCCCTGTACATACCCCCACTGTACATAGTTACTACCACCCCCTGTACATACCCCCAGTGTGCATAGTTACTACCCCCCCTGTACACACCCCCACTGTACATAGTTGCCCCCCTTGTACATACATCGCTGGCCCGGCTGTAACACCAACATCCCCGCATAACTAGGACAGCAGACAGGTCATATGTCACCAGGATGATACAGCACACTATAACCCACATTACATGGTGATGATGATCATAGAGATCTCTGGATGGGGGCATCATCCACCTACCTCCAGGGACAGCACACAGGGCACACATACAAGGACTGCTATCTCTACATCACATGGACTGTATGGGTTCAGGGCAGTGAGAAGCAGATGCAGGAGAGTACAGGAATAAGTCTGACCTGCCATACTGATCAGTTTGCAATACAAAAGACACTTCCTAAGACTGGACACACTGGGATTGCTGGGATGAGCCCAGAGCTCAATCCTAGAAGAAGACATGACATACCCTCATTTTGGGCACCATACACACAGGCGCTCCGGATCCTATCAGAGTGAAGAATGGAGGTCTCTCCTCTCCCGGCAGGCACTAATCAGTAGATTCTAGGCTGTGTACATAATCCCAGAACGAAGGGTCCTCTCCCCGCACACAGCTCTCCTCTCCCCGCACACTGGTGTCTGATGTAGAGCTTACAGGGACCGCACTTCAGAGGGAAGAACACCAACACGCCAACCGCAGAGCAAACTCCACAAGCGGTGCCATGTGTTCAGTGGAGAGTAGGAGGAGCCAATCGGTTTAAGTGTAAACTGAACAGGGAAGCCGCTTGGTTGCCCCTCCCCTCTCCACTGAACACACGAGGAAAGGCACCTCGCGGCGGTGACGGCAGCCATGTTTCTGTAGCCCGCCTGCCGTTTTTGGCCAAAACATTCCTGATTTTCCCTGGACAAACACAAAATACCGGGAATTCATTTGGGACAAGCTCCTTCCGGGACGAGGGTCTCATATTCGGGATTGTCCCGGGAAATTCGGGACTGTTGGCAACTATGGCAATGTTATATGTTTTCTCTTGAATGAGGATGCACAAGCATCCTCATTCATGAAAGTGCTCAGACAGGAGGAACAGAAGGAATGAGATATGCCCACCAGCCGCCCTAGCTGTATAAACGTACAAACAAACAGATTTAAATAATCTTACACACAACTACTGTTTAACTGATTGTGGGGAGAAAATTGAACACAGGCCTATTAAACCCTTAATCTCGACCCTGAAGCCCCGTACACACGATCGGTTTAACTGATGAAAACCGTCCGATGGATGGTTTTCATCAGACAAACCGATCGTGTATGGTACCCATCGGTCTTTTTTCCATCGGATGGAAAAAATAGAACTTGTTTTAAAATTTTCCGATGGATCAAGAACCGATGGTAATTTGCGATCGTCTATGGGCAAGTCCATCGGTTAAAAAACCCACGCATGCTCAGAATCAAGTCGACGCATGCTCAGAAGCATTAAACTTCATTTTTCTCGGCTCATCGGAGTGTTTTACGTCACCACTAGAGTTGAGCGGACACCTGGATGTTCGGGTTCGGCCGAACTTCGGAAAAAAGTTCGGGTTCGGGACCGAACTTCAACCCGAACCCGGACCCGAACCCGAACCCCATTGAAGTCAATGGGGACCCGGACTTCTAAGGACTAAAAAGGCTCTAAAAAGGTAATGGAAAGGGCTAGAGGGCTGCAAATGGCAGCAAAATGTTGTTAAGAGCATGGCAAGTGCTCTGCAAACAAATGTGGATAGGGAAATAACCTAAAATAACATTAAAAAAATAAAAATAAAAAATAATAATCTTGACCTAGGAGGACGAGGTCCATATGGAGTAGGAGGTTGAAGTGGCGGTGGATGTGGCTGTGTAGGTGGAAGCGGCGGTGGAGGAGGACGAGGTAGCCAACACTGATTCAAAAATACAACAATGGCTGTGTAATGCCGGTGATGTGTCGAATTCTGTCCCCCGTCAAATAGTGTCCACCCTGTACTGCGCTTGCTCAGTATGTAGGACAAGGGGATTTCTAAAATCTCCCAAGACGAACGGCGCCTGCGTGGTGAGTTCAGGTGAAGGCCACACCATCCGTGGTTCAAGACGAGCCAAGTGAGGCCGTGCCCGAAGTGTGGCGATCGAACCGAGCCCGTGAGGGGCCCTGTTACTATGTGCTACCGTATGTCCACTTGGATGGTGGGGCTTGAACCTGCACTCACAGCGCAGGCGCCGTTCATCTTCGGAGATTTTGTGAATCTCCTTGTCCTCTGTACTGCGCAAGCGCTGCGCCTTCGCAGTATGGGCCGGACACAATCCGATGGCCGGACAGTTTTTGTCACAACACCGGTATACATGTCTATTCTGCACAAGGTACGGACAAGTCCTGTGGGATCCATGCCTGGTTCATTTTAATGAACGTGAGCTTGTCCACATTGGCTCTGGACAGGCGGCTGCGCTTGTCTGTGATAACGCCCCCCTGCCGTGCTAAATACACGTTCAGATAATACACTGGCTGCAGGGCAGGCCAGCACCTCCAAGGCATAAAGGGCAAGCTCAGGCCATGTGCCCAATTTGGAGACCCAGAAGTTAAAGGGGGCAGACCCGTCATCCAGTACGTGTAGGCCTGTGGACACATACTGCTCAACCATGTTGGTGAAATGCTGCCTCCTGCTAAGACGTTCCATCTCAGCTGGTGGTGCTGGTTGTTGTGGCGTGCTGACAAAGCTTTTCCACATTTCAGCCATGCTAACCCTGCCTTCGGAGGTGCTGCCGGTGCCCCGGCTGCGTTGGCGACCTCTTCCTCCTCCTTCGCCTTGTGCTTCCACCGTATGCCCGCTGTCAGGTGGGAATGCCACCAGCAGCGCGTCTACCAGTGTGCGCTTGTACTCGCCCATCTTACGATCCCGCTCCAGTGAGGGAATTAGGGACGGTACGTTGTCCTTGTAACGGGGAACCAGCAGGGTGGCCACCCAGTAATCAGCACCAGTTAAAATGTGGGCAACTCGGCGGTCATTGCGGAAACACTGCAGCATGTAATCGCTCATGTGTGCCAGGCTGCCCAGAGGCAAAGAAAAGCTGTCCTCTGTGGGAGGTGTATCGTCTGTGTCCTCTGTATCCCCCCAGCCACGCACCAGTGATGGCCACGAGCTGGTCTGGGTGCCACCCTGCTGTGAAAATGCCTCCTCCTCCTCCTCCTCCATCTCCTCCTCTACCTCGTCATCCTCCAGAACTGTTCCCTTTCTGCCGGACAATTGTGTACCTGGCGTTTGTTGGTGCAGGAACCCACCCTCATAGCCACTTGTGAAAGACTGCCATGAAAGCCTTTGAAATGATCCCGCTTCCTCCTCCTCCTCCTCATCCTCCTGTGCCACATCCTCTTCCATCATCGCCCGAAGCGTTTTTTCAAGGAGGCATAGAACTGGGATAGTAACGCTAAGAACGGTGTCATTGGCACTGGACATGTTGGTGGAGTACTCGAAACAGCGCAACAAGGCACACAGGTCTCGCATGGAGGCCCAGTTATTGGTGGTGAAGTGCTGCTGTTCCGCAGAGCGACTCACGCGTGATTGCTGCAGCTGAAACTCCACTATCGCCTGCTGCTGCTCGCACAGTCTGGCCAGCATGTGCAAGGTGGAGTTCCACCTTGTGGGCACGTCACATATGAGGCGGTGAGCGGGAAGGCCGAAGTTACGCTGCAGCGCTGACAGGCGAGCAGCAGCAGGGTGAGAACGCCGAAAGTGCGCACACACAGCCCGCACTTTCTGCAGCAGCTCTGGCATATTGGGGTAATTTTTAAGGAACCTCTGGACCACCAAGTTCAGCACATGCGCCAGGCAAGGGATGTGCGTCAAACCGGCTAGGCCCAGAGCTGCTACGAGATTTCGCCCATTATCGCACACCACCAGGCCGGGCTTGAGGCTCACTGACAGCAACCACTCATTGGTCTGTTGTTCCATGTCCCTCCACATCTCCTGCGCGGTGTGGAGTTTTTCCCCCCAAACAGGAAAGTTTTAAAACTGCCTGCTGTCGTTTACCCCTGGCTGTGCTGAAGTTGGTGGTGAAGGTGTTACGCTGACCGGATGAGGAGGCGGTAGAGGATGAGGAAGCGGAGTAGGAGGAGTTAGTAACAGGAGGCAAACTGAAGCGCCCTGCAATCCTCGGTGGTGGAAGGACATGCGCCAAACTGCTATCTGCCTCAGGCCCAGCCGCCACTGCATTTACCCAGTGTGCTGTTAGGGAGATATAACGTCCCTGACCGTGCTTACTGGTCCACGCATCCGTAGTTAGGTGGACCTTGCCACAGATGGTGTTGCGCAGTGCACACCTGATTTTGTCCCCCACTTGGTTGTGCAGGGAAGGGATGGCTCGCCTGGAAAAATAGTGGCGGCTGGGCACGACGTACTGTGGGACAGCCAATGCCATCAGGCTTTTAAAACTCTGCGTCTCCACCAGACGGAATGACAGCATTTCAAAGGCCAGGAGTTTTAAAATGCTGGCATTCAGGGCCAGGGATCGCGGGTGGCTAGGGGGGTACTTCCTCTTCCGCTCCAATGTTTGGGAGATAGAGAGCTGAACGCTTCCATGGGACATCGTGGAGATGGTTGGTGACCCAGGTGGTAGTGTTGCTGGCAGATGCTCTGTTTGCGGGGTGGCAGGTGCCACTGTCACTACAGAGGTGGATGAAGAGGCCGAGACTGCAGCAGAAGAGGAAACAGGAGGAGCCAGAGACCTTTCTTGGTTTTTGAGGTGTCTACTCCACTGCAGCTCGTGCTTTGCACTTAGATGCCTGGTCATGCAGGTTGTGCTCAGGTTGAGAACGTTTATGCCTCGCTTCAGGCTCTGATTGCACAGCGTGCAAACCACTCGTGTCTTGTCATCAGCACATTGTGTGAAGAACTGCCACGCTGGGGAACTCCTTGGACCTGGCTTTGGTGTGCTCGGTCCCTTGCTGCGTTGGGCAGTAGCAGACATACTGTCTATCTGACAGACGCTCCGCTTTTGCACCCTGCTCCCTCTTCTGCTGTGCTGGTGGCTCTGTGCGACCACCGCCTCTTCCTCCAAACTACACTGGTCACATACATAACGTTGATTCCATGTGGGGTCGAGGACCTCATCGTCCTCCACATCATCTTCCACCCAGTCTTCACCCCTGCCCTCCTTGTCTGTCTGCACAATTGCGAAAGCAGCAGCAGTTGGCACCTGTGTTTCGTCATCATCCGAGACGTACTGCGATGGTCCTCCCATGTACTCATCATGAAACATAAGTGGTTGGGCATCGGTGCACTCAATCTCTTCCACTTCTGGGGCAGGGCTAGGTGGATGGCCCTGGGAAACCCTGCTAACAGAGTCATCGAAAAGCAGAAGAGACTGCTGCATGATTTGGGGCTCAGACTGCTTGGCTGATTTGCAAGGGGGTGAGGTGAAAGACTGATGGACATGGGTTTCAGGTGCCAACTCTGTTCTTTCATCAGAAGAGTGGGTGGGAGACAATGTGAAGGAACCCGAGGCACTGTCAGCAACCCAATCTACTATCGCCTGTACCTGTCCTGGCCTAAACATTCGTACAGCCTCATTAGGCGCGACAAAATACCGCCGCAGGCTCGGTCGCCTACTCGCACCTGAGGAAGGTGTTTCACTTGTGCGTGTATCTGGCACAGATCCACCACGTCCTCTCCCTGCAACAGGAGCTCCACCAGCAGCACCACGACCGGGGCCACCACGTCCCTTTGACCTTCTCCTCATATTTTCAAAATTTAGGATCTTGCCCTAAATGGGTGTTTTTGGTAGCGCAGAACACACCCACAGTACGTAACCGCTGAATTGCACAGCTACAGAAATGCAGAAAATGCTATTCAAAAAAAAATGTTGTTTTTTTAGTATAGCACAGTAGGAGAAAACTATATAGAAATTGTTTATTTCACACATCTGAAAATATGTATAACACACTGCAAACTTTTTTTTGTGCCACTAAACGGCGTTTTTTGGAAGAGCAGAACACACCCACAGTACGTAACCACTGAATCGCACAGCTACAGAACTGCAGAAAATGCTATTCAAAAAAAATGTTGTTTTTTTAGTATAGCACAGTAGGAGAAAACTATATAGAAATTGTTTATTTCACACACCTCAAAAGATGTATAACACACTGCAAACTTTTTTTTGTGCCCCTAAACGGCGTTTTTTGCAAGCGTACATTAAAGTGCAAATTTTTTTTTTTTTTTTTTTGCCCTAAACGGGTCTTTTTTTGCACGAGCAAAATAAAATGCTTTTTTTTTTTTTTTTTTTTGCCCTATGGGTCTTTTGGGAAAGAGAACAATAAAGTGCCTTTTTTTTCCCCTAAAAGTTAGATTTTCTCTGACACTGGGCTCATGGCAGTGTAAAATGACTGCACTGCAACACAAATAGGTAGACCTATGCAGATCGCTGATTTTAATCTCTGAATCTGGACTCCTATATAATATTCTCTCTCCCTGAAAGCACCAACACAGGAACCTGGCCCTACACTACACTATCTCTCTATCTTTTCCCTCAGATTGTAGAATCAGGACTACCTCATCTATCTTTCTATCTCTCCCTAAAAGCAGCAGCAGCAGACTAGATCCTCTCCCTATCTATTCTGAAGCAGAGTGTCATGTGTGCTGTGTGCCTCTAGCTTATATAGAAGCTGGGTCACATGTTGCACTGACCAATCACAGCCATGCCATTAGTAGGCATGGCTATGATGGCCTCTAAGGGCACACCAGCTAATCAAAAGGTGATTGGCTGGCCCCTGAAGCATTTCTAAATGCGTTATTAGATTCCCGAACCCGGACTTTTGGGCAAAGTCCGGGTTCGGGTTCGGGAAAAAGCTAAAGTTCGGTACGGACCCGAACTTTACAGTTCGGGTTCGCTCAACACTAGTCACCACGTTTGGAACGGTCGGTTTTTTGACTGATGATGTGTGGCCAAGACTGATGAAAAACAGTTTCATCGGATTTCCGATGGTCAAATCCATCGGACGAAAATCCATAGGTTATCCGATCGTGTGTACAGGGCTTTACCCTTAACCACTTGCCCGCCCACCGTCAAAGGACGGCTGGGCGGTGCGGCTCTCATTTTGGGAGGGGCGTCATACGACGTCCTTGGCTTCCCGGACCTCTACGGGGTGCGCGTGCTGCATCACTCGGGAGCCGATGCGCATACCCACGATTGCCCGGTAACAGAGCAGGACCCTGGATCTGTGTGTGTAAACACACAGATCCACGTCCTGTCAGGTGAGAGGAGACCGATGGTGTGTTCCCAGTTCTGTACACCAATCGGTTTCCTCCCCTTGTGAGTCCCCTCCCCCTACATTTAGAATCACTCCCTAGGTAACACATTTAACCCCTTGATCGCCCCCTAGTGTTAACCCCTTCCCTGCCAGTGACATTTACACAGTAATCAGTGAATTTTTATAGCACTGATCTCTGTATAAATTTCAATGGTCCCAAAATAGTGTCAAAAGTGTCCGATATGTCGGCTGCAATATCGCAGTCACGATAAAAATCGTAGATCGCCACCATTAGTAGTAAAAAAAAAATGCCATAAATCTATATCCTATTTTGTAGATGCTATAACTTTTGCGCAAACCAATCAATATATGCTTATTGTGATTTATTTTTACCAAAAATGTGTAGAAGAATAATACATATCGGTCTAATCTGAGGAAAAAAATTGTCTTTAAAACAATTGGGATATTTATTATAGCAAAAAGTAAAAAATACTGTGTTTTTTTCAAACTTGTCACTCTTCTTTTGTTTAAAGCGCAAGACATAAAAACCGCAGAGGTCATCAAATACCACCAAAAGAAAGCTCTATTTGTGGGGAAAAAAATAGAAAAATTTAATTTGGGTACAGTGTTGCATGATCGCACAATTGTCATTTAAAATGTGACAGCGCTGAAAGCTGAAAAATGGCTTGGGCAGAAAGGGGGTTTAAGTGCCCTGTATTGAGGTGGTTAAAGTGTATGTACAGACTAACAATGAATGTCCCTTTCTTTCTAATAGATGCACCATTGAAAGGGTTTTGTTAATAAGTGCAAAAAAAATACCTATTGATCCTGACAGAAATCTAGTGAGTTTGTGACAACCCGTGCCTCTGCCGCACTAAATTCTCAAGCAGTGTATTGGCCCTACTCCGTTCACCTTTGTGAACCACAAAACATCTCCTCCCTATGTTATGGAGAGGATGAGAGGGAAAGTGTTCTGTAGCCCTAACAAACTTCCCATCCTAGGTGATATTTCTGCTCTATTGTAGATACAGTACAGTGAAGGAGCATTGTCCCACAAGGACCAGAAGTGTATTACTGGCAGGATCACAGGGTGAAAATAGAGAAAAGAAAAACCTGGAAAAAGAATGCAACCACAACATTAGTGGACTGGAAAGCTGCTATACATTACGTTTTTGTTCATAAGTTTAGATACACTTAAACACAATCCTAACACTTGACTTGAACCCATTGCTTAACAATTAATTAACCTCTGCAAGAGCATATTTATCTTATTAGATCAGATCAACACTAGAATGACCACTGCTGATCCACCAGCACTGAAATCTACTGGTCCATACTTGGAAATGTACAACATTATGTCAGCTGGTTGGTAAACTTTTCAACATTTGCTAACACATTGCAAAATGTGTAATTCGCAGTGGGTAACAGCAGTGCTTGGTCTGCTCTGCGCTACCAGCATACACAATCTGTGAGTGGCCACTCATAGCAGCATTAATAGGTCTTAAATGAAAAAAAGAGATTGGGTACCAATGTTGTACAATATCAAATTATTTTGAAAGGTGATGTAATTGGGTGTTTTCAATATAATTTACATGATAGTTTAAGTGGTAGGGCCCTCCCCTTCCAGACTACTATCAGCAAGTGTGTACGTTGCACATACATGCCAACTCAGACTTGTTTATATAACGCATACATATATATTTGTATCTAAGAAATTTCAATCATAACCATTGTGTAAATTAGTCTTTATTTATTGTGCAATCGGTCATACATAACAAGAGTTTGAGATTCTCATGCTCTCAGATCAGTATGTGTGCCATCTGTTTATTTAAATTCTTTGTACCAATTTTAGATTAGAACCATAAAATGGCTTCTAATTAAGATACATCATGCAATATAAATCCTAGCTCCCCCTCTGTTTATTTCCTGGTAAACTTCTTGCTGACAGTAGGAAATTGTAAATTGTTACTGCACATTCAAAGCATCCATTTATTTCTCCTTTCAAACAAAGGCTGAAGCTCTCAGACAAAGTGCTTGGGCAAATTGCCACTAACAGTTGGAATGTGGTAGAAAAATTGATTTATATTTTAATAAATAATGACTACATCACTTAGTGGATTTGTAAATTAATTGTTGTCTTATTGGGATAAAAACCTGGCTGTCTGCATTTGATTTATACTAACAGGCTAAGGTCTGTCTTACACTTTTCGTTTGTCTATCACAGATAAATTAATAGATGTGATTAATAACTAATAAAACCTTCTTTATTTTTTTAACAGTCTACCACAATGAAAGAGGGATGGAATTGGTCAGCATTGTTACCACACTGTTTACAAGCGAATCCTGTGACCTTGGGAGGGCTGCTACTGCACAGGTACTCCGTTATGCCATAGTCAAGCTAATTAGTGATATGAGAAAGTTATGCTCTCAGAATAAATACTGTACCACAGAATGCATTCTAGACCCTTCATTATCCTGTATGTTTAGAGCCACTGACTTTTTAAAGCAAATGTATTTTGGTTTGGACTGAAAATAGAAAAATCATTTCCTGTCATAAGGTGGATCTCTTGGCTATCTTTTACATATTAACCTGTCTATTCTTAGCTGCTCTTTTAAAAAAAAAGTCTGTTATTTATAGAGTTCAATTAGTCATACTCAGATTCACAACTGAATAAATCTGAGGAGCTACTCTTCCTTCCAGGGTGAACAGAGTTATCTGTTCACCCTGTATTTGTAAAACTAATATTGTGTATACATTATGTGACAGCAGGAAGGTAAAGTCACCTGGTTGCATCCAGGGGGGTAGATATATTTCGCCCAGATTCAGGCTTTACGCCGACTTATACAACTAGGTGGAGAGTTGTATAAGCCCAGCTAAGGCTAGTGGGCTCATGGATGACTCATATGTCTAGGGAGAGTGTGGGGCGTCGTGCAGATAGGGAGTTGATGAGACCAGCTGAAGCTTGTCAGCTCATTTAGGCCTCTATAAGAACTCCCAGCTTCATTAGATGTTAGCTCATGCCTGGAACCAGACCTGTGTGGACTGTCTAGGGAGAGTGAACCCCTGTGCGGTGAGACAAAGCCTGTGTGGCTATTTGCTTGGACATTTAAAACCAGGGACTTAGGGACTAGGACAGCACTAGGCTGATCCCAGTTGTTAGTTAGGAAACCTGTATGTTTAGTCAGAGGTCAACTTGACCAGGATTTATTTTGTTTGTTTCTTTTGCTTTGCTGTGTTTTGTCACTGTAAATAGAAAATAAACCGCACCTTTTTGATTTTGAAAACCACAACCTCCGTTTGCTGGGCCTGTTTTGTGTGGGGAGCCCATCCCGGGGGTCACACACACCCGCTGCCGAGCTAACCCCCTCACAGTTGGTGGAGAATGCGGGCAGTTTTTTTTTAAGCCAGCATGGAGGAGATACTGAAGCAGCTGGCTCTAGCAAATGCCAATCAACAGCAGACAAATGCAGGTTTGCAAAAGAGCCTTGCAGCTCATCAACAGAGCCTTGCAGCTCAACAACAGAACTTCGCAGCCCAGCAGCAAGCTCATCAACAGAGCCTTGCAGCCCAGCAGCAGACAAACGCAACTTTGCAACAGAGTCTGGAGGCTCAGCAACGAGCCCAGCAGCAATCTGAGGCCCGCTTCATAGACCTGTTGCAGAAGCAAGAGCAGAGACTACAACAACAGATGGAAGCAGTAATGCAGCAACGTCCGCAGACCAGTGAGGAAAGCCGTCCCACTAATACCGCGTCCTTTGGGGTGAGTCGTTTATTGACAAAAATTACTGGAGAGGATGATCCAGAGGTATTTTTGACCACATTTGAAAGGACCGCTGAAAGAGAAAAGTGGCCTGAGGAGCAGTGGGCTGGACTGGTGGCTCCTCTGTTAACTGGTGAATCGCAGAAAGCTTACTATGACCTAGAGCCTAACCAAGCAAAAGACTATGTGATGCTAAAAGCTGAAATATTGGCAAGGCTGGGTGTCACCCAGGCTGTCCGGGCTCAGCGTGTGCATAACTGGACTTTCCAGCTTTGAAAACCCCCCAGGTCTCAAATGTATGATCTCATTCACCTGAGCAGAAAGTGGCTACAGCCAGAGACTTTGTCCGCACCAAAGATTGTGGAACGTGTTGTAATGGATCGGTTTTTGAGAGCTCTTCCTACTGCCATCCAAAAGTGGGTAAGCCATGGAGACCCAGAGACGGCCGATGGTCTTGTGGATCGTGTGGAGAAATACTTGGCTACAGAGAACCTGACGGCCTCTTCCAGAGACACTCGGACTTTCCACCCTAAGACCAGACCATCCCCAGGGGCGGATAAGAGGATTCCAAGGGGTGAGGGTGGAGAGAGTGAGAGGGTGGGAGCTCTACCCCAAGTTTGGCGAGAACAGCCTGGGAAATCAGCGGCTCAAGAGGCGGCAAGAAGGATCGTTTGCTACCGCTGCCGGCAAGCGGGACATATTGCAGCCAATTGCCCGGTTGTGGAGGAACCCATGCAGTGTGACTTTCTGACGGGCAGACGTCAGTCGCTGTGTGCGACAGTCGCATGCACTGCCATTCGAGGAACTGAGAAACATTTATGCAAAATGTGTGTTAATGGTAGAAATGTTGTGGTATTGCTGGATTCAGGTAGCCTTGTGACCCTGATAAAGGCTGAGTTAGTTAAAACAGAGGTCTCTGGGAATAGCAAGGTAGCTGTTATTTGTGTGCATGGGGACACCCGAGAGTATCCAGTGACTACAGTGTGTTTCGAGACCCCCAAAGGTACCCTCTCTCATCCAGTGGGCTTAGTATCTCAGTTACCGCATGACGCCATTGTGGGAAGGGATTTTCCGAAGTTCTGGGAACTGTGGGATGATCCTGAGCCCCTCACTGGTGCCCCTATGTACCAGGAATGTGATAGCCAGAACTCCCCTGAGAGTGGTGAGGACTCTCCGGAATTTCCCTTATCAGTATTGGCAGGGGGGACTCAAGAAACTGGAGAGGAGCCCACCTCCTCAGACGAAAACCTACCGTCTGTGGAGTTTTCTGATCTTGAGGTTCACAGGGAAAACTTTGCCACAGAACAGTTGAAAGACCCCGCCCTAATAAAGGCACGGGAAAACGTAGTGAAAATAGATGGCGAGTTAGTGAACCCAGATAATACCTGCACTTACCCATACTTCAGCGTAGAGAAGGACCTACTGTATCGGGTAGCAAAAAGGGCAGAAGAAACCGTTGAGCAGCTTGTGGTGCCCAAACCTTACAGGAAGTTGGTGTTGGAGTTGGCCCATGGGCACATTCTTGGAGGTCATCTGGGGACAGAGAAAACCCGAGAGAGGGTATTACAGAGATTCTATTGGCCGGGGGTGATGAAGGACATAGAAAATTATTGTTCCTCCTGCCCTGTGTGTCAGAGGTCGGCCCCGATGCCACATTTCCATAGCCCGCTGGTCCCTCTACCCATCATTGAGGTCCCGTTTGAGAGGATCGCCATGGATTTGGTAGGTCCTATAATCAAGTCCGCTAGGGGGCACCAGTACATATTAGTTATAATGGACTATGCCACCCGTTATCCAGAAGCGATCCCTCTCCGAAATACCTCGGCCAAAACCATAGCCAAAGAGCTATCTCTTGTGTTTAGCCGGGTGGGTATTTGTAAAGAACTGCTTACGGACCAAGGTACACCCTTTATGTCCCGGGTTATGAAGGAGCTGTGTAAATTATTCAAAGTGACGCAATTACGTACATCTGTGTATCACCCCCAAACCGATGGGCTGGTTGAAAGATTCAACAAAACCCTAAAACAAATGTTGAAGAAAGTGGTGGATAGAGATGGAAAGGATTGGGACTGTCTACTTCCTTATCTGATGTTTGCTATTAGGGAGGTGCCCCAATCCTCTACGGGATTCTCCCCCTTTGAGTTACTGTATGGGAGACACCCAAGAGGGCTGTTGGATATTGCCAAGGAAACTTGGGAAAGTGAGAGTTCTCCCCACAGGAGTGTGATTGAGCATGTCGCCCTGATGCAAGACCGAATTGCACAGGTAATGCCCATCGTGAAGGAACATTTGGCCCAAGCGCAGTTAGCACAGCAGAGAGTGTACAACCGTGGAGCCAAGACCCGTACCTTTTCCCCGGGGGATAGGATACTGGTACTTGTCCCTACGGTTGAAAGTAAATTCCTTGCCAAATGGCAAGGCCCCTACGAGATAATGGAAAAAGTGAGCGAAGTGAATTACAAGGTCAGACAACCAGGAAGGCGAAAGCCCGAACAGATCTATCACGTTAATCTGTTGAAAGCCTGGAGGGATAGAGAGTCCCTAGTCGCAGACACTTGGTCACCAGCTCAAACTGGTTGCGTGATTCCTGAGGTTGGAATAGCAGCCACCTTGTCACAACCCCAACAACAGGAGGTTAAGGAGTTTGTGCTTCGCAACAAGGAGGTATTCTCTGAGCTGCCGGGACAAACATCTGGGGTAGAGCATGACATCATTACCCCGCCCGGTGAAAGGGTGAAGTTAAAACCCTATCGGATCCCAGAGGCTCGACGGGAGGCAATACGGGAGGAAGTACAGAAAATGCTGAACTTAGGGGTGATAGAGGAGTCCCAAAGTGATTGGTCTAGTCCCATCGTGTTGGTGCCTAAACCGGATGGGAGCTGGCGATTTTGTAACGATTTTCGTCAGTTGAACAAAGTTACAAAATTTGACACCTACCCCATGCCACGTATAGATGAGTTGATCGACCGGCTGGGAACAGCCCGATACATGACGACTCTTGACCTCACAAAAGGGTATTGGCAAATCCCCCTGGCCAAGTCGGCCAAAGAGAAAACCGCATTTGTAACCCCAGACGGGGCGTTCCAATATAAAAGAATGCCGTTCGGGTTACAGAATGCGCCGGCCACATTCCAGCGGAAAATGGACCAGATGCTGAGGCCCCATCGGAAGTATGCTGCGGCTTACCTGGATGACGTAATTGTCCATAGCACAGATTGGGCCTCACATCTGCCAAAAGTGCAAGCAGTCCTGGACTCTGTTCGGGAAGCGGGGTTTACGGCTAACCCCAAGAAGTGTACCATTGGGCAGGAGGAGGCCAAATATCTTGGGTACACCATTGGGAGGGGAGTAATAAAACCCCAACTCAACAAAGTCGAGGCCATCCAGAGTTGGCCACGTCCCAACAGCAAGAAGCAGGTACGAGCCTTTCTGGGAATCGCTGGGTATTATCGGCGATTCATTCCCCACTTTGCTTCTAAGGCTGTGCCCCTAACCAACCTGACGAAGGGGAAAGGGTCGGTCATGATTAAATGGACCCCCGAGGCTGAGGCAGCATTCCAATTCTTGAAACAAGCCTTATGTAGCCAGCCAGTGTTGTACTCACCCGACTTCTCTAAAGACTTTGTCGTACAAAGTGATGCGTCAGATGTGGGGTTAGGAGCAGTATTGTCCCAGGTCTGGAACGGGGAAGAGCACCCAGTCATTTACCTCAGCAGGAAGTTGAAGTCCCATGATGTAAATTACGCCACCGTTGAAAAGGAGTGTTTAGCGGTGAAGTGGGCTCTAGATTCCCTTCGGTACTACCTGCTAGGTAGGCACTTTGACATGGTTACGGATCACGCTCCGTTAAAGTGGATGGCTCAAAACAAGGAAACAAATAGAAGAGTGAATAGGTGGTTCCTGGCCCTCCAGGAATTCAACTTCACAGTAAAGCATCGCCCTGGCGTTCAAATGGGGAATGTGGATGCTTTGTCTCGAGTACATGAATGCCTGATTGCTGGTGTTCCAACCCCGAGGTTAAAACAAGAGGGGGGGGTATGTGACAGCAGGAAGGTAAAGTCACCTGGTTGCATCCAGGGGGGTAGATATATTTCGCCCAGATTCAGGCTTTACGCCGACTTATACAACTAGGTGGAGAGTTGTATAAGCCCAGCTAAGGCTAGTGGGCTCATGGATGACTCATATGTCTAGGGAGAGTGTGGGGCGTCGTGCAGACAGGGAGTTGATGAGACCAGCTGAAGCTTGTCAGCTCATTTAGGCCTCTATAAGAACTCCCAGCTTCATTAGATGTTAGCTCATGCCTGGAACCAGACCTGTGTGGACTGTCTAGGGAGAGTGAACCCCTGTGCGGTGAGACAAAGCCTGTGTGGCTATTTGCTTGGACATTTAAAACCAGGGACTTAGGGACTAGGACAGCACTAGGCTGATCCCTGATGTTAGTTAGGAAACCTGTATGTTTAGTCAGAGGTCAACTTGACCAGGATTTATTTTGTTTATGTTTCTTTTGCTTTGCTGTGTTTTGTCACTGTAAATAGAAAATAAACCGCACCTTTTTGATTTTGAAAACCACAACCTCCGTTTGCTGGGCCTGTTTTGTGTGGGTAGCCCATCCCGGGGGTCACACACACCCGCTGCCGAGCTAACCCCCTCACAATTAGTAAAAATTCACATTTAGAGAATGTAAAACTAATACTAAATTAATATAAATCCCAAACCATTAGAGTTAAATATATGGCCCCACTTCAGGAAAAATGTACTCTTTTTGAGCATTCATCAAAACGTACCTTATATAAATCAATAAGGCACACATCATGACTACCAAATTGTGTTAAATGTTCAAGTGCAAAAAACATTTTTGTTGTCAGATCAATCTTTCTTAACCTTTACACCCTGAAAAAAACCTGGGAATAATTTTCAGGTTTTCATGATGATTATATCTACAGCTCATAGCGCATTAGCATAATATATAGTAATGAATGATGTATAATAATACATAAAATAATGTATTATGTATACATACAATAATAAAGAATTAAAAGTGTGCATACAATAAGAAACGGATGCTTGTTTTTTGCTGAACAAATACAAAAATTCTGTGTTGAACAGGGAGAATTTTTGTGGGGCTCATTATGCTGCCATTGAAGTTCACTACCTTAGCAATGGCATACCTACATTTTCCAGCCCAAATATCCATAGTATTCTAGAATTATAGATCTTTGGGATCTTACTACTTGTACTCTTGGGCCTTTTTTTTTTTTTAACCACCAGTATAGCTCTAATCGCTGTAAGGATCTGCAAGATTATTATCAATAGTAATAATAATGTCATAATTAATGACACAGTTACAGCCTGTATATAATACTTCAATCATCAGGTTTTGTTAAGTCAGTCCTAACTAGTGATGAGCCGAACACCCCCGGGTTCGGTTCGCACCAGAACCCGCGAACGGACCGAAAGTTCGTACGAACATTAGAACCCTATTAAATACAATGGATGCGAACGTTCGAATTCTAAAGTGCTAATTATAACAACTATTATGCATGTTATTGTCCTAAAAAGGGTTTGGGAACCCGGGTTCTGCACCAGGGGACATGTATCAATGCAAAAAGAAGTTTTAAAAACGGTCGTTTTTCGGGAGCAGTCATTTTAATGATGCATAAAGTGAAAAAAAAAAGTCAAATATTCCTTTAAATATCGTACCTGGGGGGTGTCTAAAGTATGCCTGTGAAGTGCCACGTGTTTCCCGTGTTTAGAACTGTCCCTGCACAAAATGACACTTCTAAAGGAAAAAAAAGCCATTTAAAACTTCTTGCGGCTTTAATGTAATGTCTGGTCCCGGTAATATGGATGAAATTCTTTAAGAAAAATGGCATAGCTACCCCATGACCCCCCCCCTACCCCAGCCCATTACCAGCCCCTTTGGGTCTTGTATGGATATTAAGGGGAACCCCGCACATAAAATAAAAAAGGCCCTATATACTCTGAACAGCCGTATACAGGCGGTGCATACAAGACAGGGACTGTAGGTTTGTTCTTATGTAGAATGTGTTTGTAATTTTGAACAGGTACATTGTTGAAGTGTAGCTCCAGCCCAAAAATCTATTTTTAAACTTTTTGGGAAACATAGGTAAGGGTTATCACCCCTGTAACATTTGTTTTGCTGTCTGTGCCCCTGTTCAGAACATTTCACCTCACTTTCCGTCCCAATGACAACTGTTTTTGAAATGTGGTGTTATTCTTGAAACAAGGATTGCTGATAAAGCATCAGTACAGAGGAGACACCTTTCTCCCATATTTATTCTTACAGGAGAGAATTTTCCTTCCTAGGGGTAGATTTCCTCTCACTTCCTGTTGTCTTCTTTCGTTTGCAAGTAGGAGTCGTTTGTAAGTTGGATGTTTGAAAGTAGGGACCTGCCGTATATACTCTGCAGAAATAGGCCTCTTAGTTGTTGGTGTTGGCACAACACTGTAAGCACTCACAGTTACTCTTGGTTGGTGCTGGAACGCCCTGCTGTCAACTATTATATCAGGAATTTTAATTACATATAATTGTTGAACAGTGGTAGTAAAAATTGGGGCTTTGATGGTGGTGCTGGTGCCACAACACTGTAAGCCCTGACAGTTACTCTTGGTGGGTGCAGCAATGGGCCCTGCTGTGAATTATTAGATCAAGAATTGTAATTGCATGCCCCTGTTGAACAGGGGCTGAAAAATTGGGCTTTTCGTGGTGGTGGTGGTGGTGGTGGTGTTGCCACAACACTGTAAGCCCTCAGAGTTACTCTTGGTGGGTGCAGGAATGGGCCCTGCTGTGAATTATTAGATCAAGAATTGTAATTACATGCCCCTTTTGAACAGTGGCTGAAAAATTGGGCCTTTCGTGGTGGTGGTGGTGGTGGTGGCGTTGCCACAACACTGTAAGCCCTCAGACTTACTCTTGGTGGGTGCAGGAATGGGCCCTGCTGTGAATTATTACATCAAGAATTGTAATTGCATGCCCCTGTTGAACAGGGGCTGAAAAATTGGGCCTTAGGCACTGGTGGCACAACACTACAACCCCTCACAGATACTGTACTTGGAGCACAGCAATGAGCCCTGTTGCAAAGTATTGCTTCAAAAATTGTAATGACACGCCCCTGTTAAACAGGGGCTGAAAAATTGGGCCTTAGGCACTGGTGGCACAACACTACAACCCCTCACAGATACTGTACTTGGAGCACAGCAATGAGCCCTATGGCAAATTATTGCTAAAAAAATTGTAAGTACACGCCCCTGTAAAACAGGGGCTGAAAAATTGGGCCTTAGCCACTGGTGGCGGCACCCATAAACAAAAATGATCTTCCAAGCTATCATCATCAATCGTATCATTGAGGACTCGGAGGAGGAGGATAGCCAGTCAACATAACAGCACAGGCACTCAGCATCAGCATCAGTCTTGAAGGGACGTGACATGTTAAAATCAATTAGTCTGTTATATCAGCATCAGGTGTGTGGTAGCTGGTGGTGATCCAAGACTGGTTCATCTTGATGAAAGTCAGTCGATCAACCGAGTCGGTGGACAGGCGCACCCTGTGATCCGTGACAAATCCTCCAGCAGCACTGAATGTGCGTTCCGAAAGAACGCTGGATGCAGGACAGGCCAGTAGCTCAATTGCATACTGTGCAAGCTCTGGCCAGTGATCCATCCTCAAGACCCAGTAAGCCAGAGGATTTTCGGTGGGGAAGGTGTCCAAGTCTGACCTTGCCCCTAGATATTCCTGCACCATGTTTATCAGACGCTGGCGATGGTTGCTGGAACCAATCATACTTTGGGGCTGCGGACTAAAGAATTGTCTGAACGCATCGGTCAGACGGCCACCTTCCCCACCGCTCCTTCTTTGACTGGCCGAAGCCTCAGCAACTCGTTGTCCTGGACCAGGAGTTTGTAACCTCCCAGTCTCTGGGAACGCGTTGCACAGACCTTTCTGTAAGGCCTCCCGGAGTTGTCTCATCCTCTGCTCCCTCTGCGACGGTAACATAAGGTCCGCAACCTTACCCTTGTACCGTGGATCAAGGAGAGTGGCCAGCCAGTAATGGTCCCTCTCCTTGATCCGAAGAATACGAGGATCCTTCCGCAGACTTTGCAGGATCAGGGAGGCCATGCAGCGTAGGTTTGCTGAGGCATTCGCTCCGGAGTCCTCTGGGTCACTAAGGACGACATGATCCGCAGTCACCTCCTCCCAGCCACGTACAAGTCCACTGGTTTCTTGGGACTGTAAATCATCCCTAAAAGACTGCTGCTGATGATGCTGAGTGCCAGCCTCCACCTCCATGCTGACACAATCCTCCTCCTCCTCCTCCTCCTCCTCCTCCTCTTCCTCTTCCTGTGCGATGGGTGGGACAGAAGGAACACTGTCTGGATAAAGGGGGCCTTGAGAGGCAAGGAAGTCCTCCTCTTCCTGCCTCTGTTCTGCCTCAAGTGCCCTGTCCATTATTCCACGCAGCGTGTGCTCCAACAGGTGGACAAGAGGTACAGTGTCACTGATGCATACACTGTCACTGCTCACCATCCTCGTGGCCTCCTCAAATGGTGCCAGGACAGTGCATGCATCCCTGATCATGCCCCACTGGCGTGGAGAAAAAAAACCAAGCTCCCCTGACCCTGTCCTGGTGCCGTAGTCGCACAGGTACTCATTGATGGCCCTCTGCTGCGTGTGCAGCCGCTGCAGCATGGCCAACGTTGAGTTCCACCTGGTGGGCATGTCACATATAAGGCGGTTCTTGGGCAGGTTCAACTCCTTTTGCAGCTCAGCCAGGCGAGCACTGGCATTATAAGATCTGCGGAAATGCACACAGACTTTCCTGGCCTGCCTCAGGACATCCTGTAAGCCCGGGTACCTGCCCAAGAACCGCTGCACCACCAGGTTAAGGACGTGAGCCACACAGGGCACATGGGTCAGTTGTCCCTGTCGGAGGGCGGAGAGGAGGTTGGTGCCATTGTCGCAAACCACCATTCCTGGCTTAAGCTGGCGTGGCGTCAACCACCTCTCGGCCTGGCCCTGCAGAGCAGACAGGACCTCTGCCCCAGTGTGGCTTCTGTCCCCCAAACACACCAGCGCAAGCACGGCATGGCATCTTTTTGCCTGCGTACTTGCGTAGCCCCGTGAACGGCTACGGAGCACCGCTGGTTCATAGGACAAACCACAGGAAGAGGCCATGGAGGAAGAAGAAGAGGAGGGGGTGGAGGAGAGAGGTGTGTCACAACCAGTAGTAGCATTTTGGAGGCGTGGCGGTGGGACAACCTCCAACACTACTGCACCTTGTCCTGCATCCTTCCCAGCTGCCAAAAGAGTGACCCAATGGGCCGTGAAAGAAAGGTAACGTCCCTGTCCATGCCTGCTGGACCATGAGTCAGCGGTAATATGCACCTTACCGCTGACCGCCCTGTCCAGCGAGGCCAAGACATTGCCTTCCACATGCCGGTAGAGAGCCGGAATAGCCTTCCATGAGAAAAAGTGGCGTTTGGGAACCTGCCACTGAGGAACCGCACATTGCACAAACTCACGGAAGGGGGCCGAGTCTACCAACTGAAAAGGCAGCAGTTGAAGCGCTAGCAATTTAGCCAAGCTAGCATTCAACCGCTGGGCATGTGGATGGCTGGGAGTGAACTTCTTTCGACGGTCCAGCAGCTGGGGCAGGGAAATTTGCCTGCTAGAATCGGACGTCGGTGTACTGCTAGCAGAGTGGCCGCAAGTACTTGGCTGTGACACACCTAATTCTACACCTTCATTCCTCTCAGTGCATGTTTCAGAGAGGACTGAAGTTATAGTGGGGTTGGAGATCCCAGCTGATGCGGTGCAAGGAGAGGTCCGCTTTGTTCTTTGGTGTGGGTCTTTGAGGTAGGCTTGCCAACGAGCTGCATGGCAGGTCAACATATGTCTGGTCAGGCATGTGGTACCCAAGCGGCTGATGTTTTGGCCACGCGATATACGCTTGAGACATATGTTGCAAACAGCAGCTGTGCGATCTGATGCACTAGCCTCAAAAAAGGCCCACACCAAGGAACTTTTTGAATGACGGGCAGAGGCAGCGCCCTGCACAGGCGGAGCTCTGCGGTGTGATTCCGTCGGTGTACTGCCCTTACGCTGGCCACCAAAGGGCATCCTGTCTCGTTGGAGATGTGCCTCCTCCTCATCCTCCTCCTCCTCTCTCCTATTAGGCACCCACGTGGAGTCAGTGACCTCATCATCCCCTCCCTCCTCATCACTGGAGCCAATCTGGCAGTATGCTGCAGCTGCTGGAACATGACTGCCAGATTGGTGTCCTTCTTGAGCATCCCCTCTGTCTGCTCTCACCCTACTGCCTTCCTGTAGCTGGGTTTCATCATCAGACCCTTCGAAACGCTGGGCATCCTCCTGGAGCATGTACCCAACACTGTGCTCAAACAGTTCGGGGGACTCCTCAGGAGGAGGACATGGTGGGTCTAGGGAAGGAGTGACTGATGATGAGTCTGACATTGATACCAGGGAAGAGGATGCTTTGGCAGCTGCTTTGCCAGTACCCTGAGCCTGGGTGAGAGAGGATGAGGAGGAGGAGGAGGGCTTGGTCATCCACTCTACCAAGTCTTCGGCATGATGTGGCTCAACATGTCCAGCTGCGGAAAAGAAGGACAAGCGTGTCCCATGGCCATGTGCTGATGACAATGCACCGCGTCCACGACCAGCACTGTTGCCCCCAGACACAGAGCCTGCTTGCCCTCTTTTATTGCCTCCTGACTGTCTGCCTCTCCTTGTTTGCCTTCCAGACATTCTAATAGATGGCCTGCAGGGAGATGGGAAAAAAGCAATAAGGGCTACCTTCAGGTGTCCTTCTCTGTCCCTTGAAACAAGGACTTGCACAGTGAAAGAAACTGACACTCTCCCTACCTACAGTTTTCTGTCCCTAGAAAAAATGTTTTTTTTAAGCACAATATAGCACAAGGAGAATTCACTCACTGTCCTTCCAGGTCCCTGGAAACAAGGACTTGCACAGTGAAAGAAACTGACACTCTCCCTACCTACAGTTTTCTGTCCCTAGAAAAAATGTTTTTTTTTAAGCACAATATAGCACAAGGAGAATTCACTCACTGTCCTTCCAGGTCCCTAGAAACAAGGACTTGCACAGTGAAAGAAACTGACACTCTCCCTACCTACAGTTTTCTGTCCCTAGAAAAAATGTTTTTTTTAAGCACAATATAGCACAAGGAGAATTCACTCACTGTCCTTCCAGGTCCCTGGAAACAAGGACTTGCACAGTGAAAGAAACTGACACTCTCCCTACCTACAGTTTTCTGTCCCTAGAAAAAATGTTTTTTTTAAGCACAATATAGCACAAGGAGAATTCACTCACTGTCCTTCCAGGTCCCTGGAAACAAGGACTTGCACAGTGAAAGAAACTGACACTCTCCCTACCTACAGTTTTCTGTCCCTAGAAAAAATGTTTTTTTTAAGCACAATATAGCACAAGGAGAATTCACTCACTGTCCTTCCAGGTCCCTGGAAACAAGGACTTGCACAGTGAAAGAAACTGACACTCTCCCTACTGTGACAGCAGGAAGGTAAAGTCACCTGGTTGCATCCAGGGGGGTAGATATATTTCGCCCAGATTCAGGCTTTACGCCGACTTATACAACTAGGGAGTTGATGAAGCCCAGCTGAGGCTAGTGGGCTCATGGATGACTCATACCTCTAGGGAGAGGGCTGGGCGTCGTGCAGGCAAGGAGTTGATGAGACCAGCTGAAGCTTGTCAGCTCATTTAGGCCTCTATAAGAACTCCCAGCTTCATTAGATGTTAGCTCATGCCTGGAACCAGACCTGTGTGGACTGTCTAGGGAGAGTGAACCCCTGTGCGGTGAGGCAAAGCCTGTGTGGCTATTTGTTTGGACTTTTACTAAACCAGGGACTTAGGGACTAGGACAGCACCAGGCTGATCCCAGTTGTTAGTTTAGGAAACCTGCATGTTTAGTCAGAGGTCAAACTGACCAGGATTTATTTTGTTTATGTTTCTTTTTGGCTTTGCTGTGTTTTTGTCACTGTACATAGAGAAATAAACCGCACCTTTTGATTTTGAAAACCACAACCTCCGTCTGCTGGCCCTGTTTTTGTGTGGGGAGCCCAACCAGGGGGTCACACACACCCGCTACCGAGTTAACCCCCTCACACTACCTACAGTTTTCTGTCCCTAAAAAAAATGTTTTTTTTTAAGCACAATATAGCACAAGGAGAATTCACTCACTGTCCTTCCAGGTCCCTGGAAACAAGGACTTGCACAGTGAAAGAAACTGACACTCTCCCTACCTACAGTTTTCTGTCCCTAGAAAAAATGTTTTTTTTAAGCACAATATAGCACAAGGAGAATTCACTCACTGTCCTTCCAGGTCCCTGGAAACAAGGACTTGCACAGTGAAAGAAACTGACACTCTCCCTACCTACAGTTTTCTGTCCCTAGAAAAAATGTTTTTTTAAGCATAATATAGCACAAGGAGAATTCACTCACTGTCCTTCCAGGTCCCTAGAAACAAGGACTTGCACAGTGAAAGAAACTGACACTCTCCCTACCTACAGTTTTCTGTCCCTAGAAAAAATGTTTTTTTTAAGCACAATATAGCACAAGGAGAATTCACTCACTGTCCTTCCAGGTCCCTGGAAACAAGGACTTGCACAGTGAAAGAAACTGACACTCTCCCTACCTACAGTTTTCTGTCCCTAGAAAATAGGATTTTTATAACAGCTTACCTGTAAAATCCTTTTCTTGGAGTACATCACGGGACACAGAGCGACATAGTCATTACTAATGGGTTATATAGATACCGTCAGGTGCTGGCACTGGCAACTTCCAAAACCGGAAGTACCCTCCCCTATATAAGCCCCTCCCATCCGGGAGCACCTCAGTTTTGTAGCAAAGCAATAAGTGTCCCCAAAGAGGGGCGGGAGCTCTGTGTCCCGTGATGTACTCCAAGAAAAGGATTTTACAGGTAAGCTGTTATAAAAATCCTATTTTCTTTCTCGTACATCACGGGACACAGAGCGACATAGTCATTACTAATGGGATGTCCTAAAGCAATGCCAAATGAGGGGGGGGATACACCATATATAAGCTGAGCGCTATCAGACATGAGGATCTTTTGCGGCCTGCAACACACTGCGCCCAAAGGCGACATCCTCCTGACTTCTAACGTCCACCTGGTAGAACCTAGTAAACGTGTGAACTGAAGACCATGTTGCGGCCTTACAGATTTGAGCCAGGGAGGCCTGGTGATGCACTGCCCATGAAGTTCCAACTGCTCTCGTGGAGTGCGCTCTAACTTTGAACGGAGGCGGTCTCCTTCTCAAGCCATAAGCTTGCATAATGACCTGTCGAATCCACTTGGCTAAAGTAGATTTTGACGCTGCCTGACCCTTTCTGGGGCCTTCCGGCAGAATAAACAAAGTATCCGTTCTGCGAATCTGAGCAGTGGCTTTTAGATAAGCTTTAACTGCTCTTACTACATCCAAAGAATGCAATAACTTTTCCTCTACCGAAGTAGGTTTGGGGAAAAAAGAAGGAAGAACCACATCTTGGTTCAAATGAAACCTCGATACCACCTTAGGAAGAAAGGCTGGATGAGGACGTAACACTACTCTGTCCTTATGGATAACCAGATATGGCTCCTTACAGGACATAGCTGCTAATTCCGATACTCTTTTAGCCGAACAAATGGCTACTAGAAAAATCAATTTCCTGGTGAGAAGCACCAAGGAAATATGCTGTAATGGTTCAAATGGTTGTTTCTGTAGAACCGACAGAACCAAGTTTAGATCCCATGGACATATGGGAATATTAACCGGAGGACTAATACGCATCACTCCTTGTATAAAGGCTTTGACTAGTGAATGCGAAGCCAAGGGCCTTTGAAAAAATATTGACAAGGCCGAAATCTGACCCTTGATAGTACTCAAGGCAAGCTTCCTATCTACAGCCCACTGTAGGAAGTCCAGAATCCTACCTATTACGTACTTATGTGGATGCCATTTCTTGGCCTCACACCACGCGATGTACGCCTTCCAGATTCTATAGTAGATCTGCCTGGATACCGGCTTCCTGGCATTGATCATGGTAGATACCACAGCATTAGAGAGCCCTCTCTTTTTTAGAATGTGGGCTTCAATAGCCAGGCCGTCAAACCTAGGGCTGGTAAGGAAGGGTGGTATATCGGTCCTTGCGAAAGCAGGTCCGGACGACGTGGGAGAGTCCAAGGACTCCCCACTGAAATTTTACAATCTCCGCGTACCACGCTCTTCGGGGCCACGCTGGAGCCACCGGAATCACTGTTTCTTTTCTACCCTGATTCTGCGGAGTAATCGAGGTAACCATTGTGGCGGTGTGAATGCATATATCAGCTTGAACTGATCCCAAGGGAACACTAGGGCATCCGAGCCGCAAGCTAGGGGATCCCTTGTCCGAGAGACAAACCTGTCCCCCTTTGCGTTGAATCTGGATGCTAGAAGATCTACATCCGATGTTCCCCACCGCTGACATATTGTCCAGAAAACCTCGGGGTGAAGGGACCCTTCCTCTGGGCCTAATTGCTGGCGACTTAGAAAGTCCGCCTTCCAATTCTCCACTCCTGGAATGAATACCGCAGATATGGCTGGGACATATTTTTCTGCCCATTTCAGGATGTAATTTACTTCCCTCTGGGCTGCACGACTCCTGGTGCCCCCCTGATGATTGATATATGCCACTGCTGTGGCATTGTCTGATTGAATTCTGACAGGGGACCCTTGGAGTTTGGATGTCCATGCTACTAGGGCATACCGGGCTGCTCGTATCTCTAAGAGATTGATGGGCAGGGCCTTTTCTGCATCCGACCATCTGCCCTGGAGAGACTATTGCTCCAGTACTGCTCCCCAGCCTATAAGGCTGGCATCTGTAGTGACCACCTTCCAAGAAATCGGACTGAAGGATTTCCTTTTCCAGATTCTGGGGAACCAACCACCAACGGAGGCTCTTGCGAACGGAAGGGGACAAGGACATTGTAAGTCTAGGGCCTGAACTTTTTTGTTCCAGGCTGACAGTATGGCCCCTTGCAAATTCCTTGAATGGAATTGACCGTAGGGTACTGCTTCGAATGATGCCACCATTTTTCCCAGCAGCCTCATATACAGGCGTATGGACGGCTGTCTTTTTTGTACCCACTAAGTGGATCAAATCTTTAAAAGACAACACCTTTCCTCGAGGCAAGAATATTTTTCTCTGGCCTGAATCCAACCTTAGCCCCAAGTATTCCAGACTTTTGACTGGTTTTTAGGGCTGACTTGTCTCGGTTGATAATCCAACCGTGAGATTCCAGATACTTGATTGTCTTGTGAACGACCACGTCTAGTTTTTTCACTGAGTGGTCTATCAGCAACAAGTCATCCAGATATGCCATTATCATTACACCTTGTGTTCTTAGATTGGCCAATAAAGGGCCAGAATTTTTGTAAACACTCGTGGTGCTGTGGCCAAACCGAAGGGTAAGGCTCTGAACTGAAAATGGCGCCCTTCTACTGCAAAGCGTAGAAATTTTTGGTGGACTGGAAAGATGGGAATGTGCAAATAAGCATCTTTGATGTCGATCGCGGCTAACCAATCCTCCCCTTGTAGGGCAGTGGCCACCGATCGGATCGACTCCATCGGAAAGTCCTGATATACAGGAATTTGTATAGCCCTTTTAGAATTAATATGGGCCTCCCGTCCGCGTTTGCTTCGGGACTGTAAAGAGGTTTGAGTAAAACCCGAACCCTCATTCTTCCAGGGGAACCTCCATAATTACTCCTTGGAGCAATAGTTGTTCTAGTGCCAACAGGAGGGACTCTCTCTTCCGGGGATCCCTTGGCACGTTTGACCTCAAAAATGGGAAGGAGGAGAGTCTTTTAACTCCAAACTGTATCCCAAACCTACTGCGGAGAGCACCTATCTGTCTTGATCGTGTCCCGCCAGGTCTCTTGCGAACAACTGGAGTCCTCCCCCCACCCGACTGAGTGGGGGCTTCAATGAATTTAACTTTGGGGGAGGTTTTGTACCTCCCCTGACCCAGGGTTTCTCATTACCCTGCTACTGTCCCTGTTTTTTACCCCCGGGAATTGACCGAGGAGGCCGTCGGAACTGTTACACAGCCGATGCCCCAGGGACTGGAGAAGCAGGCCTCTTAAAGAGGGACCTCTAACTCTGTTTTTAACCGGCAAGAGCGTATTTTTACCGCTGGAAATTTTCTGGATATATTTGTCCAGGTTTTCCCTGAATAAGCGTTCACCATGAAATGGGACGCTAACCAGCCATTCTTTACAGGGAGCTTCAGCAGACCAGTTTTTGAGCCATAGGAGCCTACGCATATGTACTATAGACAGCATAAGGCGGGAGGCCTGATGGAGTGAATCCTCTATGGCGTCAACCGCAAAGCCTAAGGCTCTAGGTAGATCAGCTAGGGCAAAGCCTGCTGATCTGTCAAGTCCCTCAAGACCTGTTTCAACTGATCCTTCACTGCTTAGCAGACCCCAATAGCTGCTACTGCTGGTTGTATCACCAAGCAGATTTTCATAAGGACTCCAATCTTTTATCTATTGGGTTCTTGAACATTTGGACATTATCCACTGGACATGTCAGTGATTTATACATACAAGAGATGGCTGCGTCCACTGTAGGGACCTTCCATTTTTTTTTTTTTTTTTTTTTGATGAACTTATCCTCCATGGGATAGACCACCGGAAATCTCTTGAGGGAATAAATATTTTTCTCAGGACGTTCCCAATCCTGGTAAATGAGCCCTTTCAGTAAAGGGTGAAGTGGAAAAGAACAAACAGTCTGGGGGCTTCTAGCGACCCCAACGAGGATACAGTAGTGGTTGATGGTTCCGCAAGGTGCATTTTTAAATGCTGATCGGACCATGTTAGTCAGAGACTGAACCCATAATCTTTCAGCTTGAGATGCTGAGAAAAGGTTCCCCCACTGTTGATTCCTCTATAACAGAATCAACCTCATCCTGATCCCCTTCAGGCAGGTCGATCCCTGTATGGGACTGTTGCTCTGCTAACAGGCACTCTGAAGGAGGAGACGGAGATCGGGCGTGCTTTCCCTGACAGGGAGGCAGCGATTAATGTTGACAATCTCTCTCTAATCCTCCCAGAGCTGAGGAAAAAAACCTCCTCTGTTACATACACAGGAGCAGGTGAACTGAGGACAGCCACAGTACCAAGTACCCCTGTGGGGTCTCTACGGTCACTTACCTCTGAACTTCAGGGGAGACTGGTGCAGCAGAAGTATGCCCAAGATCCTCCGAGCCCGATGAGACCCCCTTCGCTTCCTGGAAGATTCAGTTCCGGAGCTTCTGGACGGCATATTCCTAAGCCTAAAGCTGAGGTATTCCAGCCGTAATACACCACTTTTACTGAGAATAGTCTAGCACAATTGCTGCTATATCACAGTTGGTGTCTACTAATGTGCCTTTCTAGGGGATGCCTGTATCAACCGCTTGCTGTATGCCTTTAAATGTTGCCAGCTCTGTCTCTGTACTTCATAGCCAGCTCACTACAACATTGTGGTTTTTTTAAAACTGCTGGGACGCCCGCACATGCGCAGAAGCGCTGCGGCGCGCACAGAGCGTCATCCCCCAGGCTCCGCCCCCTTTCCCGGCTCACCTCTATATATAGAGGCGCGTGCACGCGCACGCGCGCGGCCACGTGCGCCTTCGGCGCTAATTTCAAAAAATGGTAACAAGGGACAGGAGCCAGGGCCCCTCTTTGCCGCAGGCCGGGGGATGGACGAGCACTGCAACATGGCAGAGGAAGCAGTTTCCTATAAGAGAACTCACCATCTGCCTGGACTTTGCTCTGCTGAGAAGAAGCTAGTCCACATGACAAGAAAACATTCCACAGCGGCCTCTAGTGGACAAACACAGGTACCGCAGTCTAATATATTAAATATATATATAAATTTTTTTTTTTTTTTTTTTTTTCTTGACCACCATTAAAAATTATTACATTTTTTTTAGTAGTTACAGGCATGCACAGAATTTTGCGGGAATACCATTAGGTAACAGACAGAAAGACAAATTAGGCTTGGGGGTCCCCCAATAGAACCAAGTTCCTGGGGACCCCCACTTACCTGTTCCCCGCCGCAGGACTTTGTTTGGTCCACAAAAGCCCAAACTTCACCTATCACGGCAGGCATTGTAATCAAACCTTCAGGGACCGGGTTCCCAAGGATTCCACTCCCCTGGACCTGTATAGCACCCTGCACAGAAAACATCTTGGTCGTGGGTATGACCAGAGCTCTGGATCCCAGGGTCCAGCTCTCCTAAGAGAAGCATTACAGGCAAAACCTTGCTCTTCTCTGCAAGGCCCGGGTACCGACCGTTTAGCTATGAAGCTTTTTTGGTCGGATCCGGAATAGCTTACTGAGGCCCAAAAGAACCTGTACGCAAGCTCAGTGAAAAACACATGTTTCTTCTTGGCCAACACCTTAGACACTGGCAAAAAACTGAGGTGCTCCCGGATGGGAGGGGCTTATATAGGGGAGGGTACTTCCGGTTTTGGAAGTTGCCAGTGCCAGCACCTGACGGTATCTATATAACCCATTAGTAATGACTATGTCGCTCTGTGTCCCGTGATGTACGAGAAAGAAAAAATGTTTTTTTTAAGCACAATATAGCACAAGGAGAATTCACTCACTGTCCTTCCAGGTCCCTGGAAACAAGGACTTGCACAGTGAAAGAAACTGACACTCTCCCTACCTACAGTTTTCTGTCCCTAGAAAAAATGTTTTTTTTAAGCACAATATAGCACAAGGAGAATTCACTCACTGTCCTTCCAGGTCCCTAGAAACAAGGACTTGCACAGTGAAAGAAACTGACACTCTCCCTACCTACAGTTTTCTGTCCCTAGAAAAAATGTTTTTTTTAAGCACAATATAGCACAAGGAGAATTCACTCACTGTCCTTCCAGGTCCCTAGAAACAAGGACTTGCACAGTGAAAGAAACTGACACTCTCCCTACCTACAGTTTTCTGTCCCTAGAAAAAATGTTTTTTTTAAGCACACTATAACACAAGCACAAAACACACTGACACTCTCCCTACCTATCCTTCTCTTTCCCTAAACTAAAGGAATCCAGGTTAAGCAAGAAATAAATAAAAGTCACTGTCCCTGCCTATGCTGCTCTATCCCTGCTCCGGAACACACTACACTAGGCCGCCGTGCTGGCGGCCTTTTATAGTGTGGGGCGTGTACTAAACACCCTCAGCAATAATTGGCCACAGGCATCCTGCCTGTGGCCAATCATTGCTCTCCTCGCTGCCGGCGCTGTGATTGGCCAAGCATGCGGGGTCACAGTGCATGCTTGGCCAATCACAGCGCCTGGATGACACTGCGATGGCGTAGTGCATTGTGGGCCGTTCGCGTCACTCGAATTTGGCGCGAACGGCCCAAATCGTTCGATCTTCGTCGAACGATCGAACAGCCGATGTTCGAGTCGAACGTATGTTCGACTCGAACACGAAGCTCATCCCTAGTCCTAACTAATTTCAGTTTTAAGACCTACTTTCATACTTGATATCCTTAATTTGATCAAAAAGTAGATATATCCAATTTAACCGGTAGATCAAAGCTGTGTACACTTTAGCAGTTAAACTACTAAAAACATCAAAAATGTAATTTACCATATACTGTAAATGTTCAGTGTTGTCTGGTATTAAGATCATTGCCAAGCTATCTTAATATCTACAGGGAGTCTCATCTTACTGCCAACTGTTTTGTGGTTGTAATCTGCAAACCTAGTATGTCATCAGTTTAAGTTGCTCCTGGCAAGAACGCTTATGAATCTGATCTTTCCACGGTCGAGATAAGTCATGCTATCAGATCAAGCTGCACTTTAGAACTGCTGGGCCTTGTCCTCTTTGCTTATAAAAAGAAAGGCATTTGCACATTTGTTTGCTAAAGTATTAATGACAGTAGCATTGCATTTAATAATTTCAGTTTTATGCAGCCATATCAATAATATAAAAGTTAGATTCAGATTGTATTGTGTTTAAAAACTTTTATCAGAAGTAGATAAAGAACACATATTTCAATACCTGCCTTTGCTGAGACCTGGACTGATGATAAGCATATTTTACTGATTTTATGTGAGTTGCTATTTGTCGTTTTTTTAATAAATGTATGATATCCACTACACTTGCGCACACTCTGCTGTATTTAATCTTTGATGCTGGTGACTCTCTGCGGGGCGCACTCGGTATCATGGATGCCTTCTCCGCCTTTACGGGGTTGAGAGTGAACTGGCACAAGTCTCAGTTGTTCCCAGTGGATGCGGGGGCCAGGTCCTCCTCGCCCTCCTCTCTCCCACTCCAGTGGGTTGATCAGTTTACTTATTTAGGTATTATCATCTCAAGAGAGAGTAGGGACTTTGTGCGGCTCAATCTTGGTAGTAATTAAAACCAAACTCAAAGCGTGGAGCAATCTTCCCCTTTCTCTCATTGGGCGCATTAATCTCCTCGAGATGAAAGTCCTCCCTAAATTTACATACATTTTTCGGAACTCTCCACAATGGCTGACCAAAGTCTTCTTTAATTCTCTCAGGCAACTCTTCCTCTCCTTCATTTGGGGACCCAGGCCGCCTAGATTCAAATACACCACTTTGACCAGGCCTGTGGACAGTGGGGGCTTGGCTCTCCCTGATTGCCACAAGTACTACTTGGCCACTCAGCCTGTGACCGCCCATTGGTGGCTGCAGCCAGACCTGACCAACTCTGCGACGGTGCTTGAGACGGCTATAGTGGGGTCTCTGGAAGCATTAAAGGGGTTGCTATTCAGGGGGCCAAAGGCGCCTCACCATCTCACCCCTTCGATGCGTACCACTATGCGGGCATGGAAGGTGGGTGAGGTGCTGAGGGCACCCCAGCCGAACTCCTGGTCTCCTCACACCCCCCTGTGGCTGAACCCTAACCTATCGCAGTTCAATACCATCCCGGATCCGCAGGCCTGGGCCAAATACAAAATACTGACCCTTAAGCATATTGTCACTAACAGAGAGCTCACCCCTTTTCCTGTTTTATGCACCAAATTTAATGTGCCTGCACGCGCCCATTTTAGGTATCTTCAAATTGCTCATGCCTACAGGTTCCAGTTTTTAGGCCAACCAGTTGATTTGGCATACTCGGAGCTCGAATCCACCCTTCGGGTGAAGGACTTGGAGAAACCCACGTCCCAGCTCTATGGGTCCCTGCTGGTTGCTGCCGGCCCCGGGCTGTCCTCCCTCCGCAGGAAATGGGTGGGGGACATACCGGAGCTGGACGAGGACGACTGGAGGGAGATTTGGGACTTTCCCTTCTCCCCTCTGGTCTCTGCAAGGGACAAATTGGTCCAGTACAAACTTGTGCATAGAGCTCACTACACGCCTCACAGGCTGCACCAGATGTCACCGGCGCATTCTCTGGCGTGCTGGCGTTGCTCCCATCAACCAGGTGACTTTTTCTGCATTTTTTGGGGTTTTCTCAGCAATAGAACATTATTGGAAAGAAGTACTTCAGGTGATTGTTAGGGTCACTGGGACTCGTGTTCCTTATGATCCTAAATATTGTCTTCTGGGTCTGGTGGAACAAATGTCCATGATCAGAGCCAGAAAAATACTCATATCCCTGCTATTGTATTATGCCCGTAAGGCCATTACGATGAACTGGAAAAAATCGTCTCCCACCTCTGTCAGATTCTGGAAAAGCCTAGTGAATGCCAGCTTGCCCCTATATAAAGCCACCTACTCGGGCAGGGGATGTCCACAGAAATTTGAGAAGGTATGGACCTGTTGGCTAGATGATAATACCACAGCAACGGATGCAGTAACTGATTCCTAGATTGACAATATATCTCTAGTATATTTCTGTTAGTATGTTGACCCAACTATTCTCATGTTGATTTATCCTGTCGGTAACAATTTGAGCACAGATCCTCCTGAACTTAACCTCTCCCCACATTGGGGTTATAGTATAAGTCGGTTTGTTAATGTTGTTTGTGTGCCCTGTTGCGGTATGTTCCAGTAACAGGGGATCTGCCCCTGTGTGGGCAACTGTTTGGCCCCTGCGTGGGCTAGTTCTGTATGATATTGAAAATTTAAATAAAAATTATTTAAAAAAAAAAAGGTGTTCTGGATTTGGCAAAAACTTCACAAGCTATAAGGATCTGTTTATGAACTAAAAACTGCAGACTTTTCTAGACATTTTTAAAATTTTCTCTGAATTCCCATAGGCAGTTGTGGGCTAAGAGCCCTAATTATCCCTTTGCACCATCTCACTCCCTATGCTTGATGATTAAAAGTGCCAATATTCTGACGCATTTCATCACCCACTTTGGATGTATACTTTCTTCTCCTCTCTGCTCAGAACATCTTAATGCCACTGGTGTTTAAAAGCCATTCATCAACCCATTTCCCAAAAATGTGGAGATAAGCTTGAAATAAGAGCCAGATTCTACTGTAGCCATATCATGCCTAAGGCCCCTTTCACACTGAGGCGTTGAAAAAACGCTAAAAAATAATGATTTTTTTCCCGCCTATGCGTTTTTACCGCGTTTTTACCGCGTTCGCGGTGAAAATAGCGCTAACGCCTATTTATTTTACCGCGTTACTCATTCATTTCAATGGAGATAGGCGTTGTTACAGCGCTATTTTTAGCGCCCTAAAGATGCTCCAAAAAAGCTGTTTGCAGGATTTTTTCCAACGCACAGCCAGCAAAACGCCTCAGTGTGAAAGCCCTCGGGGCTTTCACATTGAGAATGATGAGGCAGGATTATTTCAGACATTTTTTAAGCGATATTTTTACCGCGAAAACACGGTAAAAATGCCTCAGTGTGAAAGGGGCCTTATAGAACAGGAGTCAATAGCTTGGCAGAGAATGGCTTTTATAGATTAGAAACAAATAAAAGAGGTTACATGGGACAGACTTAATCAAGTCATGTAAAGGCTCTAGACAGGCAACAGGCTCATTGTATAGGATTATATGTATAGCTTGTTTATTCAGCTCTATTTTATTATTAACTTATACATATTACGTTGAACAACATACGTTTTTTTTTGTTTGAAACCAAAATGGAATGAGCAGTAATTCCATTTAAATAGTGGTGTTGTCATATTGTCAATTGGCCATTTGCATGTCAACCAAACTATATCTGTTACTTTATATATGTAAAGTTGAGCTACAGACAGGCACCTGAATATACAATTGAAATACATGTGTGTTGGTTTGCAAAAAATTCCAATTCTGTTCAGCTAGTTGTGTGATTCAAACACTCCTGTCAAGCAGCATAACTAGGTTGTGGATTTCTACTACAGGTTACAATTACACCTTGGTTCAAGACATATTCCTGGCATGCATTACTTTTTTCAGCTTTTGTGACATGCCAAGTACTGTACTACATTTAACACCATAAAATCATTTAAGAAATCACTTTTTGGCTTCATGCTAATGATACGTTTATATAGAGTATATAATTGTGCATTGTGGCTTGGAATGTAGTTTGCTTAAGCTGTATAAGGACATTCAGGTGTTGCCTCAATTAAACCTCCTGTATACAAAGTTGTTGTAGAAGTGACAATACAGTAATGTTAAGCCTCGTACACACGACCGAGTTTCTCGTCAAAAAACGACAAGAAACTTGCTGGCAGAGCTTTCTTGCCGAGTAAATCGGTCGTTTGTATGCGGCTATCAGGTTTCTCGTCAAGAAAACCGACAAGAATCTCGACGAGAAAAATAGAGAACCTGCTCTCTATTTTCTCGTCAGGATTCTCCATTTTCTCGTCGAGATTCTCGTCAGCATGTTTCTCGACGAGAAAAGTGTGTGTGTGTACACTTACCTGTCGCCGTGGAAACCTGCGCATGCTCGAAATGACTGACGCATGCGCGGTAGCTTCCTAGGCATAGGTAGGGTGTAGCAAGATGGCGGCGATGGCATCGAATGTGATGAGCGCACGCTCGTCGTAGTCGATTACGTCACTGCGTTCGCTCCATTCAAAGAACCGTGGGTTCTTTGAATCGAGCGTGTGTACACTCGGCCGGGACAAGTTTCTTGTCCAAGAATCTCGTCAAGAAAAACGACAAGTTTTTTCCTGACGAGATTCTCGGCCGTGTGTACGAGGCTTAACTCTTTTTTATAATGTATGTTATCATATATTATTATTTGTGCTGTAAGAGATGCACACACCCACGTCGTGTGTGTGTGTGTGTGTGTGTGTATATATATATATATATATTTATTTTTATTTATTTTTTAATAAACGCCAACTATAAAAATTGTATAGAGCTAACAAATTAAGTGGACGTTTCACCTTGTTCCTGCATTACAAAAAACGTATACTGTATATTATACCATAATAGTAAAAGTAAAGTATACTGTGAGTTAAACTTAAAATATAATACAATAACATGTGATGTTGGTATAAAAAAAATCATTCTGATGAGAGGTTTGTAGCATAATAATAAAACTACAGAGCCAGTGAATTTTAACTTCAGGTACCATTTTTTACTATTGTGCTCTAAGTGACATGGCTATAAAGATGAGAGTCAGAAAAGACAAGAACATGTATCTAGGACAAGAGAGAGAGATAGTTCTGTCCTCCAACAAAGAATGATTGTATTGAAAAGGCACCAGAATAATAGGCAGGGATGCTCGGTCTCTAAAGCACGGTGTTCAGGCTGTCAATCCAGTACATGACACAATGCTCTGCAAAGCTGGGGGTGATTTTTTTTATGATAGTCTTAGGATTGACGGGTTATGACAAAGCTGAATTCATGGTGCTCTAATAAGTCTTTTGTCTACTTTTGCATACATTGTGACTTGTCTGGGAAATGACACATTGAGCTTATGCCCTGTCTGTAAATCCAGTGGGGTTAAAGGGCTTTGGGTGTATTGTCTGCTACTGCAGTGCTGGCTTAGTAAAGCAACTTCAATATTTTTTTATGCAGTGTGTGTTCAAGAGACTGCACTTTCCACACAGAAACCTAGCAGAGCTAGGAGAAAATGCTAGACACAATTTGAGAAGACTCATTAATCAGTGACAGTCACAGGTGTAGTGATTTCTTCACAATCTACCAACAGCCTGTGAAAGTCAAATCCAAAGCTTGATGTCCGACTAAGCAATATTTTTTGTAGAGTGCCACTAAGCCCTGGTTCACACTGGTGCGATTTGACATGCGATTTGACATGTCAAATCGGCGAAATTTGCCGCAAATTGCGGGCAATGGCACCGTCCTAATCGGTGCGACGCCCCATCTGCGGCGCTGCACCGATTACAAAAAGTAGTTTCTGTACTACTTTTTGCAATTTCAGCCGCGATTTACATTGATATCTGTGTCAGATGTCTCTATCACAGGTCTTACAATCTTGTCTATCATGGAAGGCAGGTAAATCCTTTGGACTGAAAATACTGACCCTTGTTTTCTTTGTGGTGTATTTAGGAGCAAAACAAGAGAAAACATTTGCACTACTACACATAAAAATGTTTAAATTGTTAAAAGATACCTCCACCCTTCGAACAAATTTGATGATGCATAGCAGAAAGTGAAATGGTTATCTTTGTTCCTTCTGAAGCAATGTGCATCAAAAAGAAAGATATTCAAATATTTATTTCCCTTATGTATACAAAATAGGTAATAACATAAGATATTCAAAAAGGTTAACATACTCGCTTAAAGCTTATAAGACTTCTAAACTGTTAACATCATTTAATTTTTTTTTAAATCTGTAACTTGCATTACCTGGTGATCCTGACATGAAGGTTTTTATACAGGCACTTCCTATTATGGGGTGTCCCTGTCCCCCAGCTGCTCTCCTGCATTGTCACACAAGCTTCAAGGGGAGACTATAAGCAGCTTTGTACCCACCCATTGTGCAGACATGGTCCTCTGCTGTCACCATCAGGAAAACCACCCTGAAAAGTGCCATGCAGCCATCAGTCAAGTGCAGGCATGAAGATAGGATGTGATTGCAGGGAATCAGCAGCACTAGGATGCAGCAATCAATAGAAAAAAGTGAAAATAGTGTTTTCCAAAATGAATGAAACACAAAAGTTTGTTACAATACACAAAACCAAATCTAAGTGCAAAATGAAACTGTGCATATCATTAAAACAATTCCTTTTCCTCCAGTACCATGTCCTTGGATGCGCTCAGTGCAAAATGTGTTTAACCACCTCCCGCCTGGCCTCATAATAATATGGTCGTGCGGGCACACCATTATTACGGGTGGACATCATATGATGTCCTTCCCTAGGAGTTGCGCAGCAGCGCAATCTGTGACCTGATGTGTCCGATGGAACACCGATCATTTTACCAGGCCAGCCCTTGTACATTACCATGTGATCTCTGTGACCAATCACAGCGATCACATGTCAGTTGTACACAATGTGATATTTGTGATTTATAACACTGATCACATGGCACAGGGCCAATCACAGCACAACTGTACCATGTGATAGCTGTGGCCAATCACAGCTATCACAATTGTACACCATGGCACATGAATAGATGTCATTTATAAAAACTATTGGTTTTATAGTGATAATTGCTGTAATAAGCAATCATGGTGTAAAAAAGAAAATCCTGATCACCTCACTATGGTGACACTGTACTGCTCTGGTGACAGTATGTAAAAATACATTTTATTTTTCAAAACTTTATGACAAAAAATTACAACTTCAAAAAACTCATCATGCCTCTTGCTAAATACTTTGTGGTGTCGACTTTCCAATAGTTGTCATTTTGGGATATTTGTACTGTCCTGGCATTTTAGGGCCTCAAGAAATGTCTGTCAGTACATCAGCACTAATGAATTTTCAAATACATATACCATAGACTATAACTTTTACACAGAATAAATAAAACAATCTGATTTAGTTTTTTAACAAAGAAATATAGCAGAATACATTTTGGCCTACATTTATTTGAGAGCACTAGGCTGTACATCTACAGCATTTATTCATTATTATCACATCAGCTTAGTTTTAACACTTTTAAGTTACCATATATACTTGAGTATAAGCCGACCCAAGTATAAGCCGAGGCACCTAATTTTACCACAAAAAAATGAGAAAACGTATTGACTCGAGTATAAGCCTAGGGTGAGAATGCAGCAGCTACTGTAAGCGGAAAAGAGGGTCAACAATGCCCATTTGCAGCTTCACTGTGCCCATTTGCATGCCTCACTGTGCCCATTGCAACCTCACTGTGCCCATTGCAGCGTACCTGAAATTCTTAACAGGTTGCGGGCGTCCATTTTTTAAAAGTCGCGGCTTCCTTCTGGTCCCGTCCCGTTACGTGATAGGCGTTTGACACTGTGTTCAGTGTTCCGCCAATCACGGACATTCTTTCATCCTCGGACAAGAGGACGTCCATGATAGGCAGAACACTGAACACAGTGTCTGCTGGGAAACTGAGTCCGAGGATGAGAAGACGTCCGTGATAGCCGGAACACAGTGTCAAACGCCTATCACGGGACGGGACCAGGGGGAAGCAGCGACTTTTAAACAATGGACACTCGCAGCCCTTCAGGTACACTGACTTGAGTATAATCTGAGGGGGGTATTTTCAGCCCTAAAAAAAGGGCTGAAAAACTCAGCTTATACCCGAGTATATACGGTATATAGGGAAGTGAAGAAGTAAAAAAAAAAAGCTTTGCCATGATATACAGTGCTTTAGATCTACTTTTTTAAAATCAGAAAATGGTCTTTATTTAGGAGAATGTACACATACACTACAAGACAGTACATACCAAAAAAAAAACAACAGAAAACATAACATGGTGACTTACAACGGTAAGTTTTGTCACATTAATTTCCCACACACAAAGGCAAATAAGAGGGGCAGTGCATTCCACATAAACTTATAATACAAGGTTAAAAGGTGCGATTACCAAACAGAACCTATAGCCTGAAGTCACATGATGTGCAAGCATCGGGCAGTTGTAACCACTGGACCCAGATCTTATTATAGTTAGATGATCATCCTCTATGAAACATAGATCAATTTCTTGTACAGTAGTATACGACTTTTAAGATTTTAACATTTGAAAGCGGAACTCCAACCATGTATTTTCTCTTTTTAGTTGCAGCTGAGTTAGAAACTGGTGTGTTTTTATTACTAACAAATGATTTTCTCTGGATGCAGAAAGATTGCATCTAGGGCCAATGATCTGTCCCTAACCGCAGGTAATAGTTTCATGTGCAATTATATGCAATTCAATGCGGACGGCTGTAAGTAGATGTGGCCACTGTCAGCCTGTCCTTCATTTCTACAGGCTTCCTGGCCACAGCTCTTCTCATACTCCTGAAATAACTTTCACAGGAATCCCCTGTCTGTATGAACATAGTCCTAAGGAACATCTTGCACCTGATTCAAAAGACAATTTAGCTACCACCAAAAAAGATTACATTGGATTATACAGTATATAGACTGATTCCAAACTAGGAGGTGATGAAGTCCATGTACTGACTTGGTGGCACACTGTAGTCATCAAAGCGTTTGTTACCCCGACCTTTCATATTCATGATATGTGCCTGCTGTCCCATGTACTTGTATGACAAAGTATCCTGTTCTCTTTGTATTCCTTCCTTTGTGTGAAATTCCTGGTGTTCCTGACAGTCCCTCTGCTTTCCTATTGAAAACTGACCTCACTAAGTAGAAGAGCACACCGTTGCCAGTTCTTCTAGCTATGATGGGAACTCTGCCTGCTCTCCTCCAATGATCAGACTTGTCCTGACACTGCTCCCCTGCACAGCCATTCACAGGGAAGCTCAGTGTCCTGCTGCTGCTTCTCCTCCCTCCCAAAGAGGTAGGAGGCACATCTGCATCATCTGTGCCCACAATTACCGCCTGCCAGTCCCACCTGCCAGTGCCCGCCAGTGCCCCCTACCAATGCCCACGAGTGCCACCTATCAATGCCCACAAATGCCACCTATCAATGCCCACGAGTGCCACCTATCAATGCCCACCAGTGGGGCCAATCAGTGCCTCATCAGTGCCACCTAGGAGTGCTGCCTGTCAGTGTAACCTTCCAGTGCTGATCAGTGCCCATCACTGCCACCCATCAGTGCCCATCACTGCCGCCTATCAGTGCCCATCACTGCCACTTCTCAGTGCCACCTATCAATGCCCTTCAGTGCCACCCATCAGTGCCACCTATCGGTGCCCACCAGTGCTGCCTATCAGTGCCCGCCCTTGCCGCCTTATCTGTGCCCATCAATGCAACCCATCGTGCCCATCAGTGCAGCCTCATCAGCGTACATCAATGAAGGAGAAAAATTACCTGTTTGCAAAATTTTATAACAAAATATATAAAAATATATATATATTTTTTTTTATTCGTTTTTTTTATTTTATTTTAACAAAAAATAAAAACCGCAGAGGTGATCAAATACCACCAAAGGAAAGCTCTATTTGTGGGGAAAAAAATGATTCATTTGGGTACAGTGTTGTACAGTATGACACCGCGCAATTGTCATTCAACGTGCATCAGCGCTGAAAGCTGAAAATTGGTCTGGGCATGAGGGGGGTTGAAGTGCCCAGTAAGCAAGTGGTTAAACTGAATGGGTTGTTTTACAAGGTGATCCTTTACAATCACTTTAAGTCTACTGCTCCTGTCACTGTCGATTACTATTTTAAGTTACTGACTATCTGTCAAAAGTAGTTTATTAGGTATATACCAAGAAGTAATAGTTTTATTTGACATTACTATTTTCCTTGCTACTGGCATTCAAAGGAAATGTCAAACAGGGGAAAGATACAGTGTACAGTGTACACGTGTAAAAAAGAGAAGGCCTTTGATGCTAACCTGGAAGAAAATTACACTCCTGACCTATTTTGGAAAGCTCACATTGCTTTTAAAAAGTTATATACATATTTATAATAAATGTCCCTTGTCTAGCTGTTCTAATAAACATATAGCACAGGGTAATGTACGATACAAATCCTTACAGTTACCTACAACTATTGTAACAAATCACTAACCCTAACTATCATCTGGGAACTGATACCTGTATATTCACTGTTACCACAGCCACATAAATGATGGGCAGCCTAATTCATTAAAACATTCCAAAAAAGGTGCATGTAGCATTTTTGGCAGTACTGTGCTGCAATGCAAATCTGTTGGCAGGCTGCATTGAGTGCCATTCAGAATGAAAAACACTGCATTGCAACAATGCCTGTAACATTCATTAGTGTGCATTGTGGTAACCAAGCTGGTCCAAATTAACTGTTTACTTCACGACATGCAACAGCTGTGTGCTGTATGAACTGTATGTAGCCCATAGGTGTGTGCAGCCTATAGAATTAGGGTGTGCACCCAAAGCTTAAACAAACATGCATGTGTGTGTGTCTACATATACATGGCCCGACATTGATCTCCCTGCCGACACAGTGAAAGGGAAGTACGTAAGCACTTCTCCTATGGCAGAGCCGATAAGAGGGAGATCTTTTCCAACTCCCCTCCTGCACACAAAGTGATAATGCTAATGCACAAAAGGATGTAGCCTCAACTACATACAATATACAGCTCTGCATTCCAGCGGTGGGACAAGACCTTCCTGTCCCACTCCCGACACAAATTCAGTCGGGCTGAGCAGTGCCTCAGGGCCATTCACACTGCCTCTCCATGAAATCGCAGAGCAGCCAGATCAATTCACCACACCGGATGCTCTGCATTGCTGCTGCACTAGGGGGCAGTGTGATGCACGATTAATCTCACCACACTGCTTCTTTTTTTTGGTTTTGTACCAACTTTATTTGAAGTGTACAAAACATACACTTCATTCACTGCAATGTCGGATGGCACGCTGCACGGTACTGCCCAACATTGCAGTGCGCTGCGATAAAATGCAGCTATACTGCATTGCAGTGTGAATGGGACACATAGGGAACAATTGTTTCCTGCGTGCCCCTGTGGTGACAGACGTTTTACAATGCAGTGAAATGTCTGTCACCTCATACAATTTGAATTGGTCCTTAGCCTTTTACAGGGAGCTTTGTATTCTGATGAATGAATACAAAGCTTTCTCTGATTGGCTGAGTCGGAGATTGTGACATCATCAGCCTGCCTCTTCACCTCAGCCAATCAGTATACAGTGCTGTGTTCCGGCAGTGGGACAAGAGCTTCCTGTCCCACTCTCAGAACCAATTCCAAACAGTAGGGACCATAAGATTTGCAGTACTATAGGTCAGCAGGATATGGCCACTTTTCAAGAAAATGCACTGTAAAAATGTTCACACCTATGGGTTGATGTGCTTGGAATATATTTAGCTGTTTTAAACCTAAAGTTTAATTGTTATTCTCTGTTATAGACTTCACACATACAGTAAATTGAAATACCTTCAATTTTACCTTGCAGTTTCAGTATGTTTCATGGCCTGTGCACAGTGGTTCATTCAATTTAGTGCATTTTTGCTTGCACATGATTGGATGATGGAAGTCAGCAGCGAGTGAGCTCCCCCTAATTTACTAAGGTCTGGAGCAACTGCAGTTTCAAAAGTGCACAGGCTATTTGCCTTTAGTAATGACATGTTAAGGGTGAAATATACAAGGTAGAGGCTTTTTACATTTTTAATAAAACATGATTGGGGGAATTGATCAAAACCAGACCATCTAGGATCTGTAGCAGCTGTGCATGGCAACCAATCAGCATTTATCACCAGCTTGCTCAGTTAAGCTTTAGCCCTGGTTCACACTGGTGCGATTTGACATGCGCTTTTGACATGTCAAATCGCATGTCAAATTGGCGAAATTTGGCGCAAATTGCGGCCAATGGCACCGTCCTAATCGGTGCGACGCCGCATCTGCGGCGCTGCACCGATTACAAAAAGTAGTTTTTGTACTACTTTTTGCGATTTAAGCCGCGATTTACATTGACATCTGTTTCAGATGTCTTTGAAATCGCGGTTAAAATCGGGACTGCCAGCAGGAGTGAAATCGTACGAGTTCAGCTGAACTCGCAGGCTTCACTCCCGCAGCCCCAGTGTGAACGTGGGCTTAAAAATGAAAGATAGAAACTGATTGGTTACCATGCACAGCTGCATCTGATTCTGGCTGTTCCCGTTTTGATAAATTCCCCCCAGTGTATATTTTTTTACACAGAAAATTTGTGAAATGAGTATATAATTAAAGTCAAGTTAATGGATCTTTGTTTCAAGCAGTAGGGCTTATGTCAAGATGTAAAATTTAGTATGGAGATGTCCGATTAATTGACGAGGTTTTGATTCACAGAAATCTCTGTAATTTCCTTAGACTGAAGTGTCTCTGGCATGTAATATGCGTGTAAAATGTCTCCTAAGTGTGTATTAAAGTCAGATAAAGTTGAGTAACTCAAATTAAATTTAGGTGAACTCACAGCATTACAGAGCTAATCAAATTAGCAATAAGGAGACTTAATGATTTCTCTGGTGATAATTATATGGGCAATTTAACAGTATATTGGAAATATTGAAATTTATATTCTGTTCTGCTCTACCTGTTGCATATAAAATTAATTCAAGCATGATCACGCTTGCCGCATCAGGTAATTTGTTTGTTTTACAACAAAGTTATTTGCATTTTGTGTAAAAATATTAGTTGTGAAGATCCTTAAGGGCCAGTTCACACCATAGAAACGCAGTCTGGATGCGTTCCAGGTGCTTTTCTGCATGTGCGTTTTTGATGCGTTCCAGGTGCGTTTTTGATGCAGTCCAGTGCTTTTTCCCCCTCTTTTTTCTTAACCTTAGGGCCAGTTCACACCATAGAAATGCAGTCTGGATGCGTTCCAGGTGCTTTTCTGCATGCACGTTTTTGATGTGTTCCTGTGCGTTTTTGATGCGTTTTACTGCGGTCCAGTACAGTTCTGTACATAAAAAATGCAGCATGACCCATTTTTCTTTCTGAAACGCACTGGAACGGACTGCAGTGGTGTGAACTATGCCATTGGCATTAATGTGATCAACTTTCCTTGCGTTTTTCATGCATAAAAAAATCACATTGCACTGCATCTGGTGTGAATTGGCCCTAAAGCTAATATATTAAATATCTTTAGTTCATTATTTAAAACCAGGTATCTACTTGCATAAAATTCAGGGCAACATGGCTTTATAAAATAATGTTTTTAAACTGTGAAAATAATATTATTGATACAATATATTGCGTATTTGGATTAGGCTAGCAAGTCACCAATAAGCTTTAACTCTCATTTAGCCAATAATTACCAGTACTGTTCACTGGGGTTTTGGTGGTTGTATAGCCAAAGTAGCACATGCAACTGCTATGGGGCCTGGGGTTGGAGAGAACCTCATCAGAAAGGTTGTTAAGGCAAATAAAAAATATAAAGCGCGTATGTAAATGTGACGATAACCTTCATTAAGTGTGGCATTAGACTCACAGGAGGAACCTTCTTGGTCATCATTAGTCTCAGAACCCCCTTGCTATATAGTAAGGGGCATTTGTTTAGCTGTCCTAAAAGTATAAATGTTTTCCCTAAAGCCCCGTACACACGGTCGGACTTTTGCCCAACAAACTTCGTTTTAAGCAAGTTGGACCAACAATCCGACCGTGTGTACGCTCCATCGGACAAACTTTTTTTCGTTTGATTTTGTTTTCATCGGACAAAAGTTGGGTCTGCAAATGGACAAACTTTTGCCCAACAAAAGTCCGATGGAGCAAAGTCCTACCGTGTGTACAGAAAACCATAGGACTTTTGTCCGATGGACAAAACAACTAATGTTAAAATCAACCAACAATAGCAGAAGTTGACCAAAGGGTGGCAGTAAAGAGCAGAAAAACCATGTGATGTTGTAAAAAGTTTTGGGAAAGTTTGCAGAAAAGTCCTGTGGTGTGTATGCTATGGGTGTGCCCGGCCAACTCCGTTCGGACAAAAATCCACGGAAAAGTCAGATGGAAGTCCGACCGTGTGTACGAGGCCTAAGTCTCGGTTCACACTGCTGCGACATAGGATCCGACTTGTGAGACACCCAAGTCACATGACCTGTCCAATTTAATGTTTCCCTATGAGAGCCGTCCTAACTGATACAACACAAGTCTCTCCTTTGGTCCGACTTGGGTGCGTATGTTAAAAATATATAATATTGTGTAACCAAAGAAAAGTATAGTTTAAGGTCAGCCCATACATTTGTATGCACCTTATCCCAATCAACATAAGAGCGAAAACACACAAAGACCTTTAACCGCTTCAGCCACGGAAGATTTTACCCCCTTCCTGACGAGCACTGTTTACAATTTGGCACTGCGTCGCTTTAACGGACAATTGTGCGGTTGTTCGTCCTTTTTTTCCCCACAAACAGAGCTTTCTTTTGGTGGTATTTGATCACCTCTGCGGTTTTAATTTTTTGCACTATAAACAAAAAAATAGCGACAATATGTTTTACTTTTTGCTATAATAAATACCCCCAAAAGTTTGTTTTTTTAAATAATTTTTTTCCTCAGCTTAGACCAATATATATTCTTCTACATTTTTTTTTTTTTTTTAATCGCAATAAGCGTATATTGATTGGTTTGCACAAAAGTTATAGCGTCTGCAACTATGAGAAAGATTTTTGGCATTTTCTGGCATTTTTATTATTTTATTTTTTTACTAGTAATGGCGGTGATCTGCGATTTTTAACGGTATTGTGACGGACAGATCGGAGACGTTTGACACTTTTTTGGGACCATTGGCATTTATACAGTCATCAGTGCTATAAAAATTACTGTGTAAATGTCACTGGCCCGGAAGGCGTTAACACTAGGGGGCGATCAAGGGGTGTGTTTCCTCAGCATGTTCTAACTGTATGGGGATGTGAGTGACTAGGAGATAAGCCATATTGTTTTTTCTACTTCGTAGGAAGAAACAATATAGCTCCTCTCCTCTGACAGCACAGGGATTTGTGTGTTTACACACACAAATCCCCGTGCTGGCGCTCGTGCACACGATCGCACGTGGCCGGAGGCGACAGCGCATCGGGTCCCCCGCCATGCAGTGGGCGCACACCTCTGGCGGCGTGTGCCCTCTGGTGCCCGAAAACGGGTAGGACGTACCCGTACGGGATTTCACCCAGGAGAGCCATTGTACTGCAGTATATCTGTGTGACACAGTCGGCAAGTGGTTATTATTATTATTATTATTATTACTATTATTATACAGGGTTTATATAGCTCCAACAGTTTACGCAGCGCTTTACAATATTTTAAAGGGAGACAATACAGTTATAATACAATAAAATACAAGAGGATTAAGAGGGCCCTGCTCAGAAGAGCTTACAATCTAATAGGGTAGGGCAGGTGGTACAAAAGATTGTAACTGTGGGTAATGAGCTGATGGAAGTGGTAAAAGATTAGTTGAAGACGTGATAGACTTCCCTGAAGAGATGAGTTTTCAGGGATGGCCTGAAGGTAGCAAGAGTAGGGGATAGCCGGACAAGGTAGCGAGATCCAGAGGATGGGAGAGGCTCTGGAGAAATCCTGGAGACGAGCATGAGAGGAGGAGACGAGAGCTTGAGAGTAGGAGGTCTTGAGAAGAGCGGAGAGGACAGTTTAGGTGATGTTTGGAAAGATTGGTGATGTAGCTCGGGGTGGAGTTGTGGATGGCTTTGTAGGTTGTGGTTAGTATTTTGACTTTAATTCGCTGGGCGATTGGGAACCAGTGTAGGGATTGGAGGCGAGGGTTGGCAAACACTGAGCGGTTGGTAAGGTGGATAAGTCTGGCAGCAGCATTCATGATAGACTGAAGAGGGGATAGCCTATCGGAGAGGCAGGCCAATGAGAAGGGAGTTGGAATAGTCAAGGGGAGAGATAACAAGGGAGTGAATGAGGAGCTTGGTGGTTTCATTTGTTAAAAAGGGGTGAAATTTAGAGATGTTACGGAGGGGAATTCTACAAACTTTTGACAATGATTGGACTTGAGGCTGAAATGACAAGTCAGAGTCTAGGATTACACCCAGTACCCTGGCTTGAGGGGAGGGACTGATGGTTACATTGTTGATTTTGATGGAAAAATCATGGAGGGGGAATATTAGTAACTCCGTTTTAGAGTTATTTCGTTTAAGGAAGTGGTGCGACATCCATGCTGAGAGGTCAGTTAGTAAGTTAGTAATGCGAGAGGAGACTGAAGGAGTGAGATGAGGAGTAGACAGATAGATTTTGGTGTCATCGGCATATAAGTGGTATTGGAAGCCGTGGGCGGTTATCAAGTGACCAAGGGAGGAGGTGTAGATAGAGAAGAGAAGGGGTCCAAGAACAGAGCCTTGGGGGACCCCCACAAAAAGGGGCAATGGAGAGGAGGAGACAGAGTTGTAGGTAACATGGAAGGAGCGCTGTGATAGATAGCCAAAGAATTAGATAGAGCAGAATCTTGGAGGCCAAGGGAATGTAGTATATTGAGAAGGGGCGGGTGGTCAAGTAGAAGGAGTATGGAGTACTGGCTTTTGGTTTTAGCAGTTAGTAAATCGGTGAGTTTTAGTAAGGCAGTTTCTGTGGAGTGCTGCGAGCGAAAGCCAGACTGTAAGGGGTCAAGAAGGTTATTTTCACTGAGGTAGGAGCTAAGACAGATGTAGACTAAGCGTTCTAGAAGTTTAGAGGTGAATGGGAGCAATGAGATGGGTCTTAAGTTATTCAGGTTGGTGGGGTCCAGTGAGGGCTTTTTAAGTATGGGAGTGATCTGCGCATGTTTTAGAGGGGAGGGGAAGATGCCACTAGAGAGAGAGAGATTGAAGATGTGAGTGAGGAAGCATAGGATAGAAGAAGAGGGTGACTGTAGTAGTTGTTAGGGAACAGGGTCCAAGGGACAATTGGTTAGGTGGGCATCTGAGAAAAAAATTGTAACCTCTTCAATAGTAGCCAATTCAAAAGAGGAGAGTGATGAAAGTGCTGCTAGGCAAGGTATGTTGGGTGGGGAAGATGTACGCACAGTGGAGGTGTCCTCGCGAATTGCATCAATCTGGTCTTTGAAGTGATTGGCAATCTCTTGGGCAGTAAGTAAGTTAGTGGGTGGAGGGGGTGGGGGACAAAGCAGAGAGTTAAAGGTTGAGAAGAGCCGACAGGGACTGGATGTCAAGGTATTAATAAGAGAGACAAAGTAGGCTTGTTTGGCAGCATGGAGGCAGGAATTGTATTTTAGAAGGGCAGATTTATATAGGGTGAAAAGTGGTTAAACGGTAACCCCACATTCCTGGGGAAAAAAATAGCAAATAATATTGTTTATACAATTGCGACTCAAGTCGTAATTGAATGTTATTAAAAATGACCTTTCCTGGTTGGAGTGTCTCCCACTACTTCACGGGGGAGATGCACATTCCTCAGTATGGGGAGGGTACTTTGAGTCCCGCTCAACTGGGTTGATATCAAAACATAGAAGGACGTACTGAGGCAGTTAGATTTTGCAGTCTGTCTTCCAGTTCGCTTTGGAGATAAACGATCAAGACTGTGGTTAATAGAGCATAATTATTACAGATTATAATTGTTTACCTCTGAAACATAAGAGGCACGTTGTCTCAGGGAGAATGGCATATCACCATGCGGATTGTGGTAATATGTTCTTCACATTGTACTTATGCAATTATAAAGTTTGACTTTCCATTTTTGTATGGTATGTTATTCATATTGTGGAAAAAATGTATGGTTCAGAATCAATACTGAAATCTCTTTAATTTTGTTCTGTGAAAAGCTTTAATAAAAATATTGAAATATAAAAAAAAAATTACCTTTCCTTTTCAATCTGCAGTGGTGTAATTTATTTTCTGTAAAATGCAATGCAATTGCTACCTGGAGGTGTTCTGTACACAGATGGTGTACAGAACGCCCCCCAGAAATTTAATTTCTTGCTTGTGTGTTTGACTTACTGGTTTTATCAGAAGTCTGCACTAAGATACAAATCAGATTTTAAGCATCCCCTGCAACAAAAATGTAATTTTTGGTGAGATACTTCCAAAGGGAAATCACATCTAAAAGGATGCAGACCCGGCCACTTTCCTAATTAGAGCCCTGCAGGTGCAGTAGCTCATTGATAATTATAAAATCACTCCCATACAGATTCGCAAAACAGCTATTTCTGCAGAATAACAAAAGGTAGAAATCTGTGTTAGAATCCCTGCATGTACATAGCTTACCTGGAGGAGAATGTTTTTTTACCCTTTAAAAGGGGAACTTTTCAGGGGCTACAGTGATGACACAAGATATTTGGTTGGATATAGAAACAAGCATTTTAACCCCTTGGGACCAGCCACATGCAAATATGTGGCCTCTCGGCGCGTGGGCCTTGGCGCAGAGTGGCTGCATATTTGTGTGAATTAGTAAAACTGCAGCTACGCCAAGAGCGGGAGCGTTCCGACCAGGTGACCGCTGTGACAGCTAATCAGGCCAGTCACATGACCATAAACCCTGCCCCGCCTTCCAGCATCCCAAACCTCTTAAAGGAGGCACCGGTGCCAAGAGGTTAAAAATGTCAGACCCCTTTATCATATAAAACATCATCACATTAAAGGGAAGCTTTTGGAAGCCCAACCATTCTTGCTTGCATGATTCGTATAAGGTAAAACATTGTACATATTTGTTGATATTGTAGGCAATATGTAAGATTTACCTTAAACAAATACAAACATAACATGTTATCATATGCTGGTAGTCATGGCTAGCTGAAGCCTGTGTAAAGCAGGGTATACATGCACTGAAATTTCGGTATGTGTGTTCCCCTCTCTGTTCAACTCTCTCTTCGGTGCTGCTTGAAAACCAGCATTTGATCAGCACGTGCAGCCTGTGGTGACAGCGCTGATCTGTGTATCAGTGGGGAAGATCCCTGCATCTACATCACTTGCACGAATGTGGGGATCTGTCAGGTTTTTTTGTTCAACTCGCTGCTTAAACGGAAAAAAAAAAAATTCTGTGCATACCCTACTTAAAATCTCCTATTGCTCTGCTCCAACCACCTAGTGGCTGAAATCTGGCCATTCTACAACCCCAGTTCTACAAAAGTTGGGACACTGTAAAATCTATATAATGAAATGCAATGATTTGCAAATCCCCCCAAAAAACATATTTTTTTCCACAAATAATGTTTAAACTAAGAAAATGTACCATTTAACCACTTGAGGACCGCCACACGCCGATGTATGGGTACGTCCCCTTTAAGAGCCCAGCCTTGGGTCCTCTTCTCCGTGACCATCCCTGCGGGAACAGCAGACCCGATCGCCGCTGGTGTCCCGCAATCGGGTCACAGAGAGGAAGAACAGGGAGCAGTAAGTGTAAACAAACCTCTCCCCGTGCTTCCTAGTGAGCCTGTCACTGGTCGTCTGTTCCCTGTCATAGGGAACGACGATCAGTGATGTCACACGCTAAGCCACGCCCCCACAGTAAGAAACACAAATCAGGGCACACTTAACCCCTACAGCGCCCCCTCCTGGTTAACCCCTTCACTGCCAGTGTAATTTTTATAGTAACCAGTGCATTTTTATAGCACTGATCGCTGTAAAAATGACAATGGTCCCAAAATAGTGTCCAATGTGTCCGCCATAATGTCGCAGTCATGAAAAAAATCACTGTTCTCCGCCATTACTAGTAAAAAGAACATAATTAATAAAAATGCCATAAAACTATCCCCTATTTTGTAAACGCTATAATTTTTGCGCAAACCAATCAATAAACGCTTATTGCGATTTTTTTTTTTACCAAAAATATGTAGAAGAATATGTATCGCCCTCAACTGAGGAAAAAAATTTATTTTTTGGGGATATTTATTATAGCAAAAAGTAAAAAATATTGAATTATTTTTTCAAAATTGTCGCTCTATTTTTGTTTATAGCGCAAAAAAATTAAACCGCATAGGTGATCAAAAAACATCAAAAGAAAGCTCTATTTGTGGGAAAAAAAGGACGCCAATTTTGTTTGGGAGCCACATCGCAATTGTCAGTTAAAGCGACGCAGTGCCGAATCGCAAAAAGTTGCCAGGTCTTAAAGCTGCATAATGGTCCGGGTCTTAAGTGGTTAAGAAAAAAAATAAGGTCATTTTAAAATTGGTGGCAGCAACAGGTCTCAAATTATAAAAAATATTAAAAAAATGTAATTGTAATAATAAAAAAAAAAAATACCGACACTGCTCTATTGACACCGTACATGGTTTAATGCATGTTAAATTTTGTTTTACATTTATTTATAAGAGTGTATGCATGTATATATTTATGAATACACAACTACATTTATTGGTATTATGTATGTTTGAAGTTTATCTTTAAATGGTAAAATGATAGGGTGAGAAAAGGAGAGGAAGAGAATATATTTCATCAAGACCACCCAGAAAAGTAGTACCAGTAGCATTATATTTGAAGAATGCATGGCCCAGATGTCATGCAGTTTTGGGTGTGTATGAGTGCCATGGATAAAGTAAATTCCCTAACAATATTCCCATCCTAGTACATCTTCCCTAGCTGTCCATAAATTGTATGCCAGGCCTTCCCTAAAACTATCATGGCACGAGTATGAAAAAGACATTTCGGATCTTGTTATGTGTTTACCAGTTGTACTAACATATATTTTTGTAAGAATTTGAATGTCATTGGGCATAATAGTTGGTGACAAGATAGTGACAGAGTACACAGACGGAGGTCTATTACATTTACTGTCTATTACAGAAGATGGTAGCTGCAGCTACACTGAGGTACGTGCAGTGGATGCAATTTAATAGCTGTTAATGAATTTAAATTAACTCTAAATTCCCATCTTGATTTTATTTCCTGTAGAAAGATCCTGCACACACTGGCCTAGAAATTCCTGTTAACCCTATTTAGCGGCTGAGTTACTGAAATGGTCAATTTTCCAACATTGCTTTAGTGGATTATTAGAATGTCCTAGCAACATTGTAGCAATTCTGTAATATGTACAATTTTTAACAAGGCACTTGCAAGTAACAATGTGCGTTGGGCTTTCTTCACTTTGCATGCTATAGCAGTATGATTTTGAGTGCATTGTTTGTGATGTGTTTGAATTTTCGGGATGTGTTAATATGAAGCAGTTTTTCATATAAAAAAACGATACCCCTACCTGAATTTTTATTTGTGAAGGCTGCTTTACTATTACTATTTTTCTGGCTTTATACAGTAAATGAAAGGCAATAAATAAAATGTCAACTGAAAAATACAGATGTGTCAAAATATGCATGTGTATATAAAATTCTGTAATCCATGGCTCTGAAGCTTATCTTTGCCCTGACAAAGAAAGGACAATGGTCTATTGGATAAAATGTTGCATGCTGTGTTCATTTTCACCAACAGAAGTAATCTAAGGTCACCTATTTTTCTTTGCTGTTGTCCTCCTAAACTAAGCAAAGAAGCCTGCATTCCCCAGGAAAAAGTATAGAAGAGAGGAACTTGCTTATACATGGGTCTACTACCTGGTGAGCAATTATATGGAAGGCCGATTTACATACACATATAAACTCAGATGCAGGTGCATATTTAAGGGAAATATTCAAGGGAATAAAAAAAGACATATTGGATAAGAATGACGGGAATACGTGTGTGTTATATAAAACTGACCAGTAGCAGAACTACCAGGGTCGCAAAGGGTCCTGGCATTCTGCCACCGTGGGGTGGGGTAGTCCCTAGACAGCAGGAAGGGGACCCGCTGCAGAACATGTAAAAGGGTCACACTACACTGCTGCAACCCCAAAGTAATGCGTTTTACTGTGTCTCTCTACTCTTCCTCCATACTCTGGGACCTTGATTTCCAAATAAATTGCAAATTTAACTTTCATACAAAAAGAGGACTTTAGACCACTGAACAACAGTCCAGTCCTTTCTCCTTCACCCAGGTAAGAAGCTTCCGACCTTGTCTCTGGTTCAGGAGTGGCTTGACACAAGGAATGTGACAGTTCTAGCTCATGTCCTGGATACGTCTGTATGGTGGTGGCTCTTGAAGCACTGACAACAGCCGTAGTCTACTCCTTGTGAATCTCCCCCAAATTCTTGAAGGGCCTTTGCTTCACAATCCTCTCAAGGCTGCGGTTATCCCTGTTGCTTGTTCACCTTTTTCTACCACACTTTTTCCTTCCACACAACTTTCCATTAATATGTTTGGATACAGCACTCTGTGAACAGCCAGCTTCTTTAGCAATAACCTTTTGTGACTTACCCTCTTTGTTGAGGGGGTCAATGACTGTCTTCTGGACAACGGTCAAGTCATCAATCTTCCCCATGATTGTGTAACCTACTGAACCAGACTGACAGAACATCGAAATGCTCAGGAAACCTTTACAGGTGGTTTGGGTTAATTAGTTGATTAGAGTGTAACACCATGAGTATACAGTATTGAACTTTTTCACAATATTCTAATTTTCTGAGATACTGAATCTTGGGTTTTCACTAGCTGTAAGCCATAATCATCAAAAATTGGCCCCCGTTCACAACGGGTCGATATGTCAAATCGCATGCCAAATTGGAGCCTATTGCCAGCAACGTCACTGTCCTTTGTGGCACCACACCGATTCCCAAAAAAAGTTCCTGCACTACTTTTGGCGACTTCGGGGGCGATTTCAATAGACATCTGTACATGAACCCGCACAGATGTCTGTCAAATCACCCCCCGAACGCGCACGATTTTAAGCCCGCCCTCAGTGTGAACGAGGGAAAAAAGAAAGAGAAGCTTGAAATGTATCACTCTGTATGTAATGAATCTATATAATATATGAGTTTCACTTTTGAATTGAATTACTAAAATAAATTAACTTTTTCATGATATTCAAATTTTTGGAGACGCACCTGTACTTATAAGCTAGTAATTGGTTTTTCTTGGCTAGTGGTATCTATTCTTATAATGGTGGTTCATCTTTTTAAACACATTTTTTTTAATTATTATTATTATTTTCATATTAACAGAATTACTCAGAAGATGAGCACAACTTATCTCTCTCTCTCTCTCTCTCTTTACAAAAGGAAACACATTGAGTAGTAATTTTTTCACAGCCTGCACCTTCTTATAAGAAAGCCCAGCATGTTGTGCTGTCTGGGTGTCATCTATGCACCCTGTAGGAAATGTTTGTTTGAAAAAATATATATATATATACAAATAATTGAAAGATATAAAAATATGTTTATAAATTTGTACACTTTTAAAAGAAAAAAAAAGCCTTTATAACTTAATTTTAAGCATGCCTGTTTGTTTAATGGGTAATAATTTAGATCCAGTTAAGGACTTTTGATGTAAAGTCATGTTTATTTGTGTTATAAAATGTAGTGTGGTGGTGCCAGTTGAGTCCCAGTATCAAAGATTTTATATGACTGGGATCTGTTGTCTGTGGGCACCTTTTGTATTCAATAAAATCATTTTGGTACATACTTATGGGGTTGATTTACTAAAGGCAAATAGGCTGTTCACTTTTCAGGGATAGTTGCATATTGCAAGAGAATTGTCTCCAGAGCTTAGTCAATGTGATGAATTTTCACTTTCCAAAACAACATACATTTTTCTTGCACAGGAGTGGATGATACCCGTCATTCACTAAGTTCTGGGAAAAGTCAATTTGCCTTTAGTAAATCAATCCCATTACACTTAAACTTCTATGCATCTTCTTGATGTTTTCTTGTGTAAAAGCATCAGAGAAAACGAAGGTATAAATTGTGTTGGTCTAAAGTGATGTAGAGCTTATGCTAATGACCATCTGAAAGCTTCTGTACATGGAGCAGCCAGATCAGTGTTTTATATTTCAGTTAAAGTTGCCAACACCGATTGATATATTAATGAGCTCGGTAAGCACCAAAAGTTCAGCAAGCAGCATCTAAGTTGCATCCATTGTCTAGCAACATTTACCGGTAATTGATTGTCGATTAGTTCACTGTAAAGATTAAATGTCTATGACTTCCTTGGTTATATTTCTAAGGTTTGAGGTATATTGAGGCCTTTTTCACACTGGCGCTTAAACATGTGCTGCGTATAGACAAATAAAAAAATAAATACAGAAATCTGAGTTGCCGGTCAATATTTAAAGGAGTTGTAAAGTCTCTAGGTTGTTCACCTTAATGCATTCTATGCATTAAGGTGAAAAACCTTCTGTGCTGCAGCAGCCCCCCAGAGCCCCCCTTTTTCTTACCTGAGCCCGATCATTCCAGCGACGAGGACGAGCCCAGCAGCTCCAGCTGCTGTCTCGGGTTCTCATTGAATAGATTGATAGCAGCAGGAGCCATTGGTTTCCACTGCTGTCAATCAAACCCAGTGACATGGAAGCTGGGGGCGGGGTCAAGTCCTGCTGTCTGTGTTAATGGGCTCAGCAGCAGGACTCGGGAGCATGCCTCCACGAGCCCCCCCATGGAAAATGGCTCTCCGTGGGGGCACCCGATGAAGGGGAGGAGCAAGGAGTGCCACCGGGGGACCCCAGAAAAGGAGGATCGGGGCCGCTCTGTGTAAAACCCTTGCACAGAGCAGGTAGGTATAACAGGTTTTTTATAAAAAAAAAAAAAAAAAACTTTTACAATCATTTTAACATCTATACACACACATATATGCGTGTTGGTGTACAAAATATTCATTTGATGAGGTTAAAATTCCATTCCGAGAACTATCATTTATTTTACTTGTGTATGCGCAAGTATGCACATATACACACAAAATAAGCACAAGAAATTTTGTCCAGGAATACTGATATTCAGACAACAGTACTGCAAGTACCCTTAGGGAAGCGATCCATGTTGATCTATATTTCAGAGGTGGCTGAGCTGTACGTTGCTAATGTTTAGGATGTAATAATGCCACCTCCTGAATACCTGTTTTTTTTCTGATCCCAATGGGGATTGTACATTGCCACTGTGTGCCAAGCGTTTGGCAATACATTGCTGCACTGTCCTATTGATTTTAAAAACATGGTTCACGTTATTCAAAAAACCTGCCTATGCAGGTAAGGGGCGCCTGTAGATAAAAACAAACAGTGCAGCTTTGACCAAAGTTGAATAATGCTCTCGATATAGGTGTAGGCCATTTGTGTACCTCCTAAAATCTGACTAAAAAACTCCCAGAAATCACATCATCTCACCCTGCCTCATTTCTAGGATGTTGCTAAGAGACTCCTAGCTCTTACTGTTTACCTCCACCATTACAGGAGCAAGCTATGAAATGCTGAGCTCAGAGCTACTGGGTCAGGGGAGAGAAAGCACATGTAAGAGGGTTTAAATCAGAGAAGAGTTCACTCCTGTGATAATTGTCATCGATTTGGGGGGTGGGTGGGATAAAACACGGATCAACTGCCTCTTTTTACCACCCCTTGGCTGACTGTGTGAACTGAGCCTAATGATGGCTGTGTAACATGGGGGGCCATTAGCTCTCATGTTAGATGCATTTGTCAGTGATTCAAGCCAGTCAGGCACTATATTTTAGGGCACGGTAGCCCATTTTTATTAAAAAGACAAATAAAAGTCTGTAACATAAAGGTTTCCCACGCAGGGGTTCTTCTCCAGCAAATACACACAATGGAAAAGCCTACTACACTAGCCTACCTGGCTCTCTCTTTAGCAGTATCCCTTCTTTTTATGCTGGTCAGAAAAAAAGAAATAAAACAGGAGGGAGCACCGACCTAGTGCATTACCACTTACAGGTTTATTAAAATATGAATAAAAAGCCAATAGTCCTACTCACAGACAGAGCTTAAGTACAAGCTTATCGGACAAAATGGCTGGAAATCTTGGCATCCACCGACAGGACTTGACAACAGAGAGGGTCGGACAATACCCCAAAACATCCAGATGGCTGACGCGTTTCAGGGGCACATCCCTTTCATCAGAGCCTAAGTGGACCACCATTAAGTGGTAATGCACTAGGTCGGTGCGTCCTCCTGTTTTCTTTCTTTTTTCTAGCCATATGAACACCCATTGTTCTGAGGAGGGCTGCAAGATCCTAGACTTTGCCTCTAGGCAGAACCACACCACCTGTGTTTTTGACGATACACCGAGAGCGCAGGAGATTTTTGGCTTCTTTATGCTGGTCACCCAGACCACAGGATTCTTCATTGTGGACGGCTTTACTTTAGCGCCCACAGCTCCGATCTGGCCTTAGTGCTCAGGCCGTTTACTGCTTCTTGCAGTCACATACGTTCTGGCTGCCTCCTGCAGCCCCTCTGACTCCTAGAGACCTCTTGTCACTCTTGGTGTGGAGCAGTCTCCAACTGGGAGCTATGAGGTATTTATTCCCATACCCTCATTATAAGGGCTGAGCTCACACCTTGCTGGTCATCTACAATATCTGGACACAGGGTTGGAGATCCCGTCCCACCCAAGAAACAATGGAATCTCCAAACTACAGAGCCCCATGCCGGAATGCCAAAACCTGGAGTAATCTGTGAAAGCAGTTTTCTGCAGTCTTGCACCCAAGCCAATGTGTACACCCTGTGTCCCCCAACTACCAATTTTACAGTGACAGCATCTCCTACTGTCAGCTCTAGGGTGGAGTACAAAACATTGTTCTTGGTATACACTGTCCTTTCTAGTGTAAAGGGTCCTTGAAGAAAATGGTGTATCTGTTTGATTGAACATTTCATAACAAAACATATGCAGTTTTGCATTCCCTATTGCTAGAGGCATGTTATTTTCCAGACTCCTCCTATCCCTGCAGTATTGAGATGTTTTTGTGTATTAAAGAGAAATGTGTTTTGATTTTGGCACATGCAGGATGCTTCCCAAAACAATATTCATAATTTGTACAGGAAGCTGTAAGCATGCTGGTTTGCAATATGTTAGGAGATTTCAGGCAGTGAGGAGATATATGCTTGCAATATGAGGATGGGTTATGTGATCTAGCAGACATCCTACCTTTGCTGGCCCTGATAAATACCTTTCTGTATAATAAGTAATCTAGTTTTATGATCATGTGCCTGAAATTGACATTTATTGATAAACAAATAAATATTAATATTGCCAGCTATTAAAGGACAGTAAGTACAATGCATGTTGCTGGTGCATTATGAGAAGAAGTATTTAGGGCAGCATTAGTTTATGCCAAACTAAAACAGAATTTCTTTCCCACCAGGTGGTGGAGCTGTTACTAATGCAAACTATAATTGCCAACCTAATAATTCCTATACAGTATATAATCGGAATTAAAGGGATTGTACTAAGATATTCTATATGATATTGTCACACATACTGTAGGGACACATCTACTCCAATATTTATTACCTTAATAAAGAATTTTAGGCAAATGTAAAATACCTCTATTATAATCCATATTGTTGTTAATTAAAAAAAAAAAAATGCAAAACTTTTTTTTTATCTGTACTTTGGTTGATTACATTTAAACCTTTTTTTTCCTAAAGCAACTCATGGTGCCCTACTTGCCATTTGAAAGTATAAATCGGGTCAACAGTCGAAGTTTACATGTGAGCAGAGGTAGAAAAGAGCTGGAACAAGGGAATGCTTAAAGTGATTTTAAACGATCACAAACAAAACAAACCATTCCGTTTAAAATAGAAATGAAAGGCATAGATATAAAAAAAAAAACATTATAAATACCCTTTTTCCCTTTTTTAAAAGTGATCACATTCCTCGGTTCTCAACTGCATAAGAGCTGGGGGATGAGAAGCAGTAGTACACTGAGCTTCCCAGTGATTGGTTGTGCAGTGGGGGCATGTCAGGACAAGTTTGATCATTGGAAGAGAGCACACTGAGTTCCCAGCATAGCTAGGAAACTGAACACGATGTGCTGTCCTGCTTAGTGTGGTCAGTTTTTAATAGGAAAGCAAAGGGACTGCCAGGAACACCATTACAAAGAGAACAGGATGGTTTCTCATACAAGTACTTGTTTGGGTAACAAACACCTTAAAGTGCCTGTAAAGTCAAAACCTTTATCTTGGTTTGGATATAGTTGTATAAAAGACCTATAGGGTTTTTACTGGTATCAGGAGCTCCTATGCAGGTGGTGGAGAAAACTCTCCAAAAGCAACACAGCAATAAAACCGTTTTTTGTCGATTAGGGGAAGATAAGAAACCCATCGGATCCTTATTTTTGCCTGTGTCTTAGTTATATGTTCTCTCCCTCACTGTCTCACCAGACAGGCCTAGCCTGTCTGGTGAGACATTGACTTTGGTATAACATACACTATAAGGCCCGGTTCACACTGCTGCGCTGTGAATTTGTTCAGTTTTTTGTCCTGTGTGAGGTGCGAATTTACCGCGATTTTACCGCGATTTTCAGGAGTTGGACATAGCTGCGATTAATGTTCTAGCCAATAAAATCATAATGTAAAAAAAAAAGGTGTTGACTTCCTGTGTACTTCCTGTTTTTTGTGGAGAGTAGTGTGGTGAAATTCGCACATATGTGAACCATCAATGCGATTCCAGAACGATTTACATTGATGTCTATGGAGACTAAATTCGCAACGCAACGCTGTAAACTCGCACAAGACCCTTTTTTTTATCGCATCACATTCGTAGAGGAATAGCAATGCATGTATGTGAATGACTGTCATTGAAAACAATGACTTTATGGATGACATGCGTTTTGACGCATCACATTCGATATGAACTCGCATCAGTGTGAACCGGGCCTCATGTTTCAGGTACTGGGAATGCATGCTTACAGAGTTTAGACCTAGAGTCATAGATGTAACTATACAGAGAATTCTGCAGCTCGGAAAATAATATTTTCAGTGATTAAATATTTAGAGTCATTGTTATGCTTGCCTGAAGATAATTTTTTTATTGTATACTCTTACGTGCATACCGTTCCATAGTTTGCTGTTTGTACTTCATAAAGAGATTTGTAGACTCTCCTGCCAGTGGTTGTCTGTATGGTAAATAATACAGTCAGCAACCCTGTTAAATGGCTGCTGAATTGGGATTATTCAATTAGCCATGTAGCGAGACTATTGTTTCAATAATGCCTGGTACACACTACTAGTTTCTTTCGTTCAACCCAGCGGGTTGTACAGTGATCTCTCCCACTGAGCTGTTGAACTCCGATCAGTGTTCTCCGCCATTGGCTTGGAGCGCTGATCGAGAGTCGGTCGGCTTGTGGTTTTACAGCATGCTCGTCCAACAGAAGCAAGCCAAACTGCCAGCTTCTGTGGGACCAAGTGCCTTACACACAGGCTGGATGTTGGCCCGTTTTTATTGAACCGACCGATGTTGCCCGTCATTCGGCCTTGTGTACGGGGCTTAAAGAGGAAGTAAACTTCCTCTGCAAACTTTTACTTATAGGTAAGCCTGTCATAAGGCTTACCTATAGGTATTGAAAATATCTCCTAAACCTGTTTTCCAGTCCATGCAGCCAGTGACATCACTGGCGCATGTGCCGTTGCTTCCGGGCCTTTGCCGTGAACGGTGGCTGCCGCGCGCATGCATGGGAGTGACAGCATTGTGGCTGCGATCCTGAAAGAAGCAATGCATACTAGCCCATTATGCCTTTGTCTTGCAGGTCTTTTTTTTTGTGAATTTTTGTTCTGAGGTTTACAACCTCTTTAGTCTGAGCAGAATGAAAGGAATTACTAAGCAGGAAGCAGTCTTCATATGTAATAAACAAATACATATAGCTGTTCCTATGTATGTAAATATTTACAAGTATACCCAGAAACATGGGGTTTAAAGCGGATTATTATGATTATTTATGTTAAATTGATCACATTTATGTATACATGTAAAAAGGGAAAATTATACTGTGGACTCTCTGTAAAGGGGAAACTGTTGACAAACCAATGTACAGTAGCTATTAGGCAGAATTCACTCTCCTAAGGCCTAGCTGCACAGTTAAAATAAATGTTTTTGTGATAGGCTATGATCAATATAAATCCTTGCTTCCTTTTTTTATTTGGTTCTCCACCTTAAGCTCTTTAATAAAATAATGTGTGAATATTTGGATTATTTTATTTATATTTTCTAAACATTTTCTTACAGTATTGAATTCTTAAAAAAAATTGCAATGCACTTCCTATGCCTATGCATTTGACGCTGTTTTCTGTATATCTGCAAGGTGGTATCATCTGTGGTACTTTTGCCTCTGACTGCTAGTCCCATGAGATTTGGAGTGAAATTTTGTGATGTCACTCCTATGTTGTTCACTGTTCTGCTTTCTGAAGAGGAAGCTGTACCTGAGAACCTACAGTACAAGAATCTATCTGCTTCATCAATTTTGTGTATCTGTGTTTTCTTCATCTACATTACTGCTTCCTGAATAGTGCTCCACCAGTCATCAGATCACCAGTCACCATGAGAAGGCAAAGCCCTGCGTCCCTGCAATGCAGAAAAAGCCATAGTAAGTCAGTAATGATGAAATGATCAACTGCAAGGAGACCATAGGCAATCCCGGTGACCAGTCCTTTGTCATCTACTTGCCTTATTGTCTGGACACATCGTCCACATTTCAGGTACAATATAATGGTTATAGTTTGTCCCAACCCTTGTCACTGGATTGTTTGATGTTTATGTAGCATTTATTTGAAAAACCATGGACCAATTACACTGCTACTCCAGTGATTTCAGATTGCTTCTGGGTTCTGTGCCGAGCGGCCAGCCCGATGCATTGTGAATACAGGAGGTTGGCCACTCTCATTCAGAGAAAGCTTTGCATTTTGGAGCTCTTGCGATTCTGTGTGGATGAGCTGGAAAATTCTCTCTGGAAATTCTCACACCTGGGGCTTATCTTATTGCACATGAGGCAGGTGCTGTAGCTAGCATGCGGGTCAGCTGAGCTTCCCTGCAAGAAACAATTAGATTGTATGCCTTTTGAGATTGAACGCCTTTTTTGGCAATGCTCTGTATAGGTTTAGCCCAAAAAAATTACAGGAGGAAAGAGTGCTCTCATTTCGAATGAAGTGGCAGAGGCCTTCAGACTCAAAGGTATCTTCTGTTTGAACCAAGAACAATTACTTTCATTGTTTTCAGATTTTGTGGGCGAAACAGAATACTTCCTTTTGGAAATGTCCTTGAGCCCCAAACTCATCCAGATAGACAACAAACGTTCCTTCTAATGAGGGAACGTCCCCACTTCTGTAAGTGAAGAGACACTTGGCAGCCTTTGCAACCTTATAGACCCGAGACATCTCTGATGTGTGGGTTAAAAACAATTGCCCAGAGGCTACAAGCTGGAGCTTTTCATCTTGCCTTATGCTTTCGAAAAAGCACCTACCACTTGCTCTAAGGGTGTCACTGTCCCTGTTCCATAACCAGAAAGTTTTCATGGTTACTATTCGAGCCTGTTCATGGTGCCCATGCCACATGGCAATGTGCGGCTCATTCTGCATCTGACGTGCTTTTACAAGTTCTTGTATGTTGTGATATTGTGGGGCTTCACTCAAGTTGAAGTGCTTTCCAGTGAGATCAGGCCCACCAAGATATACTGTTCCAGGGCTTGTTGGCCCTTTTATTTACAAATAAATTAAAAGTTTAAATCAAACACAATAAGAAAGGTTACTATGGCAGCAGTGTTCAGCATTCCTCTCTCAATGCTAAGAAAAAGAAACACTCAATACGTTGCTAAGTACTTTTTTCTTTCATTTCCCATTATTTTTTGCTGTTGCTAGTATTGTCTATTGTGCATATTATCTTTGCAGTTAATGTTTTTGCTTGCTCCATTTTCCCTTTCTTTTAAATTATATAAAATGCTTAAGCCTTATCTCTGATGCACTAAACCTGAACTTAAAGAATTCCTGTCTCCTAGATTTGAACCACTGTTATGTCCCTGTCTGACATGGCAGCATGCATTACAGGTTTTTCTTAAAAGTCAGAATTTTTGTAACAGATACTGTGTACAATGAGTGTTTCCACTGTCTTAAAAAAACACATGGGTGGCCCCTATTGTGTGTAGAGGGTTAACTCAGGAGTTAGCTAACCCCAGTGACCTTCATTCCCAGTCTGTTGGCACTTGAATTCTTATATGTGGGCTGACAAACCTCTTAACGGGGTGAGGCTGAGGGTGCCATTTTCACATACTGGTGTCAGTGGCGGTATAGTGACCCATGGTTTGTTGCATGTTGGTAGTAGCAGCTAGGATCTGAAACTGTTGACACATATTGGTCAACAATTGCCAAATAGTGTGCTTTCTTTTCAGAGATTGTTGTTTTTAACATTTTGTTAATGGTTTGTGTTTCAGTACAGCTGGGAGGGTATACCCTAAAAGATTGTCCTGAAAATGTAAAGTGGTTCTAAAGGCTGTTTTTTGCCTGAATGTGCTCCCTGCATTAAGGTAAAAAAAAAAACTCACTAACCGTTTCCCTCTCATCCCTAAACACTTACCTGAGTCCTCTCATGATCCAGCACTGTCCCCAGCTGCAGCAGCTGTTGCTCTCTCATATAGTTACATAGTAGATGAGGTTAAAAAATACACAAGATCAGCAAGTCCAACCGATTTGTGTGATTATAGGTCAGTATTACATTGTATATCCCTGTATGTTGCGGTCATTCAGGTGCTTATCTAATCGTTTTTTGAAACTATCAATGTCCTCGCTGAAACCACCGCCTGTGGAGGGGAATTCCACATCCTTGCCGCTCCTACAGTAAAGAACCCTCTGTGCAATTTAAGGTTAAACCTCTTTTCTTCCAATTTTAGTGAGTGGCCTAGTCTCAATGGAGACTCTGAGAGCAGCGGAAGCCATTGGCCCCTGCTGCTGTCAATCAAATCTTGTGATGAAGGGGCATGGCTGAGCTGCGCTATGTGCGTCTTTGGACGCACACAGCATGGTTCAAGAGTGCGCCTGCACGGGTCCTCCGAAGCACATGGCTTGCTGAATGGGCACCAACAGAAAATGAGAAACAGGCAGAGTCGGCAGGGGACTTCGCAATATCAGGAAGGGACTAACGCAATATCATTGTACAGAGCATGGAAGTTTAACGTCTTTTTTATTTTAGCCAAAAAATAAACTTTAATATCACTTAAACTGTTAGAGCAAATAAAAAGATATCTTGGGCAAATTCAAGTGTGTTGCTAGTAATTCTATGAAATGAAAAGTGAACCCTTTGTTGGTAGCGATCAACAACAAGTCTGCCTTTTTGCTTTTTTTACGGTCATAATGAATCTGCCCATAGGGGAACTTCACTCTCCCAATCAACATTGACTATTTGTAATCCTCATGCTGCTAGCATTAGTAAATAGATAGAAAAGTATATCATGTTTACTTGTTTTAAACTTTTTTTTACATTTCTTCAGTTACTTCCTAGTTTCTTGCCTAGGCAAATGATGTCATACATCCCAGGAGTCTTCAGGAGGGGAGGGGTTTTCTCAGCTAAGCACACACTCCTGCATGCATGCTGGAGCTAACGGCAGATGTATTCCAGGGAGTTTGCTGTGAATATTGAAAATTAGTTAAATAGTGTTTTTGCTTTGTGGTGCTCAGATGCTGTGAATATTCGCTTTGAAGCTGCAGTCTGTGTTTGAACAATTCATTTTGCTTAGTATGCTAAATAAAATTCCCTTATTGTTCCTAATAGTATGTATCATTAACCTATAATAATTTCAGGTCCTGCTTAATAAGGATTTATGCTATGGGCTTATTATTAGAGGAATACCCTTGTTGAACAGATCCCCTATGAAATAAAGACGGGAAGACGGTGGAGTACTAACTGATGCCTAGTAGTAATGTGTGTTCACTAAAAATGGAATATCTTGTATAGAATATTGATGAGGCCAGAAGCAGACTGCAAATTAATATTGCTGGACTGGTGAAATCATGACACATTAGTGGACAAACACAAAGGGTGTTATTTTTCTTCAAATAAACCAAAAATTCTTGTTATTTTTATTACTTTTAAATTATTAATATTTTTAAATGATTTTATATATAAAGCTAACATTTTATAATAAAACTAAAGTGATGAATGCAAACCTGAGCTTTGCCCATGCAGGCAAACTGAAAGGTTATATTTATGCTTATCCTCTCAGCAGGACAAATCTCTTTTTCTTCCCTCCTCCGCCACTCCATTCATCCACCAGTAGCAAAAGAAATACCCAGTACTTCCAGTTATGGGGCCAAATGTAGCTCACGTACCTTAGATCTCATGTGGCATCACTGGTGCTTGCTGATTGGACCAGTGCTGTCACATGGGGAAAGCAAGAGAGTCCTAAGCACTACAATCTTTTCTTTTTTTTGCACGTGTATCAGGTGAATACTTTCCTACTAGTTAATGTGTGCATGGGGATGCATCACAGCTAGGTAATGCACTTACCTGTACAATTTGAGTAACAGACCATGGAACAACTGAGTGTTTGGAAGTGATAGAAGTATATATGCCAGAGACACATGAAGCCATGCCTGTACAAGTGTCAGAAGATGTGCTGCATATGTGAGATGCAGCTCATTGTCTGTATGAATAAGCCCTGTAAGCCATTGAGACTTTAAAATCTTTTTTTTTTTTTCTTTTGTCTCGTTTCCTAAAATAATTTAGCTGGTATGTAGTCAGTTTAGTAACCAGTTCCAAATTAATAGCAGGGATCCTGTTGTAAAAAGGTTTGATAAGATTGTGTGCATGGCATATATTTATAACATGTTTATTTGGGAAAGTGATTCTTTTATTGTTATCAAACAGAAGAGATGTTTAAAAAAAATAATTTACTGATATTAATGTTTTATTTTACAATTTAGATTTTTTAAATGTAGCAAATGCAAGATGTGCTTTTTGTTCATACAGTTAATATACAAATTTAAAGTATATTGAAGCTCCTGAATATGCATGCGTTTAAACCCAGTGCCAAACCATATAGAGTTAAATTCCAAGGATCAGCTTGTGAATTGAATGCTGTTCATGTTGCTTTATATCTATTGACTTAAATGTGTGGGAACATGTGATCGTGGTCCTTTTTACATTCATGCTGGGTCAGCTTCTGTCTGGAAAGTGTCCTATTGTCACCATGTCATGGCATCTCAAGATTTGTGACCTTTGCACCATATAGATTGTTGGCAGTCCAAGTGGTATTTCTTCAGAGTGGGCTACATTTGTGCCCCCACTAGGGGGTACCAAAGACTTTTGGACAAAGATGTTGTTTAAAAAGCTTTAAAGACACATAACATTTTTTTTAATCTATTTTTTTCCATAAATACTATGGACCGCCAGATGTCGCAAAGCAGTCACTGATAAAGCTTTTCCCTTACAAAATGTGGCACTTACATGAGTAATACCAGTATTGTGTTTGAAGGGCCGTAACAGGTCAGTGAAATGTCCTTCAAACATTTGATTTGTGTGTTCCAGAATGGGCAGAATGAAAAGATAAACACATATTTGGCACTGACAGCTCCGCCATTAAGACAACCGATGCAATTGCCTTAGTCGGTGGAATCAATCATATCTCTAATGCCATATTCTAGCAAAAGTCCTGCTTTGTCTTCCACATTAATTCAGTAATTGAATGTAGAACTAGTATTCCTGGCAAGAACGGTATACCAAATTATTGACTCAAATGACATTTCCTATGTCTATCTGCATTTTATAGCAAAAGAAAAAAAAAGGGATTTTGGGAACAATTTACCGGTCCACGATATTCAGTAATATCTGAATTGATTGAGTTTGTAAATGCATTTATTACAATCTTTAAAAAAAAAATCTCTTATTTGATACCAAAACAGTATAACTTTTCAATAGGGTTGATGATACATCATAAAAATGCCATATTAAATATAGAATTGTAAAACATAACGTTTTGTTTAATAAACAAATAATATTATGTATCTAACTCTGCATTGTAATGATTTGTGCAAAAATGCTGGTAAACCTTGAAGAAGTAAAGAAAGTGGCAACCTGGTTTGGGGCACATTTGCAGTAACTAAATGTTAATGAGCCCATGTTGACCATTCAAATATTCTTTCCAGTACAAATTAGAAGAAACAAAAACACCACCCAAGCCATTGCCATGTGCAACACAACACTTCTTTCCTCCACTTTTAATACACAAGGCACTATGTTTGCTTGCTAAAGGGTTAAAGGGAACAGAATGTTTTCATGTGCAGATCTTAGCAAATTCTTAGTAATTTTAAGTAGTTGAAATGCATTATTCAACAAGTAACCTGCTGTACGTTTGTGTTTAATAGGCTCTTCTTGGATATACAGAAACTGTCAAGATAAAACACAGGACATGCATCATTCTGATTAAATTACGTTTCGTAAAGAAACAGGGACACAATGAATTTTTGATGAAATGGTTTATACCATTGTTTCCTTATATTGATGTTACTTTTCAGGTGTATATAAAAAAAGACTGATATCATAGTTGGCAAGAAATACAATCTCAGCTTATCATATGTGTGCACAGTGCTCTTGCTTTATTTTGCCTGTCCTATACAGTCCCATAGTTGTGTTCTACCATAATAATAATATATGTTAAGGAAATGATGTTCTGCACTAGGACTTTGGCAAATATCAGTAAATTTACTAAAGCTTACCATATAATTTCAGTGGGTTGATAAAATTCATCCCTTATGTTTTTGTCAGTTGAAAGTTTGTATTGTATGTATGTATATTCTATTTAAGGTTCTGGCCTGCCACATTATGCAGACAGAGACATAACCATGACTGTGATATGACTCTGTACATGTCTTGAAGTGACCCTGACACTATAGAAAAAATACCGGCCGAGCCTTTACCAGAAAAAATTGTATACTTACCTGTCCAGTTGGAAGTGACAGAATTCTTCACTCTCTTGCTGAGCTTCGGGATCCACTCCAAACGTTTTTCCCACTTTCCCTACATTGTTACAGGAAACAGTAGTGATGTGGCAACTGATGGGAGGAACCTTGTAGCGTTAAACAGCCGGAACGCCCAGAACTCTGCAAAAGAGCAAAGAATTAAATGCCATTCACAGGGCAGGTAAGTGTACAACGTCTTACGTTACATGCTGACTCATTATGTTAACATAAAGTTAAGTATTTTTAATGATTACAGGAGCGCATTATTATATGATGCGAATTTACAGTTAAAGTATAACTAAAGACAAAACAATTTTTCATTTTGGATCGAATAGAGAGGGATTAGAACACCTGTTTTTATTGCCATCTGTGCTTCCGTTAGGGTGATTTACCATCTCTGCTTATTTTGTTTACTGTTATTATCAAAAGTGAAAGTTAAAGATAATCCACATTTTTGGGTTGTCCCAGAATAGGAATAGAGGGCAAATCTTTCAATCGGGACACTAGTTCTGGTGACCCAAGTGACAACCAGGTATTCTCTCACATTTGAGGGTATTCTCTCACTTCCTGTTTTGGCTATGGGACCGGAAGTGAAAGCTTTCTCTCCACAATGAGAGAAAGATGGAAAACAAACTGACAGGGGTTATAACCCTTCCTTATTTTATTCAAAATAAAAAAAAAGTTTTGTCCTTAGTTCTGCTTTAAATATCAAAGTAATGTGTTTGTACTATTACTAGTACATTATTAATACTAGCGGGAGAATGTAACTGGTACTGGAAATGGGTTTGTATGTTCTTGGGGCTTAGCCTTGTGAATTTTTTAACCATTCTTAAACATAAGACCTTTTTGACAGCTTCTTTATTTGCAACATATTGTTTTGTTTGTACATACAAATGCGGCAATTATTTTCATGATACTGAGTGATTAAATTTCTCATATGAACAAAGAACTAAGATTTAATAAACAATCTTGGAAAAAATGTATAACTTTTATGTCAAATTAGCCTGTACTTTCACCCACTGGCCATAATCAAATTGTTTATCATTGCATCAATAATCACCATTTGATTTGGTTTTCTTCTTTTTTTTTTTTTTTTTGAATAGAGTAATGCCGCGTACACACGATCAGAATTTCTGACAACGAAATCATGTTTTTTTTTTCCGAAGGATGTTGGCTCAAACTTGTCTTGCTTGCCTACACACGGTCGCACAAATGTTGCTCGGAAATTCCGATGGTCAAAAACGCGGGGAAGTACAACACTACGACGAGCCGAGAAAAATGAAGTACAATGATTCCGAGCATGCATTGAATTGATTTCGAGCATGCGTAGCACTTTTTTGCGTCGGAAATGGCTACACACAGTCAGAATTTCCGACAAGAACTTTTCTTGACGGAAAAATTGAGAACCTGCTCTCAAACAATTGTTGTCGGAAATTCCGACAGCAAATATCCAATGGAGCCTACACACGCTCGGAATATCCGACCAAAAGCTCATATCGAACATTTGTTGTCGGAAATTCTGATTGTGTGGCAGGGTTTGAACTATGACTCTGTTGGTGAGAATTCCCCCACTTTTTATCCCTTTGACTGCAGGACAAGAAAATGAGCGGAATAGTGACAGATAGGAACAGAGAGCAAACAAAACATCATAGAAGTTTTAAACTTTACTCACCCTGCAAAAAATTATTTTGTTGCTGTCTGTATCTCAGTTGGAGAGATTAAGCCATGGGGTTGGGGTGAAATGCGTGAGAGCATGGCTGAGGAGGAGCTTTTTACTTTACATAGCATTTTGATCTAGTGGTGTGCGACGTCCTGTAGTAATGTATGCCTACAATGCTTTCCGGAGAGATTTCCCATTTCTTTCCCATACTTTCCAATTATCTCCCCAATGAGGGCACAGATGGTGATAAAAAAAAAAAACATCCCAACCGCTTCCTTAACCACTTGTCCACCGCCCACCGTCAATTGACGGCGGGCGGATGACACTCTTGTTCTGACAGGACGTCATATGACGTCCTGCCTTTAAAACAAACTAGGGGGCGCGCGCGCGCCCGCTGCGTTGCTAGGGACCCGATGCTCGTGCCCGGCGGCCACGATTGCCGCCGGGCACCCGCGATTACCCGGGAACCGAGCAGGAAAGTGGATCTGTGTGTGTAAACACACAGATCCACGTCCTGTGAGGGAGAGGGGACCAAAGGTGTGTCCCTTGTACATAGGGACAACCATCGGTCACCTCCCCCAGTCAGTCCCCTCCCCCCACAGTTAGAACACATTGAGGGAACATATTTAACCCCTTCCCGCCCCCTAGTGGTTAACCCCTTCCCTGACAGTCACATTTATACAGTAATCAATGCATTTTTATAGCAGGGATCGCTGTATAAATGTGAATGGTCCCAAAAATGTGTCAAAAGTGTCCGATGTGTCCGCCGCAATATCGCAGTCACAATAAAAATCGCAGATCGCCACCATTACTAATAAAAAAAAAATGCTATAAATCTATCCCCTATTTTGTAGACGCTATAACTTTTGCCAAACCAATCAATACGCGCTTATTGCGTTTTGTTTTTTTTTTACCAAAAATATGTAGAAGAATACGTATCGGCCTAAACTGAGGAAAATTTTAATTGAAAAAAAAAAAAGGGTATTTATTATAGCAAAAAGTTAAAAATATTGTGTTTTTTTCCAAACTGGACGCTCTTCTTTTGTTTATAGCGCAAAAAATAAAAACCGCAGAGTTGATCAAATACCACCAAAAAAAAAGATCTATTTGTGGGAAAAAAAGGACGCAAATTTCGTTTGGGAGCCACGTCGCACGACCGCGCAATTGTCATTCAAATTGTGACAGCGCTGAAAGCTGAAAAATGGCTTGGGCAGGAAGGGGGTTTTCGTGCACAGTAGGGAAGTGGTTAAACAAAACCATTTTGGCTGGAGTTGAGTTTTATATTGTTTTTGTACTAAGAAGAACATAATGTAATAATATTTGTGACAATTAAATGAAAGAGGTGGGTAATGTAAATAATTCATATTTTTTTTTTAGAAATGAAACAACATCTAGGAAGGAAAGAAGGAAATGTATATGTTACCCATAAGGTGGTTCATTTACTAAAGGCAAATCGAATATTAATTTTGCAAGGAAATTGTCCCCTAGCTTATTGAACGAGATGAAGCTCCGTTGACTTCCATCATCCAATCACATGCAAAAAAAAATAAAAATGTTTTTTTTTTTTTTCTTTACACGTGATTGGGTGCTGTTGGAAAGTGGATTTTCACCACATTTACTAAGCTAAGGGAACATTTCCTTGCAAAGTGGCAATTCCCTTACAGAGTGAACAGCCTGTTTGCTTTTAGTAATCCAAACCCTGTATCAATTACTGTATTAAGGTTTGTGGTATGTTTGCAAAATACTTGCCCAAAAACATAATGCCAACGAAAATGTACTAAAGAAAATTTTCCACAATATTACATATTTAGGTACATCATAGTGCCTTTGAAGGCTGTAAGAAGTTCATTTATCTCTGGAGTGCTTGATATAAATGGAGGAGGGGCATTTTTAACTCTTTACATGTTAATATAACTTAGGTCATAGGTGAAGTCAGCTGTATAAAAAGGGGCATTTAAAAAAAAGACAGTACTTTATTTAGATATTTGTTCAGAAATTGGTTTCTGTTTCACATTGCAGTGAAATGCTTATTAATTGACTAAACTTTTTAAGCCATACATCCATTTTAATTTTTAAAAAGGGAAAGTGTAACTTGACATGTAAGGCAATATATGCTGTTAACTTTTGCAGTGTAAGATTTTATGTCTATTTAACCTTTACTTTAAGTACCAGGTTGCATGATTAACATAAAAACAGATCTGCCTGAAACTCTGTAAATGGTATTGGTATAACGCCATCAATCATTTTTAAATGTTAATGGTGTTAAAGAGCACTGAGAGCATATGTTTGATATTTTTTATACAGTACGTCTCTACGAAGGAAATCTAACAAGGTTAAGCTTTTTTTTTGTTAATTATAATTTATCTTCCAAGTTTTTTCCCTGTACTTTGTGAAATGGTTTTTGTATTGTTCTATAACTCATGAAAAAAAAAAAAAATCTGTGGGTGCCTTAGCTATTAGTAATTTCCAAGTGTGAGCACAAGGGAAAAACATAACTTGTCTTAAATGCAGAAAGTAATGTTGGCCGTTAATTCCCTGTGCTGCTGAAGCCTTAATTCTGGGCCTGGAGCTGTACAGCAGGATACTAGATTCTTGTTATCCTGCTAAAGATAACTAGCTAAATGTGAACAACCTCTGTTTGAAGATTTTGTAATGACATTCATTTAAAATAGAAAAATAACTTAACTATTTCCATGTGTATGTGTGTGTATATGTATATATATATATATATATTACTACATTATGTTCAGTGCTCATAACCCCATTTATGAGAAGGATTACAGTGAACAAGCAGTGGTTTAATGGTTGTAAACTATTGCTCACTCTTCTGTAGTATGTTTGATTTCTGAACATTAATTTAACAATTATTTATTTAGTATATTTTATCTTTTTCCATCTTTAAGAGGGTCTACCAAATCTGGAGGAGTAAAAACCTTCCTAACATACAAAATAATAGATCATATACATCACTAAATAAATGTTATCGACATGTAAGTGAATATATACAGTAGTTTTTTTGGATGCTTTTTTGGCTTTTTGGGAGTTTAATTCCTAAACAGTGCTAGTTCATCTTTTAATTTTGCCTAACAACCTTGCAGTGCACAAATACATTATAAAGATACTGTGACAATTGTGTTTCCAAACATGCCAATAGAAGTACATATCTATGAAGCTTAGAGACTGTACCACCTTTTATATTAGAAAAATAATATATACAATATATTTTCTTCTTTAAAACATGATAAGATGGTACCAGACGCTGAAGGACTTTTATTTATTACTTATTAATTAAAAGCTAATGTATTGTCTACATTTTAATGGCAAGTCAGTTGTAAATATATACATGCTGTATCTTACACAGTTTTTGGCTGTTGGTACAGATTTGTGAAAGCTGATGTAAAACTGAATTGAATTAGATGACATATATCCACTGGTATTTTTACTTCCATAGAACACAAGAATACTGAATACCAGAAAAAGATTTGTAGAATTAGTGTAGACAAGCTGCAAAAACAATGGTTAATGACCCCATAACCTTGGAGACCCTGAAGGTCATTATTCTATTCCCAGATCTCTTGACCAACAATGCTCATCCACAGCCAAAAATAATAACATATTGCATCAAGCTGGTGGGAAAAAATGTTGCTTTTACTAAATACAAATCTCAGATGTATTGAAAGGTTTACTTTGTGTAGGAGACAGCTACAATAAATTGAATGTTATCCTCTACTTTACTTAGTTTACCTATTTTTTTTTTATTTCAATAAGACTTACTGTTACAAATTGAAGTATTGTTCTCTTAAAGTAATTTCATGGTAATATATATATATATATATATATATATATATATATATATATATATATATATATATATATATATATACACTAAGCAAAATTATAAACGCAACACTTTTGTATTTGCCCCTATTTATCATGAGCTGAACTTAAAGATCTACAACTTTTTCTATGTACACAAAAGGCCTATTTCTCTCAAATATTGTTCACAAATCTGTCTAAATCTGTCTTAGTAAGCACTTCTCCTTTGCCGAGATAATCCATTCACCTCACAGGTCTGGCATATCAAGATGCTGATTAGACAGCATGATTATTGCACAGGTGTGCCTTAGGCTGGCCACAATAAAAGGACCACTCTAAAATGTGCAGTTTTACTGTATTGGAAGACAAACCTAGTGCTCATAGGCACAGCATAACCCCTCAGGATTTTTAGGACAGACCAGGTGAGTACCGTATTTATCGGCGTATAACACGCGCCGGCGTATATCACGCACCCCAATTTAAGAGGGAAGTTTCAGGAAAAAAATTATAATTTTAAATAAAGAACTTTGAAGCAAAATAAGGGTAGCTCAGAACTTTTTTTATATTAACATTTATACCACTTACAAGGTAAATATTTAAATAACATAATTTGAAAGTAAAAGCAACTGTTTTAACAAAGAAAATGGGTAAATCCTTCTGGGGCTGAAGTGGTTAAGACCAGTGCACACACTGATGCCTGACAAGGGAGGGCAAAGAGACACAAACTCTACAGGGAGGGGGGCCTGTCAGGTAGTGTGTGTTGTGTGTGTGTCTCTTAGCTCCCCCTCCCCCCCTGTCAGGCAGTGTAATTCATTGTCCCCCACAACCCCCCCACCCCAGCATTATATTTCATTGCTCTCCCCCCTGGGCAGACTCTCTTTTTTTCAATGAGCTTTTTCAAAGAATTTGTACCTGCCGGGTCCAAGCTCTGTCATCCACACGTCAGATTCCTGTCAGCCTCAACTCTCGCAAGCAGTGCAGAGCGTTACCGTGGTTACGCTCTGACAGCCGCGAGAGTTAGACTGTGGCTTCTGTGTGCAGTGCAACAGGAGGATGTCTGCCGTGGAGGTCTGCAATGCCGGGTCTGAGTGTCCCGGGACTCCCAGGTCCCCTGGGCTGTCGGCTGTCTCTGATGGTGTCTGCTCGGCTCAGATCGCACCCCCCAGGACGCTATACAGTATGTACCATTGGGTTTTTTAATGATATCGGCGTATAACACGCACATGCTATTTTCACTCTGTTTTCAGGGTGAAAAAGTGCGGGTTATACGCCGATAAATACGGTATTTAAAAAGTGTTTATTGAAAACATTTGATAGTCTATACAGTAGAAGAATAAAATCAATTGCAGTACAAAAATACAGGCATGAACATAAATGCCCTCTGGTATGAAGGGCTGTTGCACGTAGCTGTAGGAGATGTAGGCGTCATCTCCTACAGCTACGTGCAACAGCCCTTCATACCAGAGGGCATTTATGTTCATGCCTGTATTTTTGTACTGCAATTGATTTTATTCTTCTACTGTATAGACTATCAAATGTTTTCAATAAACAACACTTTTTAAATAATCACCTGGTCTGTCCTAAAAATCCTGAGGGATTATGCTGTGCCTATGAGCACTAGGTTTGTCTTATCGTTCATTGGATTGGCCAGACCAGGCCATACACACACTGTCAATCTTTTATCTTTTAGTATTTTATTGTATTGGGTGGGGGGTAGGGGGGAAAACGAGTCAGTATCTGGTGTGACCACCATTTGTGTCACGCAGTGCAGCACATCTCCTTTGCATAGAGTTGATCAGGTTGTTAATTGTGGCTTGTGGAATGTTGGTCCATTCCTCTTCAATGGCTGTGAAAAGTTGCAGGTTATTGGCAGGAACTAGAACACGCTGTGGTATATGCCGATCCAGAGCATCCCAAACATGCTCAATGGGTGTGACATGTCTGGTGAGTATGCTGGTCATGCAAGAACTGGGATGTTTTTAGCTTCCAGGAATTGTGTATAGATCCTTGCAACATGGGGCCATGCATTATCATGCTGCAACATGAGGTGATGGTCGTGGATGAATGGCACAACAATGGGCCTCAGGATCTCATCACGGTATCTCTGTGCATTCAAAATGCCATCAATAAAATGCACCTGTGTTCGTTGTCCATAGCATACGCCTGCCCATACCATAACCCCACCACCACCACGGGCCACTTGATCCACAACGTTTACATCAGCAAACCGCTCACCCACATGATGCCATGCATGCTGTCTGCCATCTGCACTGTACAGTAAAAAACGGGATTCATCCGTGAATAGAACACCTCTCCAAAGTGTCGGACGTCATCGAATGTGAGCATTTGCCCACTCAAGTCGGTTACGACGATGAACTGCAGTCAGGTGGAGACCCCGATGAGGATGACGAGCATGCAGATGAACTTCCCTGAGACGGTTTCTGACAGTTTGTGCAGAAATTGTTTGGTTATGCAAACTGATTGTTGCAGCAGCTGTCCGGGTGGCTGGTCTCAGACAATCTTGGAGGTGAAGATGCTGGATGTGGAGGTCTTGAGCTGGTATGGTTGCACATGGTTTGCGGTTGAGGCCGGTTGGATGTACTGCCAAATTCTCTGGAACACCTTTGGAGACGGCTTATTGTAGAGAAATTAACATTCAATTCAAGGGCAACAGCTCTGGTGGATATTCCTGCAGTCGGCATGCCAATTGCACGCTCCCTCAAAACTTGCGACATCTGTGGCATTGTGCTGTGTGATAAAACTGCACATTTTAGAGTGGCCTTTAAGGCCCCTTTCACACTGGGGCGGTTTGCAGGCTCTATTTTGCTAAAAATAGCGCCTGCAAACCGAGCCTAAACAGCGGCTCCTTTCTCTCCAATGTGAAAGCTCTGAGGGCTTTCACACTGGAGCGGTGCGCTAGCAGGACGGTAAAAAAAGTCCTGCTAGCCGCATCTTTGGAGCGGTGAGAGGAGCGGTGTGTTTACCGCTCCTCCACCGCTCCTTCCCATTGAAATGCATGGGATACCGCGGTAATACCGCCCGCAAACCGCGGCTGTAGCCGCGGTTTGCGGGTGGTATTAACCCTTTATTGGCCGCTAGCGGGGGTTAAAACTGCACCGCTAGCGGCCGAATAGCTCAACAATCCCGACGGTATAGCGCCGCTAAAAATAGCGGCGCTATACTGCCACCGCCCCCCACCGCCCCAGTGTGAAACCAGCCTTATTGTGGCCAGCCTAAGGCACACCTGTGCAATAATCAAGCTGTCTAATCAGCATTTGGATATGCCACACCTGTGAGGTGGATGGATTATCATGGCAAAGGAGAAGTGCCCACTAACACAGATTTAGGCAGATTTGTGAACAATATTTGAGAGAAATAGGGCTTTTGTGTACATAGAAAAAGTCGTAGATCTTTAAGTTCAGCTCATGATAAAAAGGGGCAAACACAAAAGTGTTGCAGTTATAATTTTGCTCAGTGTAGTTACAAATTGGTTTAAAAATAATTATTCATATGTTTTAAAGCGGACCGTCATCCTCTCAATCGACATTACTATTTTTAATCCGTATCTATTTGTAAATAGATAGGAAAGTATATCATATTTGGTTGTTTTAAACTTTTTTTTTTTTGATTTTTTTAAGTTACTTTCTGGTTTCCAGACCTAGCCAAATGTCATACATCCCAGGAGTCTTCAGGAAGAGAGGTGGGGAGGAAAGGTTTTCTCAGCTAAGCCCACCCTCCTGCCTGCATGCCTGAACTAAGGGCAGATGGATTCCAGGAAGTAAATGCTACATGAGTCATCTGCTCTTACTCAAGATGGCCATAGCCAGAAATGCTAGGGGGGGGGGAGGAGGGGGGCTTTAAATTGATTTCTCAGCAAAATAAAGCATGCAAATATGGATCGAAGGATGAGTTTGCTTTGATTATTAATTAATTAATTAAATAAACAATGATTTTAGTGTGTGGTGCTCAGATGCAGTGTAGTTCCACTTTAATTATTTTGTTAAGTCTGAAATAGTTCAGTTTACAGAAGGCATGGCGAGCTACTTTATTTTAAATATAATTTTGAATAAGGCCCCAATAGGGTTTGAAAATCCTTCATTGTACAATAACATAAGGAAAATAGGTTGAGCATTTCTGAAATGTGTTTTTGTGTTTATATTATACTTAAAATGTTGTATGCTGAAAAAATCCTCAAATTATATACTGCTTAAAAAAATGATATATATATATATATATATATATATATATATATATACTGGTATATATATAAAATCATGTTTGCAGTTTAGTTATTGTCTTCTTCTAGGTGGAACTGATGTGCACTGTATTTTGAGTTTGATAATTACCATGTTACCTGTAATCTCCCCATTTTTAGTTCTCCCCACAGTTTATGCCATTTTAGGTCCAGGTTCGGTTTCAACGGATGCTATAACAGTCTGAAAAGTAATCCAACTTTGTCCAAACTTGGTGAAACAAATGCAAGTCTGTTTTTGGAACTTGAATTTTTTTCACAATTTCTGAGTAACTAAAATACAGAACTTAAAAAAATTAAGAATCAAACTTGATTGTTAAACTATAGAGAAACTTGTTAAGCTTGAAAATACCCCTAAAACCAAGTGACTAAAATGTTACTCTGATTAGAAGGTTTTCTTGCAAAGAAGATGGTAAACACTCTTCTTCTACCCTTGCACTACTATGTCCTGTAGTCAAATAGGGGCAGTTTTGTACACTTCTGTGCTTCACTGTGTGATTGCTGCTGGTCCAAGGGTCACTTACTCCCCACCCTCTCCAGCAGCATATACTCATCTTTTCTTAATCTCAAGCTACTCCATTCAGCCACAGGGACAGTGAAGGCAAAGCCCTGTGTAAGTTCCAAACTGACTTGTTGAAGCTTACACAGGGCTACAGATTACTTCTCCATCCCCATGGGACAGCAATGGGCCAAACCCAAGGCAGTGCTGAGTCTTTTATCTGGCATCCAGCTGCTAAACTTTGCACTGGGGGAGTGAAGATAAGGTTGGGTATATGAGCTTGGGAAGTTTAATGACAAAAGAAAAAGCTGCTTTAAACTTTTTCTCAGATTGTTTGTTTCGTTTTCTGACTGTTTTACGGAAACTTTTTTATGAGAATCAGGGGAATAACATAGTGATAGTAAAAAAATAAAAAGTTTAGGTGCATTGTGAGTAACTGGAAGACATCTTGATATTCATATAATTCTCCTGAAAATCATAGTTATTCCATGTAATCTTACATTAATAGGTTACTTTAAAGTTGGATTAGACTGCTATAGAAAACACAGTTAATTCCAGAAAAGTGTTAATTAAAAATTCATTCATTTTATTTTTTATGTTACCAGCACAATGTCATGAAATGGTATTCATTTTTGTCAGGTCTGCCAGGAAACTACAACCGCCCCTCCGCTTTCCTGACCGGTAGTCTTGTTATCCCGGTGTCAGGTGGAGGGACGGCTGAGATCTCCCACAGACAGGAAATAAGGAACCACAAAGGAAGGTGCAGATAGCCTAACCACAACCCCCAGCAACAACTCACGGTTAGTAGGCAGAAGACAGGATCCCAGGAGGGAAAAGGACAATCCAGGTAACGTAGTCAGAACAAGCCAGGGAGGGTCGGCAGCAAGGTTAACCAGGTTCAAGGGATAATCCAGGAATCGTAGTCAAGACGAGCCAAGTAGAAAACCAAAAAGCAAGAGCATCCATAAACAGGAACCTATCCTAAGGCACGGACAGGAAGGGGAAGTGGGAATATATAGGGACACTAATGAGAAGACTGCTGACAGCTGGTCCCAGGGTGGAGCAAACATCCCCACTAGTGAAAAAGAACATAACTACGATGCTAACATAAAACCAGTTCACTGGTGGCTCAGGACATAGGAAAACAGTCTATGAACACCAGGCCCTGGGATCAAATCCCAGACACGGCGTAACAGTACCCCCCACACAAAGATGCCCCCAAACCTATTTGGGTTTGGATGGGTGCCTGTCGTGGAAGGACTTGACCAGCCGTGGGGCATGAACATCACGAGCAGGCACCCAAGTCCTCTCTGCAATGGAGTAGCCCTTCCAGTCCACCAGATATTGTAATTGTCTACCCCTATGTCGGGAATCCAGAATTTTGCTAACTTCATACTCTTGATGGTCATCCACAGAGACTGGAGAGGGACGTCTAGAGGGGAGAGAGAATCTATTCTTGACAAAGGGCTTAAGCAAAGATACATGAAATGTATTGGGAATACGAAGATGAGGGGGCAAGCGTAGTTTATAAGCCACAGGGTTGACCTGACAGAGAATGCGAAAAGGTCCTATAAATCTAGGACCTAACTTGGAGGAAGGTTGCAAACATGTTCTTGGTGGACAACCAAACCAGCTGATTAAGACGATAGCGGGGTGCAGGTTTTCTGTGACGATCTGCATACCCCTTGTATCTATGTACAGACTGAAGCAGAACCTTTCTTATGTTTCTCCAGTGCGTAGTCAATCTTGATACCATGTTGGCTGCCGCAGGTACCTCCACCAAGGAAGACTGGAAGGGGAGAACCCTGGGTTGATGCCCAAAGGCAGCTTGGAAAGGGGAACATCTAAGGGAAGAGTGCCACTGCGAATTGTGTGCTAGTTCTGCTAGAGGTAACATCTCGCTCCAGTTGTCATGTTCAGCATTGATATAAGCTCGTAGGTAGATCTCCAAATCTTGATTGACCCTCTCTGTCTGGCCATTAGATTGAGGATGGTATCCAGAGGACAGGGAATTCTTGATCCCCAGATGTTTGCAAATGGCCCTCCAGAACGAGGATATGAATTGAGGGCCTCTATCGCTAACAATAGCAACAGGGATGCCGTGTAAGCGGATGACATTCTCAATAAAGGATAAAGCCAGGCTTGGGGCAGAAGGTAGTGCGGGCATGGGAATGAAGTGGGCCAACTTTGAAAATCGGTCCACTATCACCCAAATTACGGTATTTCCACTGGAGGTGGGCAAGTCCACGATAAAATCCATGCTGATATGAGTCCAGGGAGCACGAGGAACAGGTAACGGTTGAAGTAGACCTTGTGGAACAGAACGATGCATTTTGATGGCAGCACAAACCGAACAGGCTCTAACAAAGGCTATAACATCCTTTTTTAGAGCAGGCCACCAAACCAGGGACTTCAAACGTAGGAAGGTTTGGTTGATACCAGGGTGTCCGGATACCATCTGGCCATGGGCCCACTGTAACACTTCTTTTCGTAATTCTAGGGGAACAAACAAGGTATTGGGTGGAACTGAGAGATTAGAAGGTGCCCGAGACTGTGCGGCCAACAAGTTCCTTTGTAAAGCAGTATCCAGTTGTGCAATAATTCGTTCCGGAGGAACAATATGATCAGGAGGTATTTGCAGATTCTCACAAGGGAATTGCCGAGACAGGGCATCGGCCTTGGTGTTCTTGGTGCCAGGAATGTACGTCACTACAAAGTTGAATCGGGTGAAGAATAACGCCCAGCGGGCTTGTCTGGGATTCAGTCTTTGGGCCTTCTCTAAGTAGATTAGGTTCTTATGGTCAGTTTGAACCACAACAGGAAGTTCCGTACCTTCTAAAAGATGTCTCCATTCGGAAAATGCTAATTTTATAGCTAAAAGTTCTCTATTCCCTATGTCATATTTTTGTTCTGCAGCAGAGAACTTCTTGGAGAAAAAGGCAACCGGATGCAACTTGTTAGAAGTGGGTTCTCGTTGGGATAATACTGCTCCGGCCCCTACTTCGGAGGCATCAACTTCCAAGAAATATTGAGCCGAAGGCTGAGGATGGTGAAGAACAGGAGCAGAGCAAAAAGCAGATTTTAGAAGGTCGAAAGCCTCCAGAGCTTCAGGAGGCCACTGAGAGCATTTGGTCCCTTTTTTTGTGAGGACGGTGATGGGAGCCAAAATTTTGGAGAAATTCTTGATGAATTTGCGGTAGTAGTTACAAAATCCAATAAAACGCTGTATTTCCTTTAAGGTAGAAGGTCTAGGCCATTGTAAGATAGCATCGAGTTTCTTGGAGTCCATCTGGAATCCATTAGATGAAATTATATAACCTAAGAAAGGTATTTCCGATTGTTCAAAAGAGCACTTGGAAGGTTTGGCGTACAGCTTATGATCTCTTAAACGTTGGAGAACAGTGCAAACATGGCCACGGTGAAGCTTTAAGTCTTTAGAGTGAATGAGTATATCATCTAAATAGACAACAACAAAAGAGTCAAGTAGATCCCTGAAAATATCATTCACAAACTCTTGAAATACCGCGGGAGCATTGCAAAGCCCAAAAGGCATCACAAGACACTCATAATGCCCCCTTCTGGTATTAAAAGCTGTCTTCCATTCATCTCCTGCTTTAATTCTAATGAGGTTATATGCAGACCGAAGATCCAATTTGGTAAAGATCTTTGACCCCTGGACACGGTCAAACAGCTCAGTAATTAAGGGCAACGGATACCGATTTTTTACAGTAATACGGTTGAGGGATCTGTAGTCAACGCAGGGTCTAAGTCCTCCATCTTTTTTCTCCACGAAAAAGAAGCCTGCTCCCACAGGAGAGGAGGAAGGCCGGATGAAACCCTTTTTTAGACTGTCTTCAATGTATTCCTCCATAGCCTTGGTTTCCGCAAGGTTAAGAGGATAGGTTCTCCCCTTAGGAAGAGGAGAACCGGGAAGCAAGTCAATAGCACAGTCATACGGGCGGTGTGGAGGGAGGCCCTCTGCTTCTTTTTCAGAAAATACGTCAGCAAACCCGGCATAAGCCTCCGGTAGTTCAGGGACAGTAGAGACCCCAAGAATGGACACTTTATTACGTATAAACTTTTGGATACAGTGAACATGACAAAAGGTGCTCCAGGCAGAAATTTGACCAGAGGACCAGTCAATAGATGGGTTATGTTTACATAACCAAGGGAACCCAAGAATTACAGGATACTTAGGAGACGGGATGACATTAAATGATAGCTCTTCAGAATGCAGAGCCCCCACTAGAACGGAAAGGGGCTTGGTCTCTAGAGCGATAAGTCCATCACCAAGAGGTTTTCCGCCAAGAGTAGTTACACACAGAGGTGGATCTTTCGGAACCGTCGGAATCTGAAGACTCTTAACCAGCGTTGCATCGAGAAATACCCCACCTGCACCGGAATCAACAAAGGCAACGGTGGAGTAGCTCTTATTGTTCCAAGATAATAATACGGGTACTACTAATCTCTCTAGAGGAGGTTTCAAAACAGTGTGGCCTAATGGGGCTCCTTGATCTCCTATTAAGCCCGGGAGTTTTTTCAGTCGCATCGGACAAGAATGCAGGAAGTGACCCGGCTTACCACAAAATAGACAGAGGCCTAGAGTTCTGCGTTTGGTACGTTCATCATCAGACAAACGCACAGCCCCTACATCCATGGGTTCTTCCTCAAACCCGGCGGTTGGAGGAAAAAATTGTCTCTGACGCTCCCTCTCAGACTGGCGTTCAGAGAAGCGAGTATCCACGAGGATACACAAACTGATGAAATCCTCCAATGCCACTGGGATCTCACGGTAAGTTAATTCGTCCTTAATGCGTTCCGCTAGACCTCTGCGGAAGGCGGCCTTAAGGGCGCAATTATCCCAGGAAGTATCTGCCGCAAGTGTGCGGAATTCTATTGCATAAGATGCTACTGTGCGTTTACCCTGGTGTAAGTCAAGAATACTGGCCTCAGCTGCCCTTACTCTGTCAGGAACATCAAATATTCTCTCAACGGTTTGCATAAACGTGGGGTAATCAGTAAGTACAGGAGAATCTTTCTCAAGAAGAGGCGACACCCAGGACAGAGCTCTACCCTTAAGCAAGGAAATAATAAATGTCACCTTGGCTTGGGTAGAGGTAAACACAGAAGGTTGATTTTTAAAATGCAACCGGCAATGGTTGAGAAATCCCCTGCAATCCAAGGGTTTCCCATCATACTTATCGGGGAGAGGTATCTTTGGAGCGGGAGAACCCACAGATTTAGACACAACTACAGGTTCCCCAACCCCAGACTCAAGATTTTTTGGTGTAGCAGGACTAGTACCATGTGCCGAGGCCAAAGTAGATAACAGAGTAGCGATGGCACCCAATTTCTCCTCCAATGACTGTACATGATTAGCCTGCTCACCCAACATCTGACCCTGTAGAGAGACTGCCTGCACCAGCTCGCTGAGGTCCATCTGGCCTTAGGATAATGTCAGGTCTGCCAGGAAACTACAACCGTCCCTCCGCTTTCCTGACCGGTAGTCTTGTTATCCCGGTGTCAGGTGGAGGGACGGCTGAGATCTCCCACAGACAGGAAATAAGGAACCACAAAGGAAGGTGCAGATAGCCTAACCACAACCCCCAGCAACAACTCACGGTTAGTAGGCAGAAGACAGGATCCCAGGAGGGAAAAGGACAATCCAGGTAACGTAGTCAGAACAAGCCAGGGAGGGTCGGCAGCAAGGTTAACCAGGTTCAAGGGATAATCCAGGAATCGTAGTCAAGACGAGCCAAGTAGAAAACCAAAAAGCAAGAGCATCCATAAACAGGAACCTATCCTAAGGCACGGACAGGAAGGGGAAGTGGGAATATATAGGGACACTAATGAGAAGACTGCTGACAGCTGGTCTCAGGGTGGAGCAAACATCCCCACTAGTGAAAAAGAACATAACTACGATGCTAACATAAAACCAGTTTACTGGTGGCTCAGGACATAGGAAAACAGTCTATGAACACCAGGCCCTGGGATCAAATCCCAGACACGGCGTGACAATTTTAGCCTCTGTAATTAGTTTGATGGGATTTATTGCTTAACTGAAATGCTGTCTGTAGGGCGGACCAGGACCTTGCTGTGCCAGGGGTCCCTGGATTAGAAGACTGGTCAAACATTTAAAAAAAATAAAATAATTTGGCAAAGAAGTTTAGGTAAAGCAATTTTATATATTTATATTCATCTGTTTGTCTTGTGTACACTTTTCATTTTCAAAGAAATTAGACCATGTTTTAAGAACATAAGTATGACAATGTGAAATGCTAAATAATGATACCCGTGTATTGCTTGTAGCTGTCTATGTAATCAAAATTTCAATAAAAATAGCATTTTGTTTTAAATAGGTATGCAGCTGTAGAAAGGAAGCATATTGATGCATTTTCTTTTTTTTCTGATTTGAATGATCAAGCTTGTTTAATTCTGCTGGCTATGAAAACATATCACAAATAACAGTACAACAGATAAGTGGATGATATTAATTTATAAGGCATAGTATACTAATGATCTGAAAACTATTTGTGCAGAATTAATAGGTGTATTACAGTTCAATAGGTTTAGCACCTATAAAAAATAAGTAATATTTCACATGCTCAAGTTTATGCTGTTATTTTTCCCATGTGTTATTTGAGATACATGATCCAGTCATATTTTATGATCCTACTTAAGCCACATTGTTATGTTTAGACTGGTTGCATGGTTTTACCCCAGGTCTATAACATATTCACATTTACCGTATTTATCGGCGTATAACGCACCCTAACTTTAAGAGGGAAGTTTCAGGAAAAAACTTTCCACAGCCCCCTGAGTATAACACGCATACACAGTTTACCCTCTATTTTCAGGGTAAAAAGGTGAGTGTTATACGCCAATAAATACAGTAATTGCATTTTATTTTGAAAAATGTTACTAATGCCCCGTACACACGATCGGGCTTTTGCCCGGCCAAAAGCACATCGGAATTCCGACGGAATTCCATCGGAGAAAAATAGAACATGTTCTATATTTAAACTCCCATGGAATTCATTGGAACTTCTCTGATGGGGCACACACATGTTAGGAATTTCCGATGGAAAAAGTCTGTCGGACTTTTTCCATCGGAAATTCCTATCGTGTGTACAAGGCATTAGAGTGGAAGAAAAGCCTAACTTTATCTGTTCTAAAAATGTTCCATCTTCCCTCTTTCTGCCTAACCTGTAAAAAAAGGATCTGTATATTTACCTATTTTTAATTTGCTCCAGTCCAGTCACATGATTCTGCAGCTCCGGTTCCCCTGTATCATTGAGTGGCTGATGCAGGGGAGAGAAGGAAGCACCATTAATTCTCCTAGAATTCAGAACCATTGACAAGCACTCCCTTACGCAGAGCTGCAAGATCAGAGCAGATTAACAATAGGTGGGTATGCAGATCTTTTTTTATACAGGTTAGACAGGATAGGTAGGAGGAAGGGGGAAGAAACATTGCTAACAATAGATATAGTTAGGCTTTTCTTGCATCTTAAAGTGGATGTAAACCCGATTCATGAAATTTGAGCTGGGCACATATAACTGCAGTGTTTTCTTATCTCTCTTCAAAGCAAAGTCAAAGTCCCGTGGCATTCCCCTGCTCCGCTCTTCTGTTATTAGCTGGACTACTTCTGACAAGTTTAAAATAGATAAATGCAATCAGCGCAAAAATATATTCAGTCCCCCTATATTTGCAAGCTGAACACTAAAGAATTTTCATTTAATTCAAAAATAATAGGTATAATAAAACAGTGCAGCGCAGGTATAAAACGTCCACTCAATGGAGATAAGTGACAATGTATTCAAATGAAGGAGGTGAGTGAATAATCCAGTGCAGGTTCCACCAGTGCTCAAACACAGATTCTGTGATGATCCCTCCACCTTTATAATTCTAATTACCTCACAGCATGGACCCCTGAATTAACAGGTGGTCATGCAAGCAGAAAGGGTACAGGCTGGTGTATAACATGGATCCTAGATTCCTCATTATATTTCTCCAGTCCTCCGCATATATCCCCAGTATAAAAGATAAAAGGAATAGATCTAAGTGCTCTCTGTTTAAAACTGTATATTTAATGGATATACAAACACAGGCTACTCACATATCCTCAGATTAAATCGGCATGTAAAAAACTACTCGTGCAGACACAACTGCGGGTGACGTGTGTACAGTTCCTTCCCCCGTACGCGTTACGTTCAATAACTTCCTCAGCGGGGCGGGGCTAACAACGTCACCTGACAGGCTTTAAGTAGCAGAGCCATCACTATGGTTACAGGAAAAAAACGGAAGTGTTAGGCACAGCACAGACGTCCAGCGTCATCACTGTGCCTCCAATACTGAAACCATGCAAAGCAAATAAACAGAGAGCACTTAGATCTATTCCTTTTATCTTTTATACTGGGGATATATGCGGAGGACTGGAGAAATATATTGAGGAATCTAGGATCCATGTTATACACCAGCCTGTACCCTTTCTGCTTGCATGACCACCTGTTAATTCAGGGGTCCATGCTGTGAGGTAATTAGAATTATAAAGGTGGAGGGACCATCACAGAATCTGTGTTTGAGCACTGGTGGAACCTGCACTGGATTATTCACTCACCTCCTTCATTTGAATACATTGTCACTTATCTCCATTGAGTGGACGTTTTATACCTGCGCTGCACTGTTTTATTATACTTCTGACAAGTTCTCCGTGACAAAATCAGCCTGAAATTTGTGTCAGGGTGGGTGCTATAAATAGATTAGCAGAAAGCTACTCTACTCACAGGACAGCTCTGAGTGTCTCTGCCTATGTAGAGTGGGGTGTGTGCTTTCCTCCAATCGGCTGTCTCCCAGTGTAATCCAACACTACACTGCTACTGCTGAATGAGGAAGCGAAAATTCTAACATGATGTGCACTTTTTAAACAGTATATAAAGCTGAAGACAGCAGATATGCATGTAAAACTTAAATAGGAGGATTTGTTTAATTTCTGTGTATCATCTGAGGCTGTTCACTTCACTGGGTATGTGTGAGGGTTTACATCCACTTTAAATTCAGCTATGCCGCTAAATCATATCCGTTTATACCAATGACAGATTATGAGACAGATTTACTTTAGCATCGCATCATAATTTATCATTTTCTCTGCTGTATAAAACATATCATGAATGCTTCTTAAAATGGAAGTTTAATAGTATACACTATATTGTCAAAAGTATTGGGACACCTACCTTTACACGCACATTACCTTTAATGACATCCCAGTCTTAGTCCGTAAAGTATAATATTGCGTTGGCCCACCCTTTGCGGCTATAACCGCTTAAATTCTTCTGGAAAGGGTGTCCACCAGGTTTATTAGCAAAGTCCATAAAGACATGGATAAGGGAGTTTGGGGTGGAGGAACTTGACTGACCTACACAGAGTCCTGACCTCAACCCAATAGAACACCTTTGGGATGAATTAGAGCGGAGACTGCAAGCCAGGCCTTCTTGTCCAACATCAGTGCCTGACCTCACAAATGCGCTTCTGGAAGAATGGTCAAACATTCCCATAGACACACTCCTGTAGACACACTCCTAAACCTTGTGGATTGCCTTCCCAGACGAGTTGAAGCTGTTATAGCTGCAAAGGGTGGGCCAACTCAATATTAAACCCTACGGACTAAGGCTGGGATGCCAATAAAGTTCATGTGCGTTGTGGTAGTGTGGTACCCAACCAGTGTATGGATGCAGGATTCTCAACCAGGCAGGTTGAGGGGCTCCAGGGTATTTGCTTGTTTGGGAGGAAACTGGCTTTTCAGTTTCCTCATGATTTACTAAAGTCCACTTTGGGACCCGGAGCTTAGGGATTTCTTAGAGATCCGGGTGGGATGAAATCCCCAGTCCTGGATCCGGGTTTTGAGACTCAACTGCACACTGATTGTTCAGGTGTGTGTGGGCCATATAGTAGAGTCAGGACCAGCATTCTGGGCTCCACCCTCCCGACGAGTGCAGGTGTGCACTGGAGAAGCCACAGAGTGCAAGTGTGCACTGGAGAAGCCAGAGAGTGCTTGTCTGCACACTGGAAGCCAGAGACCCAGGTCTGAGGGTCAGAGCAGTGGACCCAAGTCTGAGGATCAGAGCAGTGAGGGGCTGCTATCTAAATGAACGGTGTTGCCAAGGGAAAAGTCTGTAGGAGACAGATGAAAGCCTGAAGTGGAAGGCCTGAGCAGCACTGCTGTATGTATAAGCCAGGAGGCTAAATGACATTTTGTTGATGAATAGGAGTGCTGAAACCCCTGCGAGGGAAACCTTTCATTTTGTTTTGAACTTCTTTTAATAAAAATGGGCAAACAAAGCCCTTAAAAAGAAGAACCAGCGAGTGGCGGTGTCCTTCAAGTTCTACATTTGATGCTAGTCCTTTACAGCGTGTAAAGGCAGGCGTCCCAATACTTTTGGCAATATAGTGTATATTTTAAATTTCTTTGCAAAATGTTCACATTTGGGTGACCAGGATTATAGGGGTCACAAATACACACAAGGCTATTATAAATACTATAGTAAATAAAAGGCATCCTGATTTGCACTAATGATGTGTTGCATTCTGTTGGTAACTTGGTAGATATCAACTTCCATCCACTTCACTTTTCTTAGGCAGAAAAGGTAATTTTATAGTAGTACAGTCAGCCATTTAAAGAATAAAAACTTGGCTTTTAACTTAAAATTGTAGGTTTGACAAACATACCAGTTAATTTTTTTTGTTTTTTAATATTTCTTTATTCTGGAGTCTAAAAAGCATTGCACTCACTATCAGTGGATCGTGGGTGCAATGCCAGGTTCCTTTACACTCTCCTTCTAGCTTTCTGCCTGCACCTCTGTACAGGCTGTCAATTTTAAAGCTGGAGGGACTGTGAAAGAACTGCGAGCATGCTGATCCAAAGCTGATACAATCCATCTACCACAATAACCGATGGGACTCGTACTTTCTTAATTACAGATCCCTGTGAATAAATGACGCGACTGTGCAGGCAGAGCCTCACGCAGCCACGCTGATTTAACATGTGACAACAGTTGCGGGAGAGAGGATCCTCTGTCACTGTAATATTGGAAAATGTCAAGGGAGAGGGAGGCAGGAGGGGGAATATGTTTCATGTTTCACCCTAAATAGGTGTAAAATATTTAACATGTTCTGAAAGGCGAACTTGGCCTTTAAATTAGGAATATAGTTACCTTCTCCCTTTACTTCGCTCCACAGTAAATACAAGGTTCTCAGTCTTTGAGTGGCAAATGCCATTCAGCTCACTGTGCTCCTTCAGAATCCATATATAGAATTTTTATCCTGCTTTCTTTTCAAACATTGCATCTACAGAATATCTACTTCTTGTCTTCTCCAACTTTAAAAAATATTTCCCACACCAATCCCTTCTTCACTCATGACACCACTAAAATGCTAATGCATACTCTCATTGCATCCTTGCTTAGCTATTGTAACAACTTCTATTGAAGTCCACTAATGTACGGATTGGCACTCTTCCAGTTTATACTAAACTCCACTGCTTTAGTCATCCACCTTTTCTTTCCATCCTCAAGTGCTACTTTTCTTTGTCAGTTTCTTCATTGGCTGTCAGTTGTGCAGTTAATACAGCTGAAAGTGCTAACTCTAAATGGTAACTTTTTTTTCCGGCTTTGCTTTTCCATAGCCAACTACTACTAATTTCCGGAAAGATAGATAAATATAATATTCTATAAATACATAAAAATACCTCAAATGGAATTCCTGTTTGTACAAAATGTTATCCTCCCTCTAGGGATGAGGTTCAGGTTTGCCATTGACATGGGTTTGAGACAAAACCTACAGGTTCAAAATTCACAGTTCTGGTGAACTTTTGTGCAGATTTGCCCAAGAAAATTATTTTTAAAATATAATGCCGCGTACACACGATCGATTTTCTCGACGGTGAAAACACCGTCGAGAAAATCAACGGAAAAAACGAGGGAACGGCTTGGTTCCCTACACATGGCCGTTTTTTCCCGACATTTTTTTTTCTTGGTCAAGAAAAACAACCGTGTGTGGGCTCCGTGGCAGTGTTTCCCTATGGGAAAACTGCAGCGGAAAAAAATTACGGGAATCACGACGAGAAAAATTAGAGCATGTTCTAATTTTTCTCGTCGTGATTAATGCCGTTTTTCTGTCGGGGAAAAATGACAAAAAGCCCACACACGGTCGTTTTTCTTGTTAAAAAAAAAAATGTAATTTTTCCCGACGGGAAAAATGATCGTGTGTACGCGGCATAAAGCGCTGCTTATCCTTTGGACTATGACCAGCAGGATTAAAGGTGCTATTAATGGCTTTTAGATAAGGCACCCAGCTATGAAATGGGGAGCACAGAGCAGCCATCATGTCAGTGAATTGGAAGCTGTTGTGGGAAAGTACAGTAGTAAAGTAGTGGCTCGGGAAGGCGCGACGTCATATGATGTCCGGCCAGAACGAGAGACTCTTTGTCCCGCCGTCATTTGGCGGCGGAAGGTAGAGAAGTGGTTAAAAAAAAAAATATTTTTCTTCAGGGGGTGGTATTTTGGGTGTTTCAGTTTTTTGGGGGAGCATATTGTTTTTTATTTTATTTTAATAGTGCCTTTATTTTATATTAAACAGTTTTTTTTTATTTTGCTTTAAACATAGTGGGCTTATGTCTCAGTTATGGTATTTTGGGGTTTTACTTATTTTGGGGGTTTTTTAGCAGATAAAACACCTGCCTGTAGTCCTTTTCTCTAATTCATTTCAGCCAATTCTCTGTGATAAACACGTCCTGCTGCTGGCCAGTTTTACACTGCTGTATCATCTGGGGGTCTCTTAATTCTTAATGGAAGCTTTATAAACTTGGTCATTGGCAGGTCAGTTGTGTATTAGCCAGAACAGTTGAAGCAAACTACTTGACAATTTCTATCTACCAGTAAAAGCAGGCCCACTGCTAAAGCTAAAAAATACTCTTCTTTCAGCCTGAAATTAATCAGAATGCAGTGCTGCTGTTGTATGTAAGCCAACTAACTGTAAAATAAAAAAAGTAATTTCACAGCCAAACATGCACTGCAAGGGCACGTTGTTGCTGAGACTGTGAAAATCATACTGTTCTGTAGCATCATTTACAGTTAGAGGCATCAATAACCCAATCATGGTATTTAAGGGATGTGTGTATTTTCAATGTTGCCATCAAAGCCCCAGGAACAGACCCTTTTACTGCTGTACAGTATTTTTTTTTACACTGTAACACAACTCTTATGGCAGTGCCCAGCTTTCTGTGCCTTTTTTTGTCAGTAGTTTGTCTATTAGCCCTAAAATTTTCCAGAATTTAGCAACAAGATTTTTCCCCTTTAGACTTCAATGGGATATGCCCTGGGAAAAAAACGCAATGAACCTGAGCAAGTTCACCAATCGCTACTCCCCTCCAATTGTTTCTACACACTGACACTTGCCTTTGTCTCACATGCTTTTGCTTTCTGTCGAATACACATCTTCATGCCATTTGTACCTTGCCACCTGTTTAATCCAACAATGTAAACTAATTCCTGAACACAAGCATAATTTTATGTCTTGCACAATACACACACACACACACACACTTTTCTAATTTTCCTGTAGCTTTCCTGTATAGTTTACATCCCATTCACAAATGTAACCATATCCATGGATTCATAGACCAATATATCTAATTTCATTACAAGACAGAATATGTTTGCATCCAATATTCAAAGCTAGGTGAGCAAGTGCTGTTTTAAAGTTAATAAAAGTACCATGGGAACTCAAATGGTAACCACTTATGGGGAGAGTATCAGTTTCCAAAAAAAACTTCATAAACTGAACCTATGTACTGAGATCATTAGAGAAGTTGTGATATCCTCAAAACCCATTCGAAGACATCTTCGTTGGTTAAGCATAAGCTTGCCTGTTCCTGACCCTGGCACCTTTTTATTGACCATCCATTTTTTTATAGGGTAAATGCAAAACTTATAGAAACATCACAACAAACACTTCTGGCTGATATGTAAGATTGCTGGAACTATATGTATTCTGAAATACTGCAAAAACTAGAATTGATGCCATAAAAAGTACAATGTTTGATTCAAGTACTGTATATGTAAAACCAATCACTAAAATCTCACATAAACTTTAACATGTTACCCACTTGAGTTCCCAGCACTGCTTTAAAATGGCATAGGGATAGCAGCTCTTTGTCCCAACACTGTTCACTCCGCCGCTGGGACTGCCGGCTGCCTTTGACAACTGACATTCCATTCTATGCACAAGAGCTGTAACAATTAGCTCAGGAGCTGCAATAAGGAGCAACTCTGGTCTTGCCATGATTTTACAGTGCTCTCCAGAGAAGCGTTTTGTGAAAGCAAAAGTAAACACGCCGCGCACTGCATCAAATTGGTCTGCATGGCTGTCTTCTCAGAAGGAAGCCTCTTCTAAAGATGATGCACAAGGAAGCCCACAAAAAGTTTGCTAAAAACCAACAGACTAAGAACATGGATTACTGGAACCATGTCCTGTGGTCTGATGAGACCAAGATAAACTTATTTGGTTTAGATGGTGTCAAGTGTGTGTGGCGGCAACCAGGTGAGGAGTACAAAGTCAAGTGTATCTTGCCTACAGTCAAGCATGGTGGTGGGAGTGTCATGGTCTGGGGCTGCATGAGTGATGCCGACACTGGGAAGCTACAGTTCATTGAGGGAACCATGAATGCCAACATGTACTGTGACATACTGAAGCAGAGCATGATCCCCTCCCTTTGGAGACTGGACCACAGGGCAGTATTCCAACATGATAATGACCCCAAACACACCTCCAAGATGACCACTGCCTTGCTAAAGAAGCTGAGGGTAAATGTGATGGACTGACCAAGCATGTCTCCAGACCTAAACCCTATTGAGCGTCCGTGGGGCATCCTTAAAACAGTAGATGGAGGAGTGCAAGGTCTCTAACATCCACCAGCTCCGTGATGTCTTCATGGAGGAGTGGAAGAGGACTCCAGTGGCAACCTGTGAAGCTCTGGTGAACTCCATGCCCAAGAGGGTTAAGGCAGTGCTGGAAAATAATGGTGGCCACACAAAATATTGACACTTTGGGCCCAATTTGGAAATTTTCACTTAGGGGTATACTCACTTTTGTTGCTAGACATTAATGGCTGTGTGTTGAGTTATTTTGAGGGGACAGCAAATTTACACTGTTATACAAGCTGTACGCTCACTACTTTACATTGTAGCAAAGTGTAATTTCTTCAGTGTTGTCACATGAAAAGATATAATATTTACAAAAATGAGAGGGGTGTACTCACTTTTGTGTGATACTGTATTATAGTTTGGTATTTAAAGGGTCAGCCTACTCAACAGTGTGATGTAGATATTGGTGGAACCTTGTAAGCAGATTCAGCTTTTGACTTCTTAGGCCTCATGTACACTGCTGCTGGTAAAGGGATGTTTAGGAGCAGTTGGGAATTTTTTTCAACTGCTCCTGAACTCTCCGCAATGTTACTTTATCAGTACATGTACACAGGGCTGTTTATAGTCGTTTCTAGACAGTTGAGTTTAGAGGCATTTCAAGCGCCAAACACAGTTAAACGCGGCAACTCGCGTTTAGCAGAGTTTCGTTTACAGAAGTTTTTAATTTTAACCCCCAAAAAAACGCGGCTAAATGCAGCATTTAAACTGACGTTCTTAGACGCCGGTTTCTAGCTATCAAGCTAAATCGTTCAGGAGAGGTTGAACAACGTTCCGTGAAGCCTTATATGTTTTAAATAAGCCAACAATAAGATCTTTCTGCCACAATTTCATAATGAATAAAAAAATCCGAAAGAGAGTGGGATCCCCATACATTGGTCACAGCAAGGTTACAGAACCATGTGCAGATATCTCATTAGCAGTGCCCCAGACAGTTGAAAGAAATTCTCAGGTGATTTTGTTTTTTGAATCACCAACCCTTTAATATACATACAAATATACATATATTTTCCTGGGGACTTTTTATTTATTATAGAAAAACGTTTTCTTAGCCCCAGAATTTAACCAATTTGCATGGGCTAGCACAAAGGGACTTAATAAATAGACAAACACATTCATAAGTACAAATATACTTATTAAAATATTTTCTTTGGATTACAAATGGCCACGGTGTATCCAAGGGGTAACCTCATAAATAATTTATTTAAAATAAATATGTAAAGCCATCCTGGCTAATAACTAAAATTAAGATTAAACGGTGTCCATCCAGACATGCTGGACAACTATACCCCCACTGGACAACACCATGACTTCAAGGATAGGGAGGGAGGGTGGGCGTCTTGGTCCGGTCTAAACGGTCTGCGGGGCCCCTCACACAGCTTATTTATATAAGCTCTTTCCGCGCGGGCTTTTTCACTTGCCGCAGACCAACCAATCAGCTGTCACTACAGTTAAACCAATCCCACGGCTGTTGCTGCCCAGGGAAACTGCTACCTTTTATGAAAACCTGCAAAATAAAGCACAAACAAATCTGCAGCCCCCCTTTGAGCTCTCCCATGTTGGTCCAGCATATTGCTAAGACCTTTCATGGGCTAGCACAAAGGGACTTAATAAATAGACAAACACATTCATAAGTACAAATATATTTATTAAAATATTTTCTTTGGATTACAAATGGCCACGGTGTATCCAAGGGGTAACCTCATAAATAATTTATTTAAAATAAATATGTAAAGCCATCCTGGCTAATAACTAAAATTAAGATTAAACGGTGTCCATTCAGACATGCTGGACAACTACACCCCACCGGCTGAAAGCCAGCAGAGAAGCTACTGGCTGAAGCCCCCCCCCAAACACCGCGGCCGACTCAATTAAACTTTGTAATCCCATACAGAAAATATCTAGGCCTATAGGAGATAAATGAACTGAATCATTCCGGAATAAACCTGGAATGAAACCTTCCAGCTCTGAGTGCCGGTAAGAGATACCGCCAGACCCCTGTAGAAAGCTGTGGATTGTTCTATTAAGCCGTCTTCTAAACTTATCTACGTAGAAAAAATTACTAGCGGGGGACCACACCAATCTAGGGATCATTTCTGAAAAGGCCAAAATAGAAGAAGGAAACCATAGCTTTATAGAAACCAAATCTCTCTTCATTTCTTCATTTCACATAGGAGATCCCATGTCCTAACTTTCCCTAAATCATTAGCCCCTGTGTGAATAATTATAACTTGAGGGGCAGGCCAAACGCCGGATAAATAGATCAAATGCTCTCTTAAGTCCCGCCATCTTGGGGGCGTGGCCTGACGCAGCATGTGAGCAGACGTTCCTCTCTGCAGCTCCAAGATCCCTCTGCACAATCCTTCGCAATCCTGCTAACCTGCCAAACCAATCGGCCCAAAACTTTCTCCAGACACCCAAGAGGGACCCTGCTACTCATCCACGGAAGAATTTTGGTGGATGGGAGGAAGAAAAGGGAGAAAACAGCCCCCGGTCAGGATGAATATTACCACTCGGTCCTCCCAAGATGGCCGCCGCTCCACCATGCTACATGTGCCTCTCTCATCTACACCGGAACTCTTCGGTGACGATCTGGACCCCTCACTACCACCATCCCCTGGGGCTTCAGCCCCTTCAATACCCCTGGCCCACCCCGCTCCGAGTGATGACGGTCTCGAGGAGGGGCCGGAACCGGAGCCCACCTTGCTGGATGTTCTCAAAATCCTGAAGGTAAATCATTCTGATATTATGGGGAAGGTGGAGGAACTAAAGCTGGACATTACTATAATGCGCCAGGACATGCATAAGGTCAGGGACCGGGTCGCCGAGACAGAACGCCGCATTAGTGACCTGGAAGACACTGTAGGCCCGGCCCTGCCTGTGCTGAAAACCCATGGCAACAGAATTCAATCGTTGGCAGATAAGATCGACGATTTGGAAAATCGTTTACGTAGGAATAACCTGCGCCTGGTGGGCCTCCCAGAACGGGTCGAGGGTGCAGACCCGGTATCCTTCCTTGAATGCTGGTTTACCCAGGAATTTGGCAAAGACTGCCTGTCCCCATGTTTTGTGATCGAACGGGCCCACAGGGTCCCTGGGAGACCGCTCCCTGCTGGAAACCCCCCTCGCACCATGGTTATCCGTCTCCTAAATTATAGGGACAGGGACGCTATCCTGAGGGCTGCCCGCATAAAGGGAAGCCTGAAAATCAACAACGCATCGGTCTCCCTCTACCCAGATTACTCCCCAGCAGTTCGTGCTGCGAGAGCCAAGTATCAACATGTTAAACAGAAGTTGAGAGAACAGACCATACAATACTCCATGCAATTTCCCGCGACGCTGAGAGTCGTCCACCAGGACCAAGTGCACTTTTTTCAGAACCCTGCTACTGCGCTTTCCTGGTATGAATCCCTGTCCAAACCCGGCCGCGCATCTGACCGACCACCTGCAACCTGATCGGGGTATCCCCCCCGCACAGGCTACAAAGCCACTTCATTTTCTTTTTCTCGCCCCAATCGGGGGCTCTTTGTGCCTATGGCAGGTACCTTATTCTACAGCTCGACAAGAGGCTATGGATCTTTAAGGGGAAGATTGGGATGCTGCAGTTGTTTTCCTTTTTCTTTCCCCTTTGGTTTTCTTTTTTTTTTTTCTTTTTTTGTTCTCTGATCATTGACTGATCGAAATAGTTTGCTGACTTGCCTGTATTGGCCATGTTCCTAGTGTCTACTAGCAGTTTTGGGACAAAGCCGGCCCCTTGTTCTTGGGGTACGGCAGGGGTAGTAACGAAATCAATGTGGATTTCAACTGGTAATGTATGTGTAATGGTTTGTGTGTTTGCATGGATGGTGGTTGTGTGGATGTGTTCATGGGTACTCCTTTTCTCCTGCTCCCCCCCCAGTGTTGGATTGCAGCCGCGCCGGTGACAAGTGTCTGATTTGTATTACCATATATGGGCCCCTTTTTAACCCCCCGCCATGTCTATAATCACATGCATCTCCTGGAATGTCCGGGGGTTAAATTCTAAATTTAAAAGAGCATCCTTATTTGAATTTCTCAAGCCACATAGGCCACAGATACTATGCCTACAGGAGACACATCTCCTAGGCTCCAAAATACTTGCTTTGAAAAAACACTGGGTGTCACAGGGGTATCATTCCACGTACTCAAATTATGCTAGGGGAGTCTCTGTCCTCATAAGGAAGGGACTCCCTTTCTCCTGTGACCAGGTAGTTATTGACCCAATGGGTCGGTACGTTTTTTTACTGTGTAAAATCCACGCCACCCCATTGCTCTTGGTGGTGGTGTATGCCCCCCCCCCCTGTCACGGCTGCAATCTTCACTGACTTAAGTTTACAGTTTTCTAAATTGCCGGGTCTGCCTACCCTTGTGCTGGGGGATTTCAATTCTGTCCTGGACCCAGGTCTGGACAGGTTGAGGCCCCTCCAATATGAATCCAAGCTATTTAGCCACTGGTGTGCCTCCTTTGGTTACGTCGACCTTTGGCGGCGTGGCCATCCACTGATAAAATAATACTCCTGTCAATCCAGAACATATGGTACTCTTTCCAGGCTGGATTATGCCCTGGGAACCTCTGATATGGTCCCTTATGTTAAGTCGGTCGCATACATCTCGCAGACAATCTCAGACCATTCGGCCCTTAAGATAGAGTTGGTGATGGGTCACCGACCCTCTTTTCGGCAGTGGAGGCTCAGCCCTTGCTGGATCTCCACCCCCGAAATACAGGACCCGGTGGGACAGGACATGTCCCACTTTTGGGCAGATAATGAAGGATCTGCCTCCCCTGGCCCCACATGGGACGCCTTTAAGGCGACTGTGCGGGGTTCATACATCTCTAACACTACCAGACATAAAAAAAACCTCCAGGCCACTCTTTTAGCCCTAGAGTCCTCCTTGGAGATTGCGAGGGCCCAGTATTCTGCGTCCCCCACCCCGGACTCCCACGGGGTCCTGGTGGGGGCGCATAGGGCCCTGGACCTCCACAGGGTGGATGTAACGCAGAAACAACAGAGATATCTGACGGCCAGGCTGCTTGAACACAGTGGGAAAAATGGCAAGATGTTGGCATATCTCTCCCGCATGGACTGTGTTGATAGGACTATTCCGCAAATCCAGGTGCCGGATGGCTCCATCGCTTCAGACCCTAGGACCATTAATCTAACTTTTAAATCCTTCTATGAGGACCTATATTCGTCCCAGCCCTCTCCACCTGAATGGGAAACTATGGGTTTCTTCGAGTCTCTCCGGTTCCCTGTACTGGAGGACTCACACAGATCCATCTTAAATGAACCTTTGACGGTAGAAGAAATTACCACTGCCATATACTCACTCCCCCCGAACAAAACTCCTGGATTGGACGGTTTGCCCGCTGAATGGTACAAACACTATGCTGGGGACTTGGCACAGAGGTTGCACTCTCAGTTTGGGCAGGCAATGGAGGAGGGCGTTCTCCCCTCCTCCATGTGTGAGGCCCTGATTGTGGTGATCCCCAAGCCTGATAAAGATCCAACGCTATGTGGCTCATACCGTCCAATCTCCTTACTCAATAGCGATGTTAAGATACTGGCCAAGGTACTGGCAGTGAGACTACAAAAGATTATCCTACACCTTATCCATAGGGACCAAACTGGATTCATGCCTGGAAAGAGTACATATGACAACATTAGACGATTGTTCATACATATCCATAGAGCTGACACTGAGCATAAAAGTGGCCTGGTGTTGTCACTGGATGTAATGAAGGCCTTTGATACTGTGAAATGGACCTTTTTGTGGGAAGTCATGCACCGAATGGGTTTTAGTCACCAATTTATAAAATGGGTTCGCCTGCTATATATCAATCCCAGGGCAAGAATATGTACTAACAAGGATGTATCGGATGTCTTTTCTTTACACAGGGGAACACGGCAGGGCTGCCCGCTCTCGCCACTCCTGTTCGCACTTGCCATAGAGCCTTTGGCTCTGGCGGTGCGACAGACGGCGTCGGTGGGCGGCATATGTTATGGTAATCTTACAGAGAAGATCTCATTATATGCTGATGACGCATTAATATACCTTGATGGCACAGAACAGTCCTTTAAATCTTTAATGGAAGTGGTGGAGGAGTTCGGGAGGGTCTCGGGACTAAAGGTGGGCTGGGACAAGTCTGTTGCTTTTCCCATAGGCCCCAAACAGGATTATACTTACTTATCTCACTCTAACCTGTCAGTCAGATCCACATTTAAATATTTGGGCATTCACATTAATGCAGACCTGGCCCTCTTTGAATCTCTTAACATTGCCCCAGTTGTTACACACATGGAGACCAGGTTGCAAACTTGGGCCTCATTACCTTTGAATTTGATAGGGCGGGTGAACATATTTAAAATGATATACCTACCTAAATTTTTATATGCCTTTAGGGCATCCCCTATTTTTCTCTACAAAAAGCTCTTCAAAAGAATAGACTCGTTATTATCCTCCTTCCTATGGCAGGGGACCAATCCCAGAATAGCGAAGGCTTCCCTCCAGGCCTCTAAGGGTGATGGGGGACTGGCCTGCCCCAACTTGCGACACTATTTTATAGCAGCCCAATTAACCTATGTCTATGAATGGTTCCAGGGGGCCTCCGCATCCTGCTCTACCTATCTACTGCAGGCACTTGCTGGCCTAGAGACCCCATTGGTAGATATTATGCATAGATCTTTACCAAAACGATGCTCCCGCGGCTCCCCGATAGAAGTGAGTTGGTTGGCCTGGCATGAAGGGAATAAGACGATTTCAGAATTGGGGGGGGTCTCACCGAAAACCCCCCTATGGCATAACCCCAATCTTCTGGAGCTCATGGGTCACCCCGATGCATTGTGGTGGACACGGCTGGGCATTACCCACGCTGCCCACATTTTTCTCAATGGTGAATTTATCTCTTTTGAAGTCCTAAAAGCTACAAGTGGATTATCAAATAAATTCTATTTTAAATATCTTCTCATACGACACGCTGTCCGTGCGCAGTTTCATGGCCTGACTCTTGAGCTCGCTGAATCCCCGCTTGAGGCATTGATGTCGTGTTCTGGCATTACGAAATTAGCCACGACCATTTACTCCCGACTGCAGACGGGTGGGAGTTCTCCCTTCCGTGCTGCACAGCGGAAGTGGATGGTCGACATCCCTGGGCTTTCAGAGGAGGGGTGGGAGGAGGCCTCTGGGGCCTGTTTCTTGGATATTGTTGGGTCTAACGACCAATATATACAGTTCAAATTTATTCATCAACTGCATTACACGCCGGCCCGTCTGGCTCGCATGGGTTATGTTTCAGGGGCCCTCTGCCCTAGATGTAAGTGCACCAATGCTGGTTATGTACACATGTTTTGGTCCTGCCCGGCCCTCTTGGGGTTCTGGGTGGATCTATTCTCTTTTTTTGAAAACAATCTATGCCTAGTGACCCCCCACACTGTTTAAGTGGGGCTCCTGGGCATCCTTAATGACCACATACCCAGAACCTACGAACGGACCCTAGTCCGCTTGATACTCTTTTATGCCAGAAAACTGATATTACTACAATGGAAGTGTGAATCTGCTCCCAACATCCAACTGCTGTACCGCATGATAAACAAAGTCGTACCAACCTTTAAACTAATCTATAAAGGAAGGGCCTGTATACAGAAATTCTACAAGATCTGGCAACCTTGGCTGGATATAGACAGCTCCTTTTGGAAGGATACCCCTCTGTCTCAGCAGTAGTGGGCCCTGATTCAGCCCCTCCTGTTTGATGGGGGGGGGGGAACTACCTCCTATCCTAAATAAAGAAGCTGGGGACATGAAACATATCCCACATAAATGTGGGGGGGGAGTAGGAGGAGTGCCCCCACCCAGCTGTAGTTTCGGCTGGGGAAATGGGTGGAAGTGCTGGGTGAATGGGTATGAGTGTTGTGTGAGTGAATGCAAGCACTTAAGTATTACTGAATAAGGATAACCGAATGAGTCCTGTGAAAATCACAGTTAAATACTCTCGATACACCTTTGGTAGTAGGGTTTTGTGTTTCTTTTTTTTTTTTTCTTCTCCTCCGTTGAGGAACTGGGACACCTATGTGGCCATGTGGCCACAAGCTGTAGGCCTTATTAGGCTTGAATGTTATTTCGAGACTATATTGTTTATGCTCCCGCTTCACGGTGTAATACTGGTATATTGCTACTGAATACAAGAAAATAATGTGTAAGCGTGTATGTTGATATGCTCTGTAATTTTTCTCTGTTCAATGGAAAAATCAATAAACATAAATTTAAAAAAAAAAAAAAGTCCCGCCATCTTAAACCGCGGACACCTGACCACAAAATTAAATAAGAGTTGACATCCAGACCTAGGTTGGCTGAGTAGTTCCTGTTTCCGGCATGTTGAGCAGCCCAGAAAACAAAGGAATCTATCCAAATATTATTTTTGGCAACATCTGAAAAAGAAAATCATCATATTAATAGATCAGGACGGACATATATATTATACCTTTCACTCTCCCAACGACCCACTTTTTTCATAATTTCAGATGAAAGACCCAATGCCTCGGCTGTAGTAGCTGCCCCAATCCGAAAAGAATGTGAAGAAAAGCAAAAACCGCCTAGGTTTAAACGTTTCAGAGAGGAAGCCAGTACAGCCGAGAATTGATACCGTGTGAGAGAGGACAGGTCTTGATGGATAAAAAATGAATCAGAAGAAGACGGTCTAACCGCCATATACTTGGAAACATGTTGTACTGGACAAATAACCGGATTAGAGGAGTTAGACAACGAAAGCCATAGGCCCTTAGTGCCAGGACAAGATTTTGACCTAGACAGGAAGATGTTAAGAGATCCGTCATCTATTACAACATGGTGAAAACGCAAAAAGGCCAACGACCTCCTATTTGCTGCTGTAAATTCACCAAGCCTCATGGCACCAAAAAAGGCCATCGAAAAAGCAGCTCTAAACAGTAGAAGTTCGAATTCTGAAAAACAAATTTCCTCTAAAACTCTTAACAGATCAACCAACAGAGAGGCCGATATGGGACGACGATTATCTAGAGAAGGTCTGGATCTCCGAAGACCTTTAAGTACCTGACTGACTTGAAAGAAAGATGTTAGAGACGGAGAACCTGAAAACTTCAGAAAGAAAGATATTCCTGCTAAAGTCCTGCTTATGGAGGCTGGACTTAAATTTGACTGAATCAGTGAAGATAAAAAGGACAAAGAAGTATAAGAGGTCACAACTAAAGGGTCCAAACCTGACTCCGTACAAAAAGAAGACCATCTGTACCAAGAAAAGAGATAATCCGACCAGGTCTTCTGAGAAACCGAATTTCTGAGATTCGTGAGAATCAATTCCAAATTAAGCCCCAGAGGAAATCTGGGCAAGGAATTCCATGCAGGTCCGCCTCTGGCGCCAAGTCCCGAAATCTCTCGAATGAGACAAAGCGTCAACAATGTTATTGCGCACACCTGCTATATGAGCTGCTTTTATCCAAATATTATAACGCATACAATGCAAGACCAGAAAACGCAATAGATTAATTACTGGTTCAGACTTGGAGGATAAGGAATTAACTGCAAAGAACACACCTTTATTATCAGTATGAACCAACACTCTACGATTCGCAAAAACCTCTTTCCAAATAACTGACACTATAACTGGAAATAATTCTAAGAGGACCAGATTCTGGAGAGAATATCCTGATGTAACCAATCCTGGTGCCATAATTCAGCGCACCAGTGGCCATCCAAAAAAGCTCCGAAACCAATAGCACCCGAAGCGTCAGTGAAGAAATTTAAATGATAGTTAGACACAAAATCCTGTTGCCAAATGGTATTACCGTTAAAATCACTCAAAAAGGCATCCCAGACCTTAAGATCTTCTTTAACCACTTCAATACTGTGCACTTAAACCCCCTTCTTAACCAGACCAATTTTCAGCTTTCGGTGCTCTCACACTTTGAATGACAATTACTCAGTCATGCAACACTGTACCCAAATAAAATTTGCGTCCTTTTTTTCACACAAATAGAGCTTTCTTTTGGTGGTATTTAATCACTAGTGGGTTTTTAATTTTTTTGTGCTATAAATAAAAAAAGACCGTAAATTTCGTGAAAATTTGCCTTTTTTTTCGTTTCTGTCATAAAACCTAGCAAATTAGTAATTTTTCTTCATAAATTTTGGTCAAAATTTATACTGCTACATATCTTTGGTAAAAATAACCCAAATTATTGTATATTATTTGGACTTTGTGAAAGTTATAGAGTCTACTAACTATGGTGCCAATCCCTGAAAATTGATCAATCTGATCACACCTGAAGTACTGATGGCCTATCTCATTTCTTGAGATACTAACAAGTCATAAAAGTACAAATACCCCCCAAATGACCCCTTTTTAGAAAGTAGACATTCCAAGGTATTAAGTAAGTAGCATGGTGAGTGTTTTTAAGTTGGATTTTTTTCCCACAATTCTTTGCAAAATGAAGATTTTTTTTTTTTTACAAAATTGTCATATTAACTGGTTATTTCTCTCACAGAGCATATGCATACAACAAATTACACCCCCAAAATACAATCTGCTACTCCTCCTGAGTATGGGGATACCACATGTGTGGGACTCTTACACAGCCTGGCCACATACAAAGGCCCAACATTGAAGTAGCACCATCAGGCGATCTACGAGCATAAATTGCACATCTCATTTCTCAACCACCTATTACACTTTTGAAAGCCCTGGAGCACCAGGACAACAGAAACTCCCACAAAGTGACCCCATTTTGGAAAGCACACACCCCAACGTATAATCTGAGGCATAATGAGTCTTTTGAACGGTTATTTTTTTTCCAGAAGTTTTTGGAAAATGTGGAAAAAATATGAAAACGCATTTTATTTACACAAAGTTGTCCATTTATAAGATATTTCCAACACATAGCAAATACATAGCAAAAATGACACCCCAAAATACATTCTGCTACTCCTCCTGAGTATGGGGATACCACATGTGTGGGACTTTTACACAGCTTGGCCACATACAGAGGCCCAACATTGAAGTAGCACCATCAGGCGTTCTAGGAGCATACATTACATATATAATTTCCTGGCAACCTATTATTTTTGAAGGCCCTTCATATTTCTAACACATAGCATGTACATACCAAGAATTACAATCCAAAATAAATTCTATTGCGGAAAGGGTAAAAAAAAAAGTATTACCTGTGCTTTTAGTAGTGTCCACAGAAGAGAGCACTGGTCCAGGCAGCAGTCGGGGATGTGCTTAGCGACAGCAATAGTAATTATCCATGCAGCAGGCAGGAATATTGTCTATGGTCAGCACAAGGATATTGTCAGCACAGCCAAAGCATTTGTCCATAGAAATTGTCCAGGCAGAGACAGCCAGCACAGCCATATTATTGGTCCTGGTTCACCGTTACCTGCAGACACTCATTATTGTACCGCTCTCCAGCCCTTCATAAGCATACTGCCTCTTGCCACAGCTAATTATTTGCATAGTCCAGGTAGCAGGCAGTTGTGTGGTCCATTCATGCGGCAGGCAAAGGCATGATGGCAGTAAGTCAGCAGCAGGCTTAGGGCGGCAATCGGGTAAGACCTGTGCACAGGGGCACAGGGGTAGAGGCTTCGACCCACCCAAATCTCTATGAAGCCTCCGGACTCCAGACCCTAATCCGGAAATTAAACCCGGAGAAAACAAAAAAATTGTGTTCTCCATCCGGAAAAACATATCTGGAGCCCCTCACATATGTGAGACCCCTGTGTACTACAGTAGCAGGGCAACAGATCAGTCCAAGCGGTAGGCAAAAGCATAGTCCATCAAACAGGCCAGGGTCAGTACACGTGGAAGCAGTCCAAACGGTAGGCAGAGGCATAATCACAAAACAGGCCAGGGTCAGTTCACGTGGAAGCAGTCCAAACGGTAGGCAGAGGCATAATCACAAAACAGGCCAGGGTCAGTACACGTGGAAGCAGTCCAAACGGTAGGCAGAGGCATAATCACAAAACAGGCCAGGGTCATTTTACGTGGAAGCAGTCCAAACAGTAGGCAGAGGCATAGTCAAAAAGCAGGCCAGGGTCAGTTCACGTGGAAGGCAGTGGCATGGTTATTTAGGGAAGCATGGAAAATGGTCAGCACAGATTATGAAAATGGGGGGGGGGGGAATGGTTAAAAATATGGGCTAATATTTTACGGATGTGTGATAAAATTCGAAGCATTCACCAATGCAAAGGCCAGGTTGGGAGGGACACCGGGGACAATGGTAGCTGGTATCTTTTCGAAGTCCTCCTTTGCTGCACACGCGACATCTTTTTTGCCGTCTTCGGCCTGCTTCGGATTGTGGGATGCTGTACGGGAAGTGCCATCCATGAAGTCTGCTAACAGCATCAGAGCCAAGGTTTTCTTCGGGGGGTCTTTGTTGATAGATGAGGGATGTGACTACTTCTTCTGAGAATAGTAGGAGGGGGGCTGGGTTGTCTGTTGATTTGGTGTAAACTACGTAGGAATTATACATGGCCAAATGGATGAGATAAATTGCTACCTTCTTGTACCAGAATCGGGACCTCCTAATGGACAAATAGGGCTGAATCATTTGATCGTTGAAATCAACCCCCCCCCATGTAGATATTATAGTCCTGGACACAAGTCGGCTTTTCAATGGGACCTTGTCGTCTTCGCTGAACTACAACTGCAGTGTCATCATGAATGGTGGACATCATGTGCACGTCCCTGTTATCCTTCCACCTCAAGGCCAGCACTTCTTTGCACCTCAGTGTTGCTCTTTCCCCCTTTTGCAGCTTTTTGTTCACAATTGATTGTGGGAAGCCCTTCCTATTTTTCCTGGTGGTTCCGCAGGCCAGGGTTTTTTCGAGGTACAAGTGTCTGAAAAGGGGCAGGCTGGTATAAAAGTTGTCCAGGTATAAATGATAGCCTTGTTTTAGAAGTGGGTAAACTAGGTCCCATACAATTTTTCCAGCTGTGCCCATGTAGGCCGGGCACTCAGGGGGCTGGAGCTGGGAATCTTTTCCTTCATATATGCGGAACGCAGAAAGATATCCCGTGACTCTCTCACAGAGCTTGTAAAATTTTACACCGGATTTGGCTTTTTTGCTAGGAATATATTGTTTTATTCCTAGCCGGCCTGAAAAGGGTACCAGGGACTCATCCACACATATATGTTTCTCGGGGACATAGAGTTCTGCAAATCGATTGGAAAGGAAATTTATCAGTGGGCGAAGTTTGTACAGCTTATCGGAATCTGGATGGTTGCGGGGAGGGCACTGGGTGTTGCCATTAAAATGCAAGAATCTCATTATCATCTCATATCGGGTCCTGGGCATTACGTAAGAATACATGGGCATGTGGTAGATGGGTTTCGTGGACCAATAGGCATGTCCTTGATTTTTTTTTGTAAGCCCCATGTTTATGGTGAGGCCCAAAAACATTTTGAACTCCTCCAAATCCAAATCTCTCCACTCAAATGGACGGGCATAAGATGATTGGGGGTTGTCGGCAATATACTGCTGGGCATATAAGTTTGTCTGGTCCACAATGAACTGCAGAATAGTGTCGGGCAAAAAAAGGTGAAAATAATCAACCTCTCTGAAATTTTGGGTGTTGGCCTGCACACCTGGCTGTGCTGTGAAAGGGGGAATAATTGGTGATCCCGAGTCGGAAGGCAGCCATGTTGGGTTGGCAAGACCATCTGGCATGTATGTAGCACTGGCTCTTGGGGGGACATGACACTTCAGTAGTTGGGGGAGTTAAATTTCCTGTGCTGGTATTCGGGTGTGATGTGGCAGCCCCGATACTGGCCCTGGGCATTTGTTCGTGGGGCCTTTGGCTGGCGGCAGCATCGGTACTGGGCCTTTGTTCCTGGGGCCTATTGCTGGCGGCGGTGCTGTACTGGGCCTTTTGCTGGCGGCAGCGCTGGTACTGGGCCTTTGTTCCCGGGGCCTATTGGTGGTGGCAGCGCTGGTACTGGGCCTGGGAATATAATCCTGGTTGCTGGCGGCTGCCTGGTTTCCAGAGTGCCGTGCCCTTTTAGGAGGGACCCAGTCTTCATCCGAATCATTACTGTATTCGGTCGGTTCAAATTCTGAATTTGATTCGGAATCAGAATTGGAATCTGCTGAGAACTCCCCGGTGCTCTCATCAGTCATGGAGAGGATCTGGAATGCCTCCTCACTGGTATAGAGTCTTTTGGACATGGCTGTGTGGCGGGTAGCTGTGCGACAGGTGACAGATGGGTAGCAGGTGACGATCACTGATGGGCTGTGCGATGGGTGGGAGGTGACGTTCACTGATAGGTGATGATGGTGTGACAGGAGATGGTCACTGATGGGTGACAGGCCACGGTCACTGATGGATGATGGGTGCACTGCTGATGGTCACTGATGGGTGACAGGGCACGGTCACTGATGGGTGACGGGTGATGGGTGACAGGGCACGGTCACTGATGGGTGATGGTTGCACCGCTGATGGTCACTGATGGCAGTCTCTTATGTGGCAGGTGATATGTGACAGGGTATGGTCACTGATGGGTGACAGGGCATGGTCACTGATGGGTGACGGGTGACAGGGCACGGTCACTGATGGGTGACGGGTGACAGGGCTGATGGTCACTGATGGCAGTCTCTTATGTGACAGGGCAAGGTCACTGATGGGTGACGGGTGACAGGGCAAGGCCACTGACGGGTGACAGGGCAAGGTCACTGATGGGTGACGGGTGACAGGGCACGGTCACTGATGGGTGACGGGTGACAGGGCACGTCACTGATGGGTGACGGTTGCACCGCTGATGGTCACTGATGGCAGTCTCTTATGTGACAGGTGCACTTTTGTGGTGACTGTTGGGTGACAGATGACAATTGGGGGGGGGGGGCGATGGGACAGGTGTGGTGTTGATGCAGACACTACTGAACATAGATCTGTAACTCACTGCTCCTGGCTCTTCTCTCCTCACACTGGAAACGGTGTGTGAGGAGAAGAAGAGCTGGCAACAGTTAGTTACAAATCTTTTGTTTACATTTAGTGATCAGGCTGTGAATGGATCACAGCCGATCACATGGTACACAGCCCTGGCCAATGGCTGTGTACCATCGTCGGTGACGAGTAGTGTTCTCGGGAACACACTGTCACGACGGACACGCGCAGCGCGCTCCCGATCTCACGCCTGCAGCGTGCAACATAGGGCAGTAGAATCTGTGATCAGCCGTGACTTTATCATGGCCGATCACGGGGTTAACCGCACTTGCCAGCGGCTGTTCACCCCTGTCAGTGACGAGCGGTGTCTCAGTGACACGCCGCCACCGACAGTACACGTATGCGCGCCCGCGATCGCGCGCAATCCCTGTTCAAAGGGAGGACGTCATATGACGTCCTCTCAGAACGAGAGCGTCCTCCGCCCGCCGTCGATAGACAGTGGGCGGTGGACAAGTAGTTAATGTTTTTAGAAAGACAAACATGGGAGTATGGGTTCTTCAAACCTCTGATAGCTAGAGAAAGCCTGCGGGAAAATACCCTGGCCATAGGGATTACTCTGGCCGCGAAAGCGAAGAGTCCCAACAACGACTGTGCTTCTTTTAGCAAAACTTTCCGCTTGGACAGGAATATAGAGATCATAAATCTCATTTTCTTTAACTTGTGAACAGGGAGTCTACACTCCATTGATGAAGAATCAATTATGATCCCAAAAATTCAATGGACATTGAAGGAAGCACTGTTTTTTCCGAAGCCTGAGGGACTCCAAAATGATCACAGATGGAGAAAAATGTCTGCAAATGTTTAAGGCAAGCCGACGAGCTAGGAGGGCCGACAAACAAAAAATAGTCTAGATAATGCAAAAAAAAACCTTTAGGATGAAATTCTGACAACACCCAGTGCAAAAAGGTAGAAAAAGCTTCAAAATAAAAGCAGGACAATGAAAACCCCTTTGGCATGCATTTATCAAAGAAAATATTATCTTGGAAATGGAAGCCTAATGAATTAAATCCTTGAGGATGGACTGGGAGTAACCGAAAGGCAGACTTGATGTCTGCTTTAGCTAGTAAAGCACCACAACCGTGTTGTCGCAAAATAACCAATGCACTGTCAAAAGAAGAGTAGCAGACTGGGGCCTCCACCTCAGAGACCTCATCATTTAACCACTTCCCGCCCAGTCAATAGCGAATTGACGTCTGGGAAGTGGTTGCAATATCGATACTGGACGTCATATGACGTCCTGCAGGATATTGCCTTGCGCGCGCCCGCGGGGGCGCGCAGCGCGGTGATCGGGGACGGCATGTGTCCCTCGGACACAGCGCTTCCCCGATCACGGTAAACAGCCAATTTCATTGGCTGTTTACCATGTGATCGGCTGTGTCAAAGTCACAGCCGATCACCTGTCAAAACAAACTCGGCGGCGCGCTCCGTGCGCGCCGCCACAGGCTTGCAGAGCGGGGATCGGGGAAGGCGAGTGTCCCTTGGACACAGCGCGTCCCCGATCAGAGTAAACAGCCAATGAATTGGCTGTTTACCACGTGACCGGCTGTGTCCAATCACAGCCGGTCACAAATGTAAACAAACTCCACAGGAGTTACTACCTGATCCCTGCTCTCTCCTCACACACCGATCTGTGAGGAGAGAAAAGAGATCAGTAAGTTAGCTCAGTGTAGTTTGTCTACATAAGTTTACAGTGCACAACACGCCCCCCCCCATAAAGAGGACCTGTCACACAGCCCAGCACATCAATCAGCCCAGCCAATCAGCCCATCTGTCAATCAGCCCATCTGTCAATCAGCCCATCTGTCAATCAATCAGCCCATCTGTCAATCAATCAGCCCACCTGTCAATCAATCACCCCATCTGTCAATCAATCAGCCCATCTATCAATCATCTGTCACAGGCCCACCTCCATCGGTACCGCCATTGGCACCGCCACACAGGCTACCAGTACCGCCATCGGTACCAGTACCACCACCAGTACTGCCACCAGGCCCAGCATCTATACTGCCACACAGGCCCGCTACCAGTATCACCACTAGTGCCGCCATCGGTACCACCACCCGTACCACCGTCGGTAGTGCCACCACCACCTGTACCACCACCTGTACCGCCATCGGTACCATCACCACCCGTACCACCACCACCTGTACCGCCATCGGTACCACCACCACCTGTACCGCCATCGGTACCACCACCACCCATACCGCCATCGCTACCACCACCACCCGTACCGCCACCTGTACCGCCATCGGTACCGCCACCACCACCCGTACCGCCATCGGTACCACCACCACCTGTACCGCCATTGGTACCACCACCACCCATACCGCCATCGGTACCACCACACAGGCCCACCACTAATACCTCCATCGGTACTACCACACAGACCGCCACCACTACCACCAGCAGTACCATTACACAGGCCCACCAATAAGCACTGCCATAATGTCCCAAAGGGTTTACACACCTGAGGAGGCATATGCCATTCTTGCCATGTCGGATGATGAGAGCAGCGGGGAGCTCCCATTATCCGATTCTGGTTCGGAATACGAGCCAGTGGAGGATAGTGGCTCAGAGTCCGAGTCCCCGGAGGAAACCGTCCCTCCCAAAAGAATGCGATCGGCACCAAGATCAGCACCAAGATCAGGAGAACTGCCCACCACCAGCAGCGCCATACCCCAGGAAGAGGAGCCCAGTACAAGCAATGGAAATGCACGCCCAACCCGAAGAATCCAGCCCCAATCCTACCTTCCCGATGCCCTGGCAAACCCCTTATGGTTGCCTGCCAACTCAGGATCCGCTATCATCCCCCCTTTCACCGCACAGCCAGGTGTGCAGCCCGACACTACAAATTTTTCTAAATTTGATTATTTTTGTTTATTTTTCCCACAAGATTTGCTGCAGAATATAGTGGATCAAACAAATCTGTATGCATCCCAATTTATTGCTGCCAACCCCGATTCTTCCTACGCCCGCATGTTCCAGTGGCGGCGTCTAACATTGGAGGAATTTAAATTATTTTTGGGCCTTATGTTCAATATGGGGCTTACAAAAAAGAACGAAGTCCATTCATATTGGTCCAAACGCCCCATCCAACACATGCCCATATATTCCGCTGTCATGTCCAGGAAAAGATACGACATGATTATGCGCTTTCTCCACTTCAATGACAATTCACAGTGCCCTCCCCGAGATCATCCCAACTACGACAAATTGTACAAGATACGCCCCCTAATCAATGCCTTTTCCCAGCGATTTGAAGAAGTTTTCATCCCAGACCAAAAAATTTGTGTGGACGAGTCCCTCGTACATTTCACCGGCCGACTGCAGTTCAAGCAGTACATACCAAGCAAGAGAGCCAGGTATGGGTTAAAATTAAATAAATTATGCGATCGAGCCACTGGATACGTCTGCAAATTCAGGATCTACGAAGGCAAAGACTCCCAGCTCCAGCCCCGTGATTGCCCCACATATATTGGAACCAGTGGGAAAATTGTCTGGGAGTTGGCATACCCCCTGTTCGGAAAAGGTTACCATTTATATGTTGATAATTATTATACCAGCCTGCCCCTTTTTCGCCACCTTTACAGTAAACAAACCCCAGCCTGCGGTACCTTCAAAAAAAATCGGAAGGGATTCCCACAAAATTTATTGACAAAAAAATTGCGACCTGGAGAATCGGCATCCATGAGGAACGAGGAGGTGTTGGCCATGAAGTGGAGGGACAAGAAAGATGTCCACATCCTCTCTACGATCCACAATGACACCATGGTGGAGATCCCAAGAAGACGCAGCTCCATTGTAAAGCCTGAATGTGTCCACGACTACAATTTGTACATGGGGGGGGGTGGATTTAAACGACCAGATGCTACAGCCCTACTTATCAACCAGAAAGTCCCATTGTTGGCACAAAAATGTTGCGTTTCACCTGTTTCACATGGCCCTTTTTAATTCGTTTGTCTGCTACCAAAAAGCAACTCAAAATCACCGACTCCACTACCTCCAATATATCGAAGATATCATCGATGCCCTCATTTACCAACAAGATCCCGCCCCAGGAAGCATTCGCTCTGATAGTGTGAGTCGGCTTCACGAGCGACACTATCCCTTTAGCATCCCCCCCACAGAATCTGGAAGAAGACGCCAAAAGAAATGCCGTGTATGCAGCAGAGGAGGAGTAAGAAGAGACACCAGCTATTATTGTCCCGATTGTCCCTCCCAACCTGGCCTGTGCATCGGAAATTGCTTCAAAAATTATCATACATCCATTAGTTCCCCTTATTATTAACAGACTGCCACTTCCCTATTTGCCTGCTACCATGTTACTAACTACCTTCCATGTTAATTAACTGACCCTGGCCTGTTTACCGACGATGCCTCTGCCTGCCGATTTAAACCACGTTTCTGACTTCCACGTGTACCGACCTTGGCCTGTTAATCGACCATGTTTTTGCCTGCCACTTGGACTGATCTTTTGGCCATCTACTTTTAGTACACAGGGGTCTCACATATGTGAGGGGCTTCAGAATAGCGTTCTGAGTAGAGAAAACCAGTTTTTCGTTTTCTGTGCTCCAAGAACAGGGTCTGGTTGCCCGGAGGCTTCAAAGCGATTTGGGTGGGAGAAGCCTCTACCCCTGTCCCCCTGGCCCTAAGCTTGATGGTCCTTCCTGCTGCCTGGACCAATAATTTGGCTGTGCTGACCATATTACTGCCTGTAATGACCCATGACATTATGGACCATGTTTCTTCCTGCTGCTTGGACCAATACTTTGGCTGTGTTGACCATATATCTGCCTGCTGCCTCTACTGACTTTGGACAGCATTTCTGCCGGGACACCTCTGCCTGCTACCTGGACCTGTGCTTTGGCTGTGCTCTGGCTGTGCTGACAGTATCTCTGCCTGTGCGAACTATGGACAGTATTCCTGCCTGCTGCCTGGATGATTGCTTTTGCTGTCGCTGACCTCATCCCTGCCTGCTGCCTGGACCGATGCTCTCCTCTGTGGACCACTGCACTTCTAAAACCACAGGTAATCTTTTGTTATTTGGTATGTACCTGCTATGTGTTAGATATATGAAGGGCCTTCAAAAATGTGATCGGTAGTCAGAAAATGATATGTGCAATTAATGCTGCTAGAATGCCTGGAGGTGCTACTTGGATGTTGGGCCTCTGTATGTGGCCAGGCTGTGTAAAAGTCTCAAACATGTGGTATCGCCATACTCAGGAGGAGTAGCAGAATGCATTTTGGGGTGTAATTTTTGCTATGTACATATTATGTGTTAGAAATATCTTATAAATTGACAACTTTGTGTAAAAAAAATGCATTTTAATTTTTTCTCCACATTTTCCAAAACCTTCTGGAAAAAAATGAACCGTTCAAAAGACTCATAATGCTTCATAGATTATATGTTGGGGTGTGTGCTTTCCAAAATGGGGTCATTTTGTGGAAAATTCTATTGTCCTGGTGCTCCAGGGCCTTCAAAATTGTAATAGGTGGTTGAGAAAGGATATGTGCGATTTATGCTTGTAGAACGCCTGAAAGTGCTACTTCAATGTTGGGCCTCTGTATATGACCAGGCTGTGTAAAAGTCTCACACATGTGGTATCGCTATACTCAGGAGGAGTAGCAGAATGCATTTTGGGGTGTTATTTTTGCTATGTATATGCTATGCGTTAGAAATATCTTATAAATGGACAACTTTGTGTAAAAAAAATGCATTTTCATTTTTTCTCCACATTTTCCAAAACCTTCTGGAAAAAAATGAACCGTTCAAAAGACTCATAATGCTTCATAGATTATACGTTGGGGTGTGTGCTTTCCAAAATGGGGTCATTTTGTGGAAAATTCTATTGTCCTGGTGCTCCAGGGCCTTCAAAATTGTAATAGGTGGTTGAGAAAGGATATGTGCGATTTATGCTTGTAGAACGCCTGAAAGTGCTACTTCAATGTTGGGCCTCTGTATATGGCCAGGCTGTGTAAAAGTCTCACACATGTGGTATCGCTATACTCAGGAGGAGTAGCAGAATGCATTTTGGGGTGTCATTTTTGCTATGTATATGCTATGCGTTAGAAATATCTTATAAATGGACAACTTTGTGTAAAAAAAAAAAACATTTTCATTTTTTCTCCACATTTTCCAAAACCTTCTGGAAAAAAATGAACTGTTCAAAAGACTCATAATGCCTCATAGATTATACGTTGGGGTGTGTGCTTTCCAAAATGGGGTCATTTTGTGGAAAATTCCATTGTCCTGGTGCTCCAGGGCCTTCAAAAGTGTAATAGGTGGTTGAGAAAGGATATGTGCGATTTATGCTTGTAGAACGCCTGAAAGTGCTACTTCAATGTTGGGCCTCTGTATGTGGCCAGGCTGTGTAAAAGTCTCACACATGTGGTATCGCTACACTCAGGAGGAGTAGCAAAATGTATTTTGGGGTGTAGTTGCAATTATGCATATGCTGTGTGAGAGAAAAAAACTGTTAATATGACCAGTTTGTGTAAAAAAAAAAAAAAAAAAAAAAAATTTCCCAAGAATTGTGGGAAAAAAATACAACTTCAAAAAACTCACCACGCCTCTTAGTAAATACCTTGGACTGTCTACTTTCCAAAAAGGGGTAATTTTGGGGTATTTGTACTTTCCTCACTTGTTAGTGTCTCAAGAAATGAGATATCCCTTCAGTACATCAGGCGTGATCAGATGTGATAAATTTTCAGTGATTGCCACCATAGCTTGTAGACTCTATAACTTTCACAAAGACCAAATAATATACACTAATTTGGGTTCATTTTACCAAAGATATGTAGCAGTATACATTTTGGCACAAATTTATGAAGAAAAATTATTTATTTGCAAAATTTTACAATAGAAACTAAAAAAAGTGTTTTTTTTTTAAAAAAAATTGCTGTTTTTTTGCTTATATCGCAAAAAATAAAAAACCCAGTGGCGATTAAATACCACCAAAAGAAAGCTCTATTTGTGAGAAGAAAATGATAAAAATTTTGTTTGGATACAGTGTAGCATGACTAAGTAATTGTCATTCAAAGTGTGAGAGTACTGAAAGCTGAAAATTGGTCTGGGCGGGAAGGTGCATAAGTGCATGGTATTGAAGTGGTTAATGAAGAGTCCAATGGATAAGATAGATGGTGTATTAGGCGATAACAACCTTTCTCCTTTTTTGGGACTATTCCCAAAGGTGAGAGCCTAAAGTTGTGAAATGGGGGAGACATAAAAGGGCCTGCTACCCTGCCTTCAGCCAATTCTTTGGAAACTTTTTCCTGGACTACTGAGGTATGCAAGGAGACCGATTTCAGATTGTTGACCATAGAACAGCCAGGTCCTCTGAAAGTAGGGACCAAAAAACCATCCCTAAAACCTTCAGTGAGCAGAGTTGCCATCTTGCAATCGGGGGTAGCGATCTAACCAAGGGAGCATTCTTGGCAGGCTCACTGGTGTCAGAGCTTTTTGCACCAGAATCCCTGGCATGTGTTTGAAAAGGTGTTGAGGTGGGTTTACGAAAACACCTGATAGCTGAATGGTTGCCATTACAGTGAGAGCACTCATGCCTATATCTGCAGTTAGTAAGGAATTTACATTGTCCTTCATTGAAGGCGAAGCAAAAACCTTTGCGAAGGGTATATTGCTGGTTGGAAACTATCCTGGGAGCGAATTGAGGCTTTGGAGGCAACATCAAATTCAGCCATAAGCCTACATCTTTCGATCCCCAGTGTAGAGAGGGATGTACCGCCAATTTCTGGCGAAAGTTTTCATCATACGCGTACAAGGCAGAACCACCAAAATGGCGAAAAGCTTCTGAAATTATATCTACATGCTGGAACAAGCCAGAACATTTGCCAGGGAAGCGTTCACCCATTACAGCTGCAAAGATGCAAAAGGCCTGAAGCCAGTTTTGAAATGTTTTAGGAATAGCTCTTCTCCTATCCTCTTCAGACCTATCACCTGACTGCTTGTCATTTTTTACCAATAAATCTTTTGAAGCTGGAAGCAGAGATAATAGATCTATGAATTCACTCCTCCAAATTTTTTCTTTCACTGATTTTGATAAGTAAAATCCCAAAGGTGATAATATACAAGGGAGGGGCTCTTTAAACGAGGATTCACCAACCAATGTGGCTGATGGTCTGAGAGGCAAAGCGTAGGTAACAGGCTGTAAAGGGTTAACATTACTAGTGTTAGGTAATAGAGCCGTATCCATATCCTGCAAGGGCTGATCACTTAGGCCTTGCCACACTGAACCAACTTCAGCATAATTCAAATCACCTAAAGCACCATATGAATGTGCTCCTGCATGTAACTTGTTTAAATCATGCATATAACTACAGCCAGCACCAGTGACCTGTGCTCCCTTATGCTCTCTGGCAACCTTAGTAGTAGACTGAACAAAATCTTGTTCACCAGGGACTTGGCCCAATAATTCATTCATAACAGCCAAACTTGTTTTAGCACCAGAGACCTGTGCTCCCTGACCACACACAGCACCATGTGAATGTGCCCCTTCTACTTTCTTGAAAACATTAGACAGTGAGGTAAATAATGCTGACATGTCAGCCATTGATACAGAACACTGCTCACCTTCTGTTGTCTGCCCACTGCTGGCTGCCTCTGAGGGTCCCGCCGGCTCTCTCCTTGTCAGGTATCTGAGGAGAAGCAACTGTCCGCTTCTTCTTTGCTCTACCCGGCTGTTGGCGCGGCCCGTTGTTCACCAGTGCTGTTTCTGGGGATGCGAGGGCCGCCTCCGCAGGCGAAGCTGGACCGTGACCCTCCTCCAGACACCGCAGAAGCCACTCCTCGCCGCCCTGTCCCTCAGCCTTCTCTAATAAGCGGCATAAGAGGGACTCGCGATTCCCAGGAGAACAGCGCTTCATGCTGCGTCTTGGTCCAGTCTAAACGGTCTGCGGGGCCCCTCACACAGCTTCTTTATATAAGCTCCTTCTGCGCTGGCTTTTTCACTTGCCACAGACCAACCAATCAGCTGTCACTACAGTTAAACCAATCCCACAGCTGTTGCTGCCCAGGGAAACTGCTACCTTTTATGAAAACCTGCAAAATAAAGCACAAACAAATCTGCAGCCCCCCTTTGAGCTCTCCCATGTTGGTCCAGCATATTGCTAAGACCTTTCATTCTTATCTTTGATAGAGTATGATACAACTTGGCATACAGTATTTGGTTTTTATGGGGATATAACAATGTTACCTTCCTTAAAGCACATGGTCTTTCTATATATACATGGAGAAAAATTTATAATTTTCAGTAAATTAACAGAGACGAGAATCCCATCCTTTCCTTTCTGAGAGGTTCACATACATTAGAATGAAATGCATTAGAAGTTTTGTGCTGTTGAAACCAAAATGGGACCCATTTTGTCTCTCAGCCTTGACAGCCCCTTTCACAAGCAGTGCTGTCTCTTGTTCATGTGTGGGCCTTGTAAAATACATCCTTTGTAAGACGGAAGAAGACAATATAATGCCACGAAAGACGAAGGTGTCAAAACATAAAGTTAGAGGCAATCTAATCAATGCCTCCCAAATCAGTCTTTGAAAGATCTGTTCATTAACGCTGTTTAATTGTGGGACTTATCTCAAAGTACGTTTTTTTTCTATTTATATTTTTATAGCCAGGTATTGGATCCCATTCATGTAAACATTTTGATGTTTTTATCTGCTAACAAGAAATAGCTGGTAAAGTTTGCCTGACATAAATTAAAGAAAAACTATATATGATATATGATAATTTAGAATTTAGATTGCAAGCTCTAACAAGCAGGGCCCTCAGATTCCTCCTGTATTGAATTGTATTGTCTCACAGTACTGTCTGCCCCCATATTGTAAAGCGCTGCACAAACTGTTGGCGCCAGTGTTAATATCATCAACAAAAAACGTTTTCATCAGAATTTTCGTCTGCGTAATTTTTACAGTGAAGAAAACGAAACAAAAAGCACAGCACATTTTCGTCCACTGATGAAAACTACGATGAAAATTTATTTCGTTTTCATTAACAAACAAGAACGAAATAAGAATGTGAAGGAGGGACGCTTACCCTCGTGAACTTCCAGTCTCCACAGAGCTCCATGCTTTGCAGTTAGCACTAGGGATGTTGGCTGCATCTCTCACACCACACGAGTGTCTGCTTTTCGTTCTCACGGAGCCCGGGTTACGAGCGTCTGGACAGCACATTCCCCTGGATATGCTCTCCCTCCCTGTGCCCGCCCCTCCCTCTGTGCAGCCTCCCACTGTCCATGTGCTATACTGTATATGTGAAGAGGATGTGTGGGCAGGAAAGTTTCAATAAAGCAGCCGAAATATGAAGCCGGGGACTGAGTGAGTGAGCAGTTCAGCACTGTAAATGTACTCTCCCACTTCTCCTTGAATACCTTCCTGCCATCTCTCTCCCGAATCTTTGTCCCTCCTCCTTTTTCTTATGTTGTCTCCCTGCAGAAACTTTCCTTATCTGCAAGCATAGAGCTTTCTTTCTTTAGGCTATAATTGTACTTGGTTCTGTGTGCATTTAAGTGGGCTCACCATGCCATTACCTTGAGGGATTGGCATTTACAAGGTTAAAACAGGCAATGAGGAAATGTGATATCACCTTCTCAATGCCTGTCTAATGTCTCTGAAAAGTGACCTGAGCATGGATTACTTTTCAGTGGAGTGACAATGCCTGCTGCAAGTGTGAACAACCCTTTGGGTTCACACTGGTATGCTGTGGTTTGGCCGCAGTGGTGGTGTACTCACAGTTTGCCTGCATAATACTCCTAGTTTTCGCCGCATTCCCATAGACTATTAGGTTGCACATTTTTGCTCCATTTTCTGAAAGTGCACCAAAAGTCCTTCATGCTGCATCTTTGGTGTGCTTTCAGAAAACCCAACAAAAATGGGCAACCTAATAGTAGTATATGTCAATGTTTCTCAACTTCAGTGCTCATGTACCCCCAACAGGTCATGATTTAAGGCTTTTCATTATTTTGCACAGGTGATTTGATCAGTTTGTTTCACTGTCTTAGTAATTACCACAGCCATTTCATCTGAGGGAAATCCTGAAACATGACCTGTTGGGGGTACTTGAGGACTGGAGTTGAGAAACATTGGTCTATGGGACTGTGGCTATAACCAGAAGTAACATGCAGGAAAACTGCGAGTACACCACCACAGCACTGTACATTACAGGCCTCCTTAGGCCATCCAGAGCGGCTAAATCTGTGAGTTTATTCAAACCTTAATATCATAAATGATAACATATTTTTTTTTTTACTCAGCAGTATGTACTACGTTTGGAAAGTCTGGAGAAATGCTTAAATAATGAATTTTAGCTGACTAAAATGTACTACAGATTTAAAACTAAAACAATTGCAGGTGACTAAAATGGGACTAAAACTAAAATGGCATTTTAGTCAAAAGACTAAAGCCCCATACACACTATTAGATTTTCTGCAGATTTTTGTCTTCAGATTTACCAGAACCATATAATATGAGGTCAAACCTTAAGAGTTTCAATTTGTATGCAATCAGGCAGGCCCTTGCACTACATGGTTTTATGTAAATCTGAAGACAAAAATCTGCGTGTGCATGGGGTCTAAAGCTGGGTTTCTCACTGATACTACACGACAGTCATACGACTTTTATCCTACTTTGCTCTGCGACATCAGTCCTACAGTAGGTGCCGCCGATATTGTGTCAATCTCGCCACTTCTAGTGGCGAGATTGACACCCTATGAGCTCCGTCGCGAGAGCCAGCGCTGAGCTGTCTCGTCATCGGGAAAGGAAAAAAATTTCCTTTCACGATGAGCGACACGCATTGCCGATAGGCGGGGATCTGACGTGGATTCCCGCCAATACCAGGCACTGCATTTGGTATGAATCCTGAGCGGGAACTCCACGCCAATTTTTAAAGAAAAAACCGGCGTGGGTTCCCCCTCCAGGAGCATACCAGGCCCTTGGGTCTGGTCTGGATTTGAAGGGGAACCCTACGCCGAAAAAACGGCGTGGGGGTCCCCCTCAAGATCCAAACCAGACCCTTATCCGAGCACGCAACCTGGCCGGCCGCAGGGGAAGAGGGGGGGACGAGAGAGCGGCCCCCTCCCTCCTGAACCGTACCAGGCCACATGCCCTCAACATGGGGGGTTTGGTGCTCTGGGGCGGGGGGGCGACCTGCGGCCCCCCCACCCCAGAGCACCCTGCCCCCATGTTGATGAGGACAGGGCCTCTTCCCGACAACCCTGGCCGTTGGTTTCAGGGTCTGCGGGCGGGGGGCTTATCGGAATCCGGGAGCCCCCTTTAATAAGGGGGCCCCCAGATCCCGGCCCCCCCACCCTATGTGAATGAGTATGGGGTACATCGTACTCCTACCCATTCACCTGGTGGAAAAAAATGGCAATAAAAACACAACACAGTTTTTAAAAGTATTTTATTGCACAGCTCCGGAGGTCTTCGTCCGACTTCGGGGGTCTCCGGTGTCGTCGCCGTGCTCTCCGGTTCTTTCTTCTGCCGGGCCACCGCTATCTTCTTCCAACTCTTTTGCTAGCGGGGCCCGGTCTTCTCCGTCGCCTTCTCCCCTCTTCTTCTCTCCGGTTCTTTCTTTCTTCTGCGGGGCCTCCGCTAACTTCTTTTTAGCTCTTTTGCTAGCGGAGGCCCGGTCTTCTCCGTCGCCTTCTTCTTCTCCCGCTCTCCGGTTCCTCTCCCGCTCTCCGGTTCTTTCTTCCGCCGGGCCTCCGTAACTTCTTTTAGCTCTTTTGCTAGCGGAGGCCCGGTCTTCTCCATCGTCTCGTCCGGCTCTCCATTGTCCTTCTGCCGCCCCCTCCACTAACTTCTTGGTAGCTCTTTTGCTAGTGGAGGGGCCGGTCTTCCCGTCGTCGCCGTCGGCGTCTTCTTCTCTCTTCTCCTCCTCGATGTTGACTCGTCGCTTCCTCTCGCAGTAATGCTAAATCTTCGGTCCGCAGAGATTAATATAGGCTTCTCATGACGTCACAGTCACATGCTCCGGGGCACATGGCCCCGGAGCATGTGACTGTGACGTCATGGGAACATGTGACTGTGACATCATGAGAAGCCTATATTAATCTCTGCGGACCGAAGATTTAGCATTACTGCGAGAGGAAGCGACAAGTCAACATCGAGGAGGAGAAGAGAGAAAAAGACGCAGACGGCGACGACGGGAAGACCGGCCCCTCCACTAGCAAAAGAGCTACCAAGAAGTTAGTGTAGGGGACGGCAGAAGGACAACGGAGAGCCGGACGAGACGACGGAGAAGACCGGGCCTCCGCTAGCAAAAGAGCTAAAAGAAGTTAGCGGAGGCCCGGCGGAAGAAAGAACCGGAGAGCGGGAGAAGAAGAAGGCGACGGAGAAGACCGGGCCTCCGCTAGCAAAAGAGCTAAAAAGAAGTTAGCGGAGGCCCGGCGGAAGAAAGAAAGAACCGGAGAGAAGAAGAGGGGAGAAGGCGACGGAGAAGACCGGGCCCCGCTAGCAAAAGAGTTGGAAGAAGATAGCGGTGGCCCGGCAGAAGAAAGAACCGGAGAGCACGGCGACGACACCGGAGACCCCCGAAGTCGGACGAAGACCTCCGGAGCTGTGCAATAAAATACTTTTAAAAACTGTTGTGTTTTTATTGCCATTTTTTTTCCACCAGGTGAATGGGTAGGGGTACGATGTACCCCATACTCATTCACATAGGGTGGGGGGGCCGGGATCTGGGGGCCCCCTTATTAAAGGGGGCTCCCGGATTCCAATAAGCCCCCCACCCGCAGACCCCGACAACCAACGGCCAGGGTTGTCGGGAAGAGGCCCTGTCCTCATCAACATGGGGGCAGGGTGCTCTGGGGTGGGGGGGGGCCGCAGGTCACCCCCCTGCCCCAGAGCACCAAACCCCCCATGTTGAGGGCATGTGGCCTGGTACGGTTCAGGAGGGAGGGGGGGCCGCTCTCTCATCCCCCCCTCTTCCCCTGCGGCCGGCCAGGTTGCGTGCTCGGATAAGGGTCTGGTTTGGATCTTGAGGGGGACCCCCACGCCGTTTTTTCGGCGTAGGGTTCCCCTTCAAAGCCAGACCAGACCCAAGGGCCTGGTATGCTCCTGGAGGGGGAACCCACGCCGTTTTTTTCTTTAAAAATTGGTGTGGAGTTCCCGCTCAGGATTCATACCAAACGCAGTGCCTGGTATTGGCGGGAATCCACATCGGATCCCCGCTCAATACAGTGTCGCGTCTCCTCGCTATTGCAGCGAGCGCGACACGTGTCGCCACCCTGTTGCCGAGATCTCGGCACTCCTGTCGCCGAGAATCTCGGCGATGGGAGCGTGATAGATATACAATATCGGCGGCACCTACTGTACATCGGTCCTACATTGGTCTGACATCCATCCGATTTGAATGAGCAGGATACTACTTTGATCCGATATTGTGATAGTATGACTTGTCCTTTGACCAATCAAAACAATCCCAGTGTGATATAAATTCCTTTTACTGCTGCTGTAATCACCATGTCGGATGTCACAATTCGGATGGTTAGGACAAGGATCCTACTTTGATCCGACTTCAATGATATTCAGTGGGCTGAAGTAGGATCAAAGTTGGACCAAAGTAGTGCAGGGAACATTTTCAAAGTCAGACTTGTGTCGGACCAGTTAAGATGGCTCTCATAGGATAGGAAAACATACATACACGTACAAGTGTGAACCCAGCCTCAGACTAAAACTGAGGCCGGGTTCACACTGGTGCGACACGACAGCCTTCCTACCTTGGATCCGACTTTGCCCTGCGACTTGAAGCCGACATATGTCCGACTTTCAATGAACGGGGATCCGACTTTGATCACGCCAATACCAGGCACTGTGTTTGGTATGAATCTTGAGGGGGAACTCCACGCTAAATTTTAAGTAAAAAAACGGCATAGGTTCCCCCTCCAGGAGGATACCAGGCCCTTCGGTCTGGTATGGAGTTAAAGGGGAACCCCTATGCCTAAAAAAATGTCGTGGGGGTCCCCCCAAAATCCATACCAGACCCTTATCCGAGTACGCAGCCTGGCCGGTCAGGAAAGGGGTGGGGAGGAGCGAGCGCCCCCCCTCCTGAACCGTACCAGGCCGCATGCCCGCAACATAGGGGCGTGGGTGCTTTGGGGCAGGGGGCGCCCTGCGGTCCCCCCACCCCAAAGCACCCTGTGCCCATGTTGATGAGGTCTGCGGGCGAGGGGCTTATCGGAATCCGGGAGCCCCCTTTAATAAGGGGGCCCCCAGATCCTGGCCCCCCACCCTATGGGAATGAGTATGGGGTACATCGTACCCCTACCCATTCACCTGGGGGAAAAAATGTCATGAAAAAAACCCACACCAGACAGGTTTTTAAAGTAATTTATTAGGCAGCTCCGGGGTCTTCTTCCGACTTCTGGGGTCTCTTCCGACTCTCCGGCCTCTTCTCCCGCTCTCCGGTGCCTTCTCCACGCTCTCCGGTTCTTCTCCCGCTCTCCGATGCCTTCTGCCGGGCACCTCCGCTATCTTCTGCCAGCTCTTTTGCTAGCGGTGGCTCAGGTCTTCCCCGTCGTCTTCTTCCCTCTTCTCTTGTCCCGATGTTGACACGCCGCTCTCTCCTGCTGCAATGCCGTGTGCACGGTGCACAATGACTTATATAGTCATGGGGCGTGGTCACCGGGTGATGTCACCCGGTGACCCCGCCCCAGTATGACGTCACAGCCCCGGGGCATTATGGGACTGTGGCGTCATAAGGGGGTGGGGTCACCGGGTGACATCACCCGGTGACCACGCCCCATGCCTATATAAGTTGGGAAGAGGCCATTGTCCTCATCAACATGGGGACAGGGTGCTTTGGGGGGGCACAGGGCGCTCGTCCCCACCCCCTTTGCTGACCGACCGGGCTGCGTGCTCGGATAAGGGTCTGGTATGGATTTTGGGAGAACCCCATGCCGTTTTTTTGGTGTAGGGGTTCCCCTTGAAATCCATACCAGACCCAAGGGCCTGGTATGCTCTTGGAGGGGGAACCCATGCCGGTTTTTTTATTTAAAATTTGGCATGGAGTTCCCCCTCAAGATCATCAGAGCACATGTCGCATGCCAAAGTTAGATCATGCAAGACGGCGTTCCGACTTTGATCCGACTTCAATGATAGTCAATGGGCTGAAGTAGGATCAAAGTCGGACCAAAGTAGTACAGGGAGCATTTTCAAAGTCGGACCGACGTGTCGGACCAGTTAAGATGGCTCCCATAGGGAAACATTGATTTTCACATGTAATGCGACATGAGCTCCCAATGTCTGAGCGTTTGACGCACCAGTGTGAACCCGGCCTGAATCAAAATGTGCCACCAAAATTAACACTGGTTGGCGTTATATAAATCCTGTTTAATAATAACAATAATACTATTTATAATACAAGAATTTCTAGTAGGATTAATTAAGGAGTTCATGAACCATTTAAATTCACAGGAGCTGACAGACCTTGCTTGAAATATCCCCAATAACTTTTGGTGTTGAATTCTCGTTCCTTGTAGTACACCAAAGTTGAAGGCTACACAAAATGAACGAAAGAAAGAAACATTGGGTTGAGTTACTTTGCAAATACATTGTTGCTTCGTGAATATGGTAAAAAATTACTTTGCAAAGAGTAACCAATCGCATGCAAGGGAAATAAAATCTGCATGTTTCTTGCACATGATTGGATAATGGAAGTCAGCAGAGCTTCACTAAGCTAATTGGAAATGTCCTTGCAAAGTCACCAGCCTCTTTATCTTTAACCACTTCCCACCCACTATATAGCAGAATGACGGCCACAAAGTGGTTAAGTTATCCTGACTGGGTGTCATATGACCTCAAGCAGAAAAAGCCGCTTGCGCGTGGACCTGCGAAGACATGGCGCAAGGTGATCGGTAGTGTGGTGTGTCGCCCTCTGAGCTGATAATTAGCACATTGATTATCAGTGCAGACCCCACCAGGGATGTTAACTAGAGCTCACCAGAGATACCCACTAGCCCCACCAGGGATGCCAATCGGCACCCATTAGGGATGCCTGTCAGTGCCTCCTCATTAGTGTTGCCTATCAGTGCCATCTATCAGTGCCCATCAGTGCCGCCTATCAGTGCCCATCAGTGCTGCCTATCAGTGCCCATCAGTGCTGCCTATGAGTGCCCATCAGTGCTGCAGATCAGTGCCCATCAGTGCTGGGTATCAGTGCTGCATATAAGTGCCTCATCATCAGTACCCATCAGTTAAGCCTCATCGGTGCTCATCAGTGAAGGAGAAAACTTTTATTTACAAAATTTTATAACAAAAACGGAGAAAAACATTTTTTTTTTCTAAATTTTCTGTCTTTAAATGGGCCTCGGTGAGCATGATAATTGCGCCAGATGTGCACGAGACCACGGAGACCTTATCCACCTGCTGTGGCGGTGCCCCAAATTGCACCTCTATTGGAGGGGGGTTCTTAAAACCCTAAATGAGGTATTCTTAGTCACGATTCCACAAGACTGTATCTTGGGCTTCCTGGACGATTTACCGCTTGACGATAACCCGAAAAAAGACATTGGCAGAGCCCTCTTCCAGGCCCGTAAACGTATCCTTCATCATTGGAAGGCAATTGAACCTCCTAAGCTAAGTGAATGGATAACGCAGATGGGATCCACTTTGCGCCTGGATATCAGCACAGAGGCCGACAGGGGAAATTTCAACTCCTGTGGGCCCCTTGGTTGAATACTCCAGGGTTGGCCCCGCTTGAACTGGTGATAGACAGACTGCTTCTTTAATATGTTTGATAGAGGGTTACAGGTGGAAGGCACAAATGTATACAACCAGACTTTTGTCTTGGTCTGTCAGGGGGAAAGCTATTGTGACCTGGTTGGTTATGTATTCACTGTATGTTGGTTTGTGGAATGTGAGAGGACTATGTTGTTTACGTTTTTTATCACTACAATGTTTTATGGAATGGTTGTTTTAGTTCTGCATATGTATGTAAACCTTTTTTGTTACCATATGTGTCAATAAACATCCTTTTTGAGAGAAAAAAATAAATAAAAAATGTATGTCTTTTTTTATTTGTTTAGCAAAAAAAACCTAGTGGTGATCACATACCACCAAAAGAAAGCTCTATTTGTGGGAACAAAATGATAAGAAAAAATTGGGTACAGTGTTGCATGACCACGCAATTGTCATTCAAAATGCGACAGCGCTGAAAGTTGAAAATTGGCCTGGACAGGAAGGGGAAAGTGTCCTATATTGAAGTGGTTAATAACTCAACCCATATAGATTGACAGACATTGACAAATAAAATTCACAGGTCAAATAAGGCTTTGTTCGTGCTACAAAAAAAAAAAAAATCACATGCAGCTGGGAAAACGTCACCCACTTTTAAGCTAATGATTTTATAAGTGTGGTTTTGATTGGAGTGGGTGGGGCTTTACTTGATAGTGAATGGACTCTAGATTGAAAATTTAACAGCATTTCTATGAAAATTATATTTCCTTGAAGTGTCATTTAGTGAGGAAAGTCATTAAATGGTTAACATTTCTGTATCATTTGGAAACATTCTATAAGTAGAAAGGGTTGGCTTTATTATAGGAATATGAGAGGACATTGTTTAACCGCTTAAATACTGGGCATTTTCACCCCCTTCCTGCCCAGACCAATTTTTAGTTTTCAGCGCTGTCGCACTTTGAATAACAATTGCGCGGTCATGCAACACCGTACCCAAATGAAATCTTTGTTTTTTTTCCCCCACAAATAGAGCTTTCGTATGGTGGTATTTGATCACCTCTGCGTATTTTTTGCGCTATAAACAAAAGAAGAGCGACAATTTTGAAAAAACACAATATTTTTTACTTTATTGACTTAATAAATATCACAATTTAAAAAAATTAAATATTTTTTTTCCTCGGTTTAGGCTGATACTTATTCTTCTACATATTTTTGGAAAAGAAAATAGCAATAAGCGTATATTGATTGGTTTGCGCAAAAGTTATAGCATCTACAAAATAGGGGATAGATTTATGGCATTTTTATTTTTTTACTAGTAATGGCGACGATCTGCGATTTTTATTGTGACCGTGACATTGCGACGGACATATCGGAACACCTTTGACAGGTTTTTGGGACCATTCACATTTATACAGCGATTAGTGCTATAAAACTGCACTGATTACTGTGTAAATGTGACTGGCAGGGAAGGGGTTAACACTAGGGGCGATCAAGGGGTTAAATATGTTCCCTAGGGAGTAATTCTAACTGTAGGTGGAGGGGACTCTACAGGGGAGGGGGCCGATGTGTGTTCCTCTGTACTGGGAGCACACATCGGTCTCCTCTCCTCTGACAGGACGTGGATCTGTGTGTTTACACACACAGATCCACGGTCAGGCTATGATCGCGGGTGCCCAGCGGACATCGTGGCCGCCGGGCACGCGCACCGGGTCCCGAGCGATGCGGCGCACGCGTGCCCCCTAGCCGCCTAGAAGCCCAGGACGCCTAGGACATCATATGACGTCCACCCGGAGGGAGGGAGGGTTCCTGCCGACGTCATTTTACAATGACTCGGTAAGGAAGGGGTTAAGGAGCATATGAGTACTTCAAGACCTAGAAGCACAGCAGAGTAGGACTTTAATAGTTTTTTTATTTCTGTTAGTTTTACATATTTTGTGTTCTATTGTTGATGTATTCTTGTAATTTCAGGTAAAGTAAAAAAATAAAAAAAAATAGCACCTTTCTTAATCATGAACACAAGGTGACTTATAATGGACAATATTTATCATGCTGTATGCATATATGATGTATAAGGTTTGCAACTGAGAAGTAGCTCACAACTTTGACCTGCTTTCTAAATGACGAGTACTTTGCTACAGCTGCTGCAGCTTAGTAATTATTTGTGATAGGTTGTTTTTGAGTCCCATATGTATAGAAGCTCCAGGCCCAAGTACTTCATTTCTGGCACATAAACAGATTCTTCCAGGTGCTGTAAATTAAAATTTAATATATTATTTAAATATTAAGAGAATTAGAGTTTCAGAAATTTTATAGCTACAGCTGTAGGGGTTCAGTAGCATACAAACCAGCCGACTGACACAAATTTTTATAAATATATTGAAGTCATTTATTTTTTCTTAAAATTAAAGATTTTAAATGTTGGACTTGTCCTTTTATAAAACAAATTGTAAGTGTTGTTGAAGTAGATTAGATTTATTTTGTTCCTAAATATAAATGAGCTGTTTGCCTCTGCATGCTAGTTATATAGTTTATTCCTATTGAAGGCTGTATCCAGTGATGATAACAGAGGCCCTGCACTATTTCTGACACAGTCTTGTTAGCGTTCCTCTAGTGTAGGCAGTGCTGTGGATAGAGCAGCACCCAAGGGATTCCTATTGCTTTGCCAACCATCTGCATCACGACTCGTTCTTGATTCCTGTGGTCAACCTTGTGTTATATGCAGAGAGGCTGGAAAGATGTGAAAATCCTTGTCTTGGCAAGCACAGGCAAAGGGATTTTAATGAGCAGTAGCAGAATGCAAGTCAACTATACAGGTCACTTCACTAAAAGGATGAATGAAGACATTAATGAGGAGTAAGATGGCTAGATCAAACACACGCAGGTATATCACCAAGACTTGTAAATAATACAGTTGCCAATTAACTTTCTTTTTGTTTCAAATTCTTTTGGTGAGTTAGGGTTACTAGAGATGATGCTAAATGAATACTGCCCACATTTTTGGAAGACTCGTATGTACAATAATCCCCGGTGAAACAATATATTGCATACAATTAGAATTATGCGTCTGTATAGTAAATGCAAGAAAAAATGGCAACTAAACATAGGCAAAAAAAACCAGTTGTTTGTATTTTTATTCCTTCTTTCCATAATGTAGCTCCAGGCTGTAACACACTGATAGTGCCCAAAGATTGAGACTGCAGTGATCAGAATAGGTTTTCTTACCTCTCTGATTAACATAATCCACCCCCCCCCCTCACACACACATCCCTTCTGAACAGTTGATATGCATACGCTCTTTGCCCACTGCATCTAAAAATGGTTGGATTAGGTAATTGTTAGTATCTTAAGACTGAAAATAGATATTCTCACATGATTGATTGGCCTATGGTTATCTGCAGTGGTTGGATTAGCTCAGAGACATTTGTTTTCCTGATCTGCTATTGGCTGGATCCGGTGGTAATAATCTTGCCTCTGTGGATAAACTTAATGTAATCTTGCAGTGCCCAAAATTCTTGTACTCTAAAGATGCTGGTGTTTGGTAGGCCCATATAAAATGCAGGATTTAGCGTATAAGCAGTTTTCCTTAAGTCCTTGAACTACTTCAACTTCTGTGTAGGAAATGTAGACGCAACTCTTCCCTAACCCAGGGAATGTAATTCTTGGAGTCTGTGGTGGTGACCTATCATCTACTGTAGCTTTTTATGTTGTGGAGGGGAAGGCAGGCCTTTGTATATACCATTTTTAAAACATTTGTGTTTGCCTAATTTTTTTGCATGTATCAGCAGCTCTTTGCTGCTGGTACATGTTATTCTACTAGTCTCTAAGTATAGATGGACACTCCATGGTGCGCTGTGTACAACGTCTACTTTATTTTACTATGTTACAGTTTTCTGCACATTAGGTGTAAATTAAGCTATTTATAAACTAGAGAAGGCATACATACTGTATGTATGTACATTGTGTTTGCGCAGGCACAAATATCGTAGCCTTATGTTAAGGAAACAATAAATAAAATCTGTTGGGAAAATCAATTTTCTCCAAAATCAAGGTGGAGGAGTGTCTACATAGCTTAGGCTAGTATGTACATATACAAAATTATTATGTTGTTACTGTATAATAGTTGTTATAATAGTGTTTTTATTCCTGAGGTTTAAATAAATTATAAAATTCTGCATGTTTTTTAAATGTCTGAATAAAGAACAGTTTGTGAGTAAATTAAGCATATGGTTGTTATGTAAAACAAAAATGCCTTACTTTGTACACTTATTTGAGGCCCTGTCAGATTTGCAAGCATTCTGGATGCCCTTGATCCCTTCACCAGGCTTTTCAGAAAAATGTGGGTCACATTGTAGAGTCTTCCATTGTTATAAGACCAATTAAAAAAAAAAAAAAAAGCCTCTGAATAGTTAGATATCAACTCGGGATGTCTTTTTTTTTGTTCTCACGTCTGTATATATTTGACCAGGTATTGTAGTGGAGCCAATGCACAGGATGCAGACATTATAAACTTTCAATGGATTTCATTGTTTCAACTAGGTATTAGAGAAGTTATATTCCCTGTGTCATTTGTTTGCGTTATCCTGTAATGGACTTTTCTCATCGGACAAACCGTTTGTGTATGGGCCCCATCGGTCTTTTTTCCATCGGTGAGAAAAAATAGAACCTGTTTTAAATTTATCTGATGGGAAAAAAAACGATAGCAAATTCCGATCGTCTGTGTGGAACTCCATCGGACAAAAAACCCACGCATGCTCAGAATCAAGTCGACCCATGCTCAGAAGCATTGAACTTAATTTTTCTCGGCTTGTTGGAGTGTTTTACATCACGGCGTTTGGGATGGTCGGATTTTTGACTGATGGTGTGTAGGCAAGACTGATGGAAGTCAGCTCCATCGGATTTCCGATGGAAAAATCCATCGGATTAGAATCCATAGGAAATCCGATCGTGTGTACAGGGCTTTAGTGTTTTATGCCACAGAAGAGGTCACAGCACCATTTTACTTTACAGCTCTTTGGAAATACAGCAACATCAGGACAAAGTTCTTTATCCAATCCTTGCTTGAACTTCTTACTAACTGCATTAGATGAAAAAACAATTTACTGCAGGATATAAGTTGTCATGCTGTCTTGTCTGTATGTTGTTCTGTGGCCAGCTCAAGCAAGTGTATGGCTCCTTTCATTTGTGAGGTTTAAAGTGAATCTAATGTTTAGTAGACCATTCCCTGTCCTCTGCACTTAAAACAAATAGGGTACACACCTTTTATAAGGGTCCCCTGGCTGGTCTGGTGACGTCCTTCCCTTTTGTTCATTCAGTGGTGGTGGTGAGTGGTCTGAACAGTGAGCACAAGCTGGTTTGATGATGTTCCCCAGGGGGCATGTCTAGGACCGCCTGGGTTCACAGGAAGTGAGTTGAATGACGATAGCTTTCATTCATCTTGGAAGACTGGTGACATCTAGTGGTGGAAAGGAGTTACTGTGGGGCACCGCTTAGGGAATAAAGGAGAGTATTGTAGCCAAAACAGTTTTTTTATTATTACATGTCCTGGGCTGTGTTTTTGTTAAACTAGGCTTCTGCTTTAAGAGCAGAAATATCTTCTATTGTTGAAACATGTTCTCTTTCATGCATCAGCAATAAAACAGTATTTTAGGGCACAAGTGGCTTAATTGTCACACCAGATGTGTTTGTTTAGGAACAGATATATATATATTTACAGTGCCTTGCAAAAGTATTTACCCCTCTTGGCTTTTTTCGTGTTTTATTGCATCACAACCTGGAATTAACATGGATTGTTTGAGGATTTGCATCATTTATTTACAGAACATGCCCACAACTTTGAAGATGTTTTTTTTTTATTGTGAAGCAAACAACAAATAGGACAAAATAACAGAACAAATCAATGTGCATAACTATTCACCCCCCTAAAGTCAATACTTTGTAGAGCCATCTTTTGCGGCTATCACAGCTCCAAGTCGCTTTGGATAGGTCTCTATGAGCTTGCCACATCTTACCACTGGGATTTTTGCCCATTCCTCCTTGCAAAACTGCTCCAGCTCCTTCAAATTGGATGGTTTGCGCTTGTGAACAGCAATGTTAAGTCTGACCACAGATTTTCTATTGGATTAAGGTCTGGTCTTTGACTAGGCAATTCCAACACATTTACATGTCTCCCCTTAAACCACTCAAGTGTTGCTTTAGCAGTGTGTTTGGGGTCATTATCCTGCTGGAAGGTGAATCTCCGTCCTAGTCTCAAATCACACACAGGTTTTGCTCAAGAATATCCCTGTATTTAGCACCATCCATCTTTCCCTCAATTCTGACCAGTTTCCCAGTCCCGACTGCTGAAAAACATCCCCACAGCATGATGCTGCCACCACCATGTTTCACTGTGGGGATGGTGTTCTTTGGGGGATGTGATGTGTTGGGTTTGCGCCAGACATAGCGTTTTCTTTGATGGCCAAAAAGTTACATTTTAGTCTCATCAGACCAGAGCACCTTCCTCCATACATTTTGGGAGTCTCCCACATGCCTTTTCGCAAACTCATAGTGTGCCATTTAGTTTTTTGCTGAAAGTAATGACTTTCTTTTGGTCACTCTGCCATAAAGCCCAACTCTATGGAGCGTACGGCTTATTGTCGCCTTATATACAGATACCTCAGTCTCTGCTGTGGAACTCTGCAGCTCCTCCATGGTTACCTTGGGTCTCTGGGCTGCCTCTCTGATTAATGCCCTCCTTGCCCGATCCGTGAGTTTTGGTGTGCGGCCGTCTCTTGGCAGGTTTGCTGTTGTGCCATGTTCTTTCCATTTGGTTATGATAGATTGTTGATCCCTAGGAGCACCATTAAAGATTTGGATATTTTTTTATAACCTAACCCTGACTTGTACTTCTCAACAACATTCCCCCTTACTTGTTTGAATAGTTCCTTTGTCTTCATGGCAGTGTTTGGTTAGTGGTGCCTCTTGCTTAGGTGTTGCAGCCTCTGGGGCCTTTCAAAAAGGTGTGTATATGTAATGACAGATCATGTGACACTTAGATTGCACACAGGTGGACATCATTTCACTAATTATGTGACTTCTGAAGGTAATTGGTTGCACCAGAGCTTTTTATGGACTTCATAACAAAGGGGGTGAATACATATGCACATGCCAATTATCAGTCTTTTATTTCTGCAAAATAGTTTTATGTATATATTTTTCTAATTTTACTTCATCAACTTAGACTATTGGGTTCTGATCCATCACATATAATTCAGATTAAAAAGAAAAATTTAACTAAAGGCTGTATTGTAACAAAATAGGTAAAAAGCCAAGGGGGTGAATACTTTTGCAAGGCACTGTGTGTGTGTGTGTGTATGTATATATGTATATATATATATATATATATATATATATATGTATATATGTATGTATGTATGTATGTGTATGTGTGTGTATATATATATATATATATATATATATATATATATATATATATATATATTTACACCTGTGCAATAATCAAGCTGTCTAATCAGCATCTTGATATGCTACACCTGTGAGGTGGATGGATTATCTCAGCAAATGAGAAGCACTCACTCAGGCTACTTTCACACTGAAGCGCTGGATGCGCTGGCGGGGTGATTTTAACCCCCGCAAGCGGCCGAAAAAGGGTTAAAAACGCCCGCAATAACGCCTCTTTGCAGCGTTTTGTGGGCGTTTTGGAGGAGCTACCCCATTGATTTCAATGGGCAGGGGCGCTATAGGAGCGGTATTTTTACCGCTCTTATTGCGCCTCAAAGATGCGGCTTGCAGGAGTTTTTTTACCCTCCCGCAAGCGCAACGCTCCAGTGTGAAAGCCCTTGGGCTTTCACACTGGATGCAAAGTAGTAGCTTTTTTAGGGCGCTTTGCAGGCGCTATTTTTAGCGCAATAGCGCCTGCAAAGTGCCTCAGTGTGAAAGGGGCCTAACACAGATTCAGACAGATTTGTGAACAATATATGAGAGAAATAGGCCTTTTGTGCAAAGTTGTAGATCTTTAAGATCAGCTCATGATAAATAGGGGCAAACTCAGAAGTGTTGCGTTTATAATTTTGCTCAGTGTAGAAATTAACATCTACAAATGCTATTAGGGAAAAAGTTAGGCTGTGTTTTAAAGCATGTAATATAAAATAAAATTTAAAAATCATAGAACAATTTAAGACATTTTGGCAAATGTTGCCTTATACTTTTTTTGGTAATAAAAAACATAAAAATTGCTAAAACGTTCAAACCAACCAAACAATGTTTACCTAGTTTGCCGTATATGGTACATAGTGATATGATGGTTCATATAATGGAAATGTCTTAAAAGCAGTTTTAAAGAATAAACTAAACTTTTTATATAAATACACTCACAGGTTGTGGTTCAGTCACTGAGATTTAGAAAAATGGACACATGCTGTATGCCTAGGTTCCCTAATGATTAGAACCTACCCATCAGTTACTAGATGGTGCTGTGTATATACAGTGGGGATCGAAAGTTTGGGCACCCAGGTAAAAATGTGTATTAATGTGCATAACGAAGCCAAGGAAAGATGGAAAAATCTCCAAATGGCATCAAATTACAGATTAGACATTCTTATATGTCAAAAAAGTTAGATTTTATTTCCATCATTTACATGTTCAAAATTACAGAAAACAAAAAAATGGCGTCTGCAAAAGTTTGGGCACCCTGCAGAATTTATAGCATGCATTGCCCCCTTTGCAAAGCTGAGACCTGCCAGTGTCATGGATTGTTCTCAATCATCGTCTGAGAGGACCAGGTGATGTCAATCTCAAAGGTTTTAAATGGCCAGACTCATCTGACCTTGCCCCAACAATCAGCACCATGGGTTCTTCTAAGCAGTTTTCTAGAAAACTGAAACTGAAAATAGTTGACGCTCACAAAGCTGGAGAAGGCTATAAGAAGATAGCAAAGCATTTTCAGATGTCAATATCCTCTGTTCAGAATGTAATTAAGAAATAGCAGTCATTAGGAACAGTGGAAGTTAAAGCAAGATCTGGAAGACCAAGAAAAATATCAGACAGAACAGCTCGCAGGATTGTGAGAAAAGCAATTCAAAATCCACGTTTGACTGCACGATCCCTCCAGAAAGATCTCGCAGACACTGGAGTTGTGGTACACTATTCCACTATAAAGAGATACTTGTACAAATATGGTCTTCATGGAAGAGTCATCAGAAGATAACCTCTTCTACGTCCTCACCACAAAAATCAGCGTTTGAACTTTGCAAATGAACATATAGACAAGCCTGAGGCATTTTGGAAACAAGTTCTGTGGACCGATGAGGTTAAAATATAACTTTTTGGCCGGAATGAGCAAAGGTACGTTTGGAGAAGAAAGGGCACAGAATTTAATGAAAAGAACCTCTGTTCAACTGTTAAGCATGGGGGTAGATCAATCATGCTTTGGGGTTGTATTGCAGCCAGTGGCACAGGCAACATTTCACGAGTAGAAGGAAAAATGGATTCAATAAAAATTCAGCAAATTTTGGATGGTAACTTGATGCCATCTGTGAAAAGCTGAAGTTAAAGAGAGGATGGCTTCTACAAATGGATAATGATCCTAAACACACCTCAAAATCCACGGGGGATTACATCAAGAGGCGTAAACTGAAGGTTTTGCCATGGCCTTCACAATCTCCTGACCTTAACATTATTGAAAACCTATGGATAGACCTTAACCACTTCCCTACCCAGCCATAGTCAAATGACGTCCACAGATGGGATCTCCCATCCTGGGTGGACGTCATATGACGTCCTCGGCTTTGTAGGGGGATATCTGAATGATGCCTGCAGCTAGAGGCATCATTCAGATATCCTTTTGAAGTGCCGGCGATTCTGCGCACCATAAGAACGATCATAGCGGCGTTTCCGCCGCTTGATCGTTCTTACAGGCGGTGGGAGGGGACATCCCCCCTCTCGCCGCCATCCGGTGCTTCTCCGGGCTCCCCGTGCGATCAGGGACCCGGAGCGAATCTTCCGGCGTCGTTGGTGGGGTCACGTGATGAGCATAGAGATGACTGGTGACCAGATGGTCACCAGTCATCTCTATGATCGTCGGAGGCCCGGGCGCGATGTGATGACGTCACGCCCGGGCTTCAAATGTAAACAAAGCCGCCATTGCGGCTGTAAGTATGAGATCAGTGAAAAAAATTTCACTAATCTCATGCTTTCCAGCCTGGAGGAGAGATGTGGGGTCTTATTGACCCCGCATCTCTCAATAAAGAGAACCTGTCACACATATCCTATTACAAGGGATGTTTACATTCCTTGTAATAGGAATAAAAGTGATCAAAAAAAGTAAAATCATTGTAAAAAAATAAATAAACACGTAAAAAAAAAAAAAAAATTAAAACGCCCCTGTCCCCGGTAGCTCGCGATCAGAAGCGAATGCACACGTAAGTCGCCCACATATGTAAACGCCATTCAAACCACGCATGTGAGGTATCGCCGCGTGCGTTAGAGCGCATGCAACAATTCTAGCACTAGACCTCCTCTGTAATTCTAACCTGGTAACCTGTAAAAAAAATTAAAGCGTCGCCTATGGAGATTTTTAAGTACCGAAGTTTGGCGCCATTCCATGAGTGTGCGCAATTTTAAAGCGTGACATGTTAGGTATCTATTTACTCGGCGTAACATTATCTTTCATATTTTCCCAAAAAATTGGGCTAACTTTACTGTTTTGTTATTTTTTATTTCATTTTTTTAAAAAAAGGCGTTTGAAAAATTATTGCGCAAATATCGTGCAAGAAAAAATGTTGCAATGACCGTCATTTTATTCCCCAGGGTGTCTGCTAAAAAACATATATAATGTTTGGGGGTTCTGAGTAATTTTCTAGCAAAAGAATTAGGGTTGTCCCGATACCGATACTAGTATCGGTATCGGGACCGATACCAAGCATTTGCGCGAGTACTTGTACTCGCGCAAATGCTCCCGATGCTTCACCCGATACTTTTTTTTTTTTTTGTGGCCGGAGAGGGCAGGAGGAGTCAGTGGCTGGGGAGGGCAGGAGAGAGGGCGGGGGAGTGCGGGCGGAGTCTGGCCGGAGAGGGCGGGAGGATTCAGTGGCTGGGGAGGGCGGGGGAGTGCGGGCGGAGTCTGGCCGGAGAGGGCGGGAGGAGTCAGTGGCTGGGGAGGGCGGGAGAGGAAAGTGCAAGCGGAGTCTGGCTGAAGAGGGCGGGCACAGTCGGTGGATGGAGTCCGCGGGCGGAGAGCGAGTCCCTCACCTGCAGTTGAACCTGGTAAGCTGGCAGGGGTTCAGGGCGCAGCCGCATCAGGATCGGTGACCGGTGCTGTCACATTCGGTCGCCGTCAGCGGCTGAACGTCCCCACGCCCATCTTGGTACACCCTGCACTCGGTTGCAGTAAGCAGCAGCAGACATCTTGTTACACCCAGCCCGAGCTATATGGGCTGGGTGTAACAAGATGTCTGCTGTTGCTTACTGCAGCCGAGTGCAGGGTGTACCAAGATGGGCGTTGCAGCAGTTTTTTTTTCTTAAATCCTGTGTCATTTCCCCCCCCACCCCCCGCAGCATTTCAGTGCCAGCCACCTATCAGTACCCACAAGTGCTACCTATCAGTGGAATCAGTGCCATCTACCAGTGCCACCTATCAGGTGGCACTGGTAGATGCCACTGATTGCACTGATAGGTGGCACTTATGGGCACTGATAGGTGGCACTTGTGGACACTGATAGATGGCACTGATTGCACTGATAGTGCAATCAGTGCCATCTATCAGTGCAATCAGTGCCATCTATCAGTGCCCACAAGTGCCACCTATCAGTGCCCATAAGTGCCACCTTTCAGTGCCCACAAGTGCCACCTTTCAGTGCCCACAAGTGCCACCTTTCAGTGCCCACAAGTGCCACCTATCACTGCCCACAAGTGCCACCTTTCAGTGCAATCAGTGCCACCTATCAGTGCCCACAAGTGCCACCTATCAGTGCCCACAAGTGCCACCTATCAGTGCCCACAAGTGCCACCTATCACTGCCCACAAGTGCTACCTATCACTGCCCACAAGTGCCATCTATCAGTGCCCATAAATGCCACCTATCAGTGCCCCCAAGTGCCACCTATCAGTGCCACCTATCACTGCCCACAAGTGCCACCTATCAGTGCCCATAAGTGCCATTGATCCGTGCCCATAAGTGCCACCTATCAGTCCCCATCTTTCAAACTGTCACATGACATTGAAAAAAAGTATCGGTAATCGGTATCGGCGAGTACTTGAAAAAAAGTATCGGTACTTGTACTCGGTCTTAAAAAAGTGGTATCGGGACAACCCTAAAAAGAATGATGATTTGTACATGTAGGAGAGAAGTGCTAGAATAGGCCCGGTATTGAATAGGTACAAAAAGCCCTGTATTGAAGTGGTTAAAAGAGCAGTGCATGACAGACAGCCCAGAAATCTCAAAGAACTGGAAGACTTTTGTAAGGAAGAATGGGCAAAGATACCTCAAACAAGAATTGAAAGACTCTTGGCTGGCTACAAAAAGCGTTTACAAGCTGTGATACTTGCCAAAAGAGGCAGTACAAGATATTAACTCTGCAGGGTGCCCAAACTTTTGCAGACGCCATTTTTTTGTTTTCTGTAATTTTGGAAGTGTAAATGATGGAAATAAAATCTAACTTTTTTGACCTATTATAAGAATGTCTAATCTGTAATTTGATGCCATTTGGAGATTTTTCCATCTTTCCTTGGCTTCGTTATGCACATTAATACACATTTTTACCTGGGGTGCCCAAACTTTCGATCCCCACTGTATGTGATCTGGAAAAATAGTAAAAAAATAATACTTACTAAAGACACTTGGGCTCCTGGAACAATAATTTTTTCCATGGAAAAGTCATAAATCATATACCAAAAACAAATTACCGTATATACTCGAGTATAAGCCGAGTTTTTCAGCACATTTTTTTGTGCTGAAAATGCCCCCCTCGGCTTATACTCGAGTCCTCCTCTGCAGCCTAATCCCCCGGTGCTGTGATACATTCAGTTTAATCGGCAACCATGCAGTGTAACCAAGCATCGCCTCCTCCTCATCCTCGTCCGTGATAGGCTAAACAGTGATTCACTGCTGGGAAACCGAGTCAGTGTTCTGTCATGGAGGAGGACGAGGAGGAGGAGGCGGCGCTTGGTTACACTGCATGGCCGCCGATTAGACTGAATGTATCACAGCACTGTTACACTGCATGGCCGCCGATTAGACTGAATGTATCACAGCGGGAGATAATAAGACTGCAGATGGGCACAGCGCCAGGAGGTGAAAACGCTGGCACAATGCTGATCAAGGTACTTGAGGCTGAGGCCTGCAGATGGGCACAGTGAGGCTGAGGCATGCAGATGGGCACAGTGAGGCTGAGGCATGCAGATGGGCACAGTGAGGCATGAGGCAATAAATTTACCAATTTTTTTGTGGTAAAAGTAGGTGCCTCGGCTCATATTCGGGTCGGCTTATACTCGAGTATATACAGTATTTGGTTCTCGGGTCTAACAGGTGAGCCTATTCACATGTAGCATACCTGAGCTGATCTCAAAAGATATGTCATGTTTTTACTACAACAGTGTTGCCAAATTTACAGAATGGTCATGCAAATGTATTTGCACATTTGGGTACATTAAGAGTTATTCCTTAAATTGTGTGTAGGAAGGCGAAACAAAGCTCTTAGAATGGTAATAACCAGTTTAATTATTTTAGGGTGGACATAGGATCCTATCCAATGGATATTCCCTGGGTAAAGAAAACTTCCACTTCCACTCACAAAGGGTATTGCTAACATTCTCTATTGTACATAATGTCACAAATAAGAGGACTAGAATACATTAAAAGACAGGGGTGAAAAACATACAGTGGTATTCTGTTTATGGGGAGTAGTATGCAAAGGAATGGGCAGTCAGCAGACAAAAAACAGAGGCATGAGAAATAATGGATGTCATAGAGTTGTGCAAATAATAATAAAAAAAATAATATATATATATATATATATATATATATATATATATATATATAGATATAGATATATATATATATATATATATATATATATATATATATATATATATATATATATATCTATATATATATATATATATATATATATATATTATGTTAAGGTTATTAAAGGAATACCCCTTATAACATACAGTATGAATATTACAACACAGAGCGCATTTCCATGAATCCAAAGCAAGGCAATATGAAACCCCTTTAAAACCAAATTAATTATTATTTACACCTTTACATTGTGTGTGTCTTGATGTGGAGACAACCTACTAACTGTATTGGTTTAAATGTATCTTGATTGTCTGTATTGGGAGCTATGAATTCAATGTAGCATGCATCCAAGATAAAAATATAGTCCTAGGTTTTTCATATATGTCTCATTATTAACTGCATCTAAGTGACTGTGAAAGATGCAAAGAATGGAATAGGTGACTTTTTTATTTTAGAAACGGTCACATGCAATGGTCATCGGCTGCCACATACGGTAATCTTGCAAAATGGGAAAAAACTTCTGAATATAAATAATGATATTGGTACTCGCTAAATAAAAGCAACAACATTACCACTCACCAAATGCACATTACATGTACAGAGATGTATATTGTGAAAGCCAACAAATCCTACTGTTATTAGAAATGTATTACATTTTATAGCTGCCAGACCAGCATCACATTTCTGGCACAGAAAGGATTAATGTGATTTGTGAAACACTTTTCCACACAAGTAGATACCAGAGCCTCAAAAACTTATGTTCAGCATCAAGCCACTTTTCAAGCACAGTAATTAAAAATTGCTTTGGGCATTTTTTTATCCTGGGAGATTCACTCACTACTATAGCTACTGGCACTTAGACAGCAATTTCTACACCTGCTTTTTAAAGGGAATTACCAAACAGCAGAACGGTTTTAAGTATAGAAATATGATTACCTTTAGGCCTATGGTTTTAACACTAAAGAAGACTGAATAGAATAGCTATTCCAATGACTGAAACAAAGGTGATTAATACAATTTTTCTTGTGGATATAAATTAAAACAAAACATTTTTTTTTCATATTTGTACGCCATCAAAAAAGGGTCTAAGAAATTAGCCTAATCTATTATTTAAAACACAAGTGAGATTCCTAATTGCATTCATCATTAGCTATGACATCTCGAAAAACCCAGCATCATATCCAGTGAGAATTTTCCAGTTGGAATTTTGAAATAAAAATATTTTTCAAGTGATCCCTTGCTATAGCCTGTTACTATGGCAACAGTCCTATTTGTCTGAGAGCTTCGTCCGCTGCCAATGAGAGAGACAGCAACGTCGACTAAACACACGAATACATCAAAGGCAAATTCATATGCTCAATCTGATCAGCTCAATTAATGGAAGAAGAGAAGCTGAAGGGGGTTAAAAGAGGGCATCCATTCAGGAAAGATGAAGCCCCTTTTAGCAGAATGTCTATGTCGGCCTTTTGGGGGAGGAATTTAGCACACTGTCAAAAACATTATCAGAAAAGGAAAGTACTAGGGCCTCCTACACCTAACAGATATGAAGCTGTCAGACAAAGAATAGCACTATTCATTAAATGACACATATTTTCTCCCACTTTACAAGAATACGGGAACAAAACAAGCAGAGAAGCAGCTGAGAAAGACACTTTTTTCTTTGCCTAGTGATGACAGACATGCGGCAATTATGGTGATAAGTGAGGAATACTAAACGCGAAGTCAGGCTCTTTCTTTCTGTTTATCACCTTAATTTTTCCTGTCTTTTAGCAAAATGTGCGTTTCATTTCTTGTTTAATTTCATTGAGGGTTAGGACGCTTTACTAGAGATTTTTTATTTTTTTTTTGCTTTCCAAAACATTGTCCCTGTGCTACAAATGGCATCACGTGTTGTGCAATACAAACTTTTTTTCTTTCTGCTTGGAGGCTTCAAGGAGTATTTTTCACTCCAAAAGTTTATTTAGGGATGCACATTTCTTCTTGTTGTCAAGTCATTTTGAAAATCAGTTGTTTAAAATAAAAGCACGGCCAGTAAAAATAAATAAAAAATAAATAAAAGCACGACCTTAATGTTGGAAGGAGATAGATAGATAGATAGATAGATAATAGATTGATTTTGTTTCCAAATAAAAAAACTACATATGTTGGTCTAGTGTAACAGTGAAACAAGTTCTATAATTATGGAATACTAAAACCGTTTTTGTTTTTTTACTCAATCTATTTGAAAGCAATCTTTTTTACTTTCTTTACGTAAGTGTGATATTATCATTCATGATGTTATCTGTTTGTCTATCTAAGTCTTTTTTATTGTAATGACCAAATAATATATTGCTTAAAACATTTTATTCTAACAAAAGAAAAAAAAGACGCAAAATTCAGTTTGAATAAGACAAGGCACAATTGATGTCAGATTTATATTAATGACAGGTTGAAATCATTGTAACAGTAGTTGTTTTTTTTCGGAATCAGATTGAATAAAGTATTTTATTAGATGCATACAATTCTTTTTGAAATGGGTCTTTAAACCTTTTTTGACAGATGTTATCTGTTTCAGTGTGAGCAGCACATGGCATAAATAGAAAAAAATCTGTTTCATTCACAGCTCAGGTGAAGTGTTGTATTTTTGACTTGTTGTGGTCACATGCCTCAGCGTTCTCACAATGTAAGGTGGAGGGAGGAATTACTGAGGTAATTTTTCTCACAGATGGCACAGATAAAGCACAGTTCAGATTCCCAGCGGGCTGCTTCCTTTTAAGAGTTCTGGGCTTGAGCTATGATGATCTGATTTAGGATCCATTATCAATAGTCTGTTACTTCTATCTGCATGGTCGTAGGCTGATTGATAGTGACTTTGTAGCCATGTGCTCCATAATGTGCTGTCAGGAAATGCTGACAGATGCAATGAAAGAGCAATGAATGTAGGGCAGCAGTAATGGAAAAGGTCCAGCCTGGCTGTATGAAAACTGATAGCTAGGATATTGCTTCCTATGTTTCTATATTCAGTGAAATTATTTTAGCAAGTGAATTAAAATGCTCTCCTGGTATCAGAGAGAGAGGGGCACAGATCTTTTGTTAAATAACTTGCAGAGTTTGCTAAAGTGGAGTTCCATAGGAATAGAAGTGGTGGATCTTAAGATGTACCGTACATTTCGGTGTAGACTATACTATGTTGGCATACCATGCCATCTTTATGGGATGTCTTTGGCAAAAGTGTGCAAATTTTCTGAAAATGGCCTGTGCATTTTAGGAAAGAAAACTATATTTTATATTTCATAAATTCTCATTAATATTATTTAACAAAAGAGGGGGAAAGAAAAGGTTTTTTTTGAGACATTAAATGAGGTTCAGGGGCCATTCAGATCCCCTCCTCCATCCCGGGTTAGTATTCAAAAGGGAGAATAGAAGGCAGGACTTTATATGAGGCACACGGACACAAAATAATAAAATTGATGGGGGACAGCTTTTAATTGGTTCAAATTGCAATATAATTTCATATTTAAATTCTATGCCTTTTGCTATATATCAATACTTTTTTACATTTCATCCGAACCAAATATTGCACAATAATTAATAAATATTCCAACAAGGACATTTCATATATTTACAGGTACACAGAATAGATATACATATTTTACATACATTGCAGTTGATACTTATGCAACTTGGTAATCCACTAAAATATTTTTAAATGAGAGTAAGTGGAGGTTTTTTTTTTTGTTATATTGAAAGGAACGTCCATAAAAGGTTGATGAGTATATACACTTATCGGTGGATATTAGCTCTATGCATTTCGGGCCTTTAGGGCCACTCATCAGGAGCAAAACCAAAGTGATCATCTAGGGATGAGAGAGACAGGTAAGTTTCAATGGCCTAAGGGAATTGTAGAAAACAGGTGGGCAAACATAGAATAGGAGAGACTCCCCCACCCGTACGTTTAACCCACCATACTTACAGATGTGTCTGCACGGGGGTGGTGTGTCCACGAGAGTCATAGACCAACCAGAGGGCGTCACAACCGGGAGCTGAGGAGGCACAGCAGGGCGAACACAACCCACACAGACAGCGCCCCATGAGGGTGGAAAAGTGTGATTCAGGATTGTTGTGATTCTGATTCACACTTTTCCACCCTCATGGGGCGCTGTCTGTGTGGGTTGTGTTCGCCCTCCCGTGCCTCCTTAGCTCCCAGTTGTGACGCCCTCTGTCTGGTCTATGACTCTCATGGATTACCAAGTTGCATAGGTATCAACTGCAATGTATGTAAAATATGTATATCTATTCTGTGTACCTGTAAATATATGAAATGTCCTTGTTGGAATATTTATTAATTATTGATTATTGTGCAATATTTGGTTCGGATGAAATGTAAAAAAGTATTGATATATAGCAAAAGGCATAGAATTTAAATATGAAATGATATTGCAATTTGAACCAATTAAAAGCTGTCCCACATCAATTTTATTCTTTTGTGTCCGTGTGCCTCATATAAAGTCCTGCCTTCTATTTTCCCTTTTTGATTATTAACATTATATTTACATTACATTTCCTTTTCACATTTGATAGTTATATACAGTAACAGAACAATTATAGTGATTATATGTGTATATTACCAGCAGTCACTTTGACCAGAAGACTGCTTAAGTGTCCAGTCTGACAGTTGTTTTGCATATTTTTAGATTGTAAGCTCTAATGAGCAGGGCCCTCCGATTCCTCTTGTACCAAATTGTAATGTAACTGTAATGTCTGCCCTTATTTTGTTAAGCGCTGCGCAAACTGTTGGCGCTATATAAATCCTGTATAATAATAATAATAATAATAATAATAATAACATATGTATATATTGGGATTGATTTACTAAAACTGGAGAGTGCAAAATCTGGTGCAGCTTTGCATGGAAACCAATCAGCTTCCACATTTTTCTTCAAACCTTAATTGAATAAGCTTAAGTTAGAAGCTGATTGGCTACCATGCACTCCGGCACCAGATTTTGCACTTTCCAGTTTTACTAAATCAATCCAATGTTCAACCCCACAAAGTAAATCAATGTGAGTGTATAATCGCAACCAAATTCAGAAAATAGAGGTTTATAAAAGTTGATTGGACTATACATCTTGTGTCGTTAGGCTGAAAAACAAGTATGTTGTCAGTGATTGGATCACCTGCTGGTGGCACTGTGGCTCCTGGACCTAAAGGGTGTAGTCCCAGTGCCCAACAGTGAGTGTCTCTCAGTAACCAGCGGTCCCCAGCAATTAGTTCCCACCTGGTGTTGGCTGCTGGGAGGGTATTTAGCCCCACCTCTAGGTTTCCACAGTGCCTCAGCAATTTTCCATGTGGGATAAACATTCTGACCCTGCTGCTCTTAACCAGTGGTCCTTTTTCTGTACCTGCTGCTATGACCCTTGCTGCCTTAAACATGTTCCCGATTCCGCTGCCTCTCTGCCACCCCATCCTGATCCATTTGACCTGCTAATCCTTGCAACTCCTGCCTGACCCAGCCTTACCTGATCTCTCTCCTTGCTTTCACTTGTCACCATGTTTCACTATTGCTTGTATACTGTTTGAGGGGTTTGATGGTTTTGTCACTTGCGGTGTTAATAATAAATAATATTTATCATATAATTGCACTTGGCTAGGGTCCAGTCAATTTTATACAGCTATACTGATCTGGTCACATCTGCTTTTGCTGAATATGAGCACACATGTACCCAAACACACATACTCGCATACTTCATACCTGCTGCAGAGTAGGGTTGCTTGGCATGTAGGGGTGATCACCACTCATCATGATTACGCATGTGATTAGGTAATATTTAAATTTCTATAGTTATAACATGCCTATATTTCCTAAGTCCAGACTCTCTCTTCCTTTTGTAATTCAGAGAGCTGTACGCAGGTAAGCAGAATAAAAATAGTTGCTTGTGAGTAAACAAGAAAATAATAAAAAATCTAGACTAAACAAAAGACCCTATTTTCTTACAAATAGTACCCTAAAGCTGACCATACACAGCTCAAAGGAGCCAAGTGGAAAATGTTCAGCCATACAGTGACTGCCTCCAATCAAATGCATTTACTGTTCAGGCATTTAAGCAGCTGCAGTTGCAGTCTGCAGGCTCAACGAGAAAATTCTAGCTGTGCGGGGCTAGTTTTGGAGGTCAAAAGCAATGGTCCCTAATTCAATGTCCAGCCTTCAAGCTTTGTTGAGCATCCTAACAATTCAGTGATGGTGTAACAAACAGGTCATATTCTCCTAAATGCCATTTCACGTGCTATCTGCAAGCATCTTTGAAAATAATGAATGGTTGTTGGTAGGTCTGTAACCTGTCTGCTGTTCTAACATTGGACATTTTGAATTAGAAAGCCTCTCAAGATGGATGCCAGGCTTTGACAAGCACTGAGAATTGGTTTAGTGAATACATAAAATTTCATGTTTATTTAATTTGTGAAAAGACCATACATTTTGGTTCATTTAATTAAAAAAAATAAAAGTTAGCTTGGTATTTTAACAAAAATGTGCACTTTCCACTTTCTGCTTATTTTTCTGTACAAATCCCCATGAAAGAATATGCATATTTATTTTATCATTTTACTACTGACAGGATGCTCTGTTTATCTAAAAGAAAAAAAAAATACCAAATTCAGATTGTTGCCTAAAAAAATGTTTTCACGGAAAAACATTGCTGAAAATAAATATATGTGTGAATATGTAAATGTGGTTAAATTACATAATGTTTGTTCTACCCTTTAATGATCACCGTAATTCTACAGCCTATTTTGAGAAGCATTTCCATATGGTAATAGTTCTATAGATGAACTTTTCCATTGGGTTGGGCTGTTACCAATAGCCTTGAACTCGAGAGATAGTGCTGGGGGTAGCTTCCGGTGACAGAGCGCTTTGATTTGCTGGAAAGGTCATGGGAAAAAACTGTTTACTTGCAGTGAATACAGTGTTTTTTTGCCTCTCTGCTGTTTTCTACAGACAGCAAAGGAGGAAAGACCCGTGTATTACTTAGTATTATTCTACATTCAAAAATACCACCCAAATTTGTGTCAGCCAATGGTTCCCTAAACATGAAGAGTTGCATGATGTCACAGTTTTAGGCTGAGGAAGAGGAGATGTATGCCACACTCCTCTAGCACTAACTAATTGGGGGGAACAGTAATCAGGCACAGTGTTCCCGAATATATTATTGCTGCTACTCATGAAAAGCCTGAAAAACTCTAAAATAAAAACGTGGCTGGTCTTGTTTGCTGGTGACTTATAGACATTAGATTATCTCTTGGTCCAGCCAAAAATAATTTGACTACTGTACTATTTAACCTCTTTGAACACCTATACCTTTAAGCTGGCCATACATAGCCAGAAAATAGGATCCCCCTATCCACAAAAGCTTGGTGGATACACTGATTAGCGCTGCAGCCAATTGACTGCAGCTGCTGATGGAACTCAAATCTACCAATAGTCTCATTCAATATGAGTTGATCTTTAGATTGGTTCTTTATAATGGGAATGACCATAGATAGATCGAAGTTCGTAGGTCCCTGCTTTTCATTTCATAAGCGATCAATCTATAGACAACTTTAGGCATTCTCTCTTGTCTCTTTAGAAAAAGTGTAGAACATTTGTAATTTGTCCTTATTATTTATTTATTTATTTTTTTCTTTTGAGTGTAGGGATGAAATCAAACAATTTATGACTATTAGATACTTTCTCGTAGGCAATATAGGTTGAACAATTAGCATATTATCATATTACAACATAAATATACAATGTGTAAAAAATATAGGTGGTAATAATTTTTGCAATTATATAAACACATGTAAATAATTCATAATTAATGCATTAGGTGCCCACTATGGTAAGAGGATTACATTTCATAGATTTGCTGGTGTTTCCACAGCATAGAGAATTTCCATATGTACTAAAGTGCTAAAAATATAAATATTCTTTGCAGAGTGAAATGTGCATGCTTATTTTGAGAACTAATAGAAACATAAAATGTAAATAACATACGCATATTTGGTATCCTTGGAATTGGGACAAACAGTAGAATTTGTTTAGATCTGTATCTGGGCAAGCATAAAATGTCGATTTAAAAAAAAAACTGCAAATGTGTCAGTTTTTGCACAAAAGCTGTTTTTAAAATGTGTGAAATATTATTTCTGATGTTGGGTTATGTTTCTCACTCATGTAGCATTAATTTGGTGAATCCTTATTGTTCCAATGTTATCAGTTTAAATGTAATTAGAATGTGTTAACTGCTATACAAATTATTGTCTGAATGTTGAGGGTAAATGACAGCAGTAATGGCCCCAACATATTCTGAAAATATTTGATCCCAAAAGAAAGTAACATAAAAACTTTTGATCAGTAGAGAAACTACCCTAATGCAATTCGCCTACACACTTGACTTTCTCAAACAGAATTCAAAGAAATTCAATCATTGTACAGAAAAACAGTAATAATATAAGTATATAATAAGTAGTATATATAATCAACGAACCATTGCATAACTGATGAAAGATAAGGCCTCTTAGGATTTGTCATGCGAAAATATGAGTATACTAGACTATTAAACATTTCACAGAATGGACTAATCAACAGTCAATGCAGCGCTAACTACCAAATAAATTTTACCTAACAATTTTTCCGTTCACAGATGAACCAATATTAATATTAAAAACAACGTTTTGTATTTACTCCATTCGCCAAACAGCAGTGATTGTGTAGAACCAAAGAACATGTACTTTCCCCAATTTGTACAACAGCTACAACTCTATACATTTTGTGAAATGTCCCTTAAATGCATGTTTGAATGCTTGTTAATTCACACAGGAATGTATATACAGTTCACCTGGACCAGTAGCTATGCAAACTTTTTAGAAATAGACCCCAATGACTGCAAACTTTTGGGGACGAAATTAAATAAAAGTGAATATTTTCACATTTTCCTAAATAAAATGCTTTTTTCAAATGACAAAAAGCCAGATTAATAATAAAAGTCATCATAAAACCAGTGAGCTATTTGTACTCTGTAGCTATGGAAGTTTCAAATGGACCCAGTCATGAAGAGGTTATTTTTTATTTTTTTATTCACTTTGCATTTGAACTTTCTTAATTTGACAAAGCAATTGAGGATACTGAATATACCCCATTCCTAGCTGTTTAGATTTACTTTCAGCGCCATTCCTTTCAAATTCAATAAATAGCCCCTATTTTGCATAGAGAGAGTAATAGTTACATTTATTAATATAGTGCTTTTCTCTACAGCACTTTGTCTACACATTTGTGTCTACAATAGTGTGTTTTACAATTAGCAGTCATTCTGTCAGTTGGCAAGTATAAGACAACTGACTTAATATTCTGGAATGTTAACCTGTGTATTCGAGGACAAGTTGAATCTTCACACAAGCACAATTCAATAACTTAATTCTTATTCTTCTAAATTTTGCTCCAGCATTGGCTTTCCACTAAAACAAAAGTTTCTTTTATGTTCTTTAATCTGCCAGTCTGGAAAAATTCAATGTTTGAAAGGCTCTTGATGAATAATTGTTAGCTGCCAAGACAATATATGAGTAATTGTCTTCCTTTTTTTTTTTAATGTACAAACTGTGACGCCATTTAAAACGAATGGGTAGTTTTATGTCAGGTGCTAAAGGAAAAAAAAAACATGAACTCGAAGGGTTAAATGTGTCTTTAAATATATCCAGGTTTGGTGCATATATATTATTTAAAGTCAGTACAATTTTTTATTTATGCTAAAAACTAAATTATCTGTATTTTAGGGTAGTGGATCATTTATGTAGTATTTCTGCTGCATTCATATAAGTTATCTGCACACTGGAGGTCACCCTTGAGACTTAAATCCTGTCAAATTTCAAATAGGACATTAAGCAGTGTAATTTTCACATGACCCAAGTAATTCTTAGAGCACATCTGAAAATAAAGTTAGGCAGAGAACCTACCGTGAACTGAGTACCCGGTGATAAGTTGGAACCCGTTGTGTAAAAATATAAAAGATCCGTAATCTACCCCAGCTTCAGAGGCTTCACTGCTACACGATGGCAGTGAAACTCCTTGTCAACAGTTACAAGAGTGTGGATTCTCTATGCCCTGTCCTACATGGCTGCGTTCCTTTTGAAGAATGCAAACAAATGTATTCTATTGCATGTGCTTTGACATATTGCTGCAGAAGTCTGCTGGTGACTGAATGCTGCTCAGATATAGATGCTCTCTTGTACCCCTTCTGCAGCTTCTACTTTGATTTCTTCTGCTCTTTATTGAAGTTATTCTCAGGCTTAAGAAACGTGGTGCACCATGTAAGATTTATGAGGACTTCTTACATGAGCTGAAGTGCCTGTAGAGTTTACACCCGATTCATGAAAAAAAAAAAAAAAGAAAACAGCGAGCATCGGCAACCAACCATGTAGCAAGTTGTTGCTTTGAGACATAAAAAAATTGTTTTACAATTGAAAAGAACAGTAGCCAGAAGGAATGTACGACTTGTACGAAGACTTAATGCCCCCTAACAGAAATCTTTGTATAAGGGCATGCTTTTGTGAAGAGACTTTTAAAGTTCAAATATTTGACTTGGCTATACAAAATATTTATTTGTGCTTGTGATCTCCAAGGAAAGACGTTGCTCACACATCATGGGCTTTTTATCTTTCCTGAACTTATCATGACAATTCCCTCTGTAAGTGGGCAGCATTCCTAAAGCATACATTTGTATTTGCTGTACGGCTGCCCTGGTAGGTAAGCAGGAGACCTGGTTGGTTAAAAAAGCAGAAACTGATATTAACCTTTAGATGGCCCAGATGTATTTTTTACCTCTGTTACTTGAATGAAAGCTAAAGTCTTTGAATTACAGTTCAAAGACTTTAATTGTGTGGATTTTTTTTTTTTCTTGGCCTGCCTGCAAAGTTTTTTTTAGTACAGAGACTGCCTATGTCTGACCTTGTGACAATAATCATTTTAAAAGGCAGTGTTTATGCAACATTATTTGTCAGTTGACCACTGTTAAATATCAGTGATCACAGTTTTTCACTACCACAGGCATTAGTAACAGCCTGATAACAGAAAGTATACAGTTTGTTTGAATGTGTGTAAGTTTATGTAAATTCATCCCTTATCGCGTTATCACATTTTGAATGACAATTGCACGGTCATGCGACACTGTACCCAAACATTTTTTTCCCCCCACAAATAGAGCTTTCTTTTGGTGGTATTTGATTACCTCTGAGGTTTTTATTTTTTGCGCTACAAATGAAAAAAGACAGAAAATTTTGAAAAAAAAAAGTTTTACTTTTGTTTCTGTTACAAAACGTTGTAAATAAGTATGTTTTCTCCTTCACTGATGGGCAATGATGAGGCTGCACTGACGTGCACTGATGAGGCAGTACTGATTGGCACTGATGTGGTGGCACTGATAGGCGGCACTGATAGGTGGCACTGATATACAGCACTGATGGGTACTGATGGGCACTCATAGGCAGCACTGATGGGCACTGATAGGTGGCACTGGAGGACATGTTTAGGTGGCACTGAAGGGCACTGGTGGGCACAGATGGGTGGCAATGATAGGCAGTATGGATCAGAGGCACTGGCAGGCATCACTGATGGGCACAGAGTGCCATCCCTAATGGGCAATGATTGCCATCCCTGGTGGGCTCTAGTGGACTTTCCTGGTGGTCATGGAGGGGCATCCCTGGTGGCCATGGGGGGGCATCCTTGCTGGCCATTGGTGGGCATCCCTGGTGGTCCTGGGTGGGCATCCTCGGGGGGCTGCATTGATAATCAGTGCAAACTCCGCCTGTCAGGAGAGCAGCCGATCGGCTCTCCTCTACTCGCGTCTGTCAGCGCGAGTAGAGGAAAAGCCGATACATGGCTTTTCCTGTTTACACTGTGATCCGCTGTGATTGGACACAGCTGATCATGTGGTAAAGAGCCTCTGTCAGAGACTCTTTACCTAGATTGGAGATGCGGCGTGTCAGACTGACACACCACCACACCGATCGTCGCGCGGCGCGCCGTCGGCTATCCTAATTAACGTCATATGACGCCCAGACAGGCTAACAGAACCACTTTCCAACCATCATTTTGCTATATGGTGGACTGGAAGTGGTTAATTGTGCATGATTTCAAGAAAGAATATGCATATTTAAGTACTAAAATAACTACATTCTAAATATAGAGTACTGTGCAAAAAATGTAGGCAGGTGTAAAGAAATGCTGTAAATTAAGAATGCTTTCAAAAATATAGTTACTTTTTTTATTTTTATCAATTTACAAAATGCAAAGTGAGCAAACAGAAGAAAAAACTAAATCAGATCAATATTTGGTGTGACCACCCTTTGGCTTCAAACAAGCAAAAGTTCTTCTAGGTACACTTGCACACAGTTTTTGAAGGAGCTCGGCAGGTAGGTTCTTCCAAACATCTTTGAGAACCAACCACAGATCTTGCCTCAAATCCTTCTGTCTCTTCATGTAATCCCAGACAGACTCAATGATGTTGAGATCAGGACTCTGTGGGGGCCAAACTATCATTTCCAGGACTCCTTGTTCTTCTTTATGCTTAATATAGATCTTAATTCTATTGGCTGTATTTTTGGGGTTGTTGTCCTGCTGCAGAATTTTGGGCCAATCACACGCCTCCCTGATGGTATGGCATGATGAATAAGTATCTGCCTGTATTTCCCAGCATTGAGGACAGCATTGATCACTGAAACTTAAAGCAGCAGATGAAGCACAAATCATGCTTACTTCCCTTCAACATCAGAAGATGTCCAGCAGTGCCATCAGCACAGAACTGGCAGAAACCAGAGGGGCCCAGGTACACCCATCTACTGTCCAGAGAAGTCTGACCAGAAGTGGTCTTCCTGGAAGAATTGCGGCCAAAAAGCCATGCCTGCAACGTGGAAACATTGCTAAGCGACTCAACTTTACATCAAGACATAGGAACTGGGGTGCAGAAATATGGCAGCAGGTGCTCTGTACAGATGAGTCAAAATGTATAATATTTAGCTGTAGCAGGAGGCAGTTTATACAATTATAAGTGTCTACAGGCAACAATGAAGTTGGTGGTTCCTTGCAACTTTAGGGCTGCATTTCTGCAAAAAGAGTTGGAGATTTGGTCAGGGTCAATGGTGCCCTCAATGCTGAGAAATACAACACTTATCTATCGTGCCATTCCATCAGCGAGGTGTTTGATTGGCCCCAAATTCTGGAGCAGGACAATGACCCCAAACATACAGCCAATGTCATTAAGAACTTTCTTCAGGGTAAAGAAGAACAATGAGTCCTGGAAAGGGATGGTTTGGCCCCCAGAGAGACCTGATCTCAACATCATTGAGTGTGTCTGGGGTTTCATGAAGTGACAGAAGGATGCAAGGCAGTCTAAACCCACAGAAGATCTGTGGTTAGTTCTCCAAGATTTTTAGAACAACCTACCTGCCAAGTTCCTTCAAAGACTGTGTGTACAGTAAGTGTACCTAGAAGAATTGATGTGGATTTAAAGGCAAAGGGTGGTCACACCAAATATTGATTTGATTTGTATTTCTCTGCTGTTAGTTTATTTTCCATTTTGTTAATTGATAAAAATAAACTTTTACACACCTGCCTAAATCTTTTGGTAGTGTACTGTATATCTAATTTCCAGGTACACTAAAGGCTTTTAATGAAGCCATAAACATCACAGCTTTGAAAGTTATGCATGTAAACTTTTCAACTAGTCAACTTAACCCACCTAGCGGTATTCTCGATGCCTGGCTCGGGGTGGAATTTCCGTACCTAAAGCGGTAACCTCCAGCCAGACTCGGGATCGCATCGCAGGATACAGGGGAAGTTACTTACCTTGTTCCCTGGATCCTGTGATGTGTCCCCGCTGTGTGAGCGAGCTGTCATCTCGCTCGATTCACACTCCCGAGTGCCGCTGAGCTCCGTTCCCTGCGACGTTGCGGCGCACGGGGGCGGAGTTTGCAACAAATTCAAAAAGTGACCCACACAATACACATACAGTATACTGTAATCTTACTGATTACAGTACTGTATCAAATAATTACACATCCCCTTTGTCCCTAGTGGTCTGTCCAGTGTCCTGCATGCACTTTTATATTATAAAAACCGTTCTTTCTGCCTGGAAACTGGAGATTGTCCATAGCAACCAAAAAGTGGCCCTTTACATCAAAAGTGGTTTTAGACCAGCTAGAAAACAGCGATAATAAATTAGAATCACTTGCAGAATTGAGCGATAGTGATTTGTGGGGAAATTCGTCATCAAACACTGAAAAACACTTTTATTGTTATTATATTATTATTTGTTATAATTATATTATAGTTATTTATTATATTATAATTTATGATTTAGTTTTTTGAACTTTATCATACCCGTGATGTCTACTGGACTCTAGTTTGGACAGATTTAAGTGAGTTATTACTAAGAATTGCAGGCCTACAATATAAAACGCCAAATTCCCATGCAGAATAATGGTACCACTTTCAGCACCTAAAATCTGACAGAATCATACCGCCAGGGAGGTTAAAGTGGTTCTCAGATCAGCAGAGCCTGAAGATCGAAGCTGATATTAGTATCTGGCATGAATACCTAGGTGTGCGCAGCCTTTGGCATTAGGGTGTGCACCCCAAAGCTCAAACACACTCTACCGATCACTCACGATGTTTATTCAGAAAGGGAAGTGAATATGCCATTTACTGGCCCTTTCCCCCACTCACCCTAAAACATCCACAGCAACAACCGGTGAAAGAGGAGGGAAGACGGTAGTGCTGTGGGGGGAAGAAGGGGGAGCCAGGTCAGTAGGGAATCTGTTCTGCACAGGGTGATTAGAGTGTGCCTGGGCACACCTGGCACACCCTGTGCGCATGCCTATGCATGAATACAATTACCAGGAGCCATGTGGTAAATCCAGCATTAGCGTTAACTAGTTTGACAATAAGACTTAGAAATCATTTTTTTCCTGTATATTGATCTGAAATAACAAACAATATTCCTTCCTTACAAGCTATCTTCTGTAAACTACAACCCCCCTTCATGTAATTGAGATAAAAAAAGAAGATGTTTACAGTCTAAATCTGGAGAGCAGTCTGGGGTGATTAAGGGAAAAAAGCCTGCAAAGGAAAACGAATGCAGCCACCACATTCAAGGACTGATAAACTACCGTATGTAATTTTTTTACAGTTTAGATACGCTTCAAGGGCAAGTTAGCCACTACTGTGCGAAATCACAATATTTTATTTCTGTACAAGATTGAATAAACGAAGTAGTTTATACTAAAAAAATACTGTGTGTTTTTCCTAATCTCATGTATTTTATGCTAGCGTGTTGTATAGCTTGCACTTAATTATACTAGTAGCGTTTTTTGTTGTTTTTGTTGTTTTGTTTTTTTCAGTGACCGCATAAGTGGATTAACGGCTTGTTCCCTGCAGATGTGTTGTCATGCGTGTTGCTGCATTTTATAGCTCCTCCAAAATTTATGGACTTGTGAGAACATCCATTGTTTTCACTGGAGTCTATTTACAGCAGTATGTTAAAAAAAAAGGTCTTGCATGCTGCATTTTGATATATTGACTCACATTTTGTCATTTAAGTAAATTGAATGACAGTGTGTGTTCGTGCATACAGTTTTGAGCGCATTTCATGAATACAGGCCCTAAAGGGTATTATTTACATTTTCTTGGAGTAATGCAATAATAACACAGTAAAAAGAGCTATGGTATGCAGTAGCCCACAGCAAATCAGATTTCATTAATCTGGATCTCATTACTAAGGATACTCTGGTACAAAATGATAAAGCCTGTTGATTGGTTACTGTGTGCAGATACACCACACTGTTTTTGCAACAATTTTGTTAAAGTGTATTGATACTTTTGCAGCCAAATATAATTTCACACAGCATAATTTAAAAAAAGTTATATTTAAAAAATTGCTGCTTATGTTTACTTGCTTAAAATCCTACCTACCTTTCCCTTTTTATGTAATGTTAAAGAAGGATGCTGGGGGAGTTTTGTTTACTATAATCAACCTTGTCAATACTGTGCTGATGGATCTCTTTAACCACTTAAGCCTCTGACCATTTTGTTGCTAAAGGACCAGGCCCCTTTTTGTGATTCGGCACTGCGTCGCTTTAACTGACAATTGCGCGGTCGTGCGACGGGGCTCCCAAACAAAAGTTGCGTCCTTTTTTACCCACAAATAGAGCTTTCTTTTGGTGATATTTGATCACCTCTGCGATTTTTATTTTTTGCGCTATAGACAAAAATAGAGTGACAATTTTGAAAAAAATTACATATTTTTTACTTTTTGCTATAGTAAATATCCCCAAAAAATTATATAAAAAAACGTTTTTTTTCTCAGTTTAGGCCGATACGTATTCTACATATTTTTGGTAAAAAAATCGCAATAAGCGTTTATTGATTGGTTTGCGCAAAAGTTATAGCGTCTACAAAATAGGGGGAAGTTTTATGCCATTTTTATTAGTAATTTTTTTTTTACTAGTAATGGCGGTAATCAGCAATTTTTATCGTGACTGTGACATTATGGCAGACACATCGGATACTTTTGACACATTTTTGGGACCACTGTCATTTTTACAGCGATCACTGCTATAAATATGCACTGATTACTGTGAAAATGACACTGGCAGTGTCAGGGGTTAACTTCTAGGTGGCGCTGTAGGGGTTAAGTGTGACCTAATAAGTGATTCTTACTGTAGGGGGGCGTGGCTTGGTGTGTGACATCACTGATCGTCGTTCCCTATGACAGGGAACAGACGATCACTGACATGCCACTAGGAAGAACGGGGAAAGGTTTGTTTACATTTAACTCTCCCTGTTCTTCAGCTATATGACCCGATCGCGGGACACCGGCGGCGATCGGGTCCGTGGGTCCCGCGGGCGCAGTCATGGAGTTTCGGACCAGATCGCGAGCGTGCCACCCACGGATGGGTTCTTAAAGGGGACGTACCTGTACACCCTTGTGCCTGTCCGTGCCATTCTGTCGACGTATATCGTCGTGCGGTGGTCCTTAAGTGGTTAATGTAAACTCATTTTGCACACTGTCTGTCCTAACAAAGGGTTAAAGATCATAATGTGCTTAAAATGGAAGTCCATGCAAAAACTAAAATCCCTGCATCTATAGACACCACGGATCTAACACTAACCTCTCTATCCCTGTAAAGAAAAAATTTATATACATACCTTTTTGGAAGTCAATCTGACCCACTCCGACCCGATCTTCAGCGGCGGAAGCTCTGCAGAGTACATGGCCGACAACGGCTCTGAAATAATTGGGAAGTGATGTCACCCATAGAGTTACTATGGGGCTTCCGTTGTCGGCTGCCTCCGCTGCACCCTCCTCTACAGTAAAGCCGCGGCTGACAGCTCAGCTTGGGATCGGGTCAGATTGGCTTCCAAAAAGGTATGTATACTCATTTTTTCTTTACAGGGATAGAGAGGTTAGTGTTAGATCCATGGTGTCTATAGATGCAGGGATTTTAGTTTTTGCATGGACTTCCACTTTAACCACTTCCCTACCCGCCCATTGTCAAATGACATCCGCGATTTCCGCCGGGCACACGCGATTGCCGGTAACAGAGCAGGACGGTGTATCTGTGTGTGTAAACACACAGATCCACGTCCTGTCAGGTGAGAGGAGACCGATGATGTGTTCCCAGTACAGAGGAACACCGATTGGTCTCCTCCCCTTGTGAGTCCCCTCCCCCTACAGTTAGAATCACTCCCTAGTAACACATTTAACCCCTTGATCGCCCCTAGTGTTAACCCCTTCCCTTCCAGTGACATTTATACAGTAATCAGTGCATTTTTATAGCACTGATCGCTGTATAAATGTGAATGGTCCCACAATAGTGTCAAAAGTGTCCTATATGTCCGCCACAACGTCACAGTCAGGATAAAAATCGCAGATTGCTGCCATTACTATTAAAAAAAATAAAAAATGCCATAAATCATTTTTTGCTTTTTTAAATGGGATATTTATTCTAGCAAAAAGTAAAAAATATTGTGTTTTTTTTCAAACTTTTCACTCTTCTTTTGTTTATAGCGCAAAAAATAAGAACTGCAGAGGTGATCAAATGCCACCAAAAGAAATCTCTATTTGTGGGTACAGTGTTGCATGACCGCGCAATTGTCATTCAAAGTGCGACAGCGCTGAAAACTAAAAATTGTCCTGGGCAGGAAGGGGGTCAAAATGCCCTGTATTGAAGTGGTTAAAGATCGTAATGTGCTTTAATAAAATGCCCCTATATTTGTCAGTTAATTTCACTTTGCAAGCTATTCTGAACAGTTGGTTTTTAGGTATGTTGTGTGAATGGAAAGATATAACAAGCAAATTTGTTCAAGTAAATTTGACTGCAAAAGTGGAAATCCCAAACACTTTATAGTTGATCTTCAACCAAACATAGTTGAAGTACATATATGTTAACTACCTTTCTTCCAAACTAGTTGCAATTTTGTTTAGGCTGTCTTGTGATACTGGCACTCCAGACAGCATAGCCTGACCCGGGATCACCATTACAATAGAAGCACAGCTTGGTCTAGAACATACATAATATAAAACCAATAATAATATCTCCTGCGCACAGTTGTGCTAAGAGTCTCTCTCTCTCTTTCTCTGCTTGCTCAATCAGTGCATGTGATGCCAAAGGTCTTGCTGCCCTCACAGGACTTGTGGACATCTTTACAAGCACTAGAAACAACAACAAAAGAAAGGGTGCACCGACCTAGTGCATTACCAACATAACAGTTTATTTAAAAAGATAAAACATGTTATACTTACAAATGCATAGCAAGCATAGGCATGTAAAGGGTGCCAGCAAGACCACCTTGAAGTCCACAGTGCTCAGCCAGTGGTGTGGGAAGCCTCAGTAGCATCCAAAGGCTAATGCGTTTCAAGGGTCAAGCCCTTTTCTACAGAGCCAAAGTATGTATGAATGCTATCACTCCAACTTTTATACCTTAATGAGCCATTGCCTTGGGTGTAACACACCCTCATACCTCCAACAAGGCGAGGGGAGGGGTCAGGGGTGGAGCACAGATCACGTGAACATATTGATAGATAAATGAGTGAATAAATACATAAAATTCATGGTCACCACAACAACAGATTGATGTGTAAGCACAAATGCCTCATAATACCTCACAATTGCACGCCTAGCCTATCCCAATTGGGGTTGTCTACTCCATCAACCACCATCTTCTACTCAATGGCCAATGTACAAAAACATGTGTGTGTATATAATAGGAAAGCTGTTTTAAAAACAAAATGTTTAAAAGAGTATATAGTAGAACATGATTTCGCCACTGACCTTCACCATGGTGAAGTGAGCTGCAGGTCAGTGGGGAAAATGTAGAATTTTAGTATAATACTTTTTTTTTTTTAAAGTTGTTATCTTTTTTCCCCTCCACAGAGAGTTAGAGCTGCTGGCACTCATGCTCTGATGATGATTGTAGCTTCCTTTTTATATATACACGTGTTTTTGTACATTGGCCACTGAGTAGAAGATGGTGGTTGATGGAGTGGCCTCCCCCAATTGGGATAGGTTGGCTTGCAATTGTGAGGTCTTATGAGAAATCTGTGCTTACACACCAGTCTGTTGTTGTGGTGACCATGAATTTTATGTATTTATTCACTGGTTTATCTATTAATATGCTCACATGATCTGTTCTCCACCCCTGACCCCTCCCCTCAGAGGAAAGAGGGTGTGTTACACCCAAGGCAATGGCTCATTAAGGTATGAAAATTAAAGTCATAGCATTCATACGTACTATGGCTCTGAAGAAGAGGGCTTGACTCCTGAAACGCGTTAGCTATGGATGCTATTAAGGCTTCCCACACCACTGGCTGGGCACTGTGGACTTCAAGGTGGTCTGGTTGGCACCCTTTACATGCCTATGCTTTCTATGTGTTTGTGAGTATAACTTGTTTTATCTGTTTAAATAAAGTTATGTTGGTAATGCACCAGGTCAGTGTATCCTTTCTTTTGTTGTTTCTGGTCTAGAACACACATCCAGGCTGCTGACTGGCAAATGAGGAAGCAGCAGCCAGCTAATAAGTCATTACTTTAATCACAGAATGTTGGCTATCTGCACATGTGCAGTGCAGCAGTACCTGATTGACTTCTGATGTTGTCCCTCCCTTACCTAGTTTGAATATTGTTGTGCTGAGGATTACTTGCAGCTGATATAAAAAAAGAAATTAAAGTGGTTGTAAACCCTTACATATACCCAATGAAGTGACTGATACACAAAATGAAACCAATCCTCCTACATAGGTTTTACCTGTTTATCTGCAGTCTTATTTTCTCTACACTTGTTCAAAGTCCAGAATTTATACATCTTGTCTGAACATTTAGAAAAAAAGGAGGTGGAGAGCTGAACTTACACACTGCAGAGAGATGATTGGAGGGAAGGGACACACTCCCCTTTACACAGGAACAGAGCTGAGGCTGTCAATCACAGACTGTATGCTGGAGCTCTCTCCTGTCACCTTTTTTTCTTGGTGTCAGGAAGACTTGTCAGAGGTGATTCATGCAGATAGCAGAAGAAAGGGACAGCAGACAGAAATGGCACTCATGCCGCGTACACACGATCGGAAATTCCGACAAGAAAAATTTGATGTAAGCTTTTGGTCAGAAATCCCGACCGTGTGTAGGCTCCATCTGATGTTTTCTGTCAATTTCTGACAACAAAAACTTGAGAGCTGGTTCTCAAATTTTCCGACAAGAAAAGGTCTGTATGCAGTTCCGACGAACAAAAATCCTACGCATGCTCGGAATCATTGTACTTAATTTTTCTCGGCTCGATGTAGTGTTGTACGTCACCACATTCTTGACGGTCGGAATTTCCGACAACATTTGTGTGACCGTGTGTATGCAACACGAGTTTGAGCCAACATTCCGTCGGAAAAAAATCCAAGGTTTTCTTGTCGGAATTTCCGATCGTGTGTACGCCACATAAGTGCTTTAGATTCAGACAAGTACACGCTGTTGAGGGATATGCTTTGTTCATATTTCAACTCTGGGGTTTACAACCAATTAAAACGCGTGCACTTATTATATTTAACACATATCATTTTTTATAATTACATAATTAAATTAACTTTTGTATAATCTGCGGCAGCATCGCATTAAGCTTAATATAAGTATGCTTGGCAAATAAGGGAGGTTACTAGGGATTGGAGACACACCTGGCTAGTTAAATTGCTGGATAGTACATTGACCAAGAGAGTCTAATCTATACAATAATGACCATCATAAAGCAGATTAGGTATTCAAATCCCTGAGTCCCTGAATTCTGAGAAGGCTTCTACACTGCCAGTGGCCTACGCTGTGTATGTTCAGAGAGGGCACATTTGACAAACTTGGCCTTGAGCAGCAAAACAGCTTTTCCCAATGCTGTATGTAAACTAAGCTACATATGCACTGTAACAGAAAGTGTTGATCATGGAATTCACATATGTACCACTGCTATATTACTGTTAAATTTAATGACTTGTCAGCCTAGGTATGTCTGAATTGTTTTAGAGTAAATAAACCTGCAAGCATAAAGGGTAATAAGGTGATCATATATACAGTAGACACTGAGCTTGCGTACAGGTTCTTTTGGGCCTCAGTAAGTTATTCCGGATCCGACCAAAAAAGCTTCATAGCTAAACGGTCGGTACCCGGGCCTTGCAAAGAGAAGAGCAAGGTTCTGCCTGTAATGCTTCTCTTAGGAGAGCTGGACCCTGGGATCCAGAGCTCTGGTCATACCCACGACCAAGATGTTTTCTGTGCAGGGTGCTATACAGGTCCAGGGGAGTGGAATCCTTGGGAACCCGGTCCCTGAAGGTTTGATTACAATGCCTGCCGTGATAGGTGAAGTTTGGGCTTTTGTGGACCAAACAAAGTCCTGCGGCGAGGAACAGGTAAGTGGGGGCCCCCAGGAACTTGGTTCTATTGGGGGACCCCCAAGCCTAATTTGTCTTTCTGTCTGTTACCTAATGGTATTCCCGCAAGATTCTGTGCATGCCTGTAACTACTAAAAAAATGTAATAATTTTTAATGGTGGTCAAGAAAAAAAAAAAAAAAAATGTTTTTTTATATATATTTAGTATATTAGACTGCGGTACCTGTGTTTGTCCACTAGAGGCCGCTGTGGAATGTTTTCTTGTCATGTGGACTAGTCTCTTCTCAGAGAGCAAAGTCCAGGCAGTTGGTGAGTTCTCCTATAGGAAACTGCTTCCTCTGCCATGTTGCAGTGCTCGTCCATCCCCCGGCCTGCGGCAAAGAGGGGCCCTGGCTCCTGTCCCTGGTTTCCATGTTTGAAATTAGCGCCGAGGGCGCACGTGGCCGCGCGCGTGCGCGTGCACGCGCCTCTATATATAGAGGTGAGCCGGGAAAGGGGGCGGAGCCTGGGGGATGACGCTCTGTGCGCACCGCAGCGCTTCTGCGCATGTGCGGGCGTCCCAGCAGGTTTTAAAAAGCCACAATATTGTAGTAAGCTGGCTATGAAGTACAGAGACAGAGCTGGCAACATTTAAAGGCATACAGCAAGCGGTTGATACAGGCATCCCCTAGAAAGGCACATTAGTAGACACCAACTGTTTATTATAGCAGCATTTATGCTAGACTATTATCAGTAACTGGTGTATTTCGGCTGGAATACCTCAGCTTTGTGGCTTAGGAATATGCCGTCTAAAAACTCCGGGACTAGAAATTCCAGGAGGAATAGGGGGTCTCCATCGGGCTCTGAGGATCTTGGGCATGCTTTGGCTGCACCAGTCTCCCCTGAAGAATCAGAGGTTAGTGACCGTAGGGCACCCCCAGGTGTACCTGGTACTGTGGCTGTCCTCAGTTCACCTGCTCCTGTGTATGTAACAGAGGAGGTTTTTTCCTCAGCTCTGGGAGGACTGGAAGAGAGATTGTCAGCATTAATCGCTGCTTCCCTGTCACAGGAGAAAAGCGCTCGATCTCCGTCTCCTCCCTCAGAGTGCCTGTTAACAGAGCAACAGTCCCATACAGAGGTCGACCTACCTGAGGGGGATCAGGATGAGGTTGATTCGGTTGTAGAGGAATCAACAGTGGAAGAGCCGTTCTCAGCATCACATGCTGAGAGGTTATGGGTTCAGTCCCTGACTAATATGGTCCGATCAGCATTTAAAATGCCACTTGCGGAGCCATCCTCCACTTCTGTCTCCTCGTTGGGGTCGCTAAAAGCTCCCCAGACTGTTTGTTCCTTTCCGATCCATCCTTTACTGGAGGGGCTCATTTACCAGGATTGGGAGCATCCTGACAAAATATTTACTCCCCCCAAGAGATTTCCGGTGGTCTATCCCATGGAGGATAGGTTCATCAGAAAATGGAAGGTCCCTACAGTGGACGCAGCCATCTCTTGTGTGAATAAATCACTGACATGTCCGGTGGAAAATGTCCAAATGTTCAAGGACCCAATAGATAAAAAATTGGAGTCATTATTGAAATCTGCTTTTTCTACAGCAGGATTGGTGACACAACCAGCAGTGGCAGCTATAGGGGTCTGCCAAGCAGTGAAGGATCAGTTGAAACAGGTCTTAAGAGACTTGCCGGATCAGCAGGCTCTTGCCCTAGCTGATCTACCTAGAGCCTTATGCTTTGCGGTGGACGCTATAAAGGATTCAATCCATCAGGCCTCCCGCCTTACGCTGTCTGTAGTACATATGCGCAGGCTTCTATGGCTCAAAAACTGGTCTGCTGAAGCTCCCTGTAAAAAATTGCTGGTCAGCTTCCCATTTCATGGGGAGCGCTTATTCGGGGAAGACCTGGACAAGTATATCCAGAGAATTTCCAGCGGTAAAAGTACACTTTTGCCGGTTAAAAATAGAGTTAGAGGTCCCTCCTTTAAGAGGCCGGCTTCTCCAGTCCCTAGGACATCGGCTGTGAAACAGTTCCGACGGCCTCCCCGGTCAAATCCCGGAGGTAAAAATCAGGGACAGTTGCAGGGTAACAAGAAGCCCTGGAGCAGGAGAGGTACAAAACCTCCCCCAAAGTCAAATGCATGAAGGGTTGCCCCCACCCAATCGGGTGGGGGGAAGACTTCAGTTGTTCACAGAAACCTGGCGGGACACGATCCGAGACAGATGGGTGCTCTCCGCAGTAAATCTGGGATACAAATTGGAGTTAAAAAACTCCCCTCCTTCCCGCTTTATAAGGTCAAACGTGCCAAGGGATCCCCAGAAGAGAGGATCCCTCCTGTTGGCACTGGAACAATTATTGCTTCAAGCAGTAATTATAGAGGTTCCCCTGGAAGAATGGGGGTTCGGGTTTTACTCAAACCTCTTTACAGTTCCGAAGCCAAACGGGGACGTGAGGCCCATATTAAATCTAAAAGGGCTAAACAAATTCCTACATATCAGGACTTTCCGGATGGAGTCGATCCGATCGGTAGCCACTGCCCTACAAGGGGAGGAATGGTTAGCCTCGATCGACATCAAAGATGCTTATTTGCACATCCCCATCTTTCCAGCCCACCAAAAATTTCTACGCTTTGCGGTAGAAGGGCGCCATTTTCAGTTCAGAGCCTTACCCTTCGGTCTGGCCACAGCACCAAGAGTGTTCACAAAAATTCTGGCCCCATTATTGGCCAATCTAAGAACACGAGGTGTAACGATAATGGCATATCTAGACGACTTGTTGCTGATAGACCACTCAGTGGAAAAACTAGAAGTGGTTGTTCACGAGACAATCAAGTATCTGGAATATCACGGTTGGATTATCAACCGAGACAAGTCAGCCCTAAAACCAGTCAAAAGTCTGGAATACTTGGGGCTAAGGCTGGATTCAGACCAGAGAAAGATTTTCTTGCCTCAAGAAAAGGGGTCGTCTTTGAGAGATTTGATCCACTTAGTGGGTTCAAAAAGACAGCCATCCATACGCCTGTGCATGAGGCTGCTGGGAAAAATGGTGGCATCATTCGAAGCAGTACCCTACGGTCAATTCCATTCAAGGAAGTTGCAAAGGGCCATACTGTCAGCCTGGAACAAAAAAGTTCAGGCTCTGGACTTACCAATGTCCTTGTCCCCTTCCGTTCGCAGGAGCCTCCGCTGGTGGTTGGTTCCCCAGAATCTGGAAAGAGGGAAATCCTTCAGTCCGATTTCCTGGAAGGTGGTCACTACAGATGCCAGCCTTATAGGCTGGGGAGCAGTACTGGAGCAATGGTCTCTCCAGGGCAGATGGTCGGATGCGGAAAAGGCCCTGCCCATCAATCTCTTAGAGATACGAGCAGCCCGGTATGCCCTAGTAGCATGGACATCCAAACTCCAAGGGTCCCCTGTCAGAGTTCAGTCAGACAATGCCACAGCAGTGGCATATATCAATCGTCAGGGGGGCACCAGGAGTCGTGCAGCCCAAAGGGAAGTAAATTACATCCTGAGATGGGCAGAAAGATATGTCCCAGCCATATCTGCGGTATTCATTCCAGGGGTGGAGAATTGGAAGGCGGACTTTCTAAGTCGCCAACAATTATGCCCAGGGGAATGGTCCCTTCATCCCGAGGTTTTCCGGACAATATGTCAGCGGTGGGGAACACCGGATGTAGATCTGCTAGCATCCAGATTCAACACAAAAGTGGACAGGTTTGTCTCTTGGGCAAGGGATCCCCTAGCGTGCGGCTCGGATGCCCTAGTGTTCCCTTGGGATCAGTTCAAGCTGATATATGCATTCCCACCGCCACAATTGTTACCTCGATTACTCCGCAGAATCAGGGTAGAAAAGAAACCAGTGATTCTGGTGGCTCCAGCGTGGCCCCGAAGAGCATGGTACGCGGAGATTGTAAAAATGTCTGTGGGGAGTCCTTGGACCCTCCCACATCGTCCGGACCTGCTTTCGCAGGGACCGATATACCACCCTTCCTTACCAGCCCTAGGTTTGATGGCCTGGCTATTGAAGCCCACATTCTAAAAAAGAGAGGGCTCTCTAATGCTGTGGTATCTACCATGATCAATGCCAGGAAGCCGGTATCCAGGCAGATCTACTATAGAATCTGGAAGGCGTACATCGCCTGGTGTGAAGCCAAGAAATGGCATCCACGTAAATACGTAATAGGTAGGATTCTGGACTTCCTACAATGGGCTGTAGATAGGAAGCTTGCCTTGAGTACTATCAAGGGTCAGATTTCGGCCTTGTCAATATTTTTTCAAAGGCCCTTGGCTTCGCATTCACTAGTCAAAGCCTTTATACAAGGAGTGATGCGTATTAGTCCTCCGGTTAATATTCCCATATGTCCATGGGATCTAAACTTGGTTCTGTCGGTTCTACAGAAACAACCATTTGAACCATTACAGCATATTTCCCTGGTTCTTCTCACCAGGAAATTGATTTTTCTAGTAGCCATTTGTTCGGCTAAAAGAGTATCGGAATTAGCAGCTATGTCCTGTAAGGAGCCATATCTGGTTATCCATAAGGACAGAGTAGTGTTACGTCCTCATCCAGCCTTTCTTCCTAAGGTGGTATCGAGTTTTCATTTGAACCAAGATGTGGTTCTTCCTTCTTTTTTCCCCAAGCCTACTTCGGTAGAGGAAAAGTTATTGCATTCTTTGGATGTAGTAAGAGCAGTTAAAGCTTATCTAAAAGCCACTGCTCAGATTCGCAGAACGGATACTTTATTTATTCTGCCGGAAGGCCCCAGAAAGGGTCAGGCAGCGTCAAAATCTACTTTAGCCAAGTGGATTCGACAGGTCATAATACAAGCCTATAGCTTGAGAAGTAGACCGCCTCCGTTCAAAGTTAGGGCGCACTCCACGAGAGCAGTTGGAACTTCATGGGCAGTGCATCACCAGGCCTCCCTGGCTCAAATCTGTAAGGCCGCAACATGGTCTTCGGTACACACGTTTACTAGGTTCTACCAGGTGGACGTTAGAAGTCAGGAGGATGTCGCCTTTGGGCGCAGTGTGTTGCAGGCCGCAAAAGATCCTCATGTCTGATAGCGCTCAGCTTATATATGGTGTATCCCCCCCCTCATTTGGCATTGCTTTAGGACATCCCATTAGTAATGACTATGTCGCTCTGTGTCCCGTGATGTACGAGAAAGAAAATAGGATTTTTATAACAGCTTACCTGTAAAATCCTTTTCTTGGAGTACATCACGGGACACAGAGCTCCCGCCCCTCTTTGGGGACACTTATTGCTTTGCTACAAAACTGAGGTGCTCCCGGATGGGAGGGGCTTATATAGGGGAGGGTACTTCCGGTTTTGGAAGTTGCCAGTGCCAGCACCTGACGGTAACTATATAACCCATTAGTAATGACTATGTCGCTCTATGTCCCGTGATGTACTCCAAGAAAAGGATTTTACAGGTAAGCTGTTATAAAAATCCTATTTTTTTATGCTAGGATCGGTAACCCCGTGTCACGCTCGGGGTAGACATTGCAGAGCTCGCAGCGGAGTTTCCTTACCTTCTCCTGGCGATCCAGCGATGATGTCCTCTGCTGTGATCGCCAGCGAGATCTCCGGCGAGTGTCGGCACTTTCGACCCCATCTGACTTCCTAGTTCCGTTCCCTGCGAGCCGCAGCGGCGCAAGGGAGCGGAACTGGGCGGCAAATTCAAAAAGGTAAACAGATAGTATACATACAGTATACTGTAATCTTACAGATTACAGTACTGTATGTAATAATTACACACCCCCTTTGTCCCTAGTGGTCTGTCCAGTGTCCTGCATGCACTTTTATATACTAAAAACTATTCTTTCTGCCTGGAAACTGGAGATTGTCCATAGCAACCAAAAAAGTGTCCCTTTATGTCAAAAGTGGTTTTAGACCAACTAGAAAACAGCGATAATAAATTACAATCACTCGCAGAATTGAGCGATAGCGATTTGTGGGGAAATTCGTCATCAAACACTAAATCTAATGACAGCGACAATTCTGCAACTGAGCAAATTCCAGTGTTTTTGATTTGATTACATTATTGAATAATTTTTATTATAATTAGATTACTATTTTTTATAATTATTTATAGTTATTTATTATATTATAATTTATAATTTTGTGTTTCATATTTATCATACCCGGGATGTTTACTAGACTCTGGTTTGCTCAGGTTTAAGTAAGTAATTACTAAGAATCGCAGGCCTATAATACATAACACCAAATTTCCATGCAAAATAATTGTACCGCTTTTGGTACATAATTCCAGAAAGAATCATACCGCCAGGGAGGTTAAGAGATTTGTGGCTGATTCAGAGCACACACGGGTTTCCTGCAGATAAATGCACATTGAGGAAGATTTCTGCCAGATCCATGCATCGGATCAAGAGAGCAGCTGCTAAAACACCATTACATAGCAGCAAACAGATATTTGGAGCTGCTGGTGCCTCTGGAGTCTCATGGATATCAAGGTGTAGAGTCCTCCAGAGTCTTGCAACTGTGCGTAAACCTTCCATTCGGCCACCACTAACCAATGCTCACAAGCAGAAATGACTGCATTGGGCAGAAAAATACATGAAGACTAATTTTCAAACAGTCCTGTTCACTGATGAGTGCCGTGCAACCCTGGATGGTCCAGATGGATGGAGTAGTGGATGGTTGGTGGACGGCCACCCTGTTCCAACAAGGCTGCGACGTCAGCAAGGCAGTGGTGGAGTCATATTTTGGGCCAGAATCATGAGAAGAGAGCTGGTCGGGCCCCTTTAGGGTCCCCGAAGGTGTAAAGATGACCTCTGCAAAGTATGTGGCGTTCCTGACTGACCACTTCCTTCCCTGGTACAGAAATAAGAACTATGCCTTCCGTAATAAAATCATCTTCATGCATGACAATGCACCATCTCATGCTGCAAAGAATACCACTGCATCAATGGCTGCTATGGGACTAAAAGGATAGAAAGTCATGGTGTGGCCTCCATCCTCCCCTAACCTCAATCCTATTGAGAACCTTTGGAGCATCCTCAAGCAAAAGATCTATGAGGGTGGGAGGCAGTTTACATCCAAACAGCAGCTCTAGGAGGCTATTCTGACATCTTGCAAACAAATTCAAGCAGAAACTGTCCAAAAATTCACAAGTTCAATGGATGCAAGACTTGTGAAGCTCCTATCAAATAAGGGGTCCTATGTTAAAATGTAACGTGACCTGTTAAAATGTTTAAAAAGTTAAAATGTTGTTCAAAATTTGATTGAAATTGCTTTTGATTTCAGTAAATATGCTGCAAACACAACAAATGACAATTTTCAGTTCTTTACAACCTATAAAGTGTTTTGAAACTTACTGTGCGTAATAATTTGGAACAGTGCATTGTAAGTTTTTTACTTTGAAAAAAAAAACTGTTATCATTAGGAGGTTTGTTCAATAAAATTTGAATTGTACTCTTAATAGTTGTTAACATGAGAATTATGCTGACTGTTGTTTACATCAATTATTTATGTAAACAAGAAAAATATCATTGGCATAATAATTTGGAACAGGGTGTATATACGTGATCTTGCACTTCCGGCTATCAAGATTTTACACAGTGGGTCCCACGGACCCAATGTCTGCCCTCACACCCGCTGATTGTTCAGTAAACTGACAGAATGGCAGTTTGCCTATACAAACAAGGCAGATTGCCATTCTGTCAGTACAGAAGACATAGATCCTGTGTTTCTGTAAAGCAGAAACACAATCCTTGCCTTTCACTAGTAAAAGCACCCCACACACTACACTGAAACATTAGCTAAGCACACAGTTAACCCTTTTATTACACTGGTGCCCTAATTACAGTGATTAGTAAAAGCACCCCACACACTACACTGAAACATTAGCTAAGCACAATTGCTGATTGCCCTTGATGTTAACCCCTTCCCTGCCAGTGTCATTAGTACAGTGCATGTTTCTAGCACTAATTATTATTATTATTTTTATTATTATTAATAATAATAATAATTCGTGCTAAAAACATGCACTGTCACTGTACTAATGACACTGGCAGGGAAGGGCTTAACATCAAGGGCAATCAGCAATTGTGCTTAGCTAATGTTTCAGTGTAGTGTGTGGCGTGCTTTTACTAATCACTGTAATTATGTCACTGGTGCCCAAAAAAGTGTCAGGTGTACGATTTGTCCACCACAATATCGCAGTCCCGCTATAAGTCATTAATTTACGCCATTACTAGTAAAAAAATATATATATATATTTGTAGACGCTATAACTTTTGCGCAAACCATGCAATATGAGGTTATTGGGATTTTTTTACAAACAGTATGTAGCAGAATACATATTAGTCTAAATTGATAAAGAAATTTTTTTTTTTTTTTTTATTGGATGTGTCTTAAAACAGAAATTAAAAAATATTATTTTTTTTCAAAATCGGTCGCTCTTTGTTTATGGCGCAAAAAATAAAAACCGCAGAGGAGATCAAATACCACCAAAAAAAAGCTCTATCTGTAGGGAAAAAAGAACATACATTTTATTTGGGTACATTGTCGCATGCCCGCGCAATTGTCTAGGCCCCAATTAATCACAACCAGAGCAGACACTCAGCTGCGGCTCAGCAGCCCCCTTTTTCCCGGTAGGAAGATAAATAGGAGGGAATCAATGTGAAGTCTGTGTGTGTGGGCCCGGAATTGGTGAGGCCCAAAGAAGATTAGCAGGGCAGAGGCTGGCAAGATGATGGCCGTCACCAGGCCCTGGCAGGCCACGACCGGCTCTAACAGGCAGCGTCGGTTCAGCAGCTGTCTAATCTACGGCAGGAAGGTAAGGAGGTGAGAGGGTGGATGAGGATGGCAGGCCCGCGCTCCAGAGCTCAGGATGGACAAGGTCCGGTGCACAGCTGTGGGACCAAGTCAAAGAAGATGGTGGTGGTCGCGAGTGTATGCAGTCTATGGTGGGTCAGATAACTCTGCAGATGGACAGAAACACCGCTCAGTTCTTGGCCAGGGCAGAGCAGGGGGATGGAGAGGAACGGACTGTGGGAGTATCAGTGCTCACCAGGCCAATTGATTCACGGATGTCACAGGATTAAAACCAGCATTCCTGGAGCTCCTCTTCAACATGTCCGCCGCTGCTGACATCAGGACACGCCCCCTGCCTTTTTATGTGTTTAATGTGCCTGTTTATCTGTTTACCCGCAGTACCTGTGTCCAGACTATGGATATTAAAATATTTATATATACACTTAAAGTATAGCTAAAGGCAAAAAAAATTGTAGTTTTGAATAGAGTGGAGAGAGATTAGAACACCTTTCAGGTTTTTAGTGCGGTTTGTGCCGCTGTTAGGTAGAGTCACGCTCTCTTTTTGCTCTTTTTACCATTATCAAAAGTAAAAGAAGATCCCAAATTTTGGGTTATCATCTGAAAAGAAATAAAGCTGTCTGTCAGGGGCCATGTCAGCATTTGAGTGGTGCATAACAAAGCAACTCAGATACAAAGTGCAAGCACATTGTGGGACTTGGAGTGGTCCATAAGGAGTGATGTTTACAACTGTTATCCTCTTAGGGCTCATGCAGACTGGCCAATCTGGCTTTCCAGATCTCGGCCAGACCTTGCCTTACGCACTCTCAAAGGTTAGTTCTTGGCTATGCAACAACCTGTGCTTCTTTGGGATGTCAACTTGATTCTATCTGCCCTACAGAAACCACCCTTTGAACCTATCAGAAATATCCCCCAGAGAATCACTCAAAGTATCCCTTTTTGTCGCTATCACGTCTGCCAGACATGTTTCTGTGCTAGTGCCCTTCCCTGTAAAGGTGATTTCAGAATTCCACCGCAATGAGCACATTGTCCTCCCATCCCTATGCCCTGCCCCTAAGCATCCATTGGAAACCTCTCTATATTACCTTGACATAATCGGAGAACCCATTCCACTAGATTGGTGGGAGTTTCCTGGGCATTTCAGCCTCTGTAGCCCTGTTGTGTAACACTCTGTTCATAATGCATTTTGTTAAACAGGTCAATTCAGTTGGTCGCTGACTGGTTGGTAAGTATGAGCTTGGAATTCTCCTTGTATTTATTTGACATGTGTCATCTTTCGAGTGCTCCTTGCTGCAATAGACCAGTTATAGGTGGGGGCAGTGGCCACTTGTTTGCAGTTATGTAAGGCCACCACCTAATTTTCTGTTCATACTTTTCCCAGATGGACTTCCGGTCTTTTATTGATACAGCTTTTGGCTGTAAGATTCTTGCAGCGGAACTCTGAAGTTGGGTCTTCTGACCCTTGTTGGTTGGGCCTGTTGACACAGTTCTGTTTGTCTCATTTTTGCCCACCCTTCTTATTAATTGCTTAAGGTGTCCTGTACTGTATGAGTAAGAGGGATTTTGACTTGCCTATTAAGATAAGAGGAATTTAGACTTGTCTATAAATTTCATATCTTGGAGTACAGTACATGACACAGGTCACCCTCCATTCTGTTCCTTGGTTTATTCTCCATTGCTTCCTAAAAAGACTGAGGACTCACATATTGGGTTAGGGTTATAATGGAGATAATGAGGGGGTTATTTCCTTTAAAGCTTTGCCAGTGACCAAACAGAAACGACATGTCTATAATCCATGGTGTATAAATACTCTGCCTGTGTGTTGTACTGTACCCTAAGGCTGCCCATAGATTAACCACTTAAGCCACTTAAGCCCTGGACCATTTCGCTGGCCAAAGACCTGGCCACTTTTTGCGATTCGGCACTGCGTCGCTTTAACTGACAATTGCTCCCAAACAAAATTGATGTCTTTTTTTTTCCCCACAAATAGAGCTTTCTTTTGGTTGTATTTGATCACCTCTGCAGTTTTTATTTTTTGCGCTATAAACAAAAATAGAGCAAAAATTTTGAAAAAAATGCAATATTTTATGCTATAATAAATATCCCCAAAAAATATATAAAAAAAACTTTTTTTCCTCAGTTTAGGCCGATACGTATTCTTATTCTTATCCATATTTTGGTAAAAAAAAAATCAAAATCGCAATAAGCGTTTGATTGGTTTATGGCGTCTACAAAATAGGGGATAGTTTTATGGCATTTTTATTATTATTTTTTTTTACTAGTAATGGTGGCGATCAGCGATTTTTATCGTGACTGCGACATTATGGCAGACACATCAGACACTTTTGACATCATTTTGGGACCATTGTCATTTTTACAGCGATAAGTGCTATAAAAATGCACTGTTACTGTAAAAATGACACTGGCAGTAAAGGATTTAACCTGTAGGAGGCGCTGAAGGGGTTAAGTGTGACCTAGGGAGTGCTTCTAACTGTTAGGGGGCGTAGCTTGCCATGACACGTGACATGACATGACACAGGCAGAAAGAGGAGATGTTGTGTTTACACTAACAGCTCTCCGTTTTTCAGCTCCGTGACACGATCGCTGGACATCGATTCCGCGGGTCCCGTGGGCACGGTCACGGAGCTCGCGGGACCACACGGCGGCAATTTAAAGGGGACGTATATATACGCCCATTTGCCTGTCCGTGCCATTCTGTCGACGTAAATGTTCGTGCGGTGGTCGGCAAGCGTTTGTTAATTTTTTTTGTTCAACCACTGGAAAAAAAACAAAAAACATACGGATTCCTCCATCCAAACAATTTAGGTAGTTGGAGAAATCCTCCCCACTGTGCCATTGTATTCTGACTGTGGGGACCACCTTCTGTCAAAATACAAATGTTTGGAAAGGCACATAAAAGGATTTTAAAGGTGCTGAAGACAAAGTAAAACACTATTCTAAAATCAAATACATTTTATTCTGTATATTTAAAGGTTAAATTCAGATATTTTTATATAAAAGCAACATGACAATTTCATATGGTCGTCACATACAGTATGTACAGAGGTTTCCGCTCTACATGTTTCACCAGGAATATGGCTTCTTCAGGATACTCTTGAAGCCTTGTACACAATATCACTGCGAGTGGATAAAAAACATTGTAAGTCCATAATAGATACAGATAGACATGAATAGTCTACAAATTCAAGCAAAATCATCTGATATATATCTTTATTTATAAAAACACCATCATCTGACAAAAAAACTCTCACCCTGGATGTGTATATGGTTTCTTATCTCTAGCATCTCTAGCATACTTTTCCAGAATCTCTGTCAAAATACATTGATCAGAAGCTGCAACCAATTGTCTGTAGCCGCTGATCAACAAAAGCTTTCCAGCGTTCCCTTTCACCAGAAGTTGATTGTTATATTGACTTCTGTCAAGCAGGAATGACCACAGATGGATTGAAATTCAGCTGGTCCCTCGATCTATGGCCAGCTAAAGATACAGTACAGATACGTCAAAACTCCTTTTTTTTTCTGTTGTAAAAAGACTATTCAAGTAGCTGCCTTAAATCAGAAACATTAAATTCAACTTAAATTGGTCACACTGCATAGGATAACTCATTAAAGGGCCATAGTAGCCACACTTATTTACCTTAATTAAAAAAACATTTTGGAACAGCATACCCATGATAAAGCATATATAAAACCATTTTTTAAATTTTAGTAACTGATTAATTTTGTGTAGTTTATTGAAATTGGTAAAGCTGTTGCAAATAAAACTATGTAAAAAAGTATAGCGTTTATGAAATGTAGAACTGCCTAGGGCCCTATTATTTTTACATACTTGAACTGGTCAATGAGTGCAATAAGATCAGAAGAGAATATATAAAGCCCAAAAAAACACCAGTTTAACATGCCTGTTCTAAACTGTCACTATGCATTAGTTTCAGTGAACCTAAAATAAGGATTTCCCTCATTTGTGGAGTTTAGAACTTTGGATATCCATCACCCAGTTCTGCCAGCATATAGTGTCTGTTCCACATCAGATATACTCCTATTGATATCTGTATGAAATGTGTCCTAGAATAAAGTCTTCTACGCCACATGACATCCTTGCGCGTGATACATAACAGTAGCAGGAGTATAGCTTGGCACAGATCATTTCATAAGCTGGATAGAATCCATAGGAACTTGAAGTAACAACTACTGGCAGTCACTGCAGGGGTTGAAAAATATGTCAGTACACGTCATTGGTAAAGTGGTTTACAGCAGTGCTCCTCACTATTTTATATTGAGGAATATTTATCATAGCCACCAAACAGAATCCCATCCATATAGATATAGATTATAGATACAATTATCATTGGTGATGTCAAAATGATATCTAGTTATTTTTAAAATCAATACAATCTCTTTACTTTATAGAAACCATTTTCTGTTGCTTAACTTCACGCATAAAATACTTCATAATATATTATTTTTTTTATTTCACTAAATAATGTATTTTCCTGTATTTATATAGGCCTTCTTTCAAAGAGAGACACCAATATAACTGTGTACAATGCCACAGCACTATCACTGTAGCTGTAGTCAGGTGACTCAGAATGGGAGAGAAAAATACAGTAAGGGTGCAATACAGGTACAATAACCACTAGGTATCAGGAATATGGACACAAATCTGCCTAGGAAGTGCAGGCATAAAAAAAATAAAAACACATGGCAGTGAGATACCAGCACAAAGGTTAGACACATGGAGATCCTGTCATTAATAAGTGATAAATGCCAGTGAGCCTGAGTTCAGTTTTCTGCTAGTGTCAGGACCCCAAAACACCATAACTGCTTTCTACTACAAGCTAAGTGATCTTGTTATGCCTATTTCTTGATGTTACAGATTAAATGATGCATTATGCTGTCATAAATGATGTTAGCCATCTTAATATTTTGCATTTTATTGGCATCAGGCTGTTATTATGTACAAAGTGCTATGTGTAACACATTCAGTCGGTGAATTGTGAATACAGTATTGATTTTTGTCAATACATACTTTTGCTCTGTTTTAGGTGGTATGCGGTAATGTGGAACGCTAAATGTGTGCTTGTATTTTACAGCATTCACCGATTTCTGGGTTATTTATGCAGTAATTGAAAGTTTATGGGAAACCACCTTTTTTTTTTTTTATATTTTCTGATTAGGTACCGAATGTAATAATACCTTTTTCTGCAGTACGCTCTTTCAGAATGTAGGGATTATGAGTTTTTGCAGCACTCATTTTATGCACGCTATGAACCCAGAAGACCATTATGCCCATGAGTACCTCCACTTGCTCACTATACTGTGTAAAAGTATACATATTCTTAAAAGGTAGTAAATGTGCTTTAAAATGAACCCTTACTGACCACTGTAGCTGCAGACGCTGTGGAGAAATTTATATTCAGTATTCTGCTGCCCCCACCCTTCCTGTGCACCTACCGTACTCTATGTTTACATTATAGATTACAAAATTTGAAGGCTGCCAAGCTACTGCTGGCAGTGGGAAGCAAAATTAACTGAGCTGCTAAAATTTATCTGAAATTACCTTCTGATGTACACTTTGAAAATCAGTTTCTCCGCAGTGCTGCAACTACATAGGTCCTTAAAGGATTGTTTTAAAGAATATTTACTGTTAAGAGTATTGGAATGTATTATATCGAAATGTTCATAGCCTGGCTACAGTGCTGTTAACACAAGCAAGACTTTAAAGCAACACACTAATATTTATTTACTCCACCACCTTCTTGTGCTTTTGATATGTGCCAATGATTACACGTCTCCCTGTAGTGGGGTGGCAAATGCCTGAGTGTTTATGCCTCAGGCTTGAAGATGTTTGAAAAGTGACCTTTTGGAAGCAGTCAGCTTATGGCTTTTGTGTTTAGTGGCAGATAAAAAAAATAGAAGGGAATAGTAGACTAGTTACTGGAGGCATAATGAGGTGCTTTATAAAGTGAAAGGTTTCGAAGATTTGTTTACAGTTAATATTTGGATACTCAAACTTCACTCAGTGTTTTTGTAGTTCAAAAAATTTGGATAGACAGGTTAATTCCGCAAATTGTTTTATTGGTCCAGGTTAGCGTAGTCATTACCAGCCATCGTCATTATCGTATTACAACAATTGGAAACAGCAGGTGACACATTGTTTTAGAGGGGTTGTTGTTATTTTATTCACAATATATTTCTATCACCATTTATCAAAGCTATTTTTCATAGCTAAGAAATATAGGAAATTACCAATCAATATAATCTGTAAGTTTCTAATTGACTCATAAGAAGGTTTTGGTGCTGACATAAACTTGTAGCCAGTCCTTAAGCACTTGCCGACCATATAACTTGTCATGTACTTAGTGCTTGATCCGCCACTTCCAGGTCTGTGGCACGCATGCGTGCCGCCATGGTTCGTTCCTGCTGTGATGTGATCACAAACAGTGGGAGCCCAGCAGCGGGTACTACGAACTTCATGTCTGTCGGCACCCGCTGATTGTTCAGCACACAGACAGAACAGCGATCTGCCTATGTAAGCAAGGAATATCGATGCAAAGCAGGGACACAGATCTATGCCTTCCCTTAGTAAAATCACCTCCCCCACAGTACACAAGCACTGGCTAGGAGCACATTTATCCTTTGATTTCCCTTGATGTTAACCCCTTCCAAGCCAGTGCCATTAGTAAAAGTGTCAGTTAGTATCCAATTTGTCTGCCGCAATATTGCTGTTTTTTCATTGGTCTTTTTTTGTTTATAGTGCAAAAAATAAAAACCACAGAGGTGATCAAATACCATCAAAAGAAAGTTTTATTTGTGGAGAAAAAAAATACATAAATGTTATTTGGGTACAGCACTGCACGACCGTGCAATTGTCAGTTAAATTAACGCAGTGCCGTATCACAAAAAATGGCCTGGTCATGAAGTTGTGTAAATCTCCCAGGGTGCAAGTGGTTAAAAAAAAACTTGTAGCCAAAATGTAGACATGCAGGTTTTATACTTAGTAAGCAATAATTACAAATAATATCTCTTCTTTAACCACTTAAGCCCCGGACCATTTCGGGCCATTAGGACCAGGCCTGTTTTTGGGATTCGGCACTGCGCTGCTTTAACTGTAAATTGTGCGGACATGCAATGTTGTACCCAAATGAAATTTGCGTCCTTTTCTTCCCACAAATAGAGCTTTCTTTTAATGGTATTTGATTGCCTCTGCGATTTTTATTTTTTGCGATATAAACAGAAAAAGACCGAAAATTTTGAAAAAAAATGATATTTTCTACTTTTTGTTATAAGAAAAATCGAATAAACTCAATTTTAGTCATACATTTAGGCCAAAATGTATTCAGCCACATGTCTTTAGTAAAAAAAATGTCAATAAGCGTATATTTATTGGTTTGCGCAAAAGTTATAGCGTTTACAAACTAGGGTACATTTTCTGAAATTTACACAGCTTTAAATTTATGACTGCCTATCTCATTTCTTGAGGTGCTAAAATGGCAGGGCAGTACAAACCCCCCCAAATGACCCCATTTTGGAAAGTAGACACCCCAAGGAAATTGCTGAGAGGCATGTTGAGCCCATTGAATATTTTTTTTTTGTCCCAAGTGATTGAATAATGACAAAAAAAAAAAAAAAAATTACAAAAAGTTGTCACTAAATGATATATTGCTCACACATGCCATGGTTATATGTGGAATTGCACCCCAAAATACATTCTGCTGCTTCTCCTGAGTACGGGGATACCACATGTGTGGGACTTTTTAAGAGCCTAGCCACGTACGGGACCCCGGAAACCAAGCACCGCCTTCAGGATTTCTAAGGGCGCAAATTTTTGATTTCACTCCTCACTACCTATCACAGTTTCGAAGGCCATAAAATGCCAAAATAGCACAAAACCCCCCCAAATGACCCCATTTTGGAAAGTAGACACCCCAAGCTATTTACTGAGAGGCATGTTCAGTCCATGGAATATTTTATATTTTGCCACAAGTTGCGGGAATATGACAAACTTTTTTTTTTTTGCACAAAGTTGTCACTAAATGATATATTGCTCACACATGCCATGGGCATATGTGAAATTACACCCCAAAATACATTCTGCTGCTTCTCCTGAGTACGGGGATACCACATGTGTGGGACTTTTTGGGAGCCTAGCCGCGTACGGGACCCCAAAAACCAAGCACCGCCTTCAAGGTTTCTAAGGGCATAAATTTTTGATTTGACTCCTCACTACCTATCACAGTTTTGAAGGCCATAAAATGCCAAGATGGCACAAACCCCCCCAAATGACCCCATTTTGGAAAGTAGACACCCCAAGCTATTTGCTGAGAGGCATGTTGACCCCATTGAATATTTTTTTTGTCCCAAATGATTGAATAATGACAAAAAGAAAAAAAAAATGTACAAAAAGTTGTCACTAAATGATATATTGCTCACACATGCCATGGTTATATGTGGAATTGCACCCCAAAATACATTCTGCTGCTTTTCCTGAGTACGGGGATACCACATGTGTTGGACTTTTTGGGAGCCTAGCCGCGTACAGGGCCCCAAAAACCAAGCACTGCGAACGCTGCAGTTATGTGTGTTGTGTTTGGTAAGTGACAGTGATCAATCGATACTGCACTTGGGTGGGCTGGGCTGGGCGGAGGGGCTAAACGCAGGCGCTAGCAGGTATCTGGGCTGATCCCGCTAACACTGCGTTTTTGGGAACCCTAAACCGCTGGGGATGCTAGTATAGATCTGATCAGATCTGATCAGATACTATACCACTAAGGGGGGTGTATGCTTTGCGCGTGGGTGTTAGCGTTACTGTCACTAACCTAACACTGCCTGGGGCGACGCAGACCCTCTCTGGCGCTAAAACCTAATTGATCTCACCCGCCGGGCGATCAGGGGGGTTAAACCTTTATTGTGTTATATACGGCGGGTGCCCTGATGCTATAAAAAGCAAACTAATCAACCAGCGTCACCCGTAACCTTTATATGGTGATCACTGGTGAAAGGGTTAACTAGGGGCAATCAGGGGGTTAAAACCTTTATTAGGTTAAATATGGGGGTACCTGACACTATATAAAAACCTGACGGGTAACCTAAATAACTAAATAACTTACTGGCTAACCAGTGACACCAGTGACGCTTATACGGCGATCACTGGTGAAAGGGTTAACTCTAGGGGCAATCAGGGGGTTAAAATAATATATGGGGGTACCTGACACTAATAAAAACCTGCGGCGAACCTAAAAAAAAATAACTGCCTATCTAAAACACCAGCGACACGAATACAGCGATCGGAAAAACAATCGCTTAGTGACGCTGAAGTTAGGGGGTGAAAGGGTTACCTGGGGGTGATCAAGGGGTTAAACCTTTATTAGGGGGGGTTAGGGGGCTACCCTGGACCTAAAGGGGCCTAATCCTAACTGCCCTGCAACTTTTTACAATCACAGATGACACTAAATGCAGTGATCAGTAAAATAAATGATCACTGCAATCAGTGACACTGTGATTGGGGGCTTTGGGGTGACCTGGGGGGTGATCTGGGGGTGACTGGGGGGTGATTTGTGTGCCTTTGTGTACCTACGTGTCAGTGGACTGTTGGTGCACTAACCTGCTTCTTCTCTGCTCGGCGCCGGGAACGAAAAGACCGCGGCGAGGGAGATGACATCACTTCCTCCAGCCTTGTTTACATCACATGGCGGAGGAAGCATTTTCATTGGCCGGGAGCGATCGCGAGGGGGGGGGCGGAATCGAGCGGCCCCCCCTCATGCCTGATCGCTCCCGAACACTTAATGGCCGCTCACTGCAGTGAAGGGGGGTCCGGATGGACCCCCCAACTGCACAAAGGCGATCACGTAGATCTACGTGATTCTGCCTGTCCGTGCCATTCTGCCGACGTAAATCGGCGGTGGGCGGTCGTTAAGTGGTTAAACGAAAATAAGTGCTCAGCAAAGTAGAAAGCATTACGTATGTGCTCTGTAGGGATGAGCTTCGTGTTCGAGTCGAACATACGTTCGACTCGAACATCGGCTGTTCGATCGTTCGACGAAGATCGAACGATTTGGGCCGTTCGCGCCAAATTCGAGTGACGCGAATGGCCCACAATGCACTACGCCATCGCAGTGTCATCCAGGCGCTGTGATTGGCCAAGCATGCACTGTGACCCCGCATGCTTGGCCAATCACAGCGCCGGCAGCGAGGAGAGCAATGATTGGCCACAGGCAGGATGCCTGTGGCCAATTATTGCTGAGGGTGTTTAGTACACGCCCCACACTATAAAAGGCCGCCAGCACGGCGGCCTAGTGTAGTGTGTTCCGGAGCAGGGAAAGACAAGCATAGGCAGGGACAGTGACATTTATTTCTTTCTTGCTTAACCTGGATTCCTTTAGTTTAGGGAAAGAGAAGGATAGGTAGGGAGAGTGTCAGTGTGTTTTACTGTGCGAGTCCTTGTTTCTAGGGACAAAGAAGGAAAGTGAGGGGAATTCTCCTTGTGCTATAGTGTGCTTTAAAAAAACATTTTTTCTAGGGACAGAAAACTCTAGGTAGGGAGAGTGTCAGTTTCTTTCACTGTGCCAGTCCTTGTTTCTAGGGACAAAGAAGGAAAGTGAGGGGAATTCTCCTTGTGCTATAGTGTGCTTTAAAAAAACATTTTTTCTAGGGACAGAAAACTCTAGGTAGGGAGAGTGTCAGTTTCTTTCACTGTGCCAGTCCTTGTTTCTAGGGACAAAGAAGGAAAGTGAGGGGAATTCTCCTTGTGCTATAGTGTGCTTTAAAAAAACATTTTTTCTAGGGACAGAAAACTCTAGGTAGGGAGAGTGTCAGTTTCTTTCACTGTGCCAGTCCTTGTTTCTAGGGAAAAAGAAGGAAAGTGAGGGGAATTCTCCTTGTGCTATAGTGTGCTTTAAAAAAACATTTTTTCTAGGGACAGAAAACTCTAGGTAGGGAGAGTGTCAGTTTCTTTCACTGTGCCAGTCCTTGTTTCTAGGGACAAAGAAGGAAAGTGAGGGGAATTCTCCTTGTGCTATAGTGTGCTTTAAAAAAACATTTTTTCTAGGGACAGAAAACTCTAGGTAGGGAGAGTGTCAGTTTCTTTCACTGTGCCAGTCCTTGTTTCTAGGGACAAAGAAGGAAAGTGAGGGGAATTCTCCTTGTGCTATAGTGTGCTTTAAAAAAACATTTTTTCTAGGGACAGAAAACTCTAGGTAGGGAGAGTGTCAGTTTCTTTCACTGTGCCAGTCCTTGTTTCTAGGGACAAAGAAGGAAAGTGAGGGGAATTCTCCTTGTGCTATAGTGTGCTTTAAAAAAACATTTTTTCTAGGGACAGAAAACTCTAGGTAGGGAGAGTGTCAGTTTCTTTCACTGTGCCAGTCCTTGTTTCTAGGGACAAAGAAGGAAAGTGAGGGGAATTCTCCTTGTGCTATAGTGTGCTTTAAAAAAACATTTTTTCTAGGGACAGAAAACTCTAGGTAGGGAGAGTGTCAGTTTCTTTCACTGTGCGAGTCCTTGTTTCTAGGGACAAAGAAGGAAAGTGAGGGGAATTCTCCTTGTGCTATAGTGTGCTTTAAAAAAACATTTTTTCTAGGGACAGAAAACTCTAGGTAGGGAGAGTGTCAGTTTCTTTCACTGTGCCAGTCCTTGTTTCTAGGGACAAAGAAGGAAAGTGAGGGGAATTCTCCTTGTGCTATAGTGTGCTAAAGCATTCTTCATCAACCATCTTTGAAATCCTTGTTTTTTGGACAGTCAGGGAAATTGTCGTTGTGCTATTCTGTGCAAAAGCAATCATCCTCAACCATATTTAGAAATCCTTAAGTAAAGGGACAGAGAAGGACACCTGAAGGTAGCCCTTATTGCTTTTTTCCCATCTCCCTGCAGGCCATCTATTAGAATGTCTGGAAGGTAAACAAGGAGAGGCAGACAGTCAGGAGGCAATAAAAGAGGGCAAGCAGGCTCTGTGTCTGGGGGCAACAGTGCTGGTCGCGGACGCGGTGCATTGTCATCAGCACATGGCCATGGGACACGCTTGTCCTTCTTTTCGGCAGCTGGACATGTTGAGCCACATCATGCCGAAGACTTGGTAGAGTGGATGACCAAGCCCTCCTCCTCCTCCTCATCCTCTCTCACCCAGGCTCAGGGTACTGGCAAAGCAGCTGCCAAAGCGTCCTCTTCCCTGGTATCAATGTCAGACTCATCATCAGTCACTCCTTCCCTAGACCCACCATGTCCTCCTCCTGAGGAGTCCCCCGAACTGTTTGAGCACAGTGTTGGGTACATGCTCCAGGAGGATGCCCAGCGTTTCGAAGGGTCTGATGATGAAACCCAGCTACAGGAAGGCAGTAGCGTGAGAGCAGACAGAGGGGATGCTCAAGAAGGACACCAATCTGGCAGTCATGTTCCAGCAGCTGCAGCATACTGCCAGATTGGCTCCAGTGATGAGGAGGGAGGGGATGATGAGGTCACTGACTCCACGTGGGTGCCTAATAGGAGAGAGGAGGAGGAGGAGGATGAGGAGGAGGCACATCTCCAACGAGGCAGGATGCCCTTTGGTGGCCAGCGTAAGGGCAGTACACCGACGGAATCACACCGCAGAGCTCCGCCTGTGCAGGGCGCTGCCTCTGCCCGTCATTCAAAAAGTTCCTTGGTGTGGGCCTTTTTTGAGGCTAGTGCATCAGATCGCACAGCTGCTGTTTGCAACATATGTCTCAAGCGTATATCGCGTGGCCAAAACATCAGCCGCTTGGGTACCACATGCCTGACCAGACATATGTTGACCTGCCATGCAGCTCGTTGGCAAGCCTACCTCAAAGACCCACACCAAAGAACAAAGCGGACCTCTCCTTGCACCGCATCAGCTGGGATCTCCAACCCCACTATAACTTCAGTCCTCTCTGAAACATGCACTGAGAGGAATGAAGGTGTAGAATTAGGTGTGTCACAGCCAAGTACTTGCGGCCACTCTGCTAGCAGTACACCGACGTCCGATTCTAGCAGGCAAATTTCCCTGCCCCAGCTGCTGGACCGTCGAAAGAAGTTCACTCCCAGCCATCCACATGCCCAGCGGTTGAATGCTAGCTTGGCTAAATTGCTAGCGCTTCAACTGCTGCCTTTTCAGTTGGTAGACTCGGCCCCCTTCCGTGAGTTTGTGCAATGTGCGGTTCCTCAGTGGCAGGTTCCCAAACGCCACTTTTTCTCACGGAAGGCTATTCCGGCTCTCTACCGGCATGTGGAAGGCAATGTCTTGGCCTCGCTGGACAGGGCGGTCAGCGGTAAGGTGCATATTACCGCTGACTCATGGTCCAGCAGGCATGGACAGGGACGTTACCTTTCTTTCACGGCCCATTGGGTCACTCTTTTGGCAGCTGGGAAGGATGCAGGACAAGGTGCAGTAGTGTTGGAGGTTGTTCCACCGCCACGCCTCCAAAATGCTACTACTGGTTGTGACACACCTCTCTCCTCCACCCCCTCCTCTTCTTCTTCCTCCATGGCCTCTTCCTGTGGTTTGTCCTATGAACCAGCGGTGCTCCGTAGCCGTTCACGGGGCTACGCAAGTACGCAGGCAAAAAGATGCCATGCCGTGCTTGCGCTGGTGTGTTTGGGGGACAGAAGCCACACTGGGGCAGAGGTCCTGTCTGCTCTGCAGGGCCAGGCCGAGAGGTGGTTGACGCCACGCCAGCTTAAGCCAGGAATGGTGGTTTGCGACAATGGCACCAACCTCCTCTCCGCCCTCCGACAGGGACAACTGACCCATGTGCCCTGTGTGGCTCACGTCCTTAACCTGGTGGTGCAGCGGTTCTTGGGCAGGTACCCGGGCTTACAGGATGTCCTGAGGCAGGCCAGGAAAGTCTGTGTGCATTTCCGCAGATCTTATAATGCCAGTGCTCGCCTGGCTGAGCTGCAAAAGGAGTTGAACCTGCCCAAGAACCGCCTTATATGTGACATGCCCACCAGGTGAAACTCAACGTTGGCCATGCTGCAGCGGCTGCACACGCAGCAGAGGGCCATCAATGAGTACCTGTGCGACTACGGCACCAGGACAGGGTCAGGGGAGCTTGTTTTTTTTTTCTCCACGCCAGTGGGGCATGATCAGGGATGCATGCACTGTCCTGGCACCATTTGAGGAGGCCACGAGGATGGTGAGCAGTGACAGTGCATGCATCAGTGACACTGTACCTCTTGTCCACCTGTTGGAGCACACGCTGCGTGGAATAATGGACAGGGCACTTGAGGCAGAACAGAGGCAGGAAGAGGAGGACTTCCTTGCCTCTCAAGGCCCCCTTTACCCAGACAGTGTTCCTTCTGTCCCACCCATCGCACAGGAAGAGGAAGAGGAGGAGGAGGAGGAGGAGGATTGTGTCAGCATGGAGGTGGAGGCTGGCACTCAGCATCATCAGCAGCAGTCTTTTAGGGATGATTTACAGTCCCAAGAAACCAGTGGACTTGTACGTGGCTGGGAGGAGGTGGCTGCGGATCATGTCGTCCTTAGTGACCCAGAGGACTCCGGAGCGAATGCCTCAGCAAACCTACGCTGCATGGCCTCCCTGATCCTGCAAAGTCTGCGGAAGGATCCTCGTATTCTTCGGATCAAGGAGAGGGACCATTACTGGCTGGCCACTCTCCTTGATCCACGGTACAAGGGTAAGGTTGCGGACCTTATGTTACCTTCGCAGAGGGAGCAGAGGATGAGACAACTCCGGGAGGCCTTGCTGAAAGGTCTGTGCAACGCGTTCCCAGAGACTGGGAGGTTACAAACTCCTGGTCCTGGACAACGAGTTGCTGAGGCTTCGGCCAGTCAAAGAAGGAGCGGTGGGGAAGGTGGCCGTCTGACCGATGCGTTCAGACAATTCTTTAGTCCGCAGCCCCAAAGTATGATCGGTTCCAGCAACCATCGCCAGCGTCTGATAAACATGGTGCAGGAATATCTAGGGGCAAGGTCAGACTTGGACACCTTCCCCACCGAAAATCCTCTGGCTTACTGGGTCTTGAGGATGGATCACTGGCCAGAGCTTGCACAGTATGCAATTGAGCTACTGGCCTGTCCTGCATCCAGCGTTCTTTCGGAACGCACATTCAGTGCTGCTGGAGGATTTGTCACGGATCACAGGGTGCGCCTGTCCACCGACTCGGTTGATCGACTGACTTTCATCAAGATGAACCAGTCTTGGATCACCACCAGCTACCACACACCTGATGCTGATATAACAGACTAATTGATTTTAACATGTCACATCCCTTCAAGACTGATGCTGATGCTGAGTGCCTGTGCTGTTATGTTGACTGGCTATCCTCCTCCTCCGAGTCCTCAATGATACGATTGATGATGATAGCTTGGAAGATCATTTTTGTTTATGGGTGCCGCCACCAGTGGCTAAGGCCCAATTTTTCAGCCCCTGTTTTACAGGGGCGTGTAATTACAATTTTTTTAGCAATAATTTGCCATAGGGCTCATTGCTGTGCTCCAAGTACAGTATCTGTGAGGGGTTGGAGTGTTGTGGCACCAGTGCCTAAGGCCCAATTTTTCAGCCCCTGTTTAACAGGGGCGTGTCATTACAATTTTTGAAGCAATACTTTGCAACAGGGCTCATTGCTGTGCTCCAAGTACAGTATCTGTGAGGGGTTGTAGTGTTGTGCCACCAGTGCCTAAGGCCCAATTTTTCAGCCCCTGTTTAACAGGGGCGTGTCATTACAATTTTTGAAGCAATACTTTGCAACAGGGCTCATTGCTGTGCTCCAAGTACAGTATCTGTGAGGGGTTGTAGTGTTGTGCCACCAGTGCCTAAGGCCCAATTTGTCAGCCCCTGTTCAACAGGGGCATGCAATTACAATTCTTGATCTAATAATTCACAGCAGGGCCCATTGCTGCACCCACCAAGAGTAACTCTGAGGGCTTACAGTGTTGTGGCAACGCCACCACCACCACCACCACCACGAAAGGCCCAATTTTTCAGCCCCTGTTCAAAAGGGGCATGTAATTACAATTATTGATCTAATAATTCACAGCAGGGCCCATTCCTGCACCCACCAAGAGTAACTCTGAGGGCTTACAGTGTTGTGGCAACACCACCACCACCACCACGAAAGGCCCAATTTTTCAGCCCCTGTTCAACAGGGGCATGCAATTACAATTCTTGATCTAATAATTCACAGCAGGGCCCATTGCTGCACCCACCAAGAGTAACTGTCAGGGCTTACAGTGTTGTGGCACCAGCACCACCATCAAAGGCCCAATTTTTACTACCACTGTTCAACAATTATATGTAATTAAAATTCTTGATATAATAGTTGACAGCAGGGCGTTCCAGCACCAACCAAGAGTAACTGTGAGTGCTTACAGTGTTGTGCCAACACCAACAACTAAGGGGCCTATTTCTGCAGAGTATATACGGCAGGTCCCTACTTTCAAACATCCAACTTACAAACGACTCCTACTTGCAAACGCAAGAAGACAACAGGAAGTGAGAGGAAATCTACCACTAGGAAGGAAAATTCTCTCCTGTAAGAATAAATATGGGAGAAAGGTGTCTCCTCTGTACTGATGCTTTATCAGCAATCCTTGTTTCAAGAAAAACACCACATTTCAAAAACAGTTGTCATTGGGACGGAAAGTGAGGTGAAATGTTCTGAACAGGGGCACAGACAGCAAAACAAATGTTACAGGGGTGATAACCCTTACCTATGTTTTCCAAAAAGTTTAAAAATAGATTTTTGGGCTGGAGCTACACTTCAACAATGTACCTGTTCAAAATTACAAACAGATTCTACATAAGAACAAACCTACAGTCCCTGTCTTGTATGCACCGCCTGTATACGGCTGTTCAGAGTATATAGGGCCTTTTTTATTTTATGTGCGGGGTTCCCCTTAATATCCATACAAGACCCAAAGGGGCTGGTAATGGGCTGGGGTAGGGGGGGGTCATGGGGTAGCTATGCCATTTTTCTTAAAGATTTTCATCCATATTACCGGGACCAGACATTACATTAAAGCCGCAAGCAGTTTTAAATGGCTTTTTTTTCCTTTAGAAGTGTCATTTTGTGCAGGGACAGTTCTAAACACGGGAAACACGTGGCACTTCACAGGCATACTTTAGACACCCCCCAGGTACGATATTTAAAGGAATATTTGACTTTTTTTTTTTCACTTTATGCATCATTAAAATGACTGCTCCCGAAAAACGACCGTTTTTAAAACTTCTTTTTGCATTGATACATGTCCCCTGGTGCAGAACCCGGGTTCCCAAACCCTTTTTAGGACAATAACATGCATAATAGTTGTTATAATTAGCACTTTAGAATTCGAACGTTCGCATCCATTGTATTTAATAGGGTTCTAATGTTCGTACGAACTTTCGGTCCGTTCGCGGGTTCTGGTGCGAACCGAACCCGGGGGTGTTCGGCTCATCACTAGTGCTCTGTGGGAAATAACACTGTGAATGCATCTCCATCCAGCTTGTCCTCAAATAACACTTCTTGTATAGTAAATACAATGTGTGAGCATTAATAATAGCTTCAAACATCTGTGATTAAAATAAACCTGTCATCATATCAAAGATCTAATAGTGTCATCTCTTTATTTCAGAAATAGGATGCTACACTAGACAATTGTTATCAAAAGAAAACCAGTCGCCCACTGATACATGTAAATTAACTATGGGTCTTAGTCAATAAAAGTTATTACAAACTACAGTAGGCAATGATAACCAATCATATTTCATCATTACCCAATGTGACTAGAGTAATCTGGAAAATAATGGGCCACTGACTTTACTTTGCTTTTCGTATAGCCATATCTAATAAGGCCCAACTCTGCCCTTGATTCAGTGGTCCAATTGCAAGCTCAATTGAGCTCTAACTTGGGCAAGACCACATAGGGGGTTATTTACTAAAGGCAAATCCACTTTGCACTACAAGTGCAAACTACAAGTGCAAAGTGCACTTGAAATTGCACTGAAAGTGCATTTGGAAGTGCAGTCGCTGTAGATCCGAGGGGGACATGCAAGGAAATAAAAAACAGCATTTTAGCTTGCACATGATTGGATAATAAAATCGGCAGAACTTCCCCTCATTTCAGATATACCGCGCAGATTTACAGCAACTCCACTTCCAAGTGCACTTTCAGTGCAATTTCAAGTGCACTTTGCACTTGTAGTTTGCACTTGTAGTGCAAAGTGGATTTGCCTTTCGTAAATAACCCCCTAGTGTGTCTCATTGAACACACAAATGGATGGAAGTTTCTCAGCCTATCATTCATTAGCAAACAAATGATTGTATGTGTTTGCAATTGACCTTTGAAAGTTAGCCTCTTTTACTTTAGCCACTTCTTTATCCATTACTTTACCACACTTGTGGTTTTTCTGGTAGATCACATTATATCCCTGAATCTTTTCAGTCATAACATATATATATATATATATATATATATATATATATATATATATATATATATACAATGCTGAAAAAGTATTTGCCCCCTTTCTGATTTATTTATTTTTTTGCATATTTGTCACACTTAAAGCGGAGTTCCACCGAAAAAAATAAATAAAAGTCAGCAGCTACAAAAGGTGTAGTAATTTAACAATCAGATACTCACCTGTCGCATGGTCCAGCGATGCGGGCCTATGAAGCCTAGACATGTGCACACTGAAATATTTTGTTTCGGAATTTAGTTTTCGTCCGAAAAATACATTTATTTAGTTACTCCCGAAATTTGTTTTTATTTATTTTGTTTTTTGTTAAAAAATGCATTCGTGGTATCAATCCTGGCATAAATATATTTGTCCCGAGTGCGGGCCGCCTTTCTATTGTTTTTACCCCTTTTGTGTTTTTTTTTTATTTTGGTTTGTTTGTTGTTGTTACCTGTTTTCTCTGCGTGTGTGTTATAATATCAATAAAAAGATTTATAAAAAAAAAAAAATGCATTTGTCCGAAAATCTGAATTAATTAAGGTAGAATCTGTCATTGAAGGCTTATGGTGTCTGTCGAATGTTCTAAGAAGATTCGACGGAGCAGCTAAACTGTACGACACTGCACTCGTACATTTCCGGTCGAATATTCCGCCTACAAGCTATAGTAGAATTCTAATGTTGTATGACTAGTAATAATTATAGTTAGAGCATTTCACCATAAATGTCCTCTCACTGCGATCGTATGTTTTTAGCTGCTTCGTCGAATCTTCATGTCTCTATAATGTTGAATCTTTTCTCTCTATATCGAATCTTTTCTCTCTGTCGAATAATCTTGGACTAAGGTTAAGGTTAGGCACATTAGACCAAAGGTTTGATAGACACAGATTCTTATTGTCAGCGTCATGTCGAATCTCCTATCTATATCGAACTGTTGTTGCAGCAAAAACGAAAATAAAGCATTTGTTTATGTCGGATCTTTCGGATTCTGCGCTTTCGTTATAGTTTGTTAAAACAATAACGAAAATACCCGAAATTCGGATGAAAATGCATTCGGACAAAAACGAATGCACATGTCTAATGAAGCCCTGCTCCTTTCCCCCTCCTCTCCATGACACCGGCATTCTTACTGTGGGCGCCCGGCTGTGGCTTCACAGCCAGGCACGCACTGCGCATGCGCGAGCCACGCTGTGTAATCTTCTCTGACTTGTGACGTGTCCCAGAAGATTGCAGGGAGGGAAGGAGGGAGAGGTGAACTTCCTTACGGCGCCGCAGAGCCCCGGGAGGAAGTGGGTATCTACTCCCCCCCCCCAAAAAAATGATGCGCCAAATGTGGCATGTTAGGGGGTCACCATCACTTAAAGCGGAAGTTCCATTTTTGGGTGGAACTCCGCTATAAATGACTCAGATCATCAAACTAATTTTATTATTACACAAAGATAACCCAAGTAAATACAAAATGCATTTTTAAATTTATTGAGGCAAAAAAGCTGTCCAAACCTGCCTGGCTTTATGTGAAAAAGTAATTGCCCCCTAAACCCAATAACTGGATGTGCCACCCTTGGCGGCAACAACTGCAATCAAGCGTTTGCAATAACTGGCTATGAGTCTTTCACATTCCTGTGGACCAATTTTGGCCAACTCTTCTTTGCAGAATTGTTTTAATTCAGCCACATTGGAGGATTTTCCAGCATAAATGGCCTGTGTAAGGTCATGATACAGCATTTCAATTGGATTTAAGTCCGGGCTTTGACAAGGCCAATCCAAAACCTAAATTTTGCTTTGTTTGAACCATTTGGAGGTGGACTTGCTGTTGTGTTTCGGATCATTGTCCTGCTGCATAACCCAAGTGCACTTGAGCTTGAGGTCACAAACTGATGGCCGGACATTCTCCTTTAGGATTTTCTGGTGGAGCTCAGAATTCATGGTTCCATCAATTATGGCAAGTTGTCCAGCCATCATGCTACCAACACCATGTCTGATTGTTGGTATGATGTTCTTGTTATGAAATGCTGTATTATTTTTATGCCAGATGTAACAGGACGCACACCTTCCAAAAAGTAACATTTTTGTCTCATCAGTCCACAGAATATTTGCCTAAAATTCTTGGGGATAATCAAGATGTTTTTTGGTAAATATGAGATGAGCCTTTGTGTTCTTTTTGGTCAGCAGTGGCTATGGCCTTGGAACTCTCCCATAGATGCCATTTTTGGCCAGTCTCTTTCTTATTGTTGAATCATGAACACTGATCTTACCTGAGGCAAGTGAGACATGCAGTTCTTTAGATGTTATTCTGGGTTCTTTTATGACCACCTGGACGAGTCATTGTCATGCTCTTGCAGTAATTTTTGTAGGCCGGCCACTCCTGGGAAAGTTCACCACTGGTCCAAATTATCTCCATTTGTGGATAATTGCTCTCCCCGTGGATCACTGGAGTTCCAAAGCCTTAGAAATGGCTTTGAAGCTCTTCTTAGACCGATGCATGTACATTACTTTGTTTCTAAACTGTTCTTGAATTTTTTTTAGATTGTGGCATGCTTTGTCAGACAGCTTCTATTTATGTGATTTATTGATTCAACATGTCTGGCAGTAATCATGCCTGGGTGTGGCAAGTAGAATTTAACTCCGCTTTCCAAAAAATTGTGGTTAATCACAGTTCATTCATGATTCAACATGGGAGGGGGCAATTACTTTTTCACATAGGTCCAAGCAGGTTTCAACAGCTTTTTTCCCTTAATAAATTAAATAATAATTTAAAAAACTGCATCCTGGATTTACTCTGGTTATCTTTGGGTAATATTGATGATCTGAATCATTTCAGTGGGAGAAATATGCATTGTAGGGTAGGTGCACCTGGAGCGACCCTCATATAGCCTATATGATTCATTGCATCCTACAAGCAGTGATCCCGGAGTTGTCGCCTGCAATTCACTGTTTTTTAGAGTGCTATGCAAAGCATCAGAATACAAAATGTTCTGTCTGGGAATGCTGCACTCAGGGTTCAGTAAACCATAAATGCAGGGGGTGGGGTTTCCTTGGTCTCATAAGCCTTGCACTGAGTGTAGCTAGATGCAGGTTGCCTATTTAAATTGTAAACTTATCTATGAAGAATACAACTGGGCAGCATGACACATCACTTGGCATTCCAATGGGCACTTGAGCTGGATGATATCCTACCCTTTTGGAATTCATCTATTATTATTGATAATATTAGTATTATTATACAGGATTTATATAGTGCCAACAGTTTGCACAATGCTTTACAACATGAAGGCAGACAGTACAGTTATAATACAATTTACAGTAATGCAAGAGGAATCATAGGGCCCTGCTCGTTAGAGTTTGCAATCTAGGAGATCTTTAACATTGCAGTGATATTATTTATCATTACCCCGGGTTGGCATTCTACAAGGGCACACTACCACTGGTATCTGACAATTTGAGTGGGACCAGGTCTCGGCCCCCAGGTATGCCCAGCTGACTATACGGAAGACCATTCACATATGCAGATTACAGATGGCAGGAGACAGAAAATAATCCAGGAAACGAGCCGAGGTCAGGGCGGGCGGCAGACAAGCACAAACGGAAGATGAATCAGCGGGGTCAGTGCATGGGAAGTCAGACACTGAATACACGAAAACAGGAGCTCAAAGAACTAGGAAGTTGCTGAGGCAACAGGGGCTGCACTGAAAATATCTTATACAGTGGAACCTCGGATTGCGAGTAACGCGGTTAACGAGCGTTTCGCAATACGAGCACTGTATTTAAAAAAATCCTAACTCGGTTTGCAACTGTTGTCTCGCAAAACGAGCAGGATTTAGGCCAAAGCGGTGTGGAGTACCGCGTTTGGCCTGAGGTGGGGGGGGCGCCGGAGCCGAACGGCGACGATTGCAGCCGATCGGGAATGCTCGGAAAGACATGGAAATACTCTGTTCCCGAGCCTTTCCGAGGTTTGCCGAGGTCAGCCGAGCTGTCCTCGAGCCTTTCCTGCCATTTCCGAGGCTCTCCGATGCCCCCGCCTCTGGCCGCATGCGGTATTGCATGCCATTGAAGTCAATGCGGAACAAATTATTTTCGTTTCCATTGACTTCAATGGGGAAACTCACTTTGATATGCGAGTACTTGGGATTACGAGCATTCTCCTGGAATGGATTATGCTCGTAATCCGAGGTTCCACTGTATAGGGAAGCAAACTAGGAGGCAGGCCAGGAAGTGATAGAAGGGAAGGAAATAAAAACTCACAGTATAGCAGGTGACACCCATAGATGAGCACAGAAGAACAACACATTTTAATTGAATCAGAGGTCTAGCCGAACCATTCCAGCACGAAATACACAGGTAGGAAACTGTACGCTAAACTGTGACAAAAATATGTGCCTGAGAATAAAGCAGACACCAGATCTGACATACCTCTTGTTATATGGCAATACTAATTTCTCAGCCTGAAAGTACTTACTACCATCTACACACTGTTGATATTGCACGAGAAGCTGATATTGCTAAATTAATTTATATGTTCACTACAGCAGTGTAAATGTTGATGGACCCATGGGTGCCATTATTAGTGATCATGACACCTTGACCCGGGACTTATATTGTTGTTGTTCTATTTTTAGCAACACTAAAAAGTCTTGTTGTACCTTATGTTCTATTTGTTTACCTATACATCATCATGGAGCATCAGAAAAGCTTAGCATGCTGGCCTTCAGCTACACTATAAACAGTAGTGCCACCTATGGTTTCACTGATCCATCAAGTGGCCAATCCATTCTTAAATACCATTTATTAGAAATGAACAATTGTCTCCCTCTTCAATGGATCAAAGGTTATGCCGCGTACACACGACCATTTTTCTCGTTGAGAAAAACAACATTTTTCCCATTCGACGAGAAAAACGATAGTCTATGGGCTTTCTGACGTTTTTTTCGACGAGAAAAACGGCATTAAAACCGACGAGAAAAATTAGAACATGTTCTAATTTTTCTCGTCGTTTTTTTCGACATGTTTTCCGCGGCAGTGTTTCCCATAGGGAAACACTGCCGCGGAGCCCACAGACGGTCGTTTTTCTCGACAAGAGAAAAAACGACGTGAAAAACGACCGTGTGTGGGGAACAAGCTGTTCCCTCGTTTTTAATGACATTATTCACGGCGGTTTTTTAACCGCCGTGAATAATGATCGTGTGTACGCGGCATTAGAGCAGAAACTGTTATTCTAAACTGCCATTTACAGCCAACCTGGTTTCTATAGTACAGCCAATGAATTGCAAGCAAATTGGCTGACAACTGAATGCTAAAAGGGAAATATATAATGGTCTCTGTTCAGATATAGGTTTAATGTGCTATTATGGCACTGTATTGTTGTGGCTGTTGTATTTAGCAAGACAAGTCTAAGGAGCAGTAACCCAATATAAATAGCCAGAATTCTATTTTCAGTGATCTGTCCGTAAAGTAAACCTTGTTATTATGAATTTCTGCTTTGTACCTCTTTGTGTTCTTTTTTTTTTTTTTTTTTTTTTACACTCCTCCGCAAACCTAGTTTTATTTACCAATTGGTGGTTAGTAAAAATGTAATACAACTGTGGTTATTTTGTGCTTTATTTGTGAAAAAAAAAAAAAAAAGAAGATATAGTAATTTTCAAGCATCTAGATGAAATGGATTTTCTTCAGTTACATTCTTTTCGTCTGTGACACAGCATTTTCATGCATGGCATGCTCAAATGATAATTAATACATGCTAATTCACAACATGATGCATGAATTGATGTACTGTCATCAATACCCCATGTTATAATGAAACCTTGACAGGGGCTTAATACTCTGGAACAGGTCATCATATGATAATATTCTTGCCTCTCGCTATTTGTCTTCAGCCAAGCAATGTATATTATGAGAGGGGATGGAGAAAGGGGATGAGGAATAATTACAAATGAAGAGTGACGCGGGCTGTGAACAGAACATATGTTAAAGCCGGCAGAGGCAGCCGTGAATTATATCACTCCATGATGAAGCCGCACTCGGGCTGAACGGACTTATTCTGAGCCCTGATATATTTTATCTCTGCTGTGTTTGGACTGTCATCTTTTGAAAGAGATTTTATGTAATTGAGAGTCAAGTCCGATCTGTGTGACTTGAGCATGACGTGCGGAGTAGATGAATGGCGCTACCGGATAAAAAGAAGCATGTAATAAGTTGTAAATGAGGAATATCCTCGTACTCCTTTACCATGGCAAATATGTGCTGATGAAAAATCGCTATTCAGTGGGTTTTTTTCATTAAATTTGTGTTAATTTGTGTCTTAACCCTTTCATGACGTAAGGTCATCAAGCCTAAATACTTAATTGAAAGTGATTTGTAAAATCAAAAATTGTTCTTACTTCTTTTTTTTTGTATAACAAACGTGATAGTTACCTGCTCTGTGCAATGGTTTTGCATAGCACAGACCCAGGCCTCCTCTTCTGAGGTCCACCGCCAGCACTCCTGACTCCTCCAGTTATCTGTGGTACCACATAGGAAACCACTTCCTATGAAATACCACCTGCGTGCTTGCTCCTGAGCCATGCTGCCTGTGATTCCCCCCCCCCCCCCACTCACTCATCACAGGATTTAACTGTCATATGTACATATGGGTACAGTGCTGGTTTAAATAAGGACTTAAGTAAGTATAAGGAGGGGGGGGGCGAGGAGGCGATACTGTTGCCTAAACATTTTTAACCTTAATGCAGGGAATGCATTAAGGGTTAAAATGTTTAGGCTTTAGAACCACTTTAAATTTAGAAACATACATAAACAGTACATCGGCTAACTTGACAATAGTTCTACAACTAATTGGCTTATCCAAGTAGTTTTGTATGTAGAAAATATAAAGCATACTTTGTAAAACACCCCATTTCAGTTTAAAACTGAAATGTGAGGCAAAACTTTTGTATATGTGTGTGTGTGTATATATACACAGTAGGTACGGAAAGTATTCAGACCCCCTTAAATTTTTCACTCTTTGTTATATTGCAGCCATTTGCTAAAAGCATTTAAGTTAATTTTTTTCCTCATTAACGACTTGTCCCCCGCCCACTGTCAATAGATGGCGGGCGGAGGACACTCTCGTTCACAAGGCCCCGGTGCGCGTGCCCGGCGGCCGCGATTGCCGCCGGGCACCCGCCATTGCCCGGGAAACGAGCAGGAAAGTGGATCTCTGTGTGTAAACACAGAGATCCACGTCCTGTGAGGGAGAGGGGACCGATGGTGTGTCCCTTGTACATAGGGACAACCATCGGTCACCTCCCCCAGTCAGTCCCCTCCCCCCACAGTAAGAACACTTTGAGGGAACATATTTAACCCCTTCCCGCCCCCTAGTGGTTAACCCCTTCCCTGCCAATCACATTTATACAGTAATCAATGCATTTTTATAGCAGGGATCGCTGTATAAATGTGAATGGTCCCAAGAATGTGTCAAAAGTGTCTGATGTGTCCGCCGCAATATCGCAGTCACAATAAAAAATCGCAGATCGCCGCCATTACTAATAAAAAAAATTAAAAATGCTATAAATCTATCCCCTATTTTGTAGACGCTATAACTTTTGCGCAAACCAATCAATACGCTCTTATTGCGATTTTTTTTTTTTACCAAAAATATGTAGAAGAATATGTATCGGCCTAAACTGAGGAAAATTTTATAAAAAAAAAAAAATGGGTATTTATTATAGCAAAAAGTAAAAAATAGTGTTTTTTTTCCAAACTGGACGCTCTTCTTTTGTTTATAGCGCAAAAAATAAAAACCGCAGAGGTGATCAAATACCACCAAAAGAAAGCTCTATTTGTGGGAAAAAAAGGACGCAAATTTCGTTTGGGAGCCACGTCGCACGACCGCGCAATTGTCATTCAAAGTGTGACAGCACTGAAAGCTGAAAAATGGCTTGGGCAGGAAGGGGGTTTTCGTGCACAGTAGAGAAGTGGTTAATGTACACACAGCACCCATATTGACAGAAATACACAGAATTGTTGACATTTTTGCAGATTTATTAAAAAAGAAAAACTGAAATATCTCTTGGTCCTAAGTATTCAGATCCTTTGCTCAGTATTTAGTAGAAGCACCCTTTTTATCTAATACAGCCATGAGTCTTTTTGGGAAAGATGCAACAAGTTTTTCACACCTGGATTTGGGGATCCTTTGCCATTCCTCCTTGCAGATCCTCTCCAGTTCTGTCAGGTTGGATGGTAAACGTTGATGGACAGCCATTTTTAGGTCTCTCCAGAGATGCTGAATTGGGTTTAAGTCAGGGCTCTGGCTGGGCCATTCAAGAACAGTCACGGAGTTGTTGTGAAGCAACTCCTTTGTTATTTTAGCTATGTGCTTCGGGTCATTGTCTTGTTGGAAGGTAAACCTTCAGCCCAGTCTGAGGTCCTGAGCACTCTGGAGAAGGTTTTCGTCCAGGATATCCCTGTAGTTGGCCGCATTCATCTTTCTCTCAATTGCACCCAGTCGTCCTGTCCCTGCAGCTGAAAAACACCCCCACAGCATGATGCTGCCACCACCATGATGATGATGATATAGGATTTGTACTGTGCTGAATATGCCCCCTTAGGAGCGCGTCTAGGCGCACACTGACCCTAGAATCAACTAAGATGACCGATAAACTGGTATAGGGCTTCACTGTTGAGACTGCATTGGACAGGTGATGAGCAGTGCCTGGTTTTCTCCACACATACCACTTAGAATTAAGGCCAAAAAGTTCTATCTTGGTCTCATCAGACCAGAGAATCTTATTTCTCACCATCTTGGAGTGCTTCAGGTGTTTTTTTAGCAAACTCCATGCGGGCTTTCATGTGTCTTGCACTGAGTAGAGGCTTCCGTCAGGCCACTCTGCCATAAAGCCCCGACTGGTGGAGGGCTGCAGTGATGGTTGACTCTCTACAACTTTCTCCCATCTCCCGACTGCATCTCTGGAGCTCAGCCACAGTGATATTTGGGTTCTTCTTTACCACTCTCACCAAGGCTCTTCTCCCCCGATAGCTCAGTTTGGCCATACGACCAGCTCTAGGAAGTGTTCTGGTCGTCCCAAACGTCTTCCATTTTAGGATTATGGAGGCCACTGTGCTCTTAGGAACCTTAAGTGCAGCAGAATTTTTTTGTAACCTTCTCCAGATCTGTGCCTTGCCACAATTTTGTCTCTGAACTCTTTGGGCAGTTCCTTTGACCTCATGATCCTCATTTGCTCTGACATGCACTGTGAGCTGTAAGGTCTTATATAGACAGGTGTGTGGCTTTCCTAATCAAGTCCAATCAGTATAATCAAACACAGCTGGACTCAAATGAAGGTGTAGAACCATCTCAAGGATGATCAGAAGAAATAGACCGCACCTGAGTTAAATATATGAGTGTCACAGCAAAGGGTCTGAATACTTAGGACCATGTGATATTTCAGTTTTTCTTTTTTAATAAATCTGCAAAAATGTCAACAATTCTGTTTTTTTCTGTCAATATGGGGTGCTGTGTGTACATTAATGAGGAAAAAAAATGAACTTAAATGATTTTAGCAAATGGCTGCAATATAACAAAGAGTGAAAAATGTAAGGGGGTCTGAATACTTTCCGTACCCACTGTATGTATGTATATATAAATATATATATATATATATATATATATATTTTAGTTTCTTTCAAGTGATCATATGACATTGTTCTCAATTGCACGAGGAGCTTAGAGAGCTAGGGGTGGAGACTGCATGGGTTGTGTCAGCAAGAGACAGAGAAACAACAGCACTTTGATCTTCCCAGTGAAGAGCTGTGCAGGAAGGTGTCTCAGCACAAGTCTGACTACTGGAGTATAGGCAGGCTGTGCTCCTAAGTAGAGTATAAACAAGCAAACTATCCACTTTGCGATGGATATGCTTCCAAGCATTGGCATGGTCAGTCTGGAATAGGAAAGCAGCGGGGGCTGGCAGGATTACCACATATTTCACATAACAAAGCAATGCAAAGAGAACAGGATACTTTTTAATAAAAGTACATTGTACAACAGATGCATAACAGGAATATGAAATGCTGGAGTAACACACCATACCCGAGAACTTTAATCTACAGATTGCAGTTGGGAATGTGCATCTTGAAAACCAGGATTTTATTTATACGACAACCGCTATATTTTGATTTTAAAGACACTTTAATATTTAGACTATAAAAAGTGTGTTTGTCTAGAGGTGTGTTCAAGTGATGGTAAATGATATATGACAGTATGTGTAAACCTAAAAACTAAACTGCAATTAAATCAGAAGTTTGACCAAAGCTCTTTTGGCCATATTCTTCTGTGGGTCACAGGAGTGCACTTACCGTATTTTCCGGCATATAAGACGAACTTTTACACCTTAATTACACTGCTAAAGAGCGGGGGTCGTCTTATACGCCGGGTGCAGAGACCGCCAGATGGATGTGAAGCCTGCCGGGTGCTCGGTATACTGTTAAATTCAGTATGCGCTGGTCAGCCAATCCCGGCGGGCGATGCACTCTGTTGCTGAATACAGAGCTTGTTAAGCCTGCTCGGATTGGAGCGGCGCGGGCTGATGATGTCACAAGCCTCTGCCAATCCGAGCAGGCTTAACAAGCTCTGTATTCAGCAACAGAGTGCATAGCCCGCCGGGATTGGCTCAGTGCATACTGCAATGAATGTAACCCTTTTCTGCACTGTACTTGCCAATGGAGGCTAATAGACTGTGGACTTCGATTAATACCAAACGTGGCTGCATCTAGAGGAGGAAGTGTCACTGTTTTCTGGGCAAACTGAGCCAGGAGAGAGGAGAGTGCAGACCTATAGATGGGGTCTGAGCTCTCAGCCTGCCGGGACCAGAGCCATCAGGAGAGAAGCTAAGGGGATCTGCTGTGGTGCCTGCTTACCTCTAGCATGAAGAGAGGAAGGACCTGCATCTAAGTCTTCCAGAGCTGCCTTCAGACATTGGGCTTGGATCGGAGCTACGAGACTGCATCCCTGTGTGAGGTAGGGTTAGTCTTATACGGCGAGTATAGCCCAAAACAATGTTTTCATTTGAAAATTAGGGAGGTTGTCTTATACGCCCGGTCGTCTTATACGCCGGAAAATACGGTAGTTCTGCACTCTTGTGACCCAGATCCAGCTGACAGCAGGCTAAAACCTGCTATCCTCTGACATCACAGTACCAGTCTAGACTCTGCAGGGATCTAGACAATAAAGTCAGGATCCGCCCAGATGGCTGACTGGTAGCTGGCTCAGCCTCTCAGCAAGCCACAGAGATTCTGAGCCAGCCGCTCCCTCCCCCTGCACAGCCCATCTCTCCGGTGAGTGCTGGTGGGGCAGAGCACAGAGCAATGACTGACAGTCATTGAAATGAAGATGGGTGAACCTATGCGCTACTCGGTGTATGATTACTAGTGTGAATAATGTAACGGCACCCCAAGCATGAAAGGGGTTAACGCCGTTTAGGATATTCCCTCTCTGGACACACATCCACTGCCGATCCTCCACAGTCAGGCGACCGCTTGCCATAGGATTAATCCTTCCAAACATACGAGACAAATACTCTGTATGAAGTTTCCAACTGGACTGACAATCTTTAATGACAAACTCCCAGTTTTATACACACAGAGAGGAGGTTCTTACATTCTCCTCAGACAATACACCTTTGACCAGACCTAATTTACATGAGCTAATTAACTACAGTGATGACTCAGACACATGACCTTTAGGCTAGCCTCACTGTCTCCCAATACACATCTGACATCTTAGCAGACACAGGTGGGGGCTGGATGTGGTGACATTAGCATCTAACAGTATGTGTCCCAACATCATGAAGGAGTCACTTTTCAGTTAACCTGTTGAGTTCATAATCAAACAGTAAATAGTTCTTTACAGATATCCTGGGGAATATTGTGGAAAAATATCACTGTCCCATTTTAAAGCAATCCAAGACATATTCTTAATGTCCATTATTTTCTTGCTCACCCTGTGCCCAAAGTGACCCCTTTCACAAATAATATTACAAAAATTGAAGTAACAAAAATGTGTACAATGAATCAAATGGATAAAGCTGCCAACTCCTGTAGTGTCACCACATACATCAACAGTATATTAATACTGTATATAAATGGAGCGCCACTCCATTTATATATTAATAACTGACAGTCACCACACTGCTCAGAGAGGACCCGAGAACTGAGTGATTAGCTGTTTTTAATCGCTCAGTTCTCAATATAGAGCCAGCGGGGGACACTCCCAGCATCTTAATTATGCTGCATCCACTAGGTAGTATGAATGTTTATTATTTGAAAATCCCACATTTTTCTTTGAATGGTTTCATTTGGCACCCCATATGCCATGGTTTTTCTTCAGTTGGGTTTTGGATATAGTCACCAGCGGCTGTATGCTACAGCCTCAATCCAACCCTCCAGAGACATTGCAGTACGCTGATAAAATGAATTAAATCAAGTGGTTAAGAAACTTTTTGCATTCAATTATATTTGAGTTTCCTCTTATGCTTCCCTTGTTCTCAGGTCAGGTCTTCCTATATGCTTCAATCTTGGCAGAGTACACATATTTTTGGGTAAATTATTTGCCAGAGTAAGTTATTTTCTTTTGTTACCTCCATAGCTTTATTTTCACCAAGCCATGTTTTAAATTATAGAATGCAGCAGCTTTTTATTGAATACGATTTCTTTACCTTTTGCACAGCCTTGGTTTTAATTTAATAAGACACATTACTTGTACTATTATGAAGCCCTAGTCTGAATCAGTTTGTGGTTTCCAACTGATTCCAATCAGAAATAGAAGCAATACCATTCAGAGCTAAACCTTAAGGGAATCTCTTAAAGCTGAGCTCCATCTGGCATTGTCTTTGTTTGGACTGCTTAGGGATTGAAGTCCCCCATCACCACTGTTGAGCACCAACTACTATATATATATATATATATATATATATATATATATTTGTGTATCTAGGTCTTGATGTGCTGTACTTTTTCTTCCAACTGTTTTCACTTTTTCCTGGGCCTCATTTCTCTGAGCCAGAATTTATACAGAGAGTGTTTAGAGATGTGAATTATTAGAGGCATTGTATTACAAAAATAGGTACAAATGAAAGAAAAATATCTTTGTGAAATGAACTTAAAAAAGAAAAGATTTCTTAACCAGTGTCACAGCTGTATTTTAATAAGTACACTATATGGCCAATAGTTTGCAAACACCTGACCATCACATCTATATGAGCTTTCTGGATATTCAATTCTAAAATCAAGGGCATTAAAGTATAACTAAATTGAATTTTTTTAAGTTTTGGATACACAGTGGAGAGTATTTCGAACACTGCTGCCTGTGCCACTGTTCAGGAGATTCACCCTCTCTATGTGAACCCATTTGCCATTATTACTGAGAGTAAAAGAAAAGCCCAAACTTTGGGTTGACAGCAGAACAGGATTAGAGGGGACATTTTCCAATGGGGACACTAGTCCTAGTGACAACCAAGGATTCCCTCACTTCAGAGGGATTCCCTCTCCTTTCCTGTAGTGACTTTTATGCCGCGTACACACGATCGTTTTTCACGACGTTAAAAATGCAATTTTTTAAATTGGGCATTAAAAACGATCGTGTGTAGGCTCCAGAGCATTTTTAACAACGTGAAAAATGGCCTTAAAAAATGAGAACCTGCTCTATTTTTTCACGTCGTTTTTCACGTCGTTTTTTTTTAACAACGTGAAAAACGGTAGTGTGTATGCTTTTACGAGGGGAAAAAAACGCGCATGCTCAGAATCAAGTATGAGACGGGAGCGTTCGTTCTGGTAAAACTAGCGTTCGTAATGGAGATGGCACATTCGTCACGCTGTAACGGACTGAAAAGCATGAGGCTGAAAAGCGTGAATCGTCGCTCAACAAACTTTACTAACATGAAGGGTGGCGCCATTCGAACGAAACTTCCCCTTTATAGTGCCGTCGTACGTGTTGTACATCACTGTGCTTTGCTCAAGCGTTTTTTTTAATGAAAGTGTGTAAGACGGGCTTGAGAGGAAACAAGAAAAATCACGTCGAGAAAAACGTAGTTTTTGAAAATGACATTAAAAACGATCGTGTGTACGCGGCATAAGGCAGGGAAATCTTTCCAATGGGACACAGATGGCTAAAAGAATGTACAGGTATCAAACCATTTTTAATGGACCTTGAATAATTCACAGGGGCACAGTTACACTCAAAGAGATTATAATAATCTACACAAAGCCTACAGGCCTATGTCAAAGTGCTTTGATCCTGTGTCGGAGGGCAAACGTAGCTTACTTTCAGGTGCATTCAGCTTGCATTTGAGATTAGTTTTATGCCGCGTATACACGACGAGAAACATGCCATTTTTTAATTTGGTCATTAAAAACGATCGTGTGTGGGCTCCAGAGCATTTTTCGTGATGTGAAAAATGGTCATTAAAAATTTGAAACACGCTCTATTTTTTCTCGTCGTTTTTCACGTTGTCGCTTTTCTCATTGTGAAAAACAGCCGTGTGTAGGCTTTAACGATGTAAAAAAAAGGCGCATGCTCAGAAGCAAGTTATGAGAGGGGAGCGCTCGTTCTGGTAAAACTAGCGTTCGTAATGGAGATAGCACATTCGTCACGCTGTAACGGACTAAAGAGCACGAGGCTGAAAAGTGCGAATCGTCTCTCACCAAACTTTACTAACACGAGGATCAGAAAAAGCAGCCCAAAGGGTGGCGCCATCCGAATGGAACTTCCCCTTTATAGTGCCATCATACGTGTTGTACGTCACAGCGCTTTGCTTGAGCATTTTTTTTCACAATAGTGTGTGTGTAGGCAAGGCAGGCTTGAGAAGAATCACGTTGAGAAAATCGTTGTTTTTATCAATGACATTACAAATGGTTGTGTGTACGTGGCATAAGATGCTTCTGAGATCATTTAGAGTTTATTAAAGGTGCACTTTACCTGCACTTGACCTGCATCTAACCCCCTAAACTGCATCGACCTGTTTAGAGCTGCTTTTCCATTTCCATTTATTTGTATGGGATGTGAACAAGCCATTTGACACAGGCCCCCATCTTTAGTATTGATAAAGCAGGAGTTATATCTGCAGCAGTTTATAATTTTATACTTCAACCCTGTTTGTTATGCATATTTCTTTCAATATTTTTAACATTTGTCTGAGATTTTCTACCATTAAAGTTAAAAAAAAAAAAAAAACACTATCTGTGCTTATTGTTCATCCTGCTATGCACTGGCCTATGTGGAGCAAGGTGGAACCAGCATGTCACTTCCGAAATGCCTATAGCAACAGTGACTGTCATTTTGTGGACATCATGGCTTTCTAAGAAAATATACACTGCTTGTCTAAATCTTTGCAGGGGAAATGCTTAAGTACTTTGACTCACTGTGTACAGTACATGGCTAAGCTCTCTAGCTAATTCTTTCTCTTCCACTTGAAATGGTCACTGTGGAAGTTGTGAGCACCACAGTGGACTGTGTTTGACACTCCCTGAAGCCCACAGTTTGTTTATGACCGTGGGTCTCATGGAAGCCTGGGCGTCAATCAGACAGAAAATGTGCCTGCTGCCTGCTGCAGTGCCCATGAAAGTAAATTCTGAGGCATACAGTAAGAAAAGGAGGGAAAAAAACAAAAACAAAAAAAACCGTCGGAGCTAAAAAAAACGTGACTGCGCGTTAGTGCGCGTTTTTGAGTGTTTTTTGACGCTCGCGTTTTTTTCTGCCTAACTCCGACGCTGAGGAACGCACTGGTCCTGGGTTTTTTTTACAGTTTAAAAACGCCTATGCTATTTGCAGCTCAAAAACGTCTAGGTGGGCATGAAGCTATAGACTAACATGGACAGGCGTTTTTAAGCTGTAAAAAACGCGGCTGTAAAAACGTCCATGGGCATGAGGCCTTAAAGCGGAGGTCCACACAAAAAGTGAACCTCCTCTTTTCGTAACCCTCCCCCCCTCCGGTGTAACATCTGGCACCTTTCAGGGGGGAGGGGGGTGCAGATACCTGTATAATACAGGTATTTGCACCCACTTCCGGGAACGACTACCACGGGAGTCACTCCACTTCCCATTCCCCACCGCTGTCTTCTGGGAAACACACAGTTCCCAGGAGACAGCTGGGACCAATGAGGGCGCGCAGCGCAGCTCGCGCATGCGCAGTAGAGAACCAGGCAGTGAAGCCACAATGCTTCACTTTCTGATTCCCTCACCGAGGATGGCGGCGGGGGCAGCCGAGAGACGAGCGATTGCTCGGCCTCGGCTGCCGACATCGCGGGCGCGCTGGACATGTAAGTGTCCATTTATTAAAAGTCAGCAGCTGCAGTATTTGTGGACCTTCGCTTTAATACCATTTTGAGCCTTTAGCAAACATCTGAGATGGTGTTTAGTTTTTGTCAGTACAGCTCTGTAAGCATTTACAGATTTATATACATGTCAATGATAGGCAAGAATATTAGAATACTCTGTTTTAATGGCAGAGCCACACAAAAAGAAAAAAAACAGAGGATCCTTGACTCCTAAGGTAGCGGCTTCATTGGCTCCTGTGGTGTTATTTTTATTGCTGACCATTCATTTCCCTTTACATCACTGGCTGGATGGAAATATAGACACACACTTTATGTATAATTCATATGTGCTTGTAGCAATTACTCTGGTTTATTTTCAGCATATGTACACCAAGAAAATAAGAATGTTTTATTAGCTTATTTCAAGGATGAGGGGTAATGGAGGAAGAGTAGTTAATGCATATTATCCACCCTGACACTGAGAATATTCTCTGCTCCCAGTTACCATCATAATAACTGTAACAAACTTCCTGGGGTGATGCCGTTTTTAGGAGAAACATGGGAGCACTCCCCTCCTCAGACCAAACTGTATAGCTTACTGCTTGGCTGTCGTTGGTTGGCCAGACTGGTAAATTGGTCATGGCCAAAACAATGCAAAAAGAACAATCAGTACCAAGACTAGGTAAACACCAACTACTCTGCCAATAGCTTATTTTTTCTTATTTTTTTCCCATGTATTTGGTTTTATTTTTATTTAGTTTACAAGAACAGTGATCACTTCACAGACTCATTTAATATGATCTCATACCTGCCCATACTTACAGTTGTGCTCATAAGTTTACATACCCTGGCAGAATTTATGATTTCTTGGCCATTTTTCAGAGAATATGAATGATAACAGAAAAACATTTCTTTCACTCATGGTTACTGTTTGGCCGAAGCCATTTATTATCAATCAACTGTGTTTACTCTTTTTAAATCATATTGGCAACAGAAACTAACCAAATGACCCTGATCAAAAGTTTACATACCCTGGTGATTTTGGCCTGATAACATGCACACAAGTTGACACAAAGGGGTTTGAATGGCTATTAAAGGTCCTCACCTGTGATCTGTTTGCTTGTAATTAGTGTGTCTGTATGAGGCTGGGTTCACATTAGTGCGACAGAACAGCCGTCCTACTTTGGATCCGACTTTGCCCTGCGACATGAAGCCGACATATGTCCAACTTTCAATGAACTTGGATCCCCGCCAATAGCAGGCACTGTGTTTGGTATGAATCTTGAGAGGGAACTCCAGGCCAAATTTTAAATAAAAAAACGGCATGGGATCCCCCTTCAGGGGAATACCAGGCCCTTGGGTCTGGTCTGTATTTGAAGGGGAACCCCTATGCCGAAAAAATGGCGTGGGGGTCCCCCCAAGATCCAAACCAGACCCTTATCCGAGCACGTAACCTGGCAGGCCGCAGGGGAAGAGGGGGGACGAGAGAGCGGTCCCCCCTCCCTCCTGAACCGTACCAGACCGCATGCCCTCAACATTGGGGGTTTGGTGCTCTGGGGCAGGGGGGTGACCTGTGGCCCCCCCACCCCAAAGCACCCTGCCCCCATGTTGATGAGGACAGGGCCTCTTCCTGACAACCCTGGCCGTTGGTTGTCGGGGTCTGCGGGTGGGGGGCTTATCGGAATCCGGGAGCCCCCCTTTAATAAGAGGGCCCCCAGATTCTGGCTCCCCCACCCTATGTGAATGAGTATGGGGTACATCGTACCCCTACCCATTCACCTGGTGGAAAAAAATGTCAATAAAAAACACACCGTTTTTTAAAGTAATTTATTGCACAGCTCCGGGGGTCTCCGGTGTCGTCTCCGCGCTCTCCGGTTCTTTCTTCTGCCGGGCCTCCGCTATCTTCTTCCAGCTCTTTTGCTAGGCGAGAGAAGAACCGGAGAGCGGGAGAAGAAGAAGGCGACAGAGAAGACCGGGCCCCGCTAGCAAAAGAGCTGGAAGAAGATAGCGGAGGCCCGGCAGAAGAAAGAACCAGAGAGCGCGGAGACCCCCGGAGCTGTGCAATAAATTAATTTAAAAAGCTGTGTGTGTTTTTTCTTATTTTTTTTTTTCCACCAGGTGAATGGGTAGGGGTACAATGTACCCCATACTCATTCACATAGGGTGGGGGGAGGGATCTGGGGGCCCCCTTATTAAAGGGGGCTCCCGGATTCCGATAAGCCCCCCGCCCGCAGACCCCGACAACCAACGGCCAGGGTTGTCGGGAAGAGGCCCCGTCCTCATCAACATGGGGACAGGGTGCTTTGGGGTGGGGGGGCCACAGGTCGCCCCCCTGCCCCAGAGCACCAAACCCCCCATGTTGAGGTCATGCGGCCTGGTACAGTTCAGGAGGGAGGGGGGCGCTCTCTCGTCCCCCCTCTTCCCCTGCGGCCTGCCAGGTTGCGTGCTCGGATAAGGGTCTAGTTTGGATTTTGGGGGGTCCCCCATTATGTTTTTTCGGTGTAGGGGTTCCCCTTCAAATCCAGACCAGACCTAAGGGCCTGGTATGCTCCTGAAGGGGGAACCCATGCCGGTTTTTTTATTTAAAATTTGGCGTGGAGTTCCCCCTCAAGATTCATACCAAACACCGTGCCTGCCATTGGCGGGGATCCAAGTCGGATCCCCGTTCATTGAAAGTCGGACATATGTCAGCTTCATGTCGCAGGGCAAAGTCGGATCCAAAGTAGGACGGCTGTCGTGTCGCACTAGTGTAAACCCAGCCTAAAAGGTCAATGTGTTTCTGGACTCCTGACAGACCCTTGCATCTGGATTCTGAATCATGGGAAAGGCAAAAGAATTGTCAAAGGATCTGCGGTAGCTGAACTGTATAAAACAGGAAAGGGATATAAAAAGATATCCAAGGAATTGAGAATGCCAATCAGCAGTGTTCAAACTCTAATCAAGAAGTAGAAAATTAGGGTTTCTGTTGAAACCAAACCACAGTCAGATAGACCAACTAAATTCTCAGCCACAACTGCCAGGAAAATTGTTTGAGATGCAAAGAAAAACCCACAAATAACTTCAGGTGAAATACAGGACTCTCTGAAAACATGTGGTGTGGCTGTTTCAAGATGCACAATAAGGTGGCACTTGAAGAAAGATGGGCTGCATGGTTGAGTCGCCAGAAGAAAGCCATTACTACGCCAAACAGTATAGAGACATGCCTCAAACCTTCTGGCACAAAGTCATTTGGAGGGATTAGACCAAAATTTAGCTTTTTGGCAACAACCATAAACGCTACAGTTGGAGAGGAGTCAACAAGGCCTATGATGAAAGGTACGGAGGTGGATCGCTGATGTTTTGGGAATGTGTGAACTACAAAAAGCACAGGAAATGTGGTCAAAACTGTTGGCAAGATGAATGCAGTATGTTATCAAAAAATACTGGTGGAACATTTGCATTCATCAGCCAGGAAGCTGTGCATGGGACATACTTGGACATTCCAAAACATGACAATGATCCAAAACACCAAAGGCCAATTCGACCTGTCATTGGCTACAGCAGAATAAAGTGAAGGTTCTGGAGTGGCCATCTCAGTCTCCTGACCTCAATTTCATTGAGCCACTCTGGGGAGATCTCAAACGTGCAGTTCATGCAAGACAGCCCAAGAATTTACAGGAACTGGAGACTTTTTGCCAAGAGGAATGAGCAGCTTTACCATCTGAGAAGATAAAGAGCCTCATCCACAAATACCACAAAAGACTTCAAGCTGTCATTGATGTTAAAGTGGGCAATAAATGGTATTAAAGGGGTTGTAAAGGTTCGTTTTTTATTTTATACATAGGTTCCTTTAAGCTAGTGCAGGGATATGCAATTAGCGGACCTCCAGCTGTTGCAGAACTACAAGTCCCATGAGGCATAGCAAGACTCTGAAAGCAGCAAGCATAACACCCAGAGGCAGAGGCATGATGGGACTTGTAGTTTTGGAACAGCTGGAGGTCCGCTAATTGCATATCCCTGAGCTAGTGCATTGTTGGTTCACATACCTTTTCCTTCGATTTCCCTTCTAAATGTTTTTTTTCTTTGTCTGAATTTCTCACTTCCTGTTCCTCCTCAGTAAGCTGTTCTGGCTGACTAACCCCCAGCCAGAACGGCTCGGATGATGGGGGCAAGCTTACTGAGGAGAAACAGAAAGTGGGAAATTCAGACAAGAAAAAAAAACATTTAGAAGGGAAATCAAAGGAAAAGGTAAGTGAACCAACAATGCACTAGCTTAAAGGAACCTATTTAGAAAGTAAAAAACAAACTTTTACAACCCCTTTAAGAACTGGGGTATGTAAACTTTTGATCAGGATCATTTGGGTAGTTTCTAAATGTCTTCAGCCAAATGCTAACCATGAGTGAAATAAAAGTTCTTGTGTTATTCATATTCTGTGAAAAATGTGAAAGAATTCATAAATTCTGCCAGGATATGTAAACCTATGAGCACTACTGTATAGCAGTTGTATTTCCTGAGCCACAATCTATGCATTTATTTATGAATTTACTGTATCTGCGTTTATCAGTTTCTTAAAAACTGAAGGCTACCGTGTAAAAGATTTGTACTATTTAGTGGACAGTTTAATCACTCAAGCCATTTACCCTTCCTAGTAAAAGTATTTAATGTCTGTAGGTGTGCTTATTTCTCCTTGCAACCTTCATGTAGTATGTAACAGAGAAAAATGACATGAGAAAGCTATACAAGAAAGAATATTTGTAATAAAAAATGCAAAAGTCCGGATTAATTGTGATTAAAGACTGTGGCACAGCTTTATTGCTATTGTGAGTTTATTTTATATGTGAAATGTCCAGCCTTCTAGTGCTCGGAATACACACTGCCCATAGTAATATAGAATGAAAGGCACTTTATTTATCAATTTATCATGATGTAAAATAATACCATGTTGTCTTTGGTTATGAAGCATTTAGTATCCTTATTTGCCATCTGTCTTTTAAATTGCAATGCTGTGTTTGTCTACTCTACACCAATACATGAAATGCCATTAACATGAATTTAATATTGTATTTTTAGAATTATACAGTATATATTATCAACAGATAGTTCCATAAACAATATATTTGAATTTTGCTATGGAAATGCACTATACAATGTTTGCATGTGAATTTTTCACTCTCACACACATCTTGGACAGCTTGAATCAGGAGATTTATTGAAAGATGTGGGAATGTCCTTAACCACTTTCCGACCGCCGTACGCAGATATACGTCGACAGAATGGCACGGACAGGCAAAAGTGTATATATATATATATATATATATATATGTATACGTCCCCTTTAATTTGCCGCCGCGGACCTGATCGCTGCCGGTGTCCCGTGATCGGGTCACAGAGCTCAAGAACGTGGAGAGGTAAGTGTAAACAAACCTTTCCCCGTCCTTCCTAGTGAGAGTGTCACTGATCGTCTGTTCCCTGTCATAGGGAACGACGATCAGTGACGTCACACGCCAATACACGCCCCCACAGTAGAAATTAATAACTCATTATGTCACACTTAACCCCTTCAGCACCCCCTACAGGTTAACCCCTTCACTGCCAGTGTCATTTTGACAGTAATCAGTGCATTTTTATAGCACTGATCGCTGTAAAAATTACAATGGTCCCAAAATGATGTCAAAAGTGTCTGATGTGTCCGCCATAATGTCGCAGTCACAATAAAAATAGCTGATTGCCGCCATAACTAGTAAAAAAAAAATATATAAATAAAAATGCCATAAAACAGTCGCCTATTTTGTAGAAGTTATAACTTTTGCGCAAACCAATCAATAAACGCTTATGCGATTTTTTTTTACCAAAAATATGTACACTGTAGAAGAATACGTAACGGCCTAAACTGAGGAAAAAATAAAAAATGTTATATATTTTTTGGGGATATTTATTATAGCAAAAAGTAAAAAATATAGATTTTTTTTCAAAATTGTCGCTCTATTTTTGTTTATAGCGCAAAAAAAACCGCAGAGGTGATCAAATACCACCAAAAGAAAGCTCTATTTGTGGGAAAAAAAGGAAGTCAATTTTGTTTGGGAGCCATGTCGCACGACCGCGCAATTGTCAGTTAAAACGTTGCAGTGCCGAATCGCAAAAATTGGCCTGGTCTTTAACCACTTCCCGCCCCGTCAATAGCAAATTGACGTCCGGGAAGTGGTTGCATTATCCACACTGGACGTCTATTGACGTCCTGCAGGATAATGCCTTGCGCGCGCGCGCGCGCGCGCGGGGGCGCTCAGCGCGGTGATCGGGGACGGCGTGTGTCCCTCGGACACAGCGCTTCCCCGATCACAGTAAACAGCCAATTTCATTGGCTGTTTACCATGTGATCAGCTGTGTCAAAGTCACAGCCGATCACATGTCACAACAGACTCGGCGGCCGCCAGAGGCTTGCAGAGCGGGGATCGGGGAAGGCGAGTGTCCCTTGGACACAGCGCGTCCCCGATCAGGGTAAACAGCCAATGAATTGGCTGTTTACCACGTGACCGGCTGTGTCCAATCACAGCCGGTCATAAATGTAAACAAACCGCAGGAGTTACTACCTGATCCCTGCTCTCTCCTCACACACCGATCTGTGAGGAGAGAGCAGAGATCAGTAAGTTAGCTCAGTGTAATTTGTCTACATTCTTTTACAGTGCACAACACGCCCCCCCCCCCAATAAAGAGGACCTGTCACACAGCCCAGCACATCAATCAGCCCAGCCAATCAGCTCATCTGTCAATCAATCAGCCCATCTGTCAATCAATCAATCAGCCCATCTGTATACAATCAATCAGCCCATCTATCAATCAATCAGCCCATCTGTCAATCATCTGTCACAGGCCCACCTCCATCGGTACCGCCATTGGTACCGCCACACAGGCTACCAGTACCGCCATCGGTACCACTACCAGTACCACCACCAGTACCGCCACTAGTACCGCCATCAGGCCCAGCATCTATACTGCCACACAGGCCCGCTACCAGTATCACCACTAGTGCCGCCATCGGTACCACCACCAGTACCACCACCCGTACCACCGTCGGTAGTGCCACCACCACCTGTACCACCACCTGTACCGCCATCGGTACCATCACCACCCGTACCACTATCGGTACCACCACCACCTGTACCGCCATCGGTAACACAACCACCCGTACCGCCACCTGTACCGCCATCGGTACCGCCACCACCACCACCCGTACCACCATCGCTACCACCACCACCCATACCGCCACCTGTACCACCATCGGTACCGCCACCACCTGTACCGCCATCGGTACCTCCACCACCTGTACCGCCATTGGTACCACCACCACCCATACCGCCATTGGTACCACCACCACCCATACCGCCATCGCTACCACCACCACCACCCGTACCGCCACCTGTACCGCCATCGGTACCGCCACCACCACCACCCGTACTGCCATCGGTACCACCACCACCTGTACCGCCATTGGTACCACCACCACCCATACCGCCATCGGTACCACCACACAGGCCCACCACTAATACCTCCATCGGTACTACCACACAGACCGCCACCACTACCACCAGCAGTACCATTACACAGGCCCACCAATAAGCACTGCCATAATGTCCCAAATGGTTTACACACCTGAGGAGGCATATGCCATTCTTGCCATGTCGGATGATGAGAGCAGCGGGGAGCTCCCATTATCCGATTCTGGTTCGGAATACGAGCCAGTGGAGGATAGTGGCTCAGAGTCCGAGTCCCCGGAGGAAACCGTCCCTCCCAAAAGAATGCGATCAGCACCAAGATCAGCACCAAGATCAGGAGAACTGCCCACCACCAGCAGCGCCATACCCCAGGAAGAGGAGCCCAGTACAAGTAATGTAAATGCACGCCCAACCCGAAGAATCCAGCCCCAGTCCTACCTTCCCGATGCCCTGGCAAACCCCTTATGGTTGCCTGCCAACTCAGGATCCGCTATCATCCCCCCTTTCACCGCACAGCCAGGTGTGCAGCCCAACACTACAAATTTTTCTAAATTTGATTATTTTTGTTTATTTTTCCCACAAGATTTGCTGCAGAATATAGTGGATCAAACGAATCTGTATGCATCCCAATTTGTTGCTGCCAACCCCGATTCTTCCTACGCCCGCATGTTCCAGTGGCGGCATCTAACATTGGACAAATTTAAATTATTTTTGGGCCTTATGTTCAATATGGGGCTTACAAAAAAGAATGAAGTCCAACACATGCCCATATATTCCGCTGTCATGTCCAGGAAAAGATACAACATGATTATGCGCTTTCTCCACTTCAATGACAATTCACAGTGCCCTCCCCGAGATCATCTCAACTACGACAAATTGTACAAGATACGCCCCCTAATCAATGCCTTTTCCCAGCGATTTGAAGAAGTTTTCATCCCAGACCAAAATATTTGTGTGGACGAGTCCCTCGTACATTTCACCGGCCGACTGCAGTTCAAGCAGTACATACCAAGCAAGAGAGCCAGGTATGGGTTAAAATTAAAGAAATTATGTGATCGAGCCACTGGATACGTCTTCAAATTTAGGATCTACGAAGGCAAAGACTCCCAGCTCCAGCCCCGTGATTGCCCCACATATATTGGAACCAGTGGGAAAATTGTCTGGGAGTTGGCATACCCGCTGTTCGGAAAAGGTTACCATTTATATGTTGACAATTATTATACCAGCCTGCCCCTTTTTCGCCACCTTTACAGTAAGCAAACCCCGGCCTGCGGTACCTTAAAAAAAAAACGGAAGGGATTCCCACAAAATTTATTGACCAAAAAATTGCGACCTGGAGAATCGGCATTCATGAGGAACGAGGAGGTGTTGGCCATGAAGTGGAGGGACAAGAAAGATGTCCACATCCTCTCTACGATCCACAATGACACCATGGTGCAGATCCCAAGAAGACGCGGCCCCATTGTAAAGCCCGAATGTGTCCACGACTACAATTTGTACATGGGGGGGTGGCTTTAAACGACCAGATGCTACAGCCCTACTTATCAACAAGAAAGTCCCGTTATTGGCACAAAAAAGTTGCATTTCACATGGCCCTTTTTGCTTTCAATATTTTTTTTATTAATCAAATGACAAGACGATGTCTCAAAGAATACATTCAATAATCAACAATGTTTGCAAATGAGAAAGTAAGCGTAAGCCGCCAAATGTCCTTCCATCAGGATAAACAGAAATACACCACTTCAACACGATAAATTGAGAAATGCAATATAGAACACTATTGATGGAAATAGTGGTGAGATTGACAGAGTGAAATAACATAGAAATTTAAGAGTTATTAATGATCAGATCATGAAGTATGCTTCAGATTTGTTGGGGACTAACTACATAAAGTCCCAATGAGTCATTTAGGCCTGCAATATTAGGAAGGGATATAGCACAGGGAAAAGGTACAGTATAGGAAGCAAAGGAAAAAAAAATGTGGAGTGGGAAGGGAATGTGGAGTGGGAAGGGAATGGGGAGGGGGAGGGATAAAGGAAAAAAAAAAGGGGGGGGTTCTCTTGTGTACCTTCTCTCGAGTATCAGCAACCTGGAAGTATATGTATTATTAGGACATCCTGTATCTACAAAAATATATCTGATAAGCAGTAAATCTGAAAAAGAGGAGAAAAGGAAAGGAGAAGAAAGAAAAAAAAATAAAAAAAAGAGAAAAAGAGAGAAGGAGAAGAGAAGAAAAGGGAGGAAAATAAAAAGAAAAGGGGGGGAGAAGAGAGAAGAAGAGAGGGTCAGCCAGAGGTGTATTAGGATGGAGAGATGTATCGTATCCACGGATCCCATATCAGATCAAATTTCTTAGTAGTGTTGCGGAGGATGCAGGTGAGTCTATCATTAACCATGATCCAGTTGAGCTTATTCTTCACCGAATCAAGAAGAACCATCGACTGCTTCCAATATTTAGCAATGGTTATTCTGGCAGCTAAAAGTATTTATATAATTAGCTTCCTTGATTTTTTAGGGACCCCTTCAGGAAGCCTTTGGAAAAGCGCCACCTCCGGGGATCTACGGATATTAATTCCTGTCACAGAGTATACCAGGTTGAATATCCGAATCCAGAATCTAGTGATGTTGGGGCACTTCCACCAAACGTGATACATTGTACCCATCTGGCCACATTTTCTAAAGCAGGTGGGGGATGCAGATGGATGCATCCTAGCGACCCTGGTTGGAACCAAATACCAGCGAAGGAGAGTTTTATAGTTAGCTTCAATTAATGTCGTATTAATTGATACTTTAGATAACGCATAAGCAATATCCTGCCATTCAGCCAAATCAAAAGTGATATCCAAATCCCGTTCCCATTGAATCATGTAAGGGAGTTTAGTATTTGGGTTAGTAAGGGTAGCATATACCGCAGAAATCCGTCCCCGTAGGAGGCCCCTCGTTTGGCAAGATAATTCAAAATTTGTAAGTGTAAAAGGTCTGTCTAACATTTTAAGTTTGGAACGTATAAAGGAAATAATCTGATTGTACCTAAACAATTCACTAGAGGGCATCTGCAGCGTGTCTTTAAAATATTGCAAAGAGAGTGGTTGATCTCCATCAAGATAGTCTCCTATCCTAAGAAGTCCCTTATTAAGCCACCACTGAAATAACAATGGAGTCAGGCCGGGAGAAAACTCAGGATTACAGAACAAGGGGGCTAGTGGGGTATGTGGAGACGACAGGCATCTACGATGTCGCACCCTGTCCCAAACCGCTAGGGAGTGAGACAGGGTGTGGGGCACAAAATGGGGGGGGCGGCGGCGGCCTGGGAGCCACATTAGTGATCCGATACTAAAAGGATGGCACGAAAGAGCCTCAATAGAAACCCACAGGGGTGGAGACCCCTTAGCTGTTGTGTAGGAAAGCTGTGTTATTTGAGCTGCTTGATAGTAAGCTTGTAAATCAGGGAGGCCAAGCCCACCACATGGTTTCGAGACAAATAACGTCAGTTTGTTTATGCAAGGTTTTTTATTACCCCAAATAAAATGGAGAACATCCAATTGTAGTTGTTGTAAATCTCCCCTCGGGACTGCAATTGGAAGAGTTCTAAAACAATAAAGTATCCTGGGTAGAAATGTCATCTTAATGGAATTGATTCTACCAAACCAGGATAAGGGATAGTCTGCCCATCGTTGAAGATCTTCTCGGAGACGGCGAAACAGTGGAGGATAGTTAGCCCGATATAGAGTGTTAATTGAAGGCGTCAGCTGAACACCTAGGTACGGAAGGGAGTGTGTCACCCATTGAAAGTTATATGTAGTTCGTAGATTCCGTTCCATCGAGGGGGGTAAAGAGATATTAAGAGCCATAGTCTTCTGAGTATTTAAAGAAAGCCCTGAGAACTGGGAAAATTGACGAAATAGAGCTAGTAGATTAGGTAGAGTAACTTGAGGGTTAGTGACATACATGAGGACGTCGTCAGCAAAAAGGGAGCATACTCCATGTATTTTGGGGTGGGATCGAATTGCCACAGCTAAGGGTTCAATTGCTAATAGGCTTGTGCAATTCGTTTCGTAACGAATCAAAATTCGTCCGAATTTAGCAACTTTCGGACATTCGGAAGCATTCGAATTTCCGAACAGAGCAATTACGAATAAAACCGAATCCGAAATAAATTATACCGCAAAATAGCGAATGCCCGAAGGTCTTCGGCATAATTCGTTATGAAAAAAGTTACGAATGTACGAATCCATTCGAAGCACAATAACACTCACTCTGCTCTCTGCTTCTCCCTCACCATGCTGAACTCCCTCTCAAAATGGTGTACAGGGGGCGGAGGCTATAGCCGCATGAAAAAACGAAAGTAAAATACGAGATTTCGAAGCACAATAACACTCACTCTGCTCTGCTCTCTGCTTCTCCCTCACCGTGCTGAACCCTCTCAAAATGGTGTACAGGGGCGGAGCCTATAGCCGCATGTAAAAAACGAAAGTAAAATACGAGATTTCGAATCGTTACAAATAACCGCTATGTATTTAGAAAAGTACAAATCCATTCGAAGCACATTAGGCATAATAGGCAGCATCGTTGTGAGAGAGACACGGAAAATTACGAATCAACGAACCCAAAAAAAGTTACGAAAGTAGGAGTTGTGTCCAGAATCAACGAAAAACAACGTACTCTACCGAAAGTACGAACCCAAAAAAAGTTACGAAAGTAGGAGTTGTGTCCAGAATCAACGAAAAACAACGTACTCTACCGAAAGTACGAATTATAAAGCAACAAAAAATTCAACGAAAAATGTCGCTTGCAAAAATACGAATGAGTCCGAACACGAAAAATCCCGTCTAGCAAAATTACGAATGATTACGAATCAACAGGACCGGAAAGAAACGAACCGAAACGGAACGAATTTTTCCGTTGTGCACAAGTCTAATTGCTAACGCAAAGAGCAATGGGGAAAGTGGACAACCCTGTCTTGTCCCTCCTCGGATAGGAAATGAAATTGATCTATAACCTCGAATGGAGACCTGGGCCGACGGATTGCTATATATTGTTTGTAATAGGGTGATAAAGGTAGAACCAAATCCAAAGGCCTTTAAGGTGGCAAATAAGTAGTCCCAATTCAAGCTATCAAAGGCCTTATTAAGATCCAATGAAAGCAGCAGTAATTCCCTAGACCATGGGGCATCCCATTTAGAGCGAACTGCAGAAATCAATGTTATAGATCGGCGAATCTGGTCTAGCGTTTGGCGTTGATTTATAAAGCCAGATTGGTCTTTATGTATATACTGTGGCAGAAAAGCACAAAGCCGCAAAGCTAATAATTTCGTCAGAATTTTGAGATCACAATTGATCAGCGATATAGGGCGGTAATAATATCAGTAGAGTCTCTATTTGGTTTCGGTATGACACTAATGTAAGCCCTATTTTCGTCTAAAAGAACTTCTCCACCGCGTCGCAAGGAATTGAAATAGAGAACCATATGAGGAGCCAATTGTTCAGAAAACGTTTTATAATAATTATTAGGAAGACCGTCAGGGCCAGGCGATTTATGTAAAGACAACAATTTGATAGTGTTACATATTTCTTTACATGTAATGGGTTGATCCATACGTTCTCTATGAGATTCTGTGAGAGACGGCAGAGATAAGGTATGTAGGAAGTCACTAATAGAAGAAGACACATGACCCTGGGCCGGGGTATATAGGTTAGTATAGAAATTTTGAAATTCACTAAGAATCTTTTGAGGATTTTGGGAAAGATTACCCCTTGAGAGTCTAATTTTCGGGAGAGCAGCCTGTGCATGTTTAGGGGTAAGTTTATGTGCCAGTAAGGAACCCGGCCGGTCACGCCAGGTAAAAAATTTATGATTAGTCCAGCGTAGGCTTTTTTCCGCTTTAGTAGTGAGGCAAATATTAAGTTCTGTACGGGCCTGTTCAAGTTTAAGCAACAAGTCCGGATGTGGGGAACGTTTATGTTGGGTAACTAAAGTTTCGTATTCCTTAGTTTTGACCAAAATCACTTCTTCGTGGGCTTTTTTAAGTCTGGATGCCAACTGAATCAAGAAACCCCGCACTGAAGCTTTGTGTGCTGCCCAGTTAATAGCAGGAGTAGTATCTTCTGCTTTATTAATAGCAAAGTAAGTTTTAAGGTGAGTAATAATATCTAGGCAATAAGATTCATTACTGAGTATAGATTCATTAAGCCTCCAGTGAAATTTAGCCAACTTGATCGTCAAGTTTGAAAACATAACCACCACAGGGTCATGGTCAGACCAGGGTGCCAACATAATTTTGGCTGCTATCAATTTAGGCAATAGTCCCGAATGGAGAAATACATGATCAATACGTGAATAACGATTATGAGCTCTAGAGAAATGTGAATAATCCCTAGTGGTAGGGTTAGCCTCCCTCCAAAAATCAACTAGGCCATGATGATGCAACAGCTGAGCAAGTTTTCGGCTTTGTTTAGGAGGGGACTGAAGTTGTGATAGATGAGATTTGTCTACTATATGGTCTAATGCTAAATTAGAGTCACCAGCTAAGATTACATCTCCTTCAAACTTCGGTGCCAAAGATCGGAGTAAGGAATCAAAGAACGCTACCTGGTTCGTGTTGGGGGCATAATAGACCAAAAATGTCACTAAATTACCCCCCAAGTGTCCCTTCACCAATAAGTACCTCCCCTCCTGGTCCCTCAGTACTTCAGTTTCAGTAAACGAAAGACGTCGCGATAAGCATAACGCCACCCCTCGTTTTTTCTCCCTGGCATTAGCAAAATAACAAACGGGATAGTTTTTATGTATATAACGGGGAGTGAAGGAAGAAGCAAAATGTGTTTCCTGAAGAGCTACAACATCAGCACCCAGTGACTTATAATAATTAAACACCTTAATACGCTTAGATGGAGAGCCCAATCCCTGGACATTATGAGAAAGCAGTCGTATGGTTCCAGTGGGATCAGTCAACATGGACATGGTAAAAGACAAAAACGGCTGTAATAGACAAACTCACCAACCAACACCAATGTATAGGCATCTCAGGCAACCAAGGGAACCTCCGGCTGACCCTCAGGGAAGAAAAGGAAAAAAGGTTAAAAGTAGAAAAAATAGAAAAAAGAAAAGAGAATAGTCGATACTTGGGCATAAAAACGCCCAGTATCAAGGAGTATAACATGAACAAAACAAATTAAACAACTGAAACAACTGAACAAAATATATTGTAACCACGTAGTCCAGAATCCCGGTTCTGGAAGTGTGGGAGTCTCCACCAATAGTAATGAATGGGGAGAGTCCGACAAGTAGGGAGAGCGCATAGCCGCCTCCCGGTACAAATATGGTATATCAAATAAAGTGCCCGTCTAAATTTTCCTGAGCAGACAATATAAAACAAGAAAACAAAATAAAAGAAAGCAAAAAAAGTATATGTATAATGGACCAGTAATAAGTAGAAGCATAGCAAATATTTTGCAAGACAAATAATAGGTCCCAAGGTCAACAAAACTAGAACGACTTAGAAGGTAAAAGATGCCAGATGTATGGTATTTAAAAAATGTTAACCAAACTTAGGCAATAGCTAATGTCCCGTGAGGGGACCACTGAGAGGCTATTGCTATAAAAAAAGGGGGAAAAAGACAATATGTAACAGTCAGGAATCTTCAGGTATCTCGGCGTGAAGTTGCAGTTTTCCTTGAAGACGGAGAAGACCAAAGAGGTGAAAGCGGAGGGGGAGGGCCGTTGGATCTTAATGGGTCTCGGGATGAGGGATTATGAGAGATAAATCCCAACTTCAGTAGGATCTTTTCACCATCGGCGAACGTAGAGAAGGCATATGATCTATTGTTATATGTGAATTGCAAACGGAAAGGATAGTTCCAGCGATAGCGAATATCACGTTGAATCAGAGGGGATAACAGCGGTTTAAATGCTCTTCGTTTTTGAATGGTAGCTTGGGAAATATCCGCAAATATTTGGATTTTATATCCTTCAACTTCCAGATCTGGGTGGTCTCTAGCATATCTCATGACCGCTTCCTTGATCCTGAAAAAGTGAGGCTTCACAATCACATCTCGGGGAGGGCCGTCCGGTTTCAGAGAGACCAGGGCTCTGTAAATTCGATCGATCTCCATGTGTGCTTCGTCAATATCTGGAACAGCCGATTGCATCAGGGAAGAAGCTATAGAACTGAAATCTTTAACCGTTTCTGGTAACCCATGGATACGGAAATTATATCGCCTGGCACGATTTTCAAGGTCGTCAATTCTAGTGTAAGCGTCCTCCAAACGATCGTGGAGTTCAGTAATCATGGTAGAGTTCTGCGCCACTCTATGGACAGTGTCATCAACTTTGGATTCAATACTGTCTAAACGACATCCCAGATTCTGAAAATCTTGCTTAATGTCAGAAGCCAATTTAGAAGTGGCTTTCTCCAACTCTTTTTTCAACATGTCCGCAAAGCGAGCAAGGAGAATAGTATCTGGAGAATATGGTAATGGTGCAGGCAGGGGATCTGGAGATCTCTCAGGACTGTCAGGATCTATATCTTGGCCACTATCCTGGCTGAGGAAAACATCTGCCATATCTCTTTCCAGGGCAGAAGAGGTATGGGAAGCAGGGCTTGGAGATGGCAGGGAAGCCTGTGTCAGAGATCTGGCAGGGCTAGATGATGGACAGGGATGGTCTGTCTGCTCACCTGAGGATCGGATGGCTGCGGATGAGCCCATGCAGAGCAATCCGTTGGGAGATGGCCGTCCCTTCTCCTGTAACTGAGGCTGCTGCTGTCCCTTTCCTGCCTGGACAGAACTCGCGCTGGACGCCATCTTGGATCCTTTGGCTGAACCACGAGGCAGGTAGGAACTGCCGCCGTAGGTCCTCCCCGACGATCGGGTATACATGTAGTGTGTCCCCGCGATACGTGTCCGCCGTCCCAGTGCTGTGCTCGGACGAGCGGGATATGAGGGCTGCTGATGAAGGCTCTAAGTGCCGGGAGTGTGTGGAGCGATCTAAGCTTGCATCCGCTCCGGCCGTCCGCGCATGCGCTCTCCCACATGGCCCTTTTTAATTTGTTTGTCTGCTACCAAAAAGCAACTCAAAATCACCAACTCCACTACCTCCAATATATCGAAGATATCATCGATGCCCTCATTTACCAACAAGATCCCACCCCAGGAAGCATTCGCTCTAATAGTGTGAGTCGGCTTCACGAGCGACACTATCCCTTTAGCATCCCCCCCACAGAATCTGGAAGAAGACGCCAAAAGAAATGTGCACCAACCTCAGCCTGTTTACCGACGATGCCTCTGCCTGCCGATTTAAACCACGTTTCTGATTTCCACGTGTACCGACCTTGGCCTGTTAATCGACCGTGTTTTTGCCTGCCACTTGGACTGATCTTTTGGCCATCTACTTTTAGTACACAGGGGTCTCACATATGTGAGGGGCTTCAGAATAGCGTTCTGAGTAGAGAAAACCAGTTTTTCGTTTTCTGTGCTCCAAGAACAGGGTCTGGTTGCCTGGAGGCTTCAAAGCGATTTGGGTGGGAGAAGCCTCTACCCCTGTCCCCCTGGCCCTAAGCTTGATGGTCCTTCCTGCTGCCTGGACCAATACTTTGGCTGTGCTGACCATATTACTGCCTGTAATGACCCATGACATTATGGACCATGTTTCATCCTGCTGCTTGGACCAATACTTTGGCTGTGTTGACCATATATCTGCCTGCTGCCTCTACTGACTGGACAGCATTTCTGCCGGGACACCTCTGCCTGCTACCTGGATCTGTGCTTTGGCTGTGCTCTGGCTGTGCTGACAGTATCTCTGCCTGTGCGAACTATGGACAGTATTCCTGCCTGCTGCCTGGATGATTGCTTTTGCTGTCGCTGACCTCATCCCTGCCTGCTGCCTGGACCAATGCTCTCCTCTGTGGACCACTGCACTTCTAAAACCACAGGTAATCTTTTGTTATTTGGTATGCACCTGCTATGTGTTAGATATATGAAGGGCCTTCAAAAATGTGATCGGTAGTCAGAAAATGATATGTGCAATTAATGCTGCTAGAATGCCTGGAGGTGCTACTTGGATGTTGGGCCTCTGTATGTGGCCAGGCTGTGTAAAAGTCTCAAACATGTGGTATCGCCATACTCAGGAGGAATAGCAGAATGCATTTTGGGGTGTCATTTTTGCTATGTATATGCTATGCGTTAGAAATATCTTATAAATGGACAACTTTGTGTAAAAAAAATGCATTTTCATTTTTTCTCCACATTTTCCAAAACCTTCTGGAAAAAAATGAACCGTTCAAAAGACTCATAATGCTTCATAGATTATACGTTGGGGTGTGTGCTTTCCAAAATGGGGTCATTTTGTGGAAAATTCCATTGTCCTGGTGCTCCAGAGCCTTCAAAAGTGTAATAGGTGGTTGAGAAAGGATATGTGCGATTTATGCTTGTAGAATGCCTGAAAGTGCTACTTCAATGTTGGGCCTCTGTGTATGGCCAGGCTGTGTAAAAGTCTCACACATGTGGTATCGCTATACTCAGGAGGAGTAGCGAAATGCATTTTGGGGTGTCATTTTTGCTATGTATATGCTATGTGTTAGAAATATCTTATAAATGGACAACTTTGTGTAAAAAAAAAATGCATTTTCATTTTTTCTCCACATTTTCCAAAACCTTCTGGAAAAAAATGAACCGTTCAAAAGACTCATAATGCTTCATAGATTATACGTTGGGGTGTGTGCTTTCCAAAATGGGGTCATTTTGTGGAAAATTCCATTATCCTGGTGCTCCAGGGCCTTCAAAAATGTAATAGGTGGTTGAGAAAGGATATGTGCAATTTATGCTTGTAGAACGCCTGAAAGTGCTACTTCAATGTTGGGCCTCTGTATGTGGCCAGGCTGTGTAAAAGTCTCACACATGTGGTATCGCTACACTCAGGAGGAGTAGCAGAATGTATTTTGGGGTGTAGTTGCAATTATGCATATGCTGTGTGAGAGAAAAAAAACTGTTAATATGACCAGTTTGTGTAAAAAAATAAAAATAAAAAAATCCAAATTTTCCCAAGAATTGTGGGAAAAAAATACAATTTCAAAAAACTCACCACGCCTCTTAGTAAATACCTTGGACTGTCTACTTTCCAAAAAGGGGTAATTTTGGGGTATTTGTACTTTCCTGGCTTGTTAGTGTCTCAAGAAATGAGATATGCCTTCAGTACATCAGGCGTGATCAGATGTGATACATTTTCAGTGATTGCCACCATAGCTTGTAGACTCTATAGCTTTCATAGAGACCAAATAATATACACTAATTTGGGTTATTTTTACCAAAGATATGTAGCAGTATACATTTTGGCACAAATTTATGAAGAAAAATTACTTATTTGCTAAATTTTACAATAGAAACTAAAAAAAAGTGTTTTTTTTTTTTTTTTAAATTCGCTGTTTTTTTGCTTATATCGCAATTTTTTTTAAAACCCAGTGGCGATTAAATACCACCAAAAGAAAGCTCTATTTGTGAGAAGAAAATTATAAAAAATTTGTTTGGATATAGTGTAGCATGACTGAGTAATTGTCATTCAAAGTGTGAGAGTACTGAAAGCTGAAAATTGGTCTGGGCGGGAAGGTGCATAAGTGCATGGTATTGAAGTGGTTAACCAGACAAAATGGTTCGGGGCTGAAGTGGTTAAAGGATAACTTCACCTTTGGGAAAATGTTACATGTTCCACCCCTTTTTAGGGTGGAACATGTAACATGTTCACGATCCTGCAGCCGCTCCCCACACTCCCTATGACAGCAGTCTGGGAATCTTCTCCCTGTACCTGCTGTCACTATTTGAAAAGAGCACATCCGCGTCATTGATTTACAGATCCCTGTGAATCAATGAACTACAAGTACCAACTGCCTTTGCGGCTGTCGGCTTGTAGCTGTCAATGAACTACCATGGCGCTGTTGAGTGCTCTGGTAGTTTCTTGATTCTTTCTGTCAGTGTGAAACTGCCTGCCTGTACGATGTACGGGGCACCCGTGATCTGGTGATTGCGGGTGCAATGCTTTCCAGGCTCCTACAGAAAAAAAGTAAATGCACAGTTTTCTACTTGCAAAAAAAATTATATTTATAAATTTTTTGTAAGAAGTGAATTTATCCTTTAAGGAATTTTTATTTTAGGTCAGGTGAGACTTGGTTAGGAAATATCAGCTTTCAAGTCTTACCAAGTATTCAGTTTGCACTCTCTGTTATAAAAATGTGCACTCTAGTGGCTACATTAAAAATCAAAATATCTAGAAGTCATGTTAGTCAAATTTTGAAAAACAGATGTTGCATTCGAGAAAATAAAGCGTGTACAGTGTGTGTATGAGTATATAAATAAGGCCGGATCTAGCCTCTCCGTCTGGAGGTAATACTGTCACCATAACTTTTTTTAATCCTCACTAGCTAGCTCTCTTGTTTTTTTGTCCCTCCAGTTTTCCCCACTGGCACTGGCTGTGTGTGAGTATGACATACAGTGCCTTGCAAAGTATTCACCCCCCTTGGCATTTTTCGTGTTTTGTTGCCTCACAACCTAGAATTAACATGGATTGTTTGAGTATTAGCATCATTTAATTTACAGAACATGCCCACAACTTTTTTTTTTCATTGTGAAGCAAACAACAAATAGGACAAAATAACAGAAAAAGTCAATGTGCATAACTATTCACCCCCCTAAAGTCAATACTTTGTAGAGCCACCTTTTGCGGCTATCACAGCTCCAAGTTGCTTTCGATAAGTCTCTATGAGCTTGCCACATCTTACCACTGGGATTTTTGCCCGTTCTCCTTGCAAAACGGCTTCAGCTCGTTCAAGTTGGATGGTTTGCGCTTGTGAACAGCAATCTTTAAGTCTGACCACATATTTTCTATTGCATTGAGGTCTGGGCTTTGACTAGGCCATTCCAACACATTTACTTGTTTCCCCTTAAATCACTCAAGTGTTGCTTTAGCAGTTTGTTTGAGGTCATTGTCCTGCTGGAAGGTGAACCTCCGTCCTAGCCTCAAATCAGACACAGAGTGGTACAGGTTTTGCTCAAGAATATCCCTGTATTTAGCACCATCCATCTTTCCCTCAACTCTTACCAGTTTCCCAGTGCCGACTGCTGAAAAACATCCCCACAGCATGATGCTGGCACCACCATGTTTCACTGTGGGCATGGTGTTCTTTGGGTTATGTGATGTGTTGGGTTTGCGCCAGACATAGTATTTTCTTTGATGGCCAAAAAGTAAAATTTTAGTCTCATCAGACCAGAGCACCTTCCTCCATATATTTTGGGAGTTTTCCACATGTCTTTTCGCAAACTCAAAACGTGCCATTTTGTTTTTTACTGAAAGTAATGGCTTTCTTCTGGCCACTCTGCCATAAAGCCCAACTCTTTGGAGCGTGCGGCTTATTGTCGTCCTATGTACAGATACTCCAGTCTCTGCTGTGGAACGCTGCAGCTCCTCCAGGGTTACCTTAGGTCTCTGTGCTGCCTCTCTGATTAATGCCCTCCTTGCCCGGTTCATGAGTTTTGGTGTGTGGCCGTCTCTTGGCAGGTTTACTGTTGTGCCATGTTCTTTCCATTTGGTTATGATAGATTTTATGGTGCTCCTAGGGATCATCAAAGATTTGGATATTTTTTTATAACCTAACCCTTACTTCAGTGGTCATCAACCCTGTCCTCAGGGCCCACTAACAGGCCAGGTTTTATGTATTACCTTGGGGAGATGCAGACTAGAATACTGCAATCACTGAGCAGCAAATTATATCACCTGTGATGTATTTCAGTTATCTTGCAAACCTGGCCTGTTAGTGGGCCCTGAGGACAGGGTTCATGACCACTGCCTTACTTGTTTGGAAAGTTCCTTGGTCTTCATGGCAGTGCTTGGTTAGTGGTGCCTCTTGCTTAGGTGTTGCAGCCTCTGGGGCCTTTCAAAAAGGTGTGTATATGTAATGACAGATCATGTGACACACAGGTGGACATCATTTCACTAATTATGTGACTTTTGAAGGTAATTGGTTGCACCAGAGCTTTTTCTGGGCTTCATAACAAAGGGGGTGAATACATATGCACATGCTAATTATAATTTTTTTTTATTTCTGAAAAATAGTTTTATGTATATATTTTTCTAATTTTACTTCACCAACTTACACTACTGTGTTCTAATCTATCACATATAATTCAGATTAAAAAAACATTGAGCTAAAGGTTGTAATGTAACAAAATGTGTAAAAAGCCAAGGGGGTGAATACTTTTGCAAGGCACTGTATATGCAAGGAACCAGTATTCCCTGTTCACTGGGTGTGTCTATGTACCCCGAGTCACACCTTATTTCCGGTAGTGCAGAGGCTGTGCAGCGAGTGAACAGAGAATGCTAATTCCCTGCATCTCTATGTAGCTGTGATGAAAAGCATATGTATAAGGCCAATGTTTCTCAACATTTTTTCAGTTATGTCACACTCTAATATTGTGCAAAACTTTGAGGCATCCCAGTACTGAATTCAATTTATTGGGCTGAAAGACACTGACATCTTCACTGGATGAAAATGTCCCACTCGCCTTGTTGCCACTTGGGGGAGTCCCTCCATCACATCAGAGTCACTCCCCCTCACATCGCAGTCCACCCATTACATCAGAGTCACACCCCTTCACATCCAAGCCCATCCATTACATCAGAGCCCCCTATCACATCCGAATTCTGCCGTCACATAGACCACCCCTTCACATTAGAGTGCCCCTTTCACTTCAGAACCCCACTCCCCCACCCAATCACATCAGGGTCAGTCCCCATCATATCAGAGATCCCCCTTCACATTAGAGTCCCTCCTTCACATCAGAGACCTCCCCATCACATATAGCCTTCTTCACATTAGAGTCCCCTCTTTACTTCAAAATCCCCCCATTACATCAGGGTCAGCTCCCTCATTGAATTAGAGTCCCTGCATAAACTTAGTGCCCCCCCTTCACATTGGAGTCCCCCAGTACAATTAAGCCCCATTACATCAGAGTCCCCTTGAAAACAAAGTCCCACCTTTACATTAGAGTTCCTCCATCACATCAGAGTCCTTCTCATAGCATAGAGCCCCCATCACATTAAAGTAACCCCTTCATTTCAGAGTGCAGTACATCAAAATCAGCTCCCATTACATGAAAGTCAACCCTCATCCCATCAGTCAGTCCCTATAACATTAGAGTTCGCCCCCAGTACATTAAAGTCAGTCCCCCTCACAACAGAGCCCTTAGACCCCACTTTACAAATAGATTCCTACCGTCAAATTCTCACCATGGCTTCAGAATCATGGCAGGGGGGCACAAGGCCAGACATGTTTGGATTGAAGTAGGACTTCTGTCCTCTTTCCGCCTCTGAATTCCCATCCTGGATCCATGTCATCTATTTCCATGGTCCTGGTAGGCCGACCGCCAGCACCATAGCAACAAATGACACTGTGTGTCCTCGTTCACCCCCCTGCACCTTGGAATGGAATGATGCAGAGCAACAAAGAGGGGCATACCATTGTGCAGCCATGCCAACTTGGATTTGCTGAGGCTGCGCTTCCCTCCGACTCCCCCACTCATTTGTGCCCCACTCATCCTTAGGGGCACAACTGAAATCTGGGGGTGCTTAGCCCAGAACCCCCTTAAACCTGGCCCTGGGTTTAAATAACTATGATTAGTATCTCTTTACTCCCCTTTTAGTTTATTTAGGAATCTAAATGGTGCTGTGTAGCTGAGGGTCTCTATAATCGATAATCTAAAATTGTGGGAGGGACTATACCAAAGAGGGAGTGAAGCAACCTTACCTAAATGCTTCTTACAGACTGTGCTGTAACACAACTACGGCTTCAGATTGCCCTTAGAGAAAGAGTAAAAATGTCCAGGGACACCCAATAATTGTTGCTGGGTACTGCTATTAAAATTCAGATTGGGAAGTGACCCAATGTCCCCAAAGTAAGCTGCAAAGTAGAAACATAAGACTAATAGCAAAATACATCCAGAAAAGTGTTTAAAATGCATAATTTGCACCTAACTACATTAAATGCATTGGGGTTTAGGTCTACAGAACTGACAATAATTCAGCAGTCACTATATACTGGTGGATACTGATTTCATACATTATAAGTTTAGCTGCTTGTTAAGGTAACAACCCTCCATATTCTACATTGCTTGGGTTGGGCCATTATTTAGGTACAGTAATTTGTTTTCCATTTTAAGTGAAGATTATTAGAAAAATGTTGGTAGTTGTTAAATATCGTGTTATGTGTATTAATCCTCATTCCGTTTCCTTGATGGTGTAGCGTTTTAATATAGCAATGAGTTGTTATTTAACTCTTTCTGGTAGTTGTCGTCTTTCCAGCTGTAATTATTCTGTACTGTAGATGAAGTTAATAGTGGCCTTTGTGTGACCTGTTTCAGCTGCTATGCCAGCCACTTTTAATCTTCTGTTTACTTTTGATCTGGGTAAAGCTAATGGTCTGCTATTGATTGGTGCTTCAGATTCATTGCTATGCAGCCTGTTATTCTATCTAATTTTGCCCCTTACTTTGAAGTAAAGTTCCTCTTTTTTCTTCCAAATTTTGATGAGTCTATGAATATTTGTGTTATGGAAATGTTTTACACTTAAGGTCGGAAAAGGCAGTAAAAGAATATACAATTAAAGACTTCTGAAGACATTTTGTATTCATTTAAAAACACTGATAAGTATTTTAACAGCTATATGCATGCAGACATAAAGCACCAGCATACTTAAAATGGAACTAAACCCTGCTATCCTTCATAGCCAAGGAAACTGCATTCTTAGCCTCTGGTTGATTTGCAGTCGCCATGGTGCTGAATGAAAAAGGGGTGTTAATACTTTTTCAAGGCACTGTATATGCATTGATATGCACAACAGTGCATGTATTAAAATATACAGTTGTAAGAAGGCAAAAATGCAATATACCTGATGTTTATGTGTTTCTTGTTTAAGCTGAAGCAATACTGTTTTGATGGTTATAATTCCATTCCCTGTGGTCTATGACGCCTATCCGTACTTCAATATCCCATTTTTTATTCCGAGCGGTGCAGCAAAAAAAAAACTTGGGTATAATGAGCTGTTTATCTGGCATAATTTATGTCTTACCTGCCAACCTGCCAAAGGTCTTTAAAGAGGTACTGTTCTTTGTTTCTTTTACCCTTCATTATTTAGTAAATACATTGGTCATATTTCCGAAATTATTTAAACGTATAAAAAATTTAAAATTTAGTATTTGATATGTTTATATAACAAAGTCCAATTAAGATTAATTTGTGTAATAAGATAGGAGGAATAAGTGGCACATCCAAGCTTGTGGTGTGCTTGTGTCTTAGTACAGCATGATTGACTTAAGCCACTAAAATATAAAAAATTATATTATGCTGAGTGAATCAATACCTAACATGTGTGAGGCCTCGTACACACGACCGATTTTCTCGTCGTAAACAGTCAAGAAAAGTGCCGCGAGAGTTTTTTTGTCTAGAAAAACGTTCGTGTGTATGGTTTTACGACGAGAAACTTGACGAGAATCTCGACGAGAAAATAGAGAACCTGCTCTCTATTTTCTCGTCAGGATTCCAGATTTCCTTGTCGTGTTTCTCGTCGGCCTGTTTTGTGACGAGAAAATGGTTCGTGTGTATGCTTTTACGACTCTTCCAAAAGCGCGCATGCTCACAAGCAACTATGAGACGGGAGCGCATCTTCTGGTAAAACAAGCCTTCATAATGGAGAGAGCACATTCGTCACGCTCATAAATATTTCATCGTTTAAATGTTCTGCATTGAATTCTTCGTTAGAATGTTACATTAATCAAAACGAGAGACCTTCTTTTGCTGCTGATATTCACACAGAGTTCTGCCTTATTTTTAACCTTTTTCATGCTGCTCTTTATAAGATTTATGTGTATTATATCGTGCAAGTTTTTAGGAATAATTTAAATGGTTAGATTTTTCAAAATGATGTTAATTATAATTTCTCAATGTTTTGATAGCGATCTCACATTTAATTTTCTAATCTATATTTTTAAAATTTCACACCATGTTTTTGAGCTAATCAGATTTAGTTATTCTTTTGGGGGGGTGATATCTGTGCCTTTTATTGTCAGTCAAATGTATCTGCTTACTCCAAAGCTTTTTTTTTTTTATTTAAAAATACACATAGTCAAGTATGAACTTAAACAAAAAACACATTTATTCATGTTTATAAATTAAATAAAGAGAAGGCAGCGCTGGAGAAGCTGCTGCCATTTGTGCATCCCAGGGACCCCAGAGCACACACCAACCCTGTGTGGACACTAAAATTGGGAGCTTGAGAAGGCCCACATTTCAGAACACAATCTGATGCTGGCCTCCCAGAGGTCAGGAACAGCAGCAGGTGAGATATATGTCCCAAGTGTGTGGTACTACAACAGGCTGCCTTCTGTCCGACCAGTGCGACCACAATGAAGCAAGGCCATCACTTCCTCTTCTTCCTGGCAACCTTCCCTGCAGCCTTTCCTGAAGCCTTTCCTGAAGCCTTTCCTGCAGCCTTTCCTGCAGCCTTCCTTCTTCGTTTAGCTGGAGGCTGGCCCATTGGAGGGGTACTCCTGTCAGGAGGAGGAGGTGGAGGTGTAGCAGAAGGGGGTGGGGCAGAAGAAGAAGGTGGAGGTGTAGCAGAAGGGGGTGGGGCAGAAGGTGGAGGTGTAGCAGAAGGGGGTGGGGCAGAAGGTGGAGGTGTAGCAGAAGGGGGTGGGGCAGAAGGTGGAGGTGTAGCAGAAGGGGGTGGGGCAGAAGGTGGAGGTGTAGCAGAAGGGGGTGGGGCAGAAGGTGGAGGTGTAGCAGAAGGGAGTGGGGCAGAAGGTGGAGGGGTAGCAGAAGGGGGTGGGGCAGCAGAGGCATGTGGCAGAATTGGTCCCGCTGGAGCAACCAATTCTTGGTCCATGAACTCCTCCTCACACCATTCATGGACTGGTCTTGGTCCAAAACAAGCAGACCAACACCAAGCGCACGCACAGCACGAACTCGACGACGAGAACGTCCAGGCGACATGGCTAGGAAACGGTCGTCTAATCAGAACGTACAGAACAGAACGCACTTTAGAACAGCAAGGCCTATGAATAACGAACTGAAATTCAGAAACGAACAGGCAATAACGCACTGTAAAACAGATACGACCTGCCTAGACGCCCTGAAAGTCAAGATACGAACCCACAAGCACAAACTGAACCGCAGAAAACGATCTGAAAAGTACGAAGACTGAAAAGCGCGAATCGTCTCTTCCCAAACTTTTACTTCACACGCGGTAACACGAGATCAGCAAAAGCAGCCCAAGGGGTGGCGCCAAGAAAAAAGATCTTCCCCTTTATAGTGCCGTCGTACGTGCTGGACGTGAGCGCAGAGAACCACGAGGAAATTGGAAAATGACAGTGTGTACGCATAGAAAGCTTGACGAGAAAATCGACAAGCTTAACAAGAATCTCGTCGAAAAAAACGACGTGTTTTTTACGACGAGAAAATCGGTCGTGTGTACGAGGCCTAAGCCTTTAAAATTGTGTAAGCCTGTGGAACGGTGACAAACTACGGTTCTTAAAAGTCTCCATAGGCGACGCTCTAAAAGTCTTTACAGGTTACTTGGAGGTCTGGTGCTAGAAATATTGCTCTCACTCTGATGTTTGCAGTGATACCTGTTATTTGCCTTAATACTTTCTGAGCATCTAAAATACAAGAAATATATATGTTTACATTTTTTTTTAGCTATGCTATGTGAATGGAAACACATGTCCTAGATGAGCAGAGGGTGTAATTGGGTTTGGGCGCTAAGCAGACAGTGTATGTTATCACATGCTTAGGTCTGTATGCTAAACATGATATAATTAAAAACCGACATGCAGATATGTCAAATTAACCTATGTAGTTTGTATAGTTTACTATTTCTTAAATATGGTGGTTGTATTTGTTTTCTATTTTTAGGCTTTTTTCCCTTTTATTTTCTGTTATTTTTCAACTTTATTTAACAAACCAAGTTGTCCACCAAAGTGGCAGTTAGAGGGTTGAGATAAACCATTATCACTCACAGGGGTTTTTACAGTGGCCAGTTTTTATTCATTTATGTAAAACCTTAAGCCCAAAAGAAGAAAAAAAAAACTTGTCGTAACTGCGTAATGTTAGCTGATGTTCGACATTAATTTGTTAGTGAGTCCATCTAAATCTGCTAGTACATCTAACACTACCCTCTTCCCAGACTGCCAATAATGCTACTGTCTACATAGCTCCTCTATCCAGAGTTGAGACATCCTAAGACAGGAAGTGTATTACTGGCCAGATCACCAGGTAAAAATAGAAAAAAAGAAGCCTTAAAATAGAAAACTAATGCAGCCACCACATATAAGCACAGGTAAACTACAATATAATCCAGTGCTTTGAAAAAGTATTCATACCCCTTGTTACAACCAAAAACCTTTCAAGGCACTGTAAATTATTTATTTTTTTGGGGTTTGATATCGTTTTATTTTCAAGGAAAATAGTGTACCTTTACAACAGAACAGAAGAAAAAATGTGGGTTGTTCTTGTATGGCAGTTTTAAAATATGTAAAAACTGTACCTTTATAATCTTATTTGAACTTTATATGATACAGAGATTTCAGAGATTTCAAATGTTATTAAAATAATACAGTAGCTTTATTTTTTAACGTAATGCTGACAAAAGTCTAGAAGTCAATCAAGCAAGTTATTTTTCTGAGTTGATATTATTTTCTGTTGCTAGTGTAGAGATGAAACATTGCCAGGCTTCACAGTTTGTGGCAAGTCTGCCTAAAGGCATTTATCATGAGTGAATAAGGGGTCTGCCAACCTTCACATTTAGCGTAATTCATATACAGAATCACAGATGTCATATGTGGGGTAACAGAGCACAAGCAGAAACAAAGTTCTTGCAAATTCCATTACATGGGTAATTTCAATTTACAACAAAAAGCGCAAAATACAAATAGCACAGCAAAAATGTGGCCATATTCCAGTTATTTGACCTGGAGACTGGCAGTAGTTAATGCAGATATATAATCCTGAACTTAGCGGTATGGCAGCTTTCTGGTAGGCACGGCCAGGCATTAGAGCATCCAAAGTGACAGCAGCAATATGGCTCGGGGAAAGTTTGTGTGTGTGAGAGTGAGTGTGTGTGGGGAGGTAATATAACACCCCCAGTTGTTGTGCAGGTGACAATCAACATTTTAGGCAGTGTCACTCATATCAAAATCAGGGAAACTAGCCTTGACAGTGTTAAGTTCACAATAAGCACAGTGACTATGACTTTGACAGTGGCAGGACAGAATTCACAATCAGCAGTATGGCAGAGACCTCGGCAGGGAATTTGTTAGCCTTCTGCGCTAAAGTCAAGGCAGTTCATGTCAGGGGAAAGCAGTCCGTGCCAGGCAAGGGGCAGCATTTCATTTTAGGAAGATGTTAGAAAGCCAGAATTACCACTTTCTGAAGTCCTCTATTACCAAATTTGGGACACTATGCAACCCTACTCTATTTGAAGACTTGTGCCTAAATATATAATTTGTTCCCCAATTGTATAAATTATTGGTTTCTCCACCGGAAGGCTTTGTTCCTCCATACATACATAAATGGGAGAAAGATCTGCAGTTCACCTTCTCTTTGATCCAGGTGGAGTGGGCAGTGCTGTCCAAACCTGCCATTGCAAAAAAGTTTTAGGAGCAGGGTTACAAGATTCTTTGCTGCTGGTACAGGGTTCCGACCACTCTGCACAAGATCTTCCCGCACACATCCAAACGTTTCTAAAGATGTGGCCGGGAAGTAGGCTCTTATTTGCATATCTTCTGGCATTGTCCAAAAATGCTTCCCTTCTGCGACCAAGTACGCCAATTGGTATTCATGCTCACATCAGTGGACCTGGGGAATCACCCTATGAGTTACTTACTGCATCTCAATAGTGTCCCGCTTTCACTGTACAAATCCTTACTTACAGTACATTTGCCAAATGCTGCCAGGGCTTGCACCCCTACCTTATGAAAGGAGTAACAGGTTGTTTCCACCTCTCTGTGGCTGTTCAAAATCAATGATATTGAACATACGGAATGCTTTACAGCCTGCTTATACCATAGGTAGGAGAAGTTTTGTAAAACGTGGTATCCATGGTCGATCTTTTTCTATTCTTCGATTTATCAGGAGCTGAATAATCAATAGGGTTCTGCCTAGAACATTATGGCTTGGCCTATTACTATCGATCCAATTCCCTATACTGGCCTGGGTTCCCTCCCATCCTGGCACTTCCTCCTATTCCTTCTCCCACCCCCTTTTTTTTTATTTTTCTCTTTTCTTACTGTACCTTTTTTGACATCCTCTCTTGGTAATTTAAATAAAAAATCCTTGTTGAAAGGCATGGGGTTCAGGTCTCTGACAGGCAGCTGGCTTGGGTGTCTTTTCAATTGTTGAGGTTACCTCCACATTATTCAGAATCTCCTTGGGGACCTCTGAGCTGTTGTTATTACTGTGGGTCTTTGACCTCATGAGCCTACAACGTGTTGCTGTTATAGAATATTTTTTTTTTAAAAAGTCAGAATTGTGATAAAGAAGTATTCAGCATTTGGTCCGTCCGTAGTATTGGAGTGAAGGTCAATAAGATGGACGAGGATTCTGGAACATGGAATTTAGACTGTAGCTTTGTGGCTACATATGTGTTTCAGCCTGAGGAAGCACGGCATGTTTTCCAGCAAACAGGAGACTGCTTATCACTAATTTTTTCCATATTTTATCCCTTTGATCATAGTAAACTTTAAACTAAAGTTTGTAATCACAATATTTTTGTGAATATGTGCAAAATGACTTTCAAGAGCTTGAACGTCTAATGTTTATTATTATTATTATTATTATACAGGATTTATATAGCGCCCACAGTTTGCGCAGCGCTTAACAAAATGAAGGCAGACATTACAGTTACATTACAATTTGGTACAAGAGGAATCCGAGGGCCCTGCTCATTGGAGCTTACAATCTAAAAGGGGAGGGTCAATTGATACAAAAGTTAATAGCTGTGAGGGATGAGCTGATGGAGGAAGTAAAACAGTGTTACTTAGAAGCAGGATAGGCTTCTTTAAAGAGAAGAGTTTTCAGGAATCGTCTAAATATGGATAGATTAGGGGACAGTCGGGCAGATTGGGGTAGGTAGTTCCAAAGGATGGGAGAAGCTCTGGAGAAATCCTGGAGGTGAGCATGGGAGGAGGTGACAAGGGAGCTAGAGAGCAGGAGGTCTTGGGAGGACCGAAGAGAGTGGCTTGGTTGGTATTTTGGGACTAGGTTAGTGATGTAGCTGGGGGCCGAGTTGTGGATGGCTTTGTAGATTATTGTTAGTACTTTGAATTTTATTCGTTGGGTGAGTGGGAGCCAGTGGAGGGATTGGCAGAGAGGGGTGGAGGACACTGAATGGTTGGTAAGGTGGATGAGTCTTGCAGCGGCATTCATGACGGACTGAAGGGGGGATATTCTATGTAAAGGTAATCCAAAGGTAAATTAATATACAAAATTAACTAAGAGTGCTAAATTCTAGCCACATAAAGGTCAACTTCAATTAGAGATAGGATTACAGTTTGGAAATGATCCCTCGTGTATGGAGGAATCTTGGACTCTCAAGGAATGTGAGGGTGCAAGTATATTCAAACTATATATAGTATAAAAATAAATATATCTAAAGACAACGTTTTCTTTATAGTTTTAGATAGAATGTGGAAATTTTTGGCCAATTTAACCCCTTGGATTCTCTATGTGGACACTGATGATTTTAAGGCCGTAACATGAGCCTATATAGTAATATACAGATAAATAATTTTACATGGTAGGGCAAGATGTTCTTTGTGCGCACTCATTGGATTGACCCAGGGCTATCTTTCCCTCTCTGTGACCTCATCCTCCCCATGTACAGTAATGCTATACTCACTCTTCTTTATCTCTTCCTACATACTGCTCTATTTAACTCTCCCCTCTCCTTTCTTCCTAGATACCTAAGTTGCCGAAATGACACTTATAATGTAATCGGGGGGCCTTCACATCTCTATAGACTCCCACTGGCTTCTGTAACATATCACATTACCCTTTTTCTCTTGTGACACCCAAAGCTTTTATCAGATGGTTATAGTTTACCTTCCCATAATGGTGGTGAGACAAAAAACAGTGTATATGTGCTGTGATGCAATGTGTGAGCATTGCTAAGCGGAGCTTATCTATCACTGGACTCTAATGACTCATGTTTTTATTTGTGCAGTTACCCCCCCCCCCTCCCAATATAACAACAATAAAACATATTGAGTAAAATGGAATGTAGAAGTATTAGAACTGCTTTTTTATATTTTATGTTTTTACTGCTCTCTATATCCTCACTAGACCAATGTCACTGGGACTAAAATGGGGGGGTGCAAAATCTTGAGCTGCCACCAGAATGGGATTAGTCATGAAATCTTGCAATAGGGACACTCTGGTCACAACTAACCTTGAGGAAATTTACCTTACCTCCTGTTGTGTGTACAAAACAGATAGTGAAGAGAAATGTATTGAAGGGGATACAGATGGCCAAAAGAATGTGTTTTTTTACCATTCCCTAACCTATCCAAAATGGAAACATGTTTGGGCTTTAGATATACTTTAAGCATACAATCATGCTATACATTAATAGATCTATCTGTATCTCCTGATCATTGGAAATCAGCTCAGATGAAGTAAAACTAGGCCACACATAAATATATCTGAGATCAGTGTAAGAAGTTCACACTTTCACAAACCTGGTCATTGTGACACTTCATTAGCCATATTCATCATTTTACATCTAGTGCATTCATTGTTAGCACCTGTGCAAACTGGTAGAGGAGTTGCATGAACCAGTACAGTAATATTGGCCTGATAGGGTAAGTATTGGGCTAAAACTTTGAGCGATCATTTAGGTTTTCAAGTTACCGTACCTAATTGGTGGTATGGGTCAAGTTGGAATTTGACTTATGCCGTGTACACACGATCGGTTTTACCGATGAAAACAGTCCGATGGACTTTTCTCATTGGACAAACCGATCGTGTATGGGCCCCATCGGTCTTTTTTCCATCGGTTAGAAAAAATAGAACATGTTTTAAATTTATCCGATGGGAAAAAAAACGATAGCAAATTCCGAACGTCTGTGTGGAACTCCATCGGACAAAAAACCCAGGCATTCTCAGAATCAAGTCGACGCATGCTCAGAAGCATTGAACTTAATTTTTCTCGGCTTGCCGGAGTGTTTTACGTCACCACGTTTGGGACGGTCGGATTTTTGACTGATGGTGTGTAGGCAAGACTGATAGAAGTCAGCTTCATCGGATTTCCGATTAGAATCCATAGGAAATCCGATCATGTGTACTTTAGAGTAAAGCATTTGAAATATAATGTATATTTAAAGGTTAGGTTAAGGCCTAAGGTTATGAGGAGTGATAGAATTATGTGTTATTGCTAGGTTACATGTAAAGTGTTATTTGAAAGACCAGGATTTATGCTTGCTTTCTAGGGTAAAGTGTAAAATGTAGGTTTTGTTTTTGGCACGGTCTATCTCAAACCCAAATGTACTGTATCAGATTTTGGGGATCAGTAACTAATGTACTAGTCATTGTCAGATACCATATATTTTTCACAATCTTTTTTTTTTTTTCTTTCTTTTTCGCACCTTATACTGGAAGAGATAAACACTTTCCAAATTTAAAGATACGCTGGAAATATAAATGACATGAATTGTGTGTGTGCTCACTGTAATAAACACATTCCTATATTAGAATTTCTGTAGATTTTTTCTTACTCTATCAGGACAGCTAATATTTACAGAGGCAACTTGTAAACTTTCGGCATATAGTCAGTTTCCACAGTTCGTGTACAGTACAGCAGATGTCACTCCATTTGCTTAAGTCCTACTGACATTTGGAGATGTGGATTAATTGAGCTGCAGAATGAAATTTAATTAAAATTAAATACAAGCTTGGCCATTGTATCTGTTCATTTTGCACACTCTGATGTGTATATTTAAAGTGAACATCACAGTTAATATGTTTGATTAGGAGAGTATGTGAGGAAATTGGAATCTATACTTTGTTTAAAGCAAAACGGTAACAATAAAAGCAAATGTCATACCCATACCTTCTCATTTAGAGATGAGCCTACCATTCAAAATTTTCTGCACCCCTAAGTTGTGTGAATTGGGCTCCAAACTCACACCAATAACAAATATTCACTCTGTAAGACAGAACAATAGGCAAAATAAGAATGAAACTTTTTCAGTTTACAAACATTTGCACCTTTCTGTAAGGTAAAGGGGTAAATAATGAATATGATGATAATGTAATGTAAAAAAATATTTTTTTCGATTTTGTTTGTATTTTCGGCTATGTGGTGGTGTGGGGGGGGGCATGTTTAGAGAGACTGTTTACACATTTCATTGCTGGGGATAAAAAGCCCAGTTTTATACTTGAAAACATGTAAATGAGCAGAAATATTATCATATCAGATACAGAGATATTTATTTTCCAATGGAGAGTCCTAACTGTTTTCTCTGTTCTGTCATTATAGCCAACCTTTGATTCGCTGAAAATAAAATTGTCATGTGCCCTGGCAGTAGGGGAGCATTCGAATGAACAGAATGTTTATTTCTTGTGGTTGGAGAAGACGTTATCACAAATAGCAGTTAGTGAGCATAGCAACAACATGGATGGTTGATGTACTCTGAAAGTATTTTGCGCATTGTGTATAAATTATATATTTATATAATAACTTTTTTAGAATTTTTTAATGCAGTGGATTTATTGTAGGGTAGCACAAGCTACATATAGGTAGGTAACAGAGCAGTGTCAAGTGGTGGAAGGGGTGCTGATGGCTGTGGCTGCTGTGGACTATAGAGTTAGTTTCTTTTTCCCCAGCTATTGTTAGTGTCAGTGATTGGCAATGAGATGGATAGCACAAAGTTGCAAATTATCTAGTCCTTATTCTGTTTTTTGGCGATGATGCTAGTAACTACCCATAACATTTTTGGAAAGGATGCTAGAGGGCTTCCAAGAGAGCACCTATGTGACAGTCTGAACAAGTTCTGGGAGCTGATCCCATCCACAGGTTCAGTAATCCGTAGAGATATTGGTATATTTTTCAGAGACTATGGTGCAGTCAAAGATGACCATTGCTATCCAGTCCATCTACTATCCATGGCCCTGATTTGTCACATTTGTCACATCGAGCGTTGCTGAAAGTTTGAAGAAAACTCTAATGCCACCTGTTCTATGGCATTTTGTATTTTATTACACCAGTAGTGTGTGGGCCATCTATCAGTATAATTCATAGGTACTTATATCCCAAACTTTTATAAAAACATAGACGCGGGAATACATTCGAGAAAACTCCTCTGGACTTTACTGGTACCAATTTTCCACCATGTGGTGTATGTCTATAAGTATTACAAACATAAACAAACAGTAAAATTGGAAAAGGAAAAGGGGAGTTTGGGACTTTAAATGAGGCAGGACCAAAGGGGTAACTGCCTCCATCCCTATCATATTTTGTTTAAAAAGGGAGAGCAATTGCAGGACTTTAGATGAAGCACACAGCAGTAAAATGGGAAGTCAAGCGAGTAGAAAAAATATGTTTCTTTTGTATTGTACATTCACATAAAGCATATATTGGGCGTAATCCTCTAAACAGTAAGCATTTGAATATTTTCAGCACAAAATACATAGTAGTCCACAATCTGATATACATTTGAATACAGAAATAAAGAAAAAACGGGAATGACATGGTTAAACTGGTTTGCAGTTAAAATTATGAATTCGATCATACATAGTATAATAGGGTCCATGGTAAGGAATGGTGGTGATAATAAACTGGCTCTACGCGTTTCGCGGCCTTATACATCAGGAGCATAAACTTTGGAATTTTAGTCTAAAATATGCATGTCTAAGTAATGTTGGATATTTTAACTTAAAAAGTAGAAAATGAAAAAATATTGATAATAGATATTGATACTTAAAAAGTTGGGGGGAGGAAGGGGGGTATTTTAGTGAAAGAACTTACGTCTGCACACCGCGCAGCCCTAGTGCGCCATCGACAATCGCCAGTGCATGTCAGAGCCCCATTCCCAGGCGCTGTGGAGGTCTGAGAGGCAGCAACAACAAATAGAGGTAGATCCCAGGCAGATGAGTGTTGATAGATACCCTAGACATGGGTAAGGGAAATGTATCCTGTGGGGGACCTAAATAAAGTGAATAAGTTAGTGTGTGTGGGGTGTGAGGGTGAAGAGAAGTGAGGTGTGTTGGACGTGGATGCATGAAAAGTGGAGAGATGGAAAGAAAAGCAGGTGCATTTTGTGCTGAAAATATTCAAATGCTTATTGTTTAGAGGCTTACGCCCAATATATGCTTTATGTGAATGTACAATACAAAATAAACATATTTTTTCTACTCGCTTTACTTCCCATTTTACTGCTGTGTGCTTCATCTAAAGTCCCGCAATTGCTCTCCTTTTTTAAACAAAATATGATAGGGATGGAGGCATGGATGGAGGGATGGAGGTCCTGCCTCATTTGAAGTCCCAAACTCCCCTTTTCCTTTTCCAATTTTACCGTTTGTTTATGTTTGTAATACTTATAGACATGCATCACATGGTGGAAAGTTGGTACCAGTAAAGTCCAGAGGAGTTTTCTCGAATGTATTCCCGCCTCTATGTTTTTATAAAAGTTTGGGATATAAGTACTATATGAATTATGCTGATAGATGGCCCACACACCACTGGTGTAATAAAATACAAAATGCCATAGAACAGGTGGCATTAGAGTTTTCTTCAAACTTTCAGCAACACTCGATGTGACAAATGTGACAAATCAGGGCCATGGATAGTAGATGGACTAGATAGCAATGGTCATCTTTGACTGCACCATAGTCTCTGAAAAATATACCAATATCTCTATGGATTACTGAACCTGTGGATGGGATCAGCTCCCAGAACTTGTTCAGACTGTCACATAGGTGCTCTCTTGGAAGCCCTCTAGCATCCTTTCCAAAAATGTTATGGGCAGTTACTAGCATCATCGCTAAAAAGCAGAATAAGGACTAGATCATCTTCAACTTTGTGCTATCCATCTCGTTGCCAATCACTGACACTAACAATAGTTGGGGAAAAATAAACTAACTCTATAGTCCACAGCAGCCACAGCCATCAGCACCCCTTCCACCACTTGACGCTGCTCTGTTACCTACCACTATGTAGCTTGTGCTACCCTACAATAAATCCACTGCATTAAAAAATTCTAAAAAAGTTATTATATAAATATATAATTAATTAATTAACACAATGCACAAAATGCTTTCAGAGTACAACAACCATACATGTTGTTGCTATGCTGTGTACTTCATCTAAAGCTCTCCCTTTTTAAATGAAACATAAATGTAGCACACAGGCCCTTTTTCTCCTGCTTACCTCCACTTGCAGAGTAGGGCACACCATGCCACATGCCCGTATCCTCCTGGTATAAGAGGTTGAGCGGTGTTCATACAATTTTTGGGTCCTGCAGCGAGTTACCTCCCTCCGTTGGTTCTCGTCCCCAGAGTGTAGGGAAAAGTCTATTCTCTTTCCTAAAAGAAGGCCAATGTCCAGACTGTTTTAAACTCCAACAGACGAGTTTATTTTTCTTGCTTGGAACGTAGTGGGAAAGAGTTGAAGATAGAGATAGCGTTGGGTAGGGAGGTAGGTTCAGGCACGCAGCACCCATTTACCCTATTCTCCACTCAAGCCTGAGTGGGTATTGCTCACCCGGATAGATCCCTCTCACAGTTCCAGCAGCCGGAGTGAAGCACAAACAGATACTTTAGATTTTGTCCCCTTCAAAGACAAGTTCAGGAGATCCTCTGCCACAGAATCCTTTAGTTCCTGAATCTAGAACTCTCTAGCGCCTGCAACTTTTAGAAAACATAAGTGCCAGTGGGGCACATCACAGGAGCTATTGTGCAACTCACGGAATCCTTCCCTCTGATAGGCAACCAGGCCTCTCCTGAGACAGTGACTTCCTTCACCGATCCTCCGGACAGGTCCTCCCCTGGTTTCCTCTCTTTCAGAGCGGGCCACCCTCCCTCGGGTACCCTGGGACTCCGATGGTTTGGTTGTAGACCCAGTTGAAGGTACTGGGCCTACCTGGAACACTATAGCCTCAGGCTGAAGGTGCCCGAGACTTCTTGACCAATTCACGCACCCCTGGCCAGCCGGGCCAAAGGGCGCGACTCTCACCACCAGGGGTCCCCCTTGGAATCCCCTGGCCAAATCTCCCCGCCTAATGGCGTCTGCCCCTTATGTACCCTCTCCCGGCATGCACATACGGTAGGCCACGCCCACTGTATGGCTGCCGAGAGAGGACACCCAATCATGCTACAATGCCACCTGTGGTTCGACTCAAGGGCAACAGCGCCACCTCCAGGTCAAGGGGAACTATACACCCAGGCAACACCACAGCAGAGCAGAGTCCAATCTAGAGAATCAGAAAACCTGAGCCAAACTATTGCCCAGGCCGCCCCTAAATTTAAGGCACAGCGACCCCAATTTTGGGGGTCTGCTACATAAACAAACGTTAATATCACAGAATATCTTATTACCATCTATATCAATGTATGGGGCTTACAAGGTCAGACCATATGAAAATATGTTTTATTCAAAACCAACATTACATTACTCTGCCAGGGCCACCAAAAAGGGGGAAAACCCACTAGTAATGTGTGGGGGCAAAGCTGCAAAGTTATAGAGTGGGGTCCTCTCTCAAGAAATATACATAATTGACATATAATTAAAAGTTGTATGTACTGCATTACCATACACCAGTAAAAACAAACATCATTTATTATTCAGGCGCAATCAAGTGAAGAAATCTAGGAGGGTGAAATTCATAGCAAGATACACAAGACAACATCACAGCTTCTTAGAAGACATTCCAGAAATAGTTTTTAAAAGAATCACATCCTTAAAAGACCAGTTAATACAATCCCACTATCAAGGAAGTCAGAGAAGTGACCTGTTTTAAAACCTAGGTATGTTTAGATGTGAAGCTTTTTCCTACTGTAAATACATACCGATACAAGGACAGAACAGACTACTTGATGGATCTGGGCATTGCTCCAGGCATTATGTGCATTGCAAAACATAGGAGTAATTTATATCATGAGATGTTGGTGAGTTCTACATCAGAAAGACTAAAAAGCATTTCTGGCGTCAAATTTACTATCACATCTACAATATAGAAAATGGAGATATGAGCACACCTGTACAACAAAAAAAACCACAAGAATAAATTCACTGGTACTGTTTTTTCTTAGAATGAAAAAGAATTGTGAGCTTTACTGCCAAATAATCTAAATACAGTCACAATCTGTCTGCCTCCTCTTCAACCTTGAAAATTGACACGAGTCTAGTAAAAACTGGTCCAAGCCTGAGATGTAGAAAAGCCAGTTGCACTTTGCCTACAGTTTTTAAAAATAGAAATTGCACTGCAAGCATTCAGACCAGTAACGTAGTAGCCTGCAAGTAAAATGTTACGAAAAATTGATCGTTGACGTGTAGCCTATTGTCCTCTGACATATTTTGCCAAAGTGACTTTCCAGTGCCAGTTGGAAGTGTTCTGGCTAGAAATTCAGTTGTATATAGTAAATTTATCTTTTGTCACAATTCCTTTATTTTAGTGTTGAATAATTTATGGAAATTTAAATCCTATGCAGTCTTTTTTTTTTTTTTTTTTATCTCTTGAGCACTTCAATGGTGTGATATCTCCAATAAAATCCCAGTTCCATTGATCTGCCTCTGCAAATACAATAAACCAAATGATGACTTTATTATTTTTTAATGGGTTCTCCATATTATAGAATAGACAAATAATTAGGTAGCTGAACTATGGGAGACACATTCATCTTGGCCTTGTATGAGTGGCAAAGACACAAAACTACTGCAGGATAATTTTTTCCATTGGAGTACATATAAAGGTGCTGAAAATATACCGCTAGTGTCTACCCAAAACTAAAATATAATTCTTTGTGTGGTGGTGGTGCTTTATTGCTAGCTAGTTCTTTTAGTTCTGGTAAGCACTTGTCAATTCATTAACAATCATATTAGGATAATAATACATTATGATTTCTAAATATGTTGGAACTTGGAAATCAACTTGAAATTTATATTAAGTCATTAAGGAGGAAAGAAAATGTTGTTGTTGGCATTTTACCTTGTCGGCATGGAATGTGTGGCTGTGCCTTGGCTTCACAGGCTTCTGATTAGCGTATATAATCTTTGCATACGTCCTTGTTTCACCTGTAGCATTTCCTGCAGTAATGGGCACTGTATTCCTTGACTATAATGAGCTGCTCTTTACAGAAGGACCTGCTTATATAAGGAACATGCTTAGAGGTAATGCCTCTTCATTCTTCCATTTCTCTCTCCTTTTTTTTTTTTTGCACCACAATCCGCAAAGTGTGGCAAGTAATAGATTTAAATTTGCTAAGTGCATTTACTCCTTTGTGCCGCCATAAAGAGAATCTATTACTGTAAAATTGAGGCTTGGTTTCAAATTGCACCATTATGAAGTTTTCTTCCAGCAATGTTTTGTCTCTAATACACTTCCCTCATTGTAATTCTGTTACAAACCTGATGTCTAGCATCAAGTCTCACAATAATTATTTTAAATTGCTACTAGGAACAGAAGTCCTGGTGGGATATATTACTACCATTCTAACAAGATGAATTTCAATGCACTTGTAACCATATTATAGTGGATTATGAAAGAAAGAACATCTTTGAGTTTTTGGCATTCAAGCATACATGTAACCTTCAAATATTATTCTGCTCTGAACTGCAGCCTTCATCATACAATTTAGGCCATTAAAATAAAGCAAGGGGTTAGATGGAAAAAAATGCCGGGGTTAGTTTAGAAATGATAGCGAGAGAAGTTAGTTTTAATGTTATATTTTATTCATATGGTTCCCAGTTTTAGATGATGTGTTCAGCATCCTTCAGGAGCCAGCTCTGCTTCTAGTTGCCTTAACCCCGTGAGTGTTAAATATACCCTCCGGCATAACTAGAGGAGCTCTCATTGTTATGAGTGGGCTGTCAGGATGACATATGGAGAGGCAGCTTCCCCAGCACCTGATTTCTCTCTATTATTACTTAGCTGTATTCATTTTCATAGTTTCTCTCATTCTTATTCTTTGTAACCAGCTGTAAGCATCTTAAGCTAATCAAAGAATCACAGATACAATCCTCATATACCCTCAAGGGCCAAGAGAGACCCTTTGCTACACACCAATATCAGAAAGTTATATCCCCAAATTTTAGCTTTAGAAAAACTTAATAAACAAGAAAACTTTTTACCTTCATTCCTTTGAAATGTCACAATGACATGACAATTATGTTTCTGGCTTATTGCAGAGGTAGTTAAAGGAGATGTATGGGGTTTATAAAAAAGTAAACATGCATACTTACCTCTGTGCTACACAATTGATGTGATGCTGCAGCTGTCCCAGGTCGACTCTAATGCCTTGTACACACGATCGGATTTTCCGTCGGGATAAACTGACATATTTTTCCGATGGAATTCCGTTTAAGCTGTCTTGCATACACACTGTCACACCAAATTCCAACCGCCAAGAACGTGGTGACATACAACAATACGACGAGCCGAGAAAAATTAAGTTCAATACTTCCGAGCGTGCGTCGACTTGATTCTGAGCATGTGTGTTCCACACAGACGAACGGAATTTCCGATAGGAATTTTTTCCATCGGAAAAAAAGAGAACATGTTCTCTTTCTAAATTCCGACGGAAAAAAGTTCGATGGGGCACACACACGGTCGGAATATCCAATGAAAAAATTCCTTCTGACTTTTTCCATCAGAAATTCCAATCGTGTGTACAAGGCATAAGTCTGGGAATGGAGTGATCACATGACCGCTGATTGTTCAGTTCTTAGTTTGCTTAGAGCAGAGAACAGTGACTGCCAACCGCCACTATTCTCTCCTATTCTCTCCTCCAGCGCCCACTGCAGCCCTGGGCTGAATAGGGGAAGGGCGCAGCAAGCTTCAGCACTAATAGCTGTAGCCAGCTGTCAATCAGGCAGCTGGGTGGATCCCTACAATATTGTCAGTTTCCGTCCAGAGCCTGGAGAAGCTCTGCCATGTCAATAGCCTGCTCTCAGCTGACTTTGGGTCACAGCAGAGCAAAAGTAAGTGCACTGCTGTGACCCACAATAGAAGTATGGCCAAAAAAGCATTGGTAATACTTCTCTTGTAACTTGTAGTAGAGGTTTCGTTATTTTCTGAGTTATCTTTTTCCCTGTTTCAAAAGCTGTATAACCTTCAGTGGTGTAAATGTCTTGGTGGGATACAATCTCGAGGGGGCTGCCATGGATCTACTTGGCTCCATAGTCTGTCTGCAAGCAGCATTGGTTTTCACTGTGTTTTCTAAATGGCCACAAGCTGGCCATAAATCGTATCAATATTTCAGTGATTTTCTGAATATGTTACCTGCAAAAAACAACTACCTACAAATTGCTAGGTGAAATCTGTAGAAAAGTGTCTGAAGGGGCCAGTGCATTAAGCTACATTTACTAAATAGTGAAATTAGTTGCATGTCATATTTTATCCCGTTTTCTCATGCAAACTTTTTTTATATATTTTTTTAAAATTAATCTGATTCACTAAAATTGTAGCATTCTAAAGAGAATGTGTCATAAGCAAATTAGCAATGAGGAAACTGAATGAGCAAAATGATGATGCAAACTATTGTGTGCTAACTGCACATATGCTACAAGTATTTTGAAACTTACTCATCAGTTTGTTTCCAGTGTAAAGGTGGAGTTTTAAGTGCAAAACTGAGAAAAGTCAGTTCCTCCTGCCGAAAGAAGGTGATATTCAGCTTCAGGCAAGTTGAAGCCTTTTATGAAAATTTAGAATGAGTTTAGTCTGGATAATTGCAATGTTTTTTCCCTGTTTCCTGATATAAATTATTTATTATATTATTTAATTTAGCAGTAAAAATTCTCTTATACAGAAGTATAATTTCCTTAAATATTTTTGTGGGAGGTATTATTATTTATGTTGTCCAAGTTGAACAAGGTGGGCTATGCAACATGGACATATGCCATGTATTGTTTGCATGCAAAATATATATATTTGTTTTTTAAACTGGTAATAAACCCCTACTCGCTGAACTAGCCTCAGGAGATACACAGTAATAACGCAAATCCTCCTAGATAAGCTGTACTTGTTTATCTGCAGCACTTTGTCCTCCAGAGCCTTCCATGTGACACAGATAAGATGTTATTTCTGAGCTTCCAGAGGAGATGGGTATCGGATGTCACATACTGCACAACAGAGAGCACAGAACTGAGTGTAATCTGAGACCTGAGTGAAGGGAAAGACACACCCCCCTCTACACAGTCTCATAGGGAAAGTTGCATAACTGTCAATCACTTGTTGTGTGTTTGAGGGGGGTGGGCCATCTCCCAGGATTGCTTTGTGTTGGAAAAACTTTCAGAAGTGACTCATGCTGATAGCAGAAGGACTTCATGCACTCTCTGGCATCTCAGCATCAAATAGTATGTGTGTGTGTGTGTGTGTGAAGTTCAGTAAATTTAACCCATGCAAACTTTTGTACTTGCAGTTTAGTGATTCAGACTGTTTGAGCATAACCATGTGCTTGTAAATGGCTTGTTGTTTGAAAAAAGGTATTTGCGTATAAATTCTGAATTTGTTGGGTTTGTACACATGAAGAGTTGGTGCAATTGTGAGATCTATAATTCCTTAGTAACACCACAGATGACCTTACTTCCATATTTGCAGTTATGTTTCTGATTGATAAATGTTCTTATTGGTAGTTATCACAGTGTTTCCATGATATTTTTATACTACACAAAATTGCAGTCTGTATTTGCCTTTTTTGTGCTCCCACAGCCATTCCGATCTGTACCAGTGTTGCTAACCATCAATATTTTTACTGGGAGCAAGGTAAAAACAGGCACTTTTCTCCTGCCAGTAAATGCCAGTAACCGGAGAAGTTTGCCAGTTAAAAATATGGCTGTGGCTGTCTATAGCCGGACGAGGCAGTGGGCAACATTGGCAGGTCTGGCAGAGGCAGTGCCTGAGCGTGCCGTGTGATGTCATGGTGCAAGGGAGCCAAACGGAGCACCCAAAGCCTCGTGTGCAGGTCTGCGGAATGGGAGCAAGGCAATTTAGGAGTGGGACCACCTGGCATGGAGAGAGACTGCCACTGTTACTCAGATGGGGACATGTCGTATCGTTGATCTGTGATGCTGCACATTACGGTCAGTGTCACTGTGAGAGTTTATTTCATGTGTGTGTGCCGCCCATTCTAATTTCTTGCCCTCCTGAGTCCTGTCCTGAGCTACTTACTTATTAAACATATTTCTTATTTTATTTTTGATATAGTATCTACCTTCACATTGCTAATTGCATATTGTACTTGTTTGTAGCCTAAATACTGAAATTTGCACTTAAAACTGTAATTTTGTAACTTTTGTAAATGGCAGTAAATTTTGGGTGTCGCGTCAGTAAATTTCAATCTGGTAGGTTGGCAACACTGATCTGTACATCTAAGGAAAATACCTGATACCTTCCCCGCATTTCCAGTATGCAGTTTTGACTTGCTTACATTGCCTTGAAAAAGTATTCATACCGCTTAAAATTTTACACATTTTGTCATGTTACAACCAAAAACGTTAATGGATTTTATGTGATTGACCAACACAAAGTGGAACATAATTGTGAAATGTTAAATGGTTTTCACAATTCTTTACAAATAACTATGTGAAAAGTGTGGCGTGCATTTGTATTAAGCCCCCTGAGTCAATCCTTTGTAGAACCACCTTTCGCTGCATTTACAGCTGCAAGTCTTCTTTGAGTATGTCTCTACCAGCTTTGCACATCTAGAGAGTGAAATTTTTGCCCATTCTTCTTTGCAAAATAGCTCAAGCTCAGTCAGATTGGATGGATAGCATCTGTGAACAGCAATTTTCAAGTCTTGCCACAGATTCTCAATTGGATTTATGTCTGGACTTTGACTGGGCCATTCTAACACATGAATATGCTTTGATCTAAACCATTCCATTGTAGCCCTGGCTATATGTTTAGGGTCATTGTCCTGCTGGAAGGTGAACCTCCGCCTCAGTCTCAAGTCTTTTACAGACTCTAATGCCCTGTACACACGATCGGATTTCCGATGGAATAAAATCCAATGGAATTTTCCGTCGGAATTCCGATGAAGCTGACTTCCATCAGTCTTGCATACACACCATCAGACAAAATTCCGACCGTCCAAAACGCGGTGACGTAAAACACTCAGACGAGCCAAGAAAAACTAATTTCAATGCTTCTGAGCATGCATCGACTTGACTCTGAGCATGCATGGGTTTTTTCTCCGTTTTTTCTGAGTTTTCTGAGTTTTTTCTGAGTTCCACACAGACGATCGGAATATCCTATCGGTTTTTTTTCCATCGGAAAAATTTAAAACATGTTAAATTTTTTTACACCGATGGAGAAAAGTCCGGTGGGGCCCACACACAATCGGTTTTTCCAATGAAAAAAGTCCATCAGACTTTTTTCATCAGAAAAAACGATCGTGTGTACAGGGCATAACAGTTTTTTTTCTAAGATTGCCCTGTATTTGGCTCCATCCATCTTCCCACCAACTCTGACCAGCCTCCCTGTCCCTGCTGAAAAAATCATCCCCACAACATGATGCTGCCACCACCATGTTTCACAGTGGGGATAGTGTGTTGAGGGTGATGTGCAGTGTTAGTTTTCCGCCACACATAGCGTTTTGCTTTTAGGCCAAAAAGTTAAATTTTGGTCTCAACTGACCAGAACACCTTCTTCCACTTTTTTGCTGTGTCCCCCACATGGCTTCTCACAAACTGCAAACAGGACTTCTTATGACTTTCTTTCAACAATGGCTTTCTTCTTGCCACTCTTCCATAAAGGCCAGATTTGTGGAGTGCACGACTAATAGTTGTCCTGTGGACAGATTCTCCCACCTGAGCTGTGGATCTCTGCAACTGCTCCAGAGTTACTCCAGTGGGCCTCTTGGCTGCTTCCCTGATTAATGCTCTCTTTGCCCATCCTGTCAGTTTAGGTGGATGGCCATGTCTTGGTAGGTTTGTGTCTTTCCATTTTTGAATGATGGATTTAACATTGCCCCGTGAGATGTCCAAAGCAGACTTCTCCTCCCCATCTTAAAAAAAATGCTAATGCTGATTCAGGGCTTGTTCAATTTATGTTCATTGAGCTGCATTTTTTGCACACTACCACACATATATGGTATGAAGAAGGCACATGCAGTGTGGGGTTGTGCAGGAAAAAACGCATCTCAGCGGACATGGTGGGGACAAGCCATTAATATTTATAGGGAAGTAAGCTCAATTACATAGTAACACATTCCTTTTATTAACTTATTTCTATACTGCACTTGTCCATCCCACCTATCCTCTGATTCTAATGCTACCAAAAAAAAAAAAAAAAGTCTCATCGCTGGCTGACTTTATCTTCACTGTTTTCTGTGCCAGCCCATCAATGATTTTTGCACCAGATCTCCCTTCTCCCCTGAATCCCATTCTGCCAAATCTTTCCCCAGAGATTTTGCTAACCCTTGCAAGATCTAGCAGTTTACTCTTGAGCTCTCCCAAGGGAAAAGCTCGAAGGCACTGGCTACTTTACCAGTGTCTAAGAACACCAAGAAGTAGAGTACATCAAAAGGTAAGTTCACCAAAAATACTTTTATTGTGGCATGTACAGCACTGGTGACAGCTTCAAGTCACTAATACCCAAGAAGACCAAGAAGTAGGATACATAAAAAGGTAGATGAAACTAACAAAAAATGCTTTTATTTTATATACTGTAGGCATGTAACATGATTACAGCTCAGCATGCAGAGCTTCATACTGTCATGAGCTGAGAAAATATAAAAAGAAAAGGACGCACCAGCCTTGTGCATTATCTCAAGATAATTTTTTAGTTTAAAAAAATCCGTAAAATACTACTCACAAATATGTGATGAATAAAAACTTGTGAAGACCACTTGGATGTGGAAATCAATCATAGAGCCAACAGTCTCCAGAAAGCAGAGAGGAAGACCTTAGTACCACTGCTGGCTGATGCGTTTCAAAGGAGTACCTTCTTCCTCAGAGACTTCTTCCTCAGAGGCTCTGAGGAAGAAGATACTCCTAAACGCGTCAGACAGCAGTGGTTCTGAGGTCCTCCTCTCTGATTTCTGGAGACTGTCGGCTCTATGATTGATTGCCACAACCAAGTGGTCTTCACAAGCTTTTTATTCATCACATGTTTGTGAGTAGTATGTTATCTTGGGATAATTCACAAGGCTGGTGCACCCTTTTCTTTTTATATTTTCTGTGACTACTAGGATATCCCCTATCCAGGAGGGCAGCAAGGCCAAAGACACTATCCCTTGAGTCATCAATCACCCGGCCATAACACTAATGCAAAAGAGTGTTTGTTTGCTATGTCATGATCTAAGGACTGGAACACCTGGGACTTTAAAACTCTGGGTAGGGATGACTAAACCGTGCAGGTACAGTGCCAGCAAATAGCACACAGGATGGACTTAGGGCAGTGGCGGCCCGTCCATAGGGGGCGCCCGGGCGCCGCCCCCCCTCCTGTGGTCACCAAAAAAGAAAAAAAAGAAAAAAAACGGGCCCTTTAAGAGTTTTTTTTTTTTTTTAAATGTCTTTTTTTTACACATGGTGGCGCGACCATAGTGGGCGCAGAAGCGCCGCTACCGCTCGCTTCTGCGCCCGGCCGTCACTCACCACAACAATACATAGGTTCATGCATTGCATGAACCTATGTATTGCTGCCGCCCACTATTCAGATGGCCGGCCCCTTGAGCGCCGGCCATATGAATAACAGCGTCTGGTTGGTCTTTAGAAGTGCCTATCAGAGCCAGCAGGCTCTGATAGGCTTCCCGACTACAGCCTGAGGGCTGTAATCGGCTTCTAAATACCTAATGAGAGGACGCACGGGGGTGCGTTCCCTGGCCAATCAGGTTCACCGGGTCTGGTTACCGGTAACCTGATTGGCTGAAGCGACATCGAGGGCGGGAAAAGACATCGAGGACGGAAGAAGGACGGCGCTGACTCGAGGAAGGTAAGTGCAGGGCTGGGGAGGGACAAGCTGGCTGTATTTGGGGGACAAACTGGCTGTTTTTGGGGGACAAACTGGCTGCATTTGGGGGACAAACTGGCTGTATATTGGGGGGAAACTGGCTGTATATTGGGGGGAAACTGGCTGTATATTGGGGGAAACTGGCTGCATTTGGGGGACAAACTGGCTGCATTTGGGGGACAAACTGGCTGCATTTGGGGGACAAACTGGCTGTATATTGGGGGGAAACTGGCTGTATTATGGGGGACAAACTGGCTGTATATTGGGGGACAAACTGGCTGTATATTGGGGGACAAACTGGCTGTATATTGGGGGACAAACTGGCTGCATTTGGGGGACAAACTGGCTGCATTATGGGGGACAAACTGGCTGTATTATGGGGGACAAACTGGGGCTGTATATGGGGACAAACTGGCTGTATATTGGGGACAAACTGGCTGTATATTGGGGGGACAAACTGGCTGTATTTCGGGGGACAAACTGGCTGTATTATGGGGGACAAACTGGCTGTATTATGGGGGACAAACTGGCTGTATTATGGGGGACAAACTGGCTGTATATTGGGGACAAACTGGCTGTATATTGGGGGACAAACTGGCTGTATATTGGGGACCAAACTGGCTGTATTATGGGAGACAAACTGGCTGCATTTGGGGGGGAAACTGGCTGTATATTGGGGACAAACTGGCTGTATATTGGGGACAAACTGGCTGCATTTGGGGGACAAACTGGCTGTATATGGGGGCAAACTGGCTGTATTATGGGGGACAAACTGGCTGTATTATGGGGGACAAACTGGCTGTATTATGGGGGACAAACTGGCTGTATTATGGGGGACAAACTGGCTGTATTATGGGAGACAAACTGGCTGTATTATGGGGGACAAACTGGCTGTATATTGGGGGGAAACTGGCTGTATATTGGGGGGAAACTGGCTGTATATTGGGGACAAACTGGCTGTATATTGGGGACAAACTGGCTGTATATTGGGGGACAAACTGGCTGCATTTGGGGGACAAACTGGCTGTATATGGGGACAGACTGGCTGTATTATGGGGGACAAACTGGCTGTATATTGGGGGACAAACTGGCTGTATATGGGGACAAACTGGCTGTATATTGGGGACAAACTGGCTGTATATTGGGGGGACAAACTGGCTGTATTTCGGGGGACAAACTGGCTGTATTATGGGGGACAAACTGGCTGTATTATGGGGGACAAACTGGCTGTATTATGGGGGACAAACTGGCTGTATTATGGGGGACAAACTGGCTGTATTATGGGGGACAAACTGGCTGTATATTGGGGGACCAAACTGGCTGTATTATGGGGGACAAACTGGCTGTATATTGGGGGGAAACTGGCTGTATATTGGGGACAAACTGGCTGTATATTGGGGGGAAACTGGCTGTATATTGGGGACAAACTGGCTGTATATTGGGGGAAAAACTGGCTGCATTTGGGGGACAAACTGGGTGTATATTGGGGACAAACTGGCTGTATATGGGGACAAACTGGCTGTATTATGGGGGACAAACTGGCTGTATATTGGGGGACAAACTGGCTGTATATTGGGGGACAAACTGGCTGTATATTGGGGACAAACTGGCTGTATATTGGGGACAAACTGGCTGCATTTGGGGGACAAACTGGCTGTATATGGGGGGGAACTGGCTGCATTTGGGGACAAACTAGTGGCGTTTGGGCACAGTGGCTGCGTTTAATGGGCACAGTGGCGGCAATTGATGTTTTTTTTTTTTTTCAGTTTGCGCCCCCCCAAAAAATTTGAGCACCAGCCGCCACTGACTTAGGGTACACACAGGATACAAGGACCAAAGGAAAAATACAGCAGCTTGCAAGTAGAGACACAGGAGGAGGACATAGGGAACAAGCGTTAAGCACAGGAGAGCAAGGGAAGCACAGAGAGAGATGTACACAGCAAGCAGGAATGAGGGGCAAAGCCAAATGACAAGAAATAATGCTTGTGGAGAGCACCCACAAGAGGAAAAACACTGAGAACAATGACAAGATGGCAAGAACGAACACACACAGAATACAAGTATACTGAAGGACCAGCAAATACCAGAGGAACAGGGAGGTCCGGTTTCAGTGTGGAGACACTTTGCTCAAACACTAAGTCACAAGTGCAAATGCTTATTAATACCTAGGTTGAAGGCAGATTGGCAGAAGCCCAGCAGCTCGGACCTGGGGTAAAACCCAGCGCCGGATCAAGCTACACAGAACCATGACACATGCATTTATGGATTTTAGTTTATGGAGGAAAAAGCTTCTCTAAATTTAACTATGGTACATTTTATTCCTATATCAATAGGCAAAATAAAACTACCAAAGTAGGCTTGAACATGAGTGTAGAATGCAGTAAGCGTCCCAGTACTACTACTACCACCATTTTTTTTGTATATGGAGCTTATCTGTATGTGAAAGAGAGTAAGCAGTATAGGTGTGTTTAGAAATAGTTCTACTGCAACATAAGCAAGTGTTCTCCAATCTAGTTTAATAGGTGGTCAGGTGTGCTACAGCTAGAAATACTGCACAGGTACACTTCGTTTCTTAATTTGCATGGATGTACCTTTAAATTATTTTGGTGAAAAATACACTATTAAAGCGGTCATTTAACATGTAGTAGAATACAAAACAGAATACAAGACACTCTTCCTCCAAAGCATGACATAGCTGAGGACAAACATAGTCACAGCATAGCTCCCCCCGACTCTGGGCTATTGTTACGTTATATTTAAGCAACTCTCCAGTCTTCAAAAACATCAAAAAACAATATAAATAGGTTTTATTTGGAGATGTAAATACCTTCAGAAATGTCTTTGTTTATGCTGAAAAAAGTATGTTATCCCTAATTATTTAATAAGGTTTTTAAAGCTGGCACAAATGAACACAGATGCTCATGTGAGCTCACAGTAATGCAGCGGCAGGCACGGTTGGTGACAAATACAGACACATCTATACGTGCCAAAAAAGAGCAAAGCAATTAAATTTATCATAAAATGATAGACTATGTAGATACTACCTATAGTTTTTATGTGAATTCTGGCTTTAACAAAATATTATTTTAATATTGCTTTAGATGTGGAATGTTTCCTCCTACCACTGTTCTAATTGGTGCCAGCAGAGTTTGCTTAGGTGTGGATTGCACAATTTTTTTATTTTTTAAATAAAGAAGTATGTTTTTTAAATGGTGTTCCAGGCTGCACAAAAACCCCTCACTTGGAATCCTCCCACCAGAATACTGGATATTGCAAAGGTTTTTAATTCAGGTGAATGCAACATAAGGCAGAGGACAAAATTTGTGGTTATGTATGCATCTTCAAAGAGGCAGCAAGAAAAGATCCTCTAGACTGTTATGATTACACCCTAAAGACTTCCTCCTTTATGTGCACTTCAAGTTTGTAAAGTAGAAATAATCAGAACTATAAAAAATTGCAAGCAAGCAGCTCAGTGTACATTCTTGGCACACCTTGCCACCAGAATGAATTTAGTCCCTCATGCATATGTGGGAGTTGCGTCATTCCGACCTGACCAGTTAACACGGCTGAAGATTGAGCTTGGAAAAAGACCAGGTGAAGATGCCGGCACTGGCAAGTAAAAGGGGGGAGTTCTACTTCTGCTTTAACTTTTCTAGGGTTTATAATGTTAATGACAGGCTTGGCGTATGTATGCAGGGTGTCCAAACTTTGGGATCATCAGTTTGATCACACAACTCCAACATATAAAACCGTAATTGGCGCACTGTGAATAACCAAAATATCATTCTTTGATTTATATTTGAGTATGATGGAATGTTAAAAAACGATCCCATGTCTTAAATGCCCATTCACGACGGTCATCTTAAAAACACCCTACTGTCAAATCACTAAACGTTCCTTTCTGTTCTGAGAAAAGGCATACGGTTAGTTATACTATTGCAAATGCAAGAATGATTCCACCTTTTTCTATTTAACTACTTGAGGCCCGCGCTATAGCCAAATGACGGCTTCAGCGCGGACCTGAAAATCCGGGAGGCTGTGAATAGACGGCCTCCCCTTCACGCGCGCCCCTGCAGGGCGTGCGCGGCGCACGCTGTGATTACCCGAGTCACTGAGACTCGGGTGATCACCGATCCAGGTAAGGGGCCGATCCCGACCCCTTACCACGTGATCAGCTGTCAGCCAATGACAGCTGATCACGTGATGTAAACAAAGAATCAGTAATCTTTTTTTTTTCTCCGGAAAAAAAGCCGATCACCGGCTCTTTCACAAGGGACATCGGTCCCGATGAGGAAGGAGGCAGATGTGCCTCAGTGCCAGTAAAATGCTACCTGCCAGTGCCCACAGTGCCACCTATCATTGCCCACAGTGCCACCTATCAATGCCCACAAGTGCCACCTATCAATGCCCACAAGTGTCACCTATCAATGCCCACAAGTGCCGCCAATCAGTGCCTCATCAGTGCCACCTAGCAATGCTGCCTATCAGTGTAACCTACCAGTGCCCATTATTGCCACCTATCAGTGCCCATCAGTGCCACCTATCAGTGCCACCTATTAGTGCCACTTCTCAGTACCCACCAGTGCCACCTATCAATGCCCTTCAGTGCCACCCATCAGTGCCGCCTATCAGTGCCCACCAGTGCCGCCATATCGGTACCCACCAGTGCCGCCTTATCGGTGCCCACCAGTGATGCCTTATTGATGCCCACCAGTGACGCCTTATCGGTGCCCACCAGTGATGCCTTATTGGTGCCCATCAGTGCAGCCTCATCAGTGTACGTCAATGAAGGATAAAAATTACCTGTTTACAAAATTTTATAACAAAATATAAAAAATATATATATATTTTTGTTTATAAAATCTATCTTTGTCTTTTTTTTTAACAAAAAATAAAAACCGCTGAGGTTATCAAATACCACCAAAAGAAAGCTCTATTTGTGGGGAAAAAATGATAAAATTTTTATTTGGGTACAGCGTTGTATGACCGCGCAATTGTCATTCAAAGTGCATCAGCGCTGAAAGCTGAAAATTGGTCTGGGCAGGAGGGGGGTTTAAGTGCCCAGTAAGCAAGTGGTTAAATTATGTAATAAGTTACCTATTTTGCAGTATTATTATGAAACTGAAAGCCAGATTTGACTATGGGTTGGCACGTCTTCTTCATATGGGGAGCTCTAACTCACCTGTATGGGCCGAGAAGAGCCAGCTGGGAAAGAAGACATGGTTTTGTGTTACAAGAGCTGCAGGGAGTCTTGTTACTCTTTTTTGTAGTCTATGCAGTCTATGCATGTCTTCTCCCCTACAGCTCTAAAGGTATATTTTCCCACAAGGGGCCTTAGGTGGCAATGTGTAAACAATGTGGTTTGGATCTGTTACCCTGCAGTCAAAGGCAATGGCTCACAAATACCCTAACAGTAAATACAGCTTACTTCTAAGTTTTAGTTTTACATTTTTATTTTTTGTTTTAGCTCATAGTTAAAAGAAATAAATATTTTTGAATGTTTCACTAGCATTCCAAAATGATCAAAATGGCAGAAGGTAGAAATGTTTTGTCATTGAAATGTGACCCACACAGAGCGACCTCTACCCTATAGTTAGTGAATTCAGGATGTAAAATTAGTGCATTCTCTGATATGAGTCTTTGTACAAAGATCCACAGTCTATGCTTTATACATAATCTCCTTTGAATAAAATGAGTTAATGAAAAGTTAATATCTAAAGTTAATATGCATAAAATTTATTTTGGATTAATTTGGAAGTGTTGAACAATTTCCAAGCACTTTGAGCCAACTGTCTAGATTATTGCAGACAATTTACACCCATACCAGCTGAGAAATCAGAGGACACAGGGAGAAGACACTATCCTGCAGCAGTCTTATTCATACTACATTGCTAGTGCCTGCGCTGGGGAGATAACAGGGATGCTTACCCATGGACCTCTCAGGGTTAATCTGAGCGGATAGAAATGTGAAATGCAGTTAAAACTGAAAACTCATAAGAGTGAAATAAAGTAATGCCTTAAGAGTGAGCTCATAAGTCCCATGGGATGAGTGCATCCTTTGGCTTAAAAAACAAAGTGAGCTTTAATTAGGAATTAAAATGAAGTTGGATCTTTTCTAGCTTGCAATAAACTTATACTGTGTTCTTTGAACTTCAAGGAAAATGTTAACCTGTTCCCCTTGGTGAAAGAATTTAAATGTATAAATGTTAAAATGTGTCGTTCAAATTCATACTCCTAATCAGGTAGTGTTCACCAGTAAAATATTTTTCATTGGCATTTTGTTGCTATGGGGCATGATTGTAAAGAATTATGATGGACGTTCACAGCACAATTGTCCAAAATATCCCTACACATTCACAGGTCAAAAACATTCACGAAGATGTTATTTAATGATAAAAGATGTTTACCAAATCATTTGTCCTATATATAACAAGAGGAATATTACATTCACTGCAAGTTACATTGTGGACTGTATTAAGTAAAATACCAAATATGGTAGAAGTGGAATTCTGTATATTGGGTCTTTTATTATACAGACTTGAAGACTTTTGTTGACTGATAATGTAAATGTCCTATTGTTATGAACTTTGAAAATCAACACCAAAATTATCCAACTGTGCCTTGTGAACTAATATGGAAATAAATGTCTACCAATCAGCCAATAAGGTGCATTTGTGTGTGAAAAGCAGCTAACACCCCATCACATTCTCATGTATGTGCGTTACAAATTGAAATATATATATATTGTGGGGGGGTTAGCTCGGCAGCGGGTGTGTGTGATCCCCTGGATGGGCTCCCCACACAAAAACAGGCCCAGCAGACGGAGGTTGTGGTTTTCAAGATCAAAAAGGTGCGGTTTATTTCTCTATTTACAGTGACAAAAAAACACAGCAAAGCAAAAAGAAACATAAACAAAATAAACCCTGGTCAGCTTGACCTCTGACTAAACATGCAGGTTTCCTAACTAACAACTGGGATCAGCCTGGTGCTGTCCTAGTCCCTAAGTCCCTGGTTTAGTAAATGTCCAAACAAATAGCCACACAGGCTTTGTCTCACCGCACAGGGGTTCACTCTCCCTAGACAGTCCACACAGGTCTGGTTCCAGGCATGAGCAAACACCTAATGAAGCTGGGAGTTTTTATAGAGGCCTTAAACGAGCTGACAAGCTTCAGCTGGTCTCATCAACTCCCTGCCTGCACGACGCCCAGCACTCTCCCTAGAGGTATGAATCATCCATGAGCCCACTAGCCTCAGCTGGGCTTCATCAACTCCCTCCCTAGTTGTATAAGTTGGCATAAAGCCTGAATCTGGGAGAAATATATCTACCCCCCTGGATGCAACCAGGTGACTTTACCTTCCTGCTGTCACATACCCCCCCCTCTTGTTTTAACCTTGGGGTTGGAACACCAGCAATCAGGCATTCATGTACTCGAGACAAAGCATCCACATTCCCCATTTGAACGCCAGGGCGATGCTTTACTGTGAAGTTGAATTCCTGTAGGGCCAGGAACCACCTATTCACTCTTCTATTTGTCTCCTTGTTTTGAGCCATCCACTTTAACGGAGCGTGATCCGTAACCATGTCAAAGTGCCTACCTAGCAGATAGTACCGAAGGGAATCTAGAGCCCACTTCACCGCTAAACACTCCTTTTCAACCGTGGCGTAATTTACCTCATGGGACTTCAACTTCCCGCTGAGGTAAATGACTGGGTGCTCTTCCCCGTTCCAGACCTGGGACAATACTGCTCCTAACCCCACATCTGACGCATCACTTTGTACGACAAAGTCTTTAGAGAAGTCGGGTGAGTACAACACTGGCTGGCTACATAAGGCTTGTTTCAAGAATTGGAATGCTGCCTCAGCCTCGGGGGTCCATTTAATCATGACCGACCCTTTCCCTTTCGTCAGGTTGGTTAGGGGCACAGCCTTAGAAGCAAAGTGGGGAATGAAGCGCCGATAATAACCCGCGATTCCCAGAAAGGCCCGTACCTGCTTCTTGCTGTTGGGACGTGGCCAACTCTGGATGGCCTCGACTTTGTTGAGTTGGGGTTTTATTACTCCCCTGCCAATGGTGTACCCAAGATATTTGGCCTCCTCCTGCCCAATGGTACACTTCTTGGGGTTAGCCGTAAACCCCGCTTCCCGGATAGAGTCTAGGACTGCTTGCACTTTTGGCAGATGTGAGGCCCAATCTGTGCTATGGACAATTACGTCATCCAGGTAAGCCGCAGCATACTTCCGATGGGGCCTCAGTATCTGGTCCATTTTCCGCTGGAATGTGGCCGGCGCATTCTGTAACCCGAACGGCATTCTCTTATATTGGAACGCCCCGTCTGGGGTTACAAATGCGGTTTTCTCTTTGGCCGACTTGGCCAGGGGAATTTGCCAATACCCTTTTGTGAGGTCAAGAGTCGTCATGTATCGGGCTGTTCCCAGCCGGTCGATCAACTCATCTATACGTGGCATGGGGTAGGTGTCAAATTTTGTAACTTTGTTCAACTGACGAAAATCGTTACAAAATCGCCAGCTCCCATCCGGTTTAGGCACCAACACAATGGGACTAGACCAATCACTTTGGGACTCCTCTATCACCCCTAAGTTCAGCATTTTCTGTACTTCCTCCCGTATTGCCTCCCGTCGGGCCTCTGGGATCCGATAGGGTTTTAACTTCACCCTTTCACCGGGCGGGGTAATAATATCATGCTCTACCCCAGATGTTTGTCCCGGCAGCTCAGAGAACACCTCCTTGTTGCGAAGCACAAACTCCTTCACCTCCTGTTGTTGGGGTTGTGACAAGGTGGCTGCTATTCCAACCTCAGGAATCACGCAACCAGTTTGAGCTGGTGACCAAGTGTCTGCGACTAGGGACTCTCTATCCCTCCAGGCTTTCAACAGATTAACGTGATAAATCTGTTCGGGCTTTCGCCTTCCTGGTTGTCTGACCTTGTAATTCACTTCGCTCACTTTTTCCATTATCTCATAGGGGCCTTGCCATTTGGCAAGGAATTTACTTTCAACCGTAGGGACAAGTACCAGTATCCTATCCCCCGGGGAAAAGGTACGGGTCTTGGCTCCACGGTTGTACACTCTCTGCTGTGCTAACTGCGCTTGGGCCAAATGTTCCTTCACGATGGGCATTACCTGTGCAATTCGGTCTTGCATCAGGGCGACATGCTCAATCACACTCCTGTGGGGAGAACTCTCACTTTCCCAAGTTTCCTTGGCAATATCCAACAGCCCTCTTGGGTGTCTCCCATACAGTAACTCAAAGGGGGAGAATCCCGTAGAGGATTGGGGCACCTCCCTAATAGCAAACATCAAATAAGGAAGTAGACAGTCCCAATCCTTTCCATCTCTATCCACCACTTTCTTCAACATTTGTTTTAGGGTTTTGTTGAATCTTTCAACCAGCCCATCGGTTTGGGGGTGATACACAGATGTACGCAATTGCGTCACTTTGAACAATTTACACAGCTCTTTCATAACCCGGGACATAAAAGGTGTACCTTGGTCCGTAAGCAGTTCTTTACAAATACCCACCCGGCTAAAAACAAGAGATAGCTCTTTGGCTATGGTTTTGGCCGAGGTATTTCTGAGAGGGATCGCTTCTGGATAACGGGTGGCATAGTCCATTATAACCAATATGTACTGGTGCCCCCTAGCGGACTTGATTATAGGACCTACCAAATCCATTGCGATTCTCTCAAATGGGACCTCAATGATGGGTAGAGGGACCAGCGGGCTACGGAAATGTGGCATCGGGGCCGACCTCTGACACACAGGGCAGGAGGAACAATAATTTTCTATGTCCTTCATCACCCCAGGCCAATAGAATCTCTGTAATACCCTCTCTCGGGTTTTCTCTGTCCCCAGATGACCTCCAAGAATGTGCCCATGGGCCAACTCCAACACCAACTTCCTGTAAGGTTTGGGCACCACAAGCTGCTCAACGGTTTCTTCTGCCCTTTTTGCCACCCGATACAGTAGGTCCTTCTCTACGCTGAAGTATGGGTAAGTGCAGGTATTATCTGGGTTCACTAACTCGCCATCTATTTCCACTACGTTTTCCCGTGCCTTTATTAGGGCGGGGTCTTTTAACTGTTCTGTGGCAAAATTTTCCCTGTGAACCTCCAGATCAGAAAACTCCACAGACGGTAGGTTTTCGTCTGAGGAGGTGGGCTCCTCTCCAGTTTCTTGAGTCTCCCCTGCCAATACTGACATGGGAAATTCTGGAGAGTCCTCACCACTCTCAGAGGAGTTCTGGCTATCACATTCCTGGTACATAGGGGCACCAGTGGGGGGCTCAGGATCATCCCACAGTTCCCAGAACTTCGGAAAATCCCTTCCCACAATGGCATCATGCGGTAATTGAGATACTAACCCCACTGGATGAGAGAGGGTACCTTTGGGGGTCTCGAAACACACTGTAGTCACTGGATACTCTCGGGTGTCCCCATGCACACAAATAACAGCTACCTTGCTATTCCCAGAGACCTCTGTTTTAACTAATTCAGCCTTTATCAGGGTCACAAGGCTACCTGAATCCAGCAATACCACAACATTTCTACCATTAACACACATTTTGCATAAATGTTTCTCAGTTCCTCGAATGGCAGTGCATGCGACTGTCGCACACAGCGACTGACGTCTGCCCGTCAGAAAGTCACACTGCATGGGTTCCTCCACAACCGGGCAATTGGCTGCAATATGTCCCGCTTGCCGGCAGTGGTAGCAAACTATCCTTCTTGCCGCCTCTTGAGCCGCTGATTTCCCAGGCTGTTCTCGCCAAACTTGGGGTAGAGCTCCCACCCTCTCACTCTCTCCACCCTCACCCCTTGGAATCCTCTTATCCGCCCCTGGGGATGGTCTGGTCTTAGGGTGGAAAGTCCGAGTGTCTCTGGAAGAGGCCGTCAGGTTCTCTGTAGCCAAGTATTTCTCCACACGATCCACAAGACCATCGGCCGTCTCTGGGTCTCCATGGCTTACCCACTTTTGGATGGCAGTAGGAAGAGCTCTCAAAAACCGATCCATTACAACACGTTCCACAATCTTTGGTGCGGACAAAGTCTCTGGCTGTAGCCACTTTCTGCTCAGGTGAATGAGATCATACATTTGAGACCTGGGGGGTTTTCCAAGCTGGAAAGTCCAGTTATGCACACGCTGAGCCCGGACAGCCTGGGTGACACCCAGCCTTGCCAAAATTTCAGCTTTTAGCATCACATAGTCTTTTGCTTGGTTAGGCTCTAGGTCATAGTAAGCTTTCTGCGATTCACCAGTTAACAGAGGGGCCACCAGTCCAGCCCACTGCTCCTCAGGCCACTTTTCTCTTTCAGCGGTCCTTTCAAATGTGGTCAAAAATACCTCTGGATCATCCTCTCCAGTCATTTTTGTCAATAAACGACTCACCCCAAAGGACGCGGTATTAGTGGGACGGCTTTCCTCACTGGTCTGCGGACGTTGCTGCATTACTGCTTCCATTTGTTGTAGTCTCTGCTCTTGCTTCTGTAACAGGTCTATGAAGCGGGCCTCAGATTGCTGCTGGGCTTGTTGCTGAGCTTCCAGACTCTGTTGGTGAGCTTGCTGCTGGGCTGCAAGGCTCTGTTGATGAGCTTGCTGCTGGGCTGCAAGGCTCCTTTGCAAACCTGCATTTGTCTGCTGTTGATTGGCATTTGCTAGAGCCAGCTGTTTCAGTATCTCCTCCATGCTGGCTTAAAAAAAACTACCTGCATTCTCCACCAACTGTGAGGGGGTTAGCTCGGCAGCGGGTGTGTGTGACCCCCGGGATGGGCTCCCCACACAAAAACAGGCCCAGCAAACGGAGGTTGTGGTTTTCAAAATCAAAAAGGTGCGGTTTATTTTCTATTTACAGTGACAAAACACAGCAAAGCAAAAGAAACATAAATAAAATAAATCCTGGTCAACTTGACCTCTGAGTAAACATACAGGTTTCCTAACTAACAACTGGGATCAGCCTAGTGCTGTCCTAGTCCCTAAGTCCCTGGTTTTAAATGTCCAAGCAAATAGCCACACAGGCTTTGTCTCACCGCACATGGGTTCACTCTCCCTAGACAGTCCACACAGGTCTGGGTCCAGGCATGAGCAAACACCTAATGAATCTGGGAGTTCTTATAGAGGCCTAAATGAGCTGACAAGCTTCAGCTGCTCTCATCAACTCCCTGTCTGCACGACGCCCCACACTCTCCCTAGAGGTATGAGTCATCCATGAGCCCACTAGCCTCAGCTGGGCTTATACAACTCTCCACCTAGTTGTATAAGTCGGCGTAAAGCCTGAATCTGGGCGAAATATATCTACCCCCCTGGATGCAACCAGGTGACTTTACCTTCCTGCTGTCACAATATATTCCCACTTCCTTTAACCACGATCCGCTGTAAAATAAAAATTAGATCCCCAAAGATTCCCAGACCCTTAAAATAGACTCCCAACTTTCTCTTAGCTACAGCTCTGGCTTCAACAATTACATGAAGAACCCTATCCTTAACGGATGAGAATTGTTCAATCGTATCCCAAGCCCGAGCCCCCCCCACCTTGTACATCCAGGACCCCATGCCCAGACCTGGTCGGGGTTGGTGAACAAATCCCTTCTAGCTGTCCCTGCCATTCTTAATTTCCTGCGCCATCAGATCCTCGTGATCGGCCGCGACCTAAAATGTTGGGACAGCTTCACCATCACGCATGAACCTCTTGCTTTTGGGGAATTACCTTTATAAGCTGCAGATCCGCATAAACACCAAACTAAAGTTCAAACACACTTGTGGGCTGCCTAGATACCCAAACCGACAAGAGACAGAGCCATTAAAACTAAAACCAATTTTACCCTCTAAAAATACATCGTTAGGTTCCATTGACAAGTGTCTGTCTGGAGTCTTCACTAGTTTGTCAAAACTCCTCATACCCATAATAACATCATAAATGGCATGTACCGCTGTCATCGCTGGGGACTAAAACTCGTTGAAGACTCAGAACAGACCATCGGTCCTGTTCGCTTTCTAAAGCTAGTCAGGACATACACTTTAAATAATAACTTGGGATGCTTTTCACCGTTACCCTTGCTAAAATTTACTAAACAACAAAAATATAAATAAACAAAGATACTCCTCATTCTTTGGTGTGGTTGAGCCGCTTCTTGCAGTGGCTGGCGTGGTCTCATCCCGCAAGCTTCTTTACAACGACCCAGTCACCTGGTTGGAAAGAATGTAAACTGATTACTGAGTCAGGGTCCAGGAGGGACTCGTGAAAACCTTTTGGTGGACATTTTGAAGTTCATGTCACAACGATCGCACCCACCCCATCAGCCGAGAATATAAGTGACAGCTAATGAGGAGAGTACGACTATGGTTTTGATTGACCTCCAAACAACCCTCATATGACAATAACCCAGACATCGGGACTGTGGTCACTGCATAACCTGTGCGTGGCTTACAATACCTGGAACCATTGACAAGGTTCTTAGCCTCTGGGATGGGAACCTACTTCACCAGACTGCTGCTTGCCGATTCAAATTCTATTAAAGAAAGACAGTCTTGGCACAAACTTGGTTAGAATTACAGAGGTTATTATTAGTTTGAAAAAAACTGTCATTCTTACATTTATCATTCCCCCCCCCCTTTTCTTCCTTATTACAGACTGAAGGAAGAAATGCGTGGTGCAGGAAAAAAGAAACAATGAAATAACCTATGATACTTTTACCTCCCTTAAACTCATGTATTTATCCATATGTACCGCTGTCTACATACACCTGTTCTCTGTGCACAAACTCCTTGGACCTGAAAAATACTTATAAGCAAAATCATTACTCTATCCTTCATATTTAACCTGCAAAGAATGGTAAAACAATAATGACATTCCTGTACATTGGTAAATTGTCAATGACATTCTTTCAAAACCGATTCAAACAAAACCCTCTGTAATCCTTACTTTTCCCGTTCCTACAAAAATACAACAGCCGCGACACATCGAAGGATCGCTGCGGTAAGTTCGAACATATTCACGTTACTACATACAAACATTCCGACACAAATGTGGGGGAGATACTTCATAGTCTCCAAAACCACAAATGAAAAAAAACAAAAACAGCCAGAATTCTCCCTTCACTCTTTCAGCAATAGAAACAAATACAATGGGAACATGAGAGCAGCTCAAGAACCTTCATGGACCAGCCATACAAAGTTCAAACAAATGGGCATGAGAATTTAACCACCGTTCCTCCTCTGAGAATCACAATACCGTGTACTACACCTCCATCAACACTCATCATTACAGATTTCTGAAGCCACAGCTCAACTACATCCAAGGTTCCTTTATTCTGAGGTCTCGTACCTCCAGACATCAAAAGTACCTTCCAAAGGAGTACACCTTACTGTACCCTCTGACCAGATATGTCATCCTTTAAGGGGTCTCATGTCCGGAGCCCCAAACCCAGACCTCATGTGCGGTGCAACTGTCTGACTGGTGTGGAGCCTAATTTTTTTCCTCCAACGCATGGACAGGCACATTACCCATGACGATTCGAATCGCTTATGAAGTGTCCCGCGTCCAGGACACCCTTGCACTAGTTTTCGGAGCAGTACTGCTTAGTAACCATTTTTACAGTACTGGCACCCGGTGTATTCCGATTATTTTACACGGCCTCCCGGTATGCTAGAATCTACTCCTCACGTTTACATGCTCTTCAACCGATTATCGGCAGCCCTGTAAACGTGTTTGTCAGACAACCTTCAAAGCATCAGGAAATCCTCCACTATTCAAAACAATATTATGGCTTCTTTCTACCTGCATCTAGATGTTACAATAATGGTGATGCCCCCGTTTGCTCTCTATCCAAAACTGTATTTAAGTATAAAACTTTACAAAACTGGAACAAAATATAAAAACACTTTTAAACGCCAAAATGCTTTCCATCTTCCTTCCAAACACAAATCTCATTCAGACAACCCCAAGCTCCTCCCACCAACTTTCTGCTGATATATAAATGCTGAAAAGAAACTTCCGGTTATGCTCAGTTACTTAAAAAAAAAAAATGGTTTATTTACATATCAGTTGTTCAGGAAGAGGGAGGGGGAGGGGAGGCCCAGCCACATTGCTGTGCCTATCAAGACTCCAATTTAAACATAACACACCGTTGTGCAAAAACTCTGTTAGTCTTACAATCCATCGAAATTCAGTCTAAAGTGAACTTTTTCATATACTGCAAAGTCAGCTGACCCTGCAATAGCTTACATTCACTTAAATGAAAACAGAGAAATTCCCCTCCTAACACCACCTGCATGGAGTTTGCATGTCCTCCCTGTGTCTGCGTTGGCCTCCTCCCACACTCCAACTGCTGGTAGGTCAGCCAGATCCCATCCATAAATAGGCCCCAGCATGTGCGTGTGTCCGCAAGCGCATCGTGGCCCCTCGGGGTAAGACCGCGCTATTTCAAGATACCACTCTACTCAACTCAAAAGGCGATGCTTAGAAAAACAATTTAAACCAGAGACAAAACCATCCTCTCAGTATGTCACCGCGGCGTCCCACCACTCTCCCCAGCAGTGCACAGGTCAAACTGTAAACGCATAAAACAGAAGAAAACTGCGCCAATCAACAAATGCCAATACAGCATATTCAGGAGCCGTGTTTGCTAAACTGGAACTTCCTATCTCAAACTGTAAACGTCTCAAAATGGCCGACAAGCCAGGATAACAAAATGGTGGATGACCACCACCCCCACCTCATGGACAACAACAAAAATGGCGCCATGCATTTTTTCCCGCCAAAACCAGCATGGGACGTCACAATGAACACCACATGGGTTCCCCCACACAAAGACAAACACAAATGGCCTCCACCAGGTTCCAACGCAGAAAAGACCGCACTACATTCGCACCAAACATCAAAATCTGCCCCAAAAGCTGAGAAATTCCACCAGCAAGACAGCCGACAAATGCCACATGGTATAGTACCCAAAGGAAAGGTTCCCTTATAGGACACCCACAGGCTAAAGAAAAACTGCGCCTTAGCCTTGCGGTTTGCCTGCCATTTTAACAAAAGCCAAGAATGGTGCCATTACTTTTTCCCGCCAAAACCAGCATCTCTTTAAAAGAAAATCAAAAATGTTTTTCTCCACAAAGACAGACTACACAGTTGAGATTTTTCTAAATTATCATCAAAATCCACTGAAAAAGGTGTCAGCTACACTCTACAAGGACCACATGTACACTTACAAACTTAGCCTCCCTTTTGCCAACTAAACAGCACATTCAATAAATGCTAGTTACATGACAATATTAAAAACATGTTCATTTCTCTAAGTTCATATACTCTCAGATATTCACCACTTTTCTCTACCTAAAGTTCACACACAGTGGCCTCAGCTTCCATAACAAGCCATTGCAGAGACATACTATTGTCTGCCTTCTAGCAATGCCTGGCCACTTGGATATGCGGCGGGAACTTTCAACTCAAAACCCAAACACTTTCGTTAAAATATTTTTACACTTATGGAGACATGTGTCTTTGTCCCCTACAAAGGCAAAAATCACAATCTATCCATTTCTATTTTTCATAGAAATCACAAGCACCACACACATACAGTACAATGCCTGCATGTCTGCTCAGAGTGTCTTTCCCTCAGGGCAAAGACCCAGCAACACAAAACAGTGGGCAAGCCCTTCCCCCATTCAAGCACATGGCAGCCAAACAATCTACTTACAAACTTCTCAGTGCACTAAATACCACAGCTATACCTTCATTTCATACACAATATACAGTTTCCATCAGATCATCTCTCAGGGCCCTCCCACTACAAAACTCCTGCATGCTATTTACAGAAAGTCACTAACTTTCACCCTTGTAACTGAGATGCTGGCTGACCCACCCCCACTAAACCTCATGGCTCACAAACAATCGTCCACTTTACAAACTGCTCAGTACATCGCACAAACAGCCATCTCTTACACAATTTCAATCGCACTCATGGGTACACATGTCCTATATCACACAAACAATCTAATCACACACAGGCATACCCACACAGGCATACACAAACAAATTCACAGGCCTACGATTGGATTCACAGGCATACGATCTCTCTCCCAACAAAATCACACACACACATGCACGATCGGATTCGCAGACATACACATACACTGCAAACTTAAAGCATTGTTTCAAAAAGACAAATTTTTTTGTTCTTTTACAAAGTAGAGCCCCCCACATCGGAACGTAGATCCACTCTCCCCCCCCCCATCTCGATCCGATGTCCAAAGGGACTCCATCTGTTCCCAAAGATCCTGGCCCGCCATAAACTGTTGTGGAATTTCTAGGCTGTTGTTTACAGAGCACACAGCCCATAATTCCTGTGCTAAATAAGCACACACTTTACATTCATCTTTTTGCAATAATGCTATCTTTAGGTTTGCTAAGATCCACTCACCGTTCATCCCATCACTCATTCAAGGAAAGCAGCACCACACAGCTTATGTTCTCATCTCCAGCATCCCAGCATGACTGCCTAGCCGACGCCTAATCATAGGCTTTTATTAAACTCAAAAGATCTCAGACAGGAGGTGATTGGCTGCAGCAAGCAATCACCTCCCCCCATGGGCGGGGACATCACAGGATGTCCCTTCCACACAGGAGAATGACCATACAAGGACATCCTTCCAACCAGATACAATATTCATTCAAATAGACTAGCAGTGACATACACTGCTACCAATGACGGAAACTACATGACAATTATGCCTCAAATGGACCACAATTATTTTATAGTTATGCTACTGTTCCTGTGGACACAGATCTGTGCGCTCGGAGTCATTCAACGCCCCCCCCCACCAGGGGCTGGCCAGTTCCCCCAACGGGGCGCAAAACAACATCTCTAAATGGAGCAAACATCGCTGTTTCCACAGGAAGATTTTCCCGCCACCGATCTTCCACCAACGTCTGTATGTGCAAATACGCACAGATGAGCGCATTACAGCAAAACTGACACTGGGGGGACATCTGACAACATACATTAATACATTTCCATAAAAATCTCCACAACACTGTGAATAGAAAATCAAATATAAATTAAAAATAAAAATAATAATAATTATAAAAATAATAATAAAAATAAATAAAAATGAAAGATGAAATTAAATATACATGATAACAATTATAAAAATGAAAAAATAAATAAAAATAATAATTATAAAATAATAAAACAAAAAATAAAAATAATAATAGTAAATAATTGAATTGGAGAGAAGAAAGAAAAAGGCGAGAAAAGGAAAAAGAGGAGATGGAATAAAATAAATTTGAATAGGAGGGATGAATAAAGCAGACAAATAAATAAGAAAAATTCTCATACAAGCCAGACACTGAACAACCCAATGCTCAAAACAAGAGCATGCAGCCCCGGACCACATATGGGGTCAGGGGCTGATATTGTGCTGGGGAGCGTCGGTGGGCCATAAGAGCCAATCCAGAAGATGTCCTCAAGCAGATTAATATATAGAGTATTATTCAAGTTGAATATTGTGTTATGAAAAGAAATAGGAAAAAGACCTATGAATTTAGAGTTGGGTGCTTATGGTTGGAAGCGACCATCAGATGAGTCCGACCATTACATCCGGCTAAGGCTTCATCTATACATACAGGTTCTGATGGGGGATAACACATAGTTTTATTATAAAATGGTGAGATAAGTTAGATATATAAGACTGAAAAACAGTATACAATCCTATCATAAATTGGTAATCTAAACTATATCCCATTGAACTGTCAACCAACTAAATTAATTTCTTGTTGTGCCTACCCTGTACTTGGTCTTCCAGGTGTATATGTTCATCTTGTTTCTCTCTTGTTTGTAAGTTTCTTTGTCTCCCCCCCCTTTCTTTTCGAAAACCCCCATTTGTATTCTTCGTTGGTTGACAGTTCAATGGGATATAGTTTAGATTACCAATTTATGATAGGATTGTATACTGTTTTTCAGTCTTATATATTTGGCGGGAATTTTTTGGCCCTAACATTTCAAACCATCCTGATTGGCTGTACTGTCAGCCTTGTTTACATAGAAAAAGCCTCACTCAACTCTTTTAGTTTGCTGCACAGCCAGGGAGTGGACATGCAATATACTGGGCTATCAGGTATAAAACGTCCTATACTAAATTTGAACCTAACTGTCCCCTCAGGGGGATGCTTATGCATTCCCCTCTGGGGATGGGAATTTTTTGTTTGAATTTTTAATTTTTTGTTTAAATTTAGATTTACATTAAATCTAAATTTAGATTTACATATATACTTTCTATGTTTTTATTTTTATGTTGTTTTTCCATAGAAACCAGCGACAAGCCCTCCCTCATTTTCGGGCTTCCTTGTGAGATTTGATGGGCTGTTTTGAGTCCAATTCTGGAACGTCCTGCTTGCTTCTACTACGGTCGCTGGCTTCCTTTGTTGAAGCCGTGCGACTATTAATTTGGAATTTTGGTTATACATTATTTGGTTGGGCCTTTACTCCACCAGGATAGTAATTACAACTGGCTGGCTCCCCTGTCTTGAACCTAGACTGATGCATTTATGACATTTGAACTATAGTGGGATGTAAGTATTCTCACATAAATATGATTATGTAATGTACAATATGCATCTCTGTATTGCCCAAAAATATTTATGGTACTTTTCTGCTCCCTTCTCCCCCCCCCTTTTTTGTGTGTGTTTTCAATTGCCCACATACGGGAGATGTTCAGAATTTGAAGATATGCAATGATTTTGTATCGTAATACACTGTTACTATATATTATGTTTTTTCTTCTCAGAAATATCAATCCATGTACAAACCAATACTTTAACCCTGAAGAAGGAAATTTAAGGGAAGCTGCTACGAATACAGCTACCAATATCCGAAACATGTCAGTTGCTTCTCGCCGTTATGCATAATTGACTCACATGTCACAAGCATAGGGCGATTGTATGTATTTGGTTTCAACATAAATGCATGTCAATTCCTGTCTTAAACCTTTTTATTTTTGCTAAAATCATGTGATAATCTGTACAAATAAAACTTTTTTACTTTTATACATACTTCTTGGTGGCAATCCATGTTATTTTTCCAATCCACACCATCCCAGGGGCAATTTTTCTCTTAATTTTTCACAAAATAGGGCTTGGGAGCACACTGAAGAGTAAGCAGGAGTTACATAAGCCCCATCGTTAATGTCAGTGGCTTGGTGTTAGTGGGATTTATAATAAATTCCATAATAGGTGTCATTGGCTGCAATAAAAACAGCCAGTATTGGTGTCAATAGGATTAACTATTTAGAAACAGAACTCCAGGCTTTTTTTTTATGTAAGGAGAGTAAACAATAGTTAACTGTCTTGAGGTGTATCCAAATCCCAAGTATCGTTGTACTTCCAGCCGCTGTGAATTAGAGAGCTGCAACTCTCATGCAGCGAAGTGTCATTCATATGCCCCCCTCACTCCTTGGCCATACAGAGGGTGGTGTGAAATAGAAAATAGAAAGAAGATCAAATGACCTTGAACAGAAATTTATAATGAAATCAAGATTAAATATCCTAGAAAGCCAGAACTGAGTCTGGGTTAGGGCTCTGTGGCATAGAATAGAATATTAGAACTGAAGATACAGAAACACAATGATATGGTAACTTTAAGGATTGATGGGCTACAGGAGAATTCTATGTTGATTTAAGCTGAGATGTATGTTTGCTGGCAGGCCAGCAGGGGGTTGCTGTGCCGGTAGAGACAGGAAAACTGATTAGTGATGAAGGGCTGCAAAGAATATGTAGGGGATTTATGGAAATAGAGGCTCTAAATAGAGAAAATGTGTCAATATCATTAGGAAAGGTATATAGCACAAATGTACAGCGCGATTGGGAGAATCCTGTGTAACATGGTGCAAAGTGTTGGCGAAACATCATAGATATCCCAGTTGGAGAAGAGATACCTTTAAACCGGGTGGATGAATAAATGAAAAAACAATCAGTGGAAGTGAAAGTGGTAGCATGTAGTGGAATGGCTTGGTATATAGCAGAAGGCAATGGTATGGGGCTGAGAAAGGTGTGCAGGGATAATTGGACTACAGGAGTTAGCAGTGTGAGGCTGAGGGACTGAAAGGATTGTGCACTTACTGGGGAAGTTGGTCAGTGTCAGATCAAAAGGGGATTGAGTTTGCTGGAAAACAGGGAGAAGGATGAGAAGAAATGCACAGAGAAATTATCAGAACAGTAACTTGACTGGTGGGGAGGGGGGGTTGCACTTTAGCTGGAGTTGAGTAGCAGCTGTCAGGATCTTATTGAAGTTGCTAAACAACTAATCAGATGCTTGGCAGCGCCTACAAAATCGGAAGTATGTGGAAGGACCTGTGCTGAGAGGTCTCGGTATTAAGCCTCGTACACACGGCCTGACTTTTTGCCAACAAACTTCAAAATCAGCAAGTTTGACAAAAAATCAGACCGTGTGTACGCTCCATCGGACAAACTTTTTTGGTTTTCATCGGACAAATGTTCGGTCTGCAAACGGACAAACTTTTCGCCAACAAAAGTCCGATGGAGCAAAGTCCGACCGTGTGTACAGAAATCCATCGGACTTTTGTCCGATGGACAAATAAGCATGCCCAGAACCAATGTTAAAATCAACCAACAATAGCAAAAGTTGACCAAAGGGTGGCGGTAAAGAGCAGAAAAGAGCAGAAAAACCATGTGATGTTGGAAAAATGTTGGGAAAGTTTGCAGAAAAATTAGAGCCTGTGTATGCTATGGGTGTGCCCGGCCAACTCCCTTCGGACAAAAATCCACAAAAAAGTTTGTTTGAAGTCCGACCATGTGTACGAGGCTTTAGTGTTGTGGCAGAAAAAAAGGCTGGCTGTTTCTCCCTAGATAAGGTCTGTTCTGAATGTACTGTATATAGTCTCTCCATCTACCTTCATCAATTAACTAGCAACACATGGATGTTCATCTCTGTAATGATCATTCTGTGTAGGGTAATGGAATCTAACCACCAGCTAGTGTCTATGGCTAGCTTAACCCCTTAGTGACTGAAGGTAAAACAAATATTAATGCTTGAACACAATTTTGCAACTTTGACCTGCGTTGGTAAAACTGTGTATATCATCTTAACTACTTTGTGCATCCAAGCAAATTTGGCTATTTTTGGTGGTAAATGGTAATGGATATCTCCTTATTTCTTTTTCATTATCAAAGGAAACTGGCCCAAAATAGTAAACAAAATATATATTTTTTTTTATTTAGCTGTATATTTATTGCTGCTACCATGACCTACCACCAAAGAACAATCCAAAATAAATTCTCCTGCTCCTGACAATCTTAGCGATGCCACATGTGTGCATTTTAGTTGTTGATACAACGTATCTTTCTCTCCATTCAAAAGAGAAAGAAAACACGGGGGCGGGCTATACAGTGACTGATCACTGTGATATTCAATCAGAGGCTATCACAGCCATCAGGTGGGCAGGAACCAGGAGTCCCGGGTGCAGATTGTTAGTATGAGATATGGGGCTCTCGGTGAGAGCCTGGTCACTGTGCGGTGCGCTCCATCACAAAGACAGGTACGCATAAATGCGGCCTCAAGGAGAAAGACCTACTTCCGTAATGCCGCATATCTGCATACTGTCAGTGGGAAGGGGTTAACATTGGGGTTGATTTACTGAAACTGGAGCGTGCAAAATCTGGTGTAGCTGTGTATAGAAACCAATCAGCTTCAGCTTAATTGAACAAGCTGAAGACAGAAGCTGATTGGCTACCATGCACAGCTGCGCCAGGTGTTGCACTCTCCAGTTTTAGTAAATCAACCCTACTGTTTTTACATATCTGTAATCATGAGGGTATAAAACAATAATTTTTTTAGAAAACAGGTTCCATGTTAAAAAGTTTAATTTACTGTGAACTGGAAAGGGAAGCCTTCACAGAATCAGTTGTCACCCCCCTGGGAATATGCCCTGTTCCTGATCCATGAAAGATTCATTAAAACCTGACTCCAGCAAAAACATATTTTTTAGGTTTAGATGGAGTGGGGAAAAGTAATATCGCCTGTTAGGTTTGTATTGCTGTTTTGGCCCCCATTCAGGAAATTCCACATCACTTCTTGTTTTGGTGACAACTCAGGAAGAGAGCCCCTCAGCTTAGGCATAGATGTCAACAAATATAAATTCTTGCTTTTCCTCACTTTACTGTTAAAAATACCTTTATTCCAGTTTGTGACAGATTTAGGATCTCATTGACTACAGTGGAAGTAATGGTCAATGTTCTCATTGGATAAGGAACCAGTAGTAACAATTTGACAACCCTTCCCCATTCTGTACAAAACTTCATAGTTTGGGCTGAAAATCTGATTTAGAATGGACTTAATGATGTCAAGCTCTTGATGAAGGATCTGCTGTTTGACAACAATCTATGGCCTGTTTCACAAGGTCTTCAGCTTGTATAAAAGCAATGTGAACAGCAAGCTTTGATAAAATGTTCAGCAAACGTTTGCAAAGCTTTCTGAAAGCTTCAAGCAACTTTCTTGAAGCCTTTACAGGGCCTTTCAGCTCCTGTTTTGAAATATTATACAACAATCTTAAAGGAAGTGCTGATAACCATTTTAAGCAAGCTTCCAGCAGGCTTTGAATAAGCTTTAAGTAGTACGGAAGCCTGCTAGCAGCTTGTTTAAAGTGGCAATCAGCACTCCAATTATGATCTGTGTTCAAACATTTACAAACTGGAGTTGAATGGTACTTAAAAGCTTCAACAAAATTTGAAACAGCTCTGCAAATGCTTTGTAAAAGTCTGCTGTTAACACTGCTCTTATTCAAGCAGATGACTGTGTTAAACAGGCATATGAAGATCTGTTTCACCAAATAAAATTGCAGGCATTGCTGCATTTGAATTTGTAGTGCATTTGGTTTGATTACTTTCAGTTGCACAGGTTCCTCTCCTGCACAGAAATTGCTGATTTTGATTTCATTGCAAAGTGATTCCCCTCCCTCCAGCCATGATCTGCCTGTATTGCATAAGAAAGCAAAGAGACCCACCTATGACAGCACTGGGTCTAAAATAAGGCATGTAATGAAAATGGCAAGGGTTTATGTTTATGTGTGGGGAAATGAGGAACCAGGAAAGGAGAAATATAACTAGATTTAAGAGGAAGTAAACCTTGATGGGTTTTACTTCCTCTTTTTTCCCTGCAAAGTAAAAGCATAATGGGCTAGTATGCATCGCATACTAACCCATTATGTTGCACTTACCTGCAAACAAAGCCCGCAATGTCCCCGTTCTCACCGCTGGTGGCCACATCCATCTTCACCCCTCTTCCTTTCCGAGGCCATGGACTCCAGCTCTGTGACTGGCCGGAGTCACGTGACGTCACTCCCGCGCATGTGTGTGGGAGCTGCCGGTCACGACACAGGCCTTTTAGAGACAGCACGATTCGGGCCCTTTCTTCAGTGCACATGTGCCGATTACGTCGGCGCAAGCGTATATGGTAAATATCTCCTAAAACTTGCAGGTTTAGGAGATATTTCCAGTACCTACAGGTAAGCCTTATTATAGGCTTACCTGTAGGTAAAAGTGGTGTATCTAGGTTTACAACCACTTTAAACGCTTTAGCCAAGCAAAACTGCTCAACAGACGTGTTCACGTACTTTCATCTTTTAATGCCTGAGATGTAATTTAGGGGATAGTCCATTTGGCCGGTGATCAGTAACATCAGTACTTGATGAGCAATCCATTATGATAATTGTCGGAGCATCTATAAACTAAAGTAACTGTCGTCTATTAGTAGAAAGACTACTATTTATGTAGAGACTCCCTCTTCCCATTTGTCTCATCCATGTAAACTGATACATTCTGCTAGAGAGTTTGTACTATGAAAAGCAGACTTTCTGGCTGGATTACCAGATGAAAATAGAAGAAAGAAAGCCTAAAAAAGGAAAAAAAAAATGCCATCACATCCAAGAATGTGTAAGCTGCAATATAATAAATGTTTGCTTTTGGGTTTAATACTGCTTTAAATTAAAGTGGAACTTCACTTATGAAGCAGTACCGGCTCCCACTTCCGCAATCCACGTTTTAGGTGAGGAGAGCGTCTCTTGTCAAACCCCCTTCCCTCCCAGGACCATGTCACATGTCCCAGGTGGCTGCAGGACCATTCACAAAGTGCTGCACGAGCTCCCACATGTGCAGTGGGGGGTCAGCAGTGGTTCCTCAGGAAGCCACAGCCAGCTCCCATATCCAATATGGTGGTGCCAGGAACCCACAGCGGTAAGAACTGGCTGCAGGAAGACAGCGCTGGACCCCAGTCACTGATATGTACCTGATTTTTAAAAATCAGCAGCTACAGTATTTGTATCAAGCTGAAGTTTCTCTTTAATCAATATGAGCATAATATGAACAATTCCACCACAGCTTACTGAATGTATTAAACCTGTACATTTTCTATACATTTGCTTTATATACATTCCTGATTTTATGTTTACATCTCATGAAGCTAAAGTGATTCAGAAACATGAAGCATTTTTGCCTGCTCATGATTACAGCTGGTCTTTTTCTTATAAGGCAGCCCAGAATGCATTGCAGAATTGTGTTTTCCAAGACTTCCCATCAGTAAAATGGTAGATAATTGGCACTGAACACAGTAGGGTCAAGCTTTGCCGGTCTGAACATTGGCTGGTGATGTATTAACCCAGATTATAATATTCCTGACGTGAAAAAAAAAAGAGATGGGAGGAAAATTAAACATCTAGTTATGCATACTGTGTCTGCACAATGTCCTGCATACACTGCATGTGTTAGAATCTCTTCTCAGTTCTTTTTTTTAATCTTTTATTCATGGCATTGCAGGTGATGAAAAATTTATGCCTTGAGTCTGGCAGTGAAATAAATGCAAAATGAAAACAGAAGCGGTTTATCCTGACAGCTTAAATATCTTTATCTAGCATATGGCTGCACAGTAAAAATCACTAGGTGACTTTTAAAAATTCCCCTTTTGCAGAAAATATCAAGAATCATACAATGACGAACAAATTTATCTATCCCGTATATCAGTAGAAATACAAAATAGGCTGATAATGTGATTCTATCAATTAGCTCCTCACATTTAGAAAACAGGATATTTTCTAGCGAACAAAGATGTCTGACAGCACGAAGGCCTGGGGTGAGTGCATGTTGTTCCTCTTGTTTATTTACGACAATGTGCAATTAAGAACAGCAATAAAAATGCGCAATATTACACGTGGAAGGTGCGTCGTCTGTCTTCCTAGTGGCTCACATTTATGTAAAACAATAGCAGTACTGCCAAGATTTGTTTAGCTATACACTTGTTCGTTTTTTGTTTGTTTTTTTCGTTTTGTGTGTCTTCTGCTACTTCAATGGGACACAAAGTCATTAAAGCGGAGGTCCGCCCAATTTTTTTTTTAAAAGTCAGCAGCTACAAATAATGCACTTTTATGCTGACTTTTAACATAAGGACACTTACCTATCAGCACCCGAGGCCGACCCGTCCCACGGTCCTCGGATGCTGCCACGGCCATCTTCGGTAAGGGAATCAGGAAATTAAGCTTCGCTTCCTGGTTCCCTACTGCGCATGCGCGCTGCGCGTCACAAATGGCCCCTGCTGTATTCTGGGACCCGTGTGTCTCCCAGAAGACATCGGGGGGAGACAGGAAGTGGCGTAGACTCTGTGGGGGTCTACGCCCGGGCGTGGGTGCAAATACCTGAATTATACCAGTATCTGCACCCCCTCCCCCCTGAAAGGTGCCAAATGTGAAACCGGAGGGGGGGAGGGTTCCGAAAAGCGGAAGTTCCATTTTTGTGTGGACCTCCGCTTTAAGGTCCATTGGAAGCTTTGGAGAATAAACACAGTGTTCCTAAGAATGATAAGTAAGGGTCAAGGGGTTAGGCACTGCCTTTTAGAATGGATAACATCAAAGCCCAGTTGAAGTTAAAAGACAAATATGGCCAAAGCTTTTTTTGGCCATACTGTTTATATAAGTCGCAGGAGTGCACAAATTTTTGCTCTCATGCGACCTGGCTATTGACCCTGTGCCCTGGCTTTTGCCTGCTATCAGCGGACTTGGAAGAGCCACCCCAGGCTCTGGAAGAATCCCCACAATATTGTTGGCATCCACCCAGTTGCCTGACTGACAGCTGGCTTCACCTCTCAGCACGAGCATGTCCCGGTCAGCTGCATCCGCCCCCTCCCTTGCCTTGCCCTCCAGTGGGTGCTGAAGGAGCAGATTGGAGAGCAGTAACTGACAGGACACCAATGCTTTCAGTATTTTGCAACATACTGGTAAGACACAACCCTTTTCTTCATCTGCAATGCAATTCTTTGTGAGATCACTTGTACTTCTCTCTGTTAGCATAGAGCACTGGAGGGGGAGGACACAAAGAAACATTTTTACTGAGAAAGAAAGGTGTTTTAAGGTATTTCTAAACAAACATGAATCATAAATTATGACATGTAGGCATTCAGGACAGTGAAGAGAGACAAAGGTGTGAAGCTCAATTGGGTTTTAGGCCCAGTCTTCCTACCCATTTTGTAATTGATATCTATAAAGCTCTTAAATTGTGGAGGAGTGTTGGTAATATTCTAAATTGAATAACTATTTTGCTGTGTTATGGCTATTACACAGTCAACTATGGGGCACACACAGGACAGGAGATAGAGCAACTCTGTGGCCACTATAAGGAAAAGGGACCTACAGTACATGCCTGCTCAGGTTACTTCTACAGAAAACACAGTGTGCTCTTCTATGTGAATATGGACCGGCCTGATTGACAGCCTAGACCTACCCCCTCTGACATCTAGTGCTTCACTATTGCTTAGTGAGATACCCTATCATATCAATAGGTCATTAGTGAGGCAAATGAGAGGACAGGACAAGACTGGACATGAAAAGCCAGTCCTGATTTATATAGCAGAGTACCTAGGATTCACATGACTTGCAGTGATATACACTGATCAGCCATAACACTATGACCACTGACAGGTAAAGGGAATATCACATTTCAATGGCATCTGAAAATTGGTGGGATATATTAGGCAGCACATGAACATGTTGTGGTGAAAGCAGAAAAAAATCAGTTTGTTGTGTATGGGGCTGTGAAGCTCATGGTGACCCATGTCCACAGCTAAAATCTCCTACAATGGTCAAATGAACATCAGAACTGGACTATGGAGCAATGGAAGAAAGTGGCCTGGTCTGGTGAAACACGTTTTCTTTTACTTCATTTGGATGGCCGGGCGCGTTTGCGTCACTTACCTAGGGAAGAGATGGCACCAGGATGTGGTAAAAGAAGGCAAGTTGGCAGAGGCAGTGTGATGCTTTGGGCAATGTTCTGCTCGGAAACCTTGGGTGCTGCCATTCATTTGGATGTTACTTTGGTGTCCATGCCTCAATGGGTCAGGGCTGTTTTAGTAAAAGGGGGCTATACTCAATATTAGGCGGGTGGTCATAATGTTATGGCTGATCGGTCTATATTAAATGCCACCAGGCATGTGTGTGTTGCTGCAACGCATAGATGTAAATCGTCCCTTTATATTTTGCTAATTCTGGGTCATCTTCAAACAATATTAATGTTTTTGATCAGTGCATAGGCTCCATTAACCTAAATCACAAAGTTCTAACTTTAGATTTTCCACCCACCTATGACACAGCCAACGTGCCCTTTATCTGAACCAGCTCAAGCACCTATATGGTATATGCTGTATATTTTCAGATCTTTTTTTACTTTAATTCTGAACTCATGTCTGGCATTTTAACCGCTTCAGATCCGCGCTATAGCTGAATGATGGCTACAGCATGGACCTACTTTGCCGGCAGGGCGTCAATAGACGCCGTCCCGTGCTCAAGCGGCCTGCGTGCCCCCTGCAGGGTGTGCGCGGCACACACTGTGATCAGCGAGTCTATTGGAGTAAGGGGTCGATCCCGACCCCTTATCATGTGATCAGCTGTCAGCCAATGACAGCTGATCATGTGATGTAAACAGAGCCGTTAATCGGCTATTTTTTCTCCTGACGCTCATAGCGTCAGGAGAAAAAAAAAGCTGATCACCGGCGGCTGTCAGAGGGACATCGGTCCCGATCAAGAAGAGCAGCCGCCAGCTCATCTGTGCCACCTGCCAGTGCACAACAGTACTGCCTACCAGTGCCCACCAGCGCCACCTACCAGTGCCCACAGTGCCACCTATACGTGCCCACAGTGCCACCTATCAGTGCTCACAGTGCCACCTGTCAATGTCACCAATCAGTGCCTCATCAACAGTGCTGTCCATCAGTGTCACCTACCAGTGCCCATCAGTGTCACCTACCAGTGCCACCTATCAGTGCCCATCAGTGCTATCAGTGGTACCTATCAGTGCCCTTCAGTGTCCATCAGTGCCACCCATCAGGAACCATCAGTGCCGACTTATCTGTGTCCATCAGTATCACCTTATCTGTGTCCATCAGTGCCGCCTTATCTGTGCCTATCAGTGCCCACTAGTGCAGCCTATCAGCGCCCATTAGAGCTGCATCATCAGCGCATATCAATGAAGGAGAAAAATTACCTGCTAAATTTTATAACAAACTATAAAACATGATTTTTCTTTCTTTTTTTCTCTGTAGTTTTTTTGTTTGTTTAGCAAAAAATTTAAAACCCCAGTGGTGATTAAATACCACCAAAAGAAAGCTCTATTTGTGTGAAAAAAATGATAAAAATTTCATTTGGGTACAGTGTTGCATGACTGCGCAATTGTCATTCAAAGAGTGACAGCGCTGAAAATTGGTCTGGGCAGGAGGGGGATTTAAGTGCCCAGTAAGCAAGTGGTTAATTATAGGCATGGGGGTACAGGATAGAATGTCAGTGGCAGGCAGGGTGACACAGATTGTTTGAAAGGGCTGCAAACTTGTGTCTAAAGAAAACAAACCATCTTCCTTCCTTCCCAGTGTATAGCAGTTACCCTATGCATTTTCTTTACCTTTCTTGCCCAATGCCCCCATTTCTAGTGCCCCGATTCTCTGATGGCCAGTTGCACTTACATTGGGATGCTGTTGTAGATATGGTGTGCTGGGCTGGTATCTCTGAGAAGGTAGGGCAGGCTAAAACTGTTTTTTTGAGCCTCGCAGTGCTCCTATGAAAGGACAGTGCTTGACCTGCATGATTTATTATCACTAGGCCGTACTAGGTGAAAAACCAGAATACAATTTTTAACGCATGTAAATAAGGTGTTAATAACGCCAAATTTTGAAGTGTTAATAATATCTAAAACATTTCCCACTTTTATAAATCCAGTGATATAATCATACAGGTGATAACGCTTGAAATTACACTTTCTTCTTGCAGTATGTTTTAATACAACTTAGTGCATCCAGGCCTTAAGTTCAGTAGAACACCATAAATTATTATAGTATATGCAGAAGCCTCATTAGAAAAACAAAACAAAAAAAACAGATGATCTACCTGCTGTTTGTTTGAACCAATCACAATGCTAAGAACAGGAGCGATCTGCTGTGTTTCGGGTTATATTGGCTGGTTGGTCTGTCTGTCTGTCATTCTCCTGTCTGTAGAAGACTCCTGGTTTTGTTGTATATCAGACTCCCATCTCTCCATCAAATCACTGTTTTACCCTCAGTATACAGTAGTCCACAGCAAATACACATTAATACAGTAGCGGTATCCACGTTCATTTTGGATTTAGAGCAAAAAATATATATTTTGATATTTATAAAGTCGCATAGTGGTTAACTAATGTTTTGCATACCTTTTATTCTTGCAGTGGATGATCAAGTGTTAACTGCTAATTTTGCCTAGAAAATGGCAAATAAAATTATATACAGTACTGTACATATTTTAATCTTCACACCTGCAAGCTTCCTCCATCCTGTAAAAATGATCCTGTGCAGCTGCTCCTCATTGCTACCCAACCAGTCACAGCTCCCTGACATCATCCTGTTCAATGCAGGACCAGCAATCCTGCATTGTACATGAGGTCGTCCATAACCCAGGATGTTGGCCAGTGGAGGAGAGTTGCAGCTGTCAAGGAAATGGGGAATAGTGTGTAGCGGGGTCTCCTTTAGGGCCCCGGGACTACGTTACCCAGAACCCCGTTCGGCACCCAGAGTGCAGTTAGCCACCGCAGAGACTCATGGGAGGGGGTTATTTAAGGAGGAGGGAAGGCGGAGCTCGGCCTCTTTGGACACCGCGCTGCAAGCAAGAGTTTCTTCCTGTGCGGATCTGCTGCAGTGCAAGGCCTGAAGCCTGGGCCTTGCGCAACTTCCAAAGAGCCTTCCACCCCACTGCGGAGCCTGGGTGGCATCTGACTTGTCGAGTGAGGACATCAGTTGGATCGGGGACCCGATCGTTGCAGACGCTGTGTGCGGATACAGAGCAGGGTGGACGTTCCGGACTGGGATCGCGTCCGGAGTGGTGAGCGGGCACCTGCCCAGACCAATAGACTGTGCCGTGTTCAGGCCTATAGACTGCATAGGCCCACAGTTTCGTTTATCTGCTGTTTCCCGGGGGGACCAGTAGCAGGACAGAGTTGAAGTGTCCCCCCCCCCAGTATAGTGGTTCAAGTTATTGCCTGGTTGTGGATTACAAATTAGTATTCATCAAGTGCACCACCGAAAGCTGGCATGCGAAGAAATCCCTATAGGAGGTGACTGAGATTTATTCCATGTCAGGCCTGACCGGGGTGGGAGTTAAGATATTGTTCAGTGCGCCATAGGGCGCGCATACCATAATAGCTACGCGTGGTGAAGTACCGCACAACGCCATTATTGTGTGCTGTATTGATTTCTGCAGGGCTCTGCAAGCCAGTTGCATGTGTTGTATTCTGCCTATGCTACCTTTGAGATAAGAGTAAACTGTTATGTTTAATCCCTCGCTTCAGTGTGTTGTCTTACTGCTAAGAGATTATCCCTTGCAATACTTTTGAATGTGATACAGATATAACCCTAGACTAACTGTGCCAGAGTGGGTCAAGTAAGATTGCCGGGGGTTGGTGGTGCTGCACTCAGGGCCCAAAAACAAATCCAGCGGCTCTCTTAACTGGGGGTAGCGCTACAAGTGTAAATATATTACCGTTTTAATCATCTCTGAGGCAAAGTATGCATTTAACCAGTACAGTGCAGTGGGGTCTCCATTGCAAGGGTAAAGAGTTAAAATACATATATGGGACCTAAACTTTACTGAAATTTACACAGCTCATTCAAAGTGGACATCCAGCAATGCAAAAAGGTTTTCTTCCATCTCCCAGCCTGTAATTGGATGGCAAAGAAGAAGCAGCAGACTGAAGCATTCATCTCTCTGTCACTCTGCTCTCTCTTTCTTTGCACATATGCTGTACAGTATATGCAACATACTTAAAGTGATTGTAAAGCTTTTTTTTGTTGTTTTTATTTAATAACAAACATGTTACTTACCTCCGCTGTGCAAGGGTTTTGCACAGAGTGGCCCGATCCTCCTTTTCTGGGGTCCCCCTGCGGTGCTCCCGGCCTATTCCTCTTCTAGAGTGCCCCCATGGAAAGCCGCTTACCATGGGGGCACTCGTGCAGGCATGCTTCAGAGTCCTTCTGCTGCATCCATTGACACAGACATCAGGACTCGGCCCCGCCCCCAGCTACAGTGTCACTGGATTTGATTGACAGCAGTGGGAGCCAATGGCTCCTGCTGCTATCAATCTATCCAGTGAGGACCCGAGACAGCGGCTGAAACTGCTGGGCTCGTCCCCGTTGCTGTAATGATCGGGCTCAGGTAAGAAAAAAAGGGGGGGGTCTGGGGGGTGCTGCAGTACAAAAGGTTTTTCACTTCAATACATAGAATGCATTAAGGTGAAAAAACGTGGGGGTTTACAACTCCTTTAATTGTCTCTTTGTGCTGCCCCTCCCTGTCTTAATCCGCTGCGGCTCCCGGGTGAGGGTATTACTGGTCGGCCTACAATACCCGACCACCACAGCATCAACATACGAACCCCAGTAAGTCAGCATGCACTTGACCTGTGGTTATTTATAACCCACTCTTGCCCATGCCTTTTTATTTTATTCATTTATTGGCTTATCCATATCAATTTTGTTTTAGATAACTGGCTTGCTCCTGATGATTGACGGTGAGGCCATGAAACGTGTCAAGCTACCTGAAGCCGTTTCTTTACAATCAATACCCAGCAATTACAGTATTATCCTTCCCTACCCTTTTAGGATCAGATAGGCCATAGACCTTGCAGGCACTACTCTCTCTTATGCTTTTACCTTAATGTGTTCTGGTGAACTATGGAATTTAATTTGGATGCACCATGACATAACGTTTGCCACCTTTTTACCTATTGCATACTCCATGACCAAATGATGTCTGTGGAATGAACTTGCCATGCTCAACCGCATTGTAACTATAGTAACTGTATATTCTATGACTAACTGATGTCTATGTAATCAATTTCGTATGGGTGTTTAAATTGTAATATGCAATAAATTCCAATTGTTTTACCTTATTATGCTTTTGCTTACACATGCTTCACTCAAAGTCCCGCCCCCTTTGCTCCTCTTCTGTCTTAATCTGTGTTTTACAGTACATGGGATTGCAAGAAGCTGATACTAAGTCATAACCAGGTACTGTACTCATTGCTTTCAAAAATGCAGAATTGCAGGTGTTCAGTGCTTTTGAAATACAGTTATACACACAATATTTGCTCATTATGACACTTGCCTAAAAAAGGGACCCCACCAGTTTTGTGGCAGTCACAGTCTCCCTCTTTGTTCTGTCGCTGCTACTGTTGACACTGCTCTCCACTTCAATCTGCTGTTTCAGATTCGGGTGTATGTTAGGGGATTTAGTCTCTTATTGATTTTGCTTATACAGTATTCTTAAACCGCTTGACGCCTGGCTACAGTACATTTACTGCGGCAGGGTGGCACAGGCAGGCTGGATGACACAGCGGGATTTTGTCAACAAATCCCAGCCAATGATTTATGTCCGAGACCTGCTGATTGGCTGAAGTTAATCACAGCACAGAGCCCTGTGTGTACATACACACAGGGCTTTGTACACAAATCAGTGATCTGGCTGTTTCTTTCTCCTGCAAAGCAGAGAGAAAACAGAGCCAGATCGGCTAGTAAAAGCATCACACATAACACACATTACACATTACACGTTGTTAGGCACACAGTTAACCCCTTGATTGCCCTTAGATGTTAACCCCTTCCCAGCCAGTGTTATTAGTACAGTGTTGGTGTACAGTATTATCACTGTATTAATGTCACTAACGACATCAGTGTTAGTCACACTCCCAGATAGTGTCTGTTAGCGCCAGATTGCCCCCCTATTACAGTCCCACTATAAGTCGCTGATCACCACCATTACCGCATCTATAACTGTGTACATTCCAGTATATATACCATAGTTTGTAGACGCTATAACTTTAGCACAAACCAACTATTATACAGTTATTGGTATTTTTTGTTACTAAAGACATGTAGCAGAATACATTTTGCCCTAAATTTATGAAGAAATTCGATTTTTTTTTTAAATTTATTGGATATGTTTTATAACAGAAAGTAGAACATATTTTTTTTTTCAATTTTGTTTATATAATATATATTTTTTTTAATGGTTATTAAAAAACACCAGAAGAAAGCTCTATTTGTGTAAAAAAAAAAATACTGTATTTATCGGCATATAACACGCACCTTAATTTTAAGATGGAAGTCTCAGGAACAATACTGTAAGTTTTAACCACTTAAGCCCCGGACCATTTCGGGCCATTAGGACCAAGCCTGTTTTTGGGATTCGGCACTGCGCTGCTTTAACTGTAAATTGTGCGGACATGCAATGTTGTACCCAAATGAAATTTGCGTCCTTTTCTTCCCACAAATAGAGCTTTCTTTTAATGGTATTTGATTGCCTCTGCGATTTTTATTTTTTGCGATATAAACAGAAAAAGACCGAAAATTTTGAAAAAAAATGATATTTTCTACTTTTTGTTATAAGAAAAATCGAATAAACTCAATTTTAGTCATACATTTAGGCCAAAATGTATTCAGCCACATGTCTTTAGTAAAAAAAATGTCAATAAGCGTATATTTATTGGTTTGCGCAAAAGTTATAGCGTTTACAAACTAGGGTACATTTTCTGAAATTTACACAGCTTTAAATTTATGACTGCCTATCTCATTTCTTGAGGTGCTAAAATGGCAGGGCAGTACAAAACCCCCCCAAATGACCCCATTTTGGAAAGTAGACACCCCAAGGAAATTGCTGAGAGGCATGTTGAGCCCATTGAATATTTATTTTTTTCGTCCCAAGTGATTGAATAATGACAAAAAAAAAAAAAAAAAAAAAAAATTACAAAAAGTTGTCACTAAATGATATATTGCTCACACATGCCATGGTTATATGTGGAATTGCACCCCAAAATACATTCTGCTGCTTCTCCTGAGTACGGGGATACCACATGTGTGGGACTTTTTAGGAGCCTAGCCACGTACGGGACCCCGGAAACCAAGCACCGCCTTCAGGATTTCTAAGGGCGCAAATTTTTGATTTCACTCCTCACTACCTATCACAGTTTCGAAGGCCATAAAATGCCAAAATAGCACAAAACCCCCCCAAATGACCCCATTTTGGAAAGTAGACACCCCAAGCTATTTACTGAGAGGCATGTTCAGTCCATGGAATATTTTATATTTTGCCACAAGTTGCGGGAATATGACAAACTTTTTTTTTTTTGCACAAAGTTGTCACTAAATGATATATTGCTCACACATGCCATGGGCATATGTGAAATTACACCCCAAAATACATTCTGCTGCTTCTCCTGAGTACGGGGATACCACATGTGTGGGACTTTTTGGGAGCCTAGCCGCGTACGGGACCCCAAAAACCAAGCACCGCCTTCAAGGTTTCTAAGGGCATAAATTTTTGATTTCACTCCTCACTACCTATCACAGTTTTGAAGGCCATAAAATGCCAAGATGGCACAAAACCCCCCCAAATGACCCCATTTTGGAAAGTAGACACCCCAAGCTATTTGCTGAGAGGCATGTTGACCCCATTGAATATTTTTTTTTTTTGTCCCAAATGATTGAATAATGACAAAAAGAAAAAAAAAATGTACAAAAAGTTGTCACTAAATGATATATTGCTCACACATGCCATGGTTATATGTGGAATTGCACCCCAAAATACATTCTGCTGCTTTTCCTGAGTACGGGGATACCACATGTGTGGGACTTTTTGGGAGCCTAGCCGCGTACAGGGCCCCAAAAACCAAGCACCGCCTTCAGGATTTCTAAGGGCGTAAATTTTTGATTTCACTCCTCACTACCTATCACAGTTTTGAAGGCCATAAAATGCCAAAATAGCACAAAACCCCCCCAAATTACCCCATTTTGGAAAGTAGACACCCCAAGCTATTTGCTGAGAGGCATGTTGAGTCCATGGAATATTTTATATTTTGCCACAGGTTGCGGGAATATGACAAACTGTTTTTTTTTTGCACAAAGTTGTCACTAAATGATATATTGCTCACACATGCCATGGGCATATGTGAAATTACACCCCAAAATACATTCTGCTGCTTCTCCTGAGTACGGGGATACCACATGTGTGGGACTTTTTGGGAGACTAGCCGCGTACGGGACCCCAAAAACCAAGCACCGCCTTCAAGGTTTCTAAGGGCATAAATTTTTGATTTCGCTCCTCACTACCTATCACAGTTTTGAAGGCCATAAAATGCCAAGATGGCACAAAACCCCCCCAAATGACCCCATTTTGGAACGTAGACACCCCAAGCTATTTGCTGAGAGGCATGTTGAGCCCATTGAATATTTTTTTTTTGTCCCAAATGATTGAATAATGACAAAAAGAAAAAAAAAAAAAAGTACAAAAAGTTGTCACTAAATGATATATTGCTCACACATGCCATGGTTATATGTGGAATTACACCCCAAAATACATTCTGCTGCTTCTCCTGAGTACGGGGATACCACATGTGTGGGACTTTTTGGGAGCCTAGCCGCGTACGGGACCCCAAAAACCAAGCACCGCCTTCAAGGTTTCTAAGGGCATAAATTTTTGATTTCACTCCTCACTACCTATCACAGTTTTGAAGGCCATAAAATGTCAAAATAGCCCAAAACCCCCACAAATGACCCCATTTTGGAAAGTAGACACCCCAAGCTATTTGCTGAGAGGCATGGTGAGTATTTTACAGCTCTCATTTGTTTTTGAAAATTAAGAAAGACATTTTTTTTTCTTTTTTTTTTTCTTTTTTTACATTTTCAAAACTTTGTGACAAAAAGCGAGATCTGCAAAATACTCAACATACCTCTCAGCAAATAGCTTGGGGTGTCTACTTTCCAAAATGGGGTCATTTGGGGGGGTTTTGTGCCATCTGGGCATTCCATGGCCTCCGAAACTGTGATAGGCAGTGAGGAGTGAAATCAAAAATTTACACCCATAGAAATCCTGAAGGCGGTGCTTGGTTTTTGGGGTCCCGTACGCGACTAGGCTCCCAAAAAGTCCCACACATGTGGTATCCCCGTACTCAGGAGAAGCAACAGAATGTATTTTGGGGTGTAATTCCACATATGCCCATGGCATGTTTGAGCAATATATCATTTAGTGACAACTTTTTGTACATTTTTTTTTTTTTTTGGTCATTATTCAATCACTTGGGACAAAAAAAAAAAATATTCAATGGGCTCAACATGCCTCTCAGCAAATAGCTTGAGGTGTCTACTTTACAAAATGGGGTCATTTGGGGGGGTTTTGAACTGTCCTGGCATTTTATGCACAACATTAGGAAGCTTATGTCACACATCATCCACTCTTCTAACCACTTGAAGACAAAGCCCTTTCTGACACTTTTTGTTTACATGAAAGAAAATTTTTTTTTGCAAGAAAATTATGTTGAACCCCCAAACATTATATATTTTTTTAAAGCAAAGGCCCTACAGATTAAAATAGTGGGTGTTGCATTTTTTTTTTCCACACAGTATTTGCGCAGCGATTTTTCAAACGCATTTTTTGGGGGAAAAACACACTTTGTTTATTTTTAATGCACTAAAAAACACTATATTGCCCAAATGTTTGATGAAATAAAAAAGATGATCATAGGCCGAGTACATGGATACCAAACACGACATGCTTTAAAATTGCGCACAAACGCGCAGCGGCGACAAAACTACATTCATTTTTAAAAGCATTTAAAAGCCTTTACAGGTTACCACGTTAGATTTACAGAGGAGGTCTACTGCTAAAATGACTGCCCTCGATCTGACCTTCGCGGTGATACCTCACATGCATGATGCAATTGCTGTTTACATATGACGCTAGACCGACGCTTGCGTTCGCCTTTGCGCAATAGCAGGGGGGGACAGCGGTGCTTTTTTTTTTTTTTTTTTTTTTTTTTATTATTTATTTGGCTTTTTTATTTTATTTTTAAACTGTGCCTTCCATATTTTATTTTTTTACCATTTTTATCGTTATCTCAGGGAATGTAAATATCCCCTATGATAGCAATAGGTAGTGACAGGTACTCTTTTTTTGAAAAAAATTGGGGGGTTAGACCCTAGATCTTTCCTCTGCCCTCAAAGCATCTGACCACACCAAGATCGGTGTGATAAAATGCTTTCCCAATTTCCCAATGGCGCTTTTTATATCCGGGGGGGGGACATTCCCTCCCACTGCTTGTAAAAGCAGTCTAGAGGCTAATTATCTGCTAGAATTGCTTTTACATGAAAGCCGGCTGCTGGCTGAAAAGAATGATACCAAGATGATACCTAAACCCGCAGGCATCATTCTGGTATAAACATTCAAAGTCCAGCAACATACCAGTACGTTGCTGGTCCTTGTTGGACATGTATTGTAATCTTTTTTTTCATACAGCCTATTGGCTGAACGAAAAAAAGAGATTGATTGGTGGGTATGCCCACCATTAGAATACCTCCCTTCATCCACCCACTTCTAATGATGGGCATATATGCCGAAGCATGGGGGCATCGTCCCGCAAAAAAGTTATGCCGCGTACACACGGTCAAGCCTTCGTCGGAATTTCGACCGTATGTACGCGGCATAAAAGGTTATGCCGCGTACACACGGTCGGACTTTTCCACGGATAAGCCTCCGTTGGAATTTCGACCGTATATACGCGGCATTAGGAGCAAAATCGCTCCTCCGCCCCTGCTGCCCCCATGCTTCGGCATATATGCTCTTTTTTTTAACTGTGGTGGTGAAATCACCTCCTACAGCGTTGGAGTCACGGCTTTATGTATCGTGGGAGCAAACGCTGTTGCTGTCAAGATAAATAGATCCGTGCTGCAACTGAATGGCGTACCTGCTAAGCAAATGGTGGTTAACATTAAAACAAAGTAACATTACAGTACAACAGTAAGACCTTACCATGCCATACCTGCAAAGCAAATACCAAAACAAAACCTAGTAAAAAATAAAAAAATGTTTTAACGCAACCTGTGCCTAAAATATATATATGCCGAAGCATGGGGGCATCCTCCCGCAAAAAAGTTATGCCGCGTACACACGGTCGGAATTTTGACCGTATGTACGCGGCATTAGGAGCAAAATCGCTCCTCCGCCCCTGCTGCCCCCATGCTTCGGCATATATGCTCTTTTTTTTAACTGTGGTGGTGAAATCACCTCCTACAGCGTTGGAGTCACGGCTTTATGTATCGTGGGAGCAAACGCTGTTGCTGTCAAGATAAATAGATCCGCGCTGCAACTGAATGGCGTACCTGCTAAGCAAACGGTGGTTAACATTAAAACAAAGTAACATTACAGTACAACAGTAAGACCTTACCATGCCATACCTGCAAAGCAAATACCAAAACAAAACCTAGTAAAAAATAAAAAAATGTTTTAACGCAACCTGTGCCTAAAATATATATATGCCGAAGCATGGGGGCATCCTCCCGCAAAAAAGTTATGCCGCGTACACACGGTCGGAATTTCGACCGTATGTACGCGGCATTAGGAGCAAAATCGCTCCTCCGCCCCTGCTGCCCCCATGCTTCGGCATATATGCTCTTTTTTTTAACTGTGGTGGTGAAATCACCTCCTACAGCACTGGAGTCACGGCTTTATGTATCGTGGGAGCAAACGCTGTTGCTGTCAAGATAAATAATTCCGCGCTGCAGTTGAATGGCGCACCTGAAAACAAAAAATTACATACCTGAAAAGCAAGCATGATAAAACATTGCAGAATAGAATACAGTAAAAAAGAGCAGAACAATAGAGAGAAAATAGAGAGAGAGAGAACAATAAAACGACAACTATTTTTGGTTTTTTTATTTTATATTTTTTTTGTGTTTTGTTTTTTACGTTTTTTTTTTCTTTTTTACACTTTTTTTTGTAACTTTACAACTGTAATGGTTCGGGTCTCTCAAAATGTAATGGCATCTTGGGAGACCCTGTGTAAGTGTGTCCTAGTCTGTGAAATGCTGTACCCTACGCTAAAACTTCACTTTTGAGTGGTAGCGTTCAAAACATTCACCTTGGCAAAGACCAGGCTTGTCAGGACAGCGTGGACAAAAACTACGGGTGTCACGCCTAAATCCGCGCTTGCTACAGACACGACATCTTTTTTGGGGGTGGCTTTGGGTAGGGGTACTCGGGAGGACATACGAATAATGCCTCTCATGCAGCCGGCTTACTGCATTTGGTTGGGGATGGTGAGGTGCAGAACCGCCTGGATACAGGAGTTCTGTGACTATCTCATTCTGGAATTTTAGAAGAGATAACGTCCCGCCTGAAGCTCTGTATAGCACATGAGCGTTCAGCAAAGCCAATTGGAATAATGATAGAGACACTTTTTTGTACCAGCGTCTCGCCTTACGGTCAATTAGATACGGCGCCATCAACTGGTCGTTGAGGTCCACCCCTCCCATATTTTGGTTATATTCGTGGACACAGAGGGGTTTCTCCACAACACCAGTCGCCGTAGGAATTTGGACTGTCGTGTCTGCATGAAGGGAGGTAAGAAGGAAAACATTCTTATTGTCCCTCCACTTCATAGCGAGCAAGTTATTACACTTCAAGCAGGCTCTCTCCCCCAGCCTAAGACGGGCATCTACAAGCCGCTGGGGAAAGCCCCGGCGATTAGGTCGCACGGTGCCACATGCTCCAATCTTATGATCAAACAAGTGACTAAACAGTGGCACGCTCGTGTAATAATTGTCCACATACAAGTGGTACCCCTTTCCGAATAAGGGTGACACCAAGTTCCACACTATCTTGCCAGCGCTCCCTATGTAATCCGGGCAGTTGACCGACTCAATCTGACTGTCTTTTCCCTCATAAACCGTAAAGTTCACTACATAGCCTGTTGCCCTGTCACAGAACTTGTAGAGCTTGACCCCGTATCTGGCACGCTTGCTGGGAAGGTACTGCTTGAAAGACAAGCGGCCAGAAAATGTAATCAGGGACTCATCAACGCAGACAACTTGATCGGGAGTAAACAAGGCTGCAAAACGTTCGTTGAAGTGGTTTATGAGGGGCCGAATTTTATAGAGCCGGTCGTATTCAGGGTCCCCACGTGGACGACAAAGTTCATTGTCGTTGAAGTGCATGAACCGCAAAATCTGCTCGTATCGTGCCCTGGACATGGAGGCAGAGAACACGGGCATGTGGTCAATTGGGTGCGTGGACCAATAAGCACGCAATGACGGAAATTTATGTGTGCCCATGTTGAGGGAAAGGCCCAGAAAGGTCTTAAATTCGGAAACCGTAATTGGTTTCCAATTTCTGGCAATTTTAGGCAACTGGGGGTTAGCGGCGATAAATTGACCAGCATATAAATTACTCTGGTCCACAATAGATCTATAGAGATCTTCCGTGAAAAACAGCGAATAAAAATCGATTGGCATAAAATCAGCTGTTTCCACCTGAATACCGGGTTGGGCAGTGAATGGGGGAAGTACGGGTTCTGCAGAAGTGGTGGGGACCCAATCAGGATAGGCGAATTCTGCAGGAAGGGCAGTATGGGCACGACGGGCCTGCCTTTGTCTTCTTGGTGGCAGCGGGACACTACTTGTGCTTGCCACCTCGCCAGCTTGAACTGCACTTATGGGACTCGCCACGTCACCAAGTGTTACTGCAGTGCTGGATGTACGTCCAGGCTGTACTAGGCCGCTGGTGCTTGCCAGTTCACCAGAAGGAATAGCGGCGCTAGTACTACTCTGCTCCATGATACGAGAGACCTGCGGTTCTTGCTCCTCAACAACCTCAGAAGATCGGGATCGGGTACGCCTGACCTTAGCAGGGACCTCAACTTCGTCGTCAGAGCTATCTGACGTGGGGCCGCTGACGTCACTGTCTTCTACGGGAAGATATTCTGAGCCTGAATCTGACAGATACGTGACCTCCTCTTCACTATCTGTCATGCTCAGAATCTCGTAGGCCTCTTTACTAGTGTACCTTCGACTTGCCATTTTGGGCTCTAAATTTAGGGGTACACTAGTAAGATTCAGAGGAAAAAAAGCACCTGACTGTCGTCAGCAAATATATCAAACGCTACAAAAAAACTGTTAGCGATCGCAGGGATCAGGCCTGTCTCTGCGAACGCTGCAGTTATGTGTGTTGTGTTTGGTAAGTGACAGTGATCGATCGATACTGCACTTGGGTGGGCTGGGCTGGGCTGGGCTGGGCGGAGGGGCTAAACGCAGGTACTAGCAGGTATCTGGGCTGATCCCGCTAACACTGCGTTTTTGGGAACCCTAAACCGCTGGGGATGCTAGTATAGATCTGATCAGATACTATACCACTAAGGGGGGTGTATGCTTTGCGCGTGGGTGTTAGCGTTACTGGCACTAACCTAACACTGCCTGGGGCGACGCAGACCCTCTCTGGCGCTAAAACCTAATTGATCTCACCCGCCGGGCGATCAGGGGGGTTAAACCTTTATTGGGTTATATACGGCGGGTGCCCTGATGCTATAAAAAGCAAACTAATCAACCAGCGTCACCCGTAACCTTTATATGGTGATCACTGGTGAAAGGGTTAACTAGGGGCAATCAGGGGGTTAAAACCTTTATTAGGTTAAATATGGGGGTACCTGACACCAATAAAAACCTGCGGCGAACCTAAAAAAAAAATAACTGCCTATCTAAAACACCAGCGACACGAATACAGCGATCGGAAAAACAATCGCTTAGTGACGCTGAAGTTAGGGGGTGAAAGGGTTACCTGGGGGGTGATCAAGGGGTTAAACCTTTATTAGGGGGGGTTAGGGGGCTACCCTGGACCTAAAGGGGCCTAATCCTAACTGCCTTGCAACTTTTTACAATCACAGATGACACTAAATGCAGTGATCAGTAAAATAAATGATCACTGCAATCAGTGACACTGTGATTGGGGGCTTTGGGGTGACCTGGGGGGTGATCTGGGGGTGACTGGGGGGTGATTTGTGTGCCTATGTGTACCTACGTGTCAGTGGACTGTTGGAGCACTAACCTCTGTCTTCACTCCTCGGCGCCGGGAACGAAAAGACCGCGGCGAGGGAGATGACATCACTTCCTCCAGCCTGTGTTTACATCACATGGCGGAGGAAGCAATTTCATTGGCCGGGAGCGATCGCGAGGGGGGGGGCGGAATCGAGCGGCCGCCCCCTCATGCCTGATCGCTCCCGAACACTTAACGGCCGCTCACTGCAGTGAAGGGGGGTCCGGATGGACCCCCCAACTGCACAAAGGCGATCACGTAGATCTACGTGATTCTGCCTGTCCGTGCCATTCTGCCGACGTAAATCGGCGGTGGGCGGTCGTTAAGTGGTTAAATAAAGAACTTTGAACCAATATAAGGGTCAGTGCCCATCAATGCAGCCTCACCAGTGCCCATATGCAGCCTCACTAGTGCCCATCAATCCAGCCTTATCAGTGCCCATATGCAGCCTCACAATTGCCCATTAATACAGCCTGATCAATGCCCATCTGCAGCCTCACAATTGCCCATCAATGCAGGATGATCAATGCCCATCTGCAGCCTTACCATTGCCATCAATGCAGCTTGATCAATTCCCATCTGCAGCCTCACAAGTGCCATCAATGCAGCCTGATCAATGCCAATCTGCAGCCTCAAAAGTGCCATCAATGCAGCCTGATCAATGCCCATCTGCAGCCTCACCTCAGATTACTGCTGCCTCAGAGGGGACAGGGAGGGACGAGGGACGAGCGCCGTCAGATTACATACAGCGAGAATCTCTTGTTTACTCGGCGGTCTCTTTAATACAAAGTTCTGCCTCTTGGAACAGCTTCTATGATAGACAAAACACTTGTCCAATGCCGGCCCAGGAGACGGGACTTCCTATTACAGAGGCCGCTGAGTAAACAGGAGATTCTCACTGTATGTAATCCGATGGCACTCGTCCCGCCCCTCCCTGTCCCCCTTCCGCTCCGCGGCAGCCCAAATTGAAGTATCAGCGTTTAACATGCACACGCTATTTGCACCCGATTTTCGGTATGAAAAAGGGCGTGTTATACGCCGATAAATACAGTATATTTTTTTGGGCATACAGTGTTACATGACCACACAATTGGCAGTTAAAGTAGCGCAGTGCTGAATAGTAAAACATGGTCTGGTCATGAAGGTGTTAAGCCTTCTGGAGGTCAAGTGGTTAATAAGCCACTGGAGAGTTATGCCACTCTGAGATGTGGGCTCATTCATGTACTTGGGCAGTTGGTGGCTTAGTGGCTAGCACTTCCAATTTGCAGCCCTAGGGTCATTGGTTTGAATCCCAACCACAGCACTACCTTTATATGTTCTCCCTGTGCTTGCGTGGGTACCCCAGTTTCCTCCCACAGTCTAAAGACATACTGGTAGGTCAATTGGCTCCTGTCTGAAGTGGCCCTAGTATGTGTATGTATTGGACTTTAGATTGTATTTTGCATGAGGGCAGAGACTGACGTAAACGCACAATATATGTAAAGCACTAAGCGTAAATTGTCGGCACTATATAAAAACCTGCAATAAATAACAATTCTACTTCAAATCATATGTTATCCACAAAGAGACAAATGGCACCCAAGCTTTGCTCTGCAATAGCTGTTGCAAAAAATAGAACTGTAAACTTTGTATTTTTTAATCCCAGACCCCACAGATGTATATTAAGACCAATGATGATTTAGCTCACCAGTACCCACCAAAAACTGAAAAAATATTTCTAGTAATGGAGTTAACCTTTAAGCATAGCTAAATGTATTGTTCTAAATTCTCACCAATTTAATGCTGTCTACCATTGAGAAGCCTGTTCCCAAATACAGGTATATAGCCACATGTCCCTAAAGATTGCATTAATCTTCTTGTGAGCTTATCATGTTACATATCCTTATGTAATGCACATACTGTAACAGTCCTTTTCCTTATCTATGGTTGTTATGAAAGCGTGATAAGATTCTTGTGTCCCCTGAGTCCATGATGCGCTGTTTTTTATAGTTACAGAGAAAATCTTTGTCAGATGTAACAAGCCAGAAGGACACGGATTGCCATTTATGATTCATGATATTGTCATAAATATCAAGTTTATGGAAATAAGTCTATACTATTATATGAATCCGTATGCAAGGCTGTATTTATAATTAGTTGTGTAAGTCGCATGCCTAGAGGGTGTTTATAGTATTAGCAATGGTAAGTCTATCCACTGCATTGCTGTTTCCATACATTGACTGTTATGCATCTATTTAAAAAATATATTGAAACAGGTCTGGTGATGTCATTTTAAGATGTTTCTGGGTATATGCACCGGCTGGAAATATGAAAAAGGTCTATGTTGAAGGTGCAGTGCAATACACAAGAGCTCATATATATATATATGTGTGTTAAAGGCCAAACGTAAAGCAAGAGACACATCAAAATAAAAAGCAATACATATGTGTGAAAGCTACCATACCATGACATAATTTTATAATAAACCCTTTGACTGCATTGGGTTGCTTCACATTTTAAACATCACAAGGATTCATTTGCATAGTACAAAAGAGAAATCGCATGCACTCTAATTGTGAACCTGTGTTTATATTTAGTTTAAGTTTTTTTAATTATTTTATGTTTTTTTTTAACTTAATTTTTTTTCTTCACTTGGCGTCAAAATACACAAGGGATGACCAGTCAATTTAAGGAGATATCAGAGATCAAAAGGGATTTTAACCTCTATTTCCCCTCACATCTGGCACAGAAACCTGTAAGTTCTTAAACCTGAACACTCCGGGAACACTTGGGGAAAACAGATGCCACCAAGGGCATATTCCCATAAAAATGGAAAAAAAAGAAGGGAGTAAAGCTTATTCATGTAAGCCATTATTGGATCAATGTCTATACAGTATATGATGCATTGCATAAGTTTGGACTTGTCCATGCCAATAGGTTTTAGGAAATCCGAATATAATTAATGCAGCAGACTTTACACCAAGATAGGTATCATACGGTCTGTGCCACTTGTCTCTCATCCATGGATAAGTAAAGTGAGAAGAATGCTGTTTAAACGCTGGTAGACAATGCTCATTCAGTATGTATAATGTATATGCAGCCTTAATATGAGGATAAGAGTAGTCCATGAATGTTAAATTTTAAGACGCAACAGAGTGCCCCAGGTATGGCATAGGTTCCACCAGTATGTACTACACAGAGGATCATGGCTCACTTAATTTCCCCTTATATATTGTTTCTTGCACCCAGAGGCATAACAAGGAACAGCTTACATGTATGAAACAATATGAATTTTATCTGATCATGGTGAATAGGGAACAAAATGCCACACGCCATTCACAGTCCAGCTGCAAAGTTCTCATGGGCCCAACCACATGGGTAGGCCACACACAAAGACATCTCCATGCTTCATCCCAAGCATTGTGAATGTGGGGACATTGCTAGGCACAACCTCTGACCATAGTGTGACAGCACTTGAGCCTGGTGACTGCTCACTGAGGCAATATGTACGGTATTGTGGAAGTACAGGATTACCACATGTTTCTCCATACCCAGCAGTACTGAGATATTTGATGTGGCTGCAGAAGATATAGGTTGTAGGAGGAAGTGGAAGGGTGACATTGGAGGGTGCCTGGTAAGCAATTGGTTAGGGAGGTTATTTTTTTAACATAGTTTTACTTTAAAAAGATTGGACAGACAATTAGCTGTATGTAGCAAAGTATATCCACCCATAGAATCAGCACTGTTTTGAATGTTTTCTGTACATCCAGGTCACAATATATTATTTCAGATTGAGCTCTTGCTCACATGCTTTCCGAAAATTACAGATGTGTTTGTGATATTAAAATACTAATCAATTATTAAACAAATACTAACTATACCTATTATATGTCTGGAAATGCAATGACGAGCATATGCAAGACGTCTGTTTAGGAAGCTGAGTGTGATTTACAGTTGATATAGAAATCACATAGATTACTTTGCAGCATTCAGCACTTCACAAACAGTTGAAAAACAAAGCATTGCTGAAAAAATTGTCACATTTAGTGTCATCTTTAGAAGCTTCAGGACAGCTTTTGCAACTTCCTTCATGTAAAGAGAAAATCATTATGCAAATACCATTCAAAGTTCACACATGCTAAGCTCACAGAAAGCATACTTTACATTTCCTAAAGAACCACCAAATTAAAAGTACAAGTTACTCCAGTATTAAAAGCTGACTTTCACAAGCAAGTACATTTACTTTGATATTTTAGTGATTTTGCCCGTGATGCATATGAAGCTGTGGTAACACATACTACATGCCAAAAGTGTCTTGGGTTGATTCATCAAGGAGAAAAAAAAATCAAGGATTTATCCAATCAGATGTGATACATGAAAATCTGCTGATAAGGAACATGCTGATAGTAGGAGTGAGCAGAAAAAGTAGAGAGAGAACCCTTTCTGTCTCCTGCTACTTTTTCACTGTTCAGTCAGTAGACTAGAAGTTGTGGAAGGACACCTATGTATATATCCTAGAACTGTAACAGAGAAAGTTGTGTCATCTGCCTGGGCAATCCAAGTGGAAGCCCCCCCCCCTCCCTGCAGTCTTCTGGGACACGCATAGGTCCCAGGAGACTGCGGGAACATTCACAAAGTGCAGTGCAGCTCGGCATGCACAGTTGGCAGCCAGCTGGGAAGCCGAAAGCAGCATAGCCTGCTGACCACAGTTAGGATTTCAGCGACGGGAACCCGAAGGCTAGTGAAGAAGTAGCCCTAGTGAGGATGGTGCTGGATTCCTAGACAGGTAAGTCTCCTATTATTAAAAGTCAGCAGCTACAGGATTTGTAGCTGCTGGCTTTTATTTTAATTTTTTTGTGAACAACCGCTTTAAGACAGGTTTCACCTTGCATTCGGATGTCTGGTTTAATAGCCTTTTGAGTATGTAAAAGTTTAATTTTGCACGTTAGAGTCACTTTAGTTTTTCACTTACTAAAAGCAGATGACCTAAAACTGAGCTTCATCTGCCCACACACACGTTATTTTAATGGTTGGTTAGTTTTACCAGTATAGAGGCTCAGGAAAAGCACACTTTTTTCTTTTTACAGGAAAATTGGATTGGATTTGTATATAAATTAATGCACTGAACTGTTAAATTATTATTTAACATAACAAGTATTTTTTTCAGCAGTAATGGCCAGTAAGAGCTGAAAACAATCACATGGCTGCAAGTTATATGTTTTGGCTAATGTCACATGTGTAGTATAATAGATTGTACCATGCTATATATATCTATATCTTTTTGACATATAGCTGGAATTAAAAAAAAAATTGGCATATGCTTAAAGCGGAGTTCCACCCAAAAGTGGAACTTCTGCTTTAAGCACACATCGCCCCCTCACATGCCCCATTTGGCATGTAATTTTTTTTTGGGGGAGTGGATACCTTCTTTTTAGAGGGACTTCCTGTACCGCTTCCTCCTTCCACTTCTCGGCCGCCTAGGTGACTCCTCCTCTCCCCCTAGGTGGCCCCTCCCTCCCTGCAATCTTCTGGGACATGTCGCAGGTCCCAGAAGATTGCCTGGCCAATAGCAGAGTACAGCGCGACTTACGCATGCGCAGTGTGCGCCCAGCCGTGAAGCCGTAAGCTGTCACGGCCGGGTGCCCACAGTTGCTATGACGGTGCCCCGGAGAGGAGGGGGAGAGGAGCGAGGCTCCGGGCGGCCAAATCGCTGGACCGTGGGACAGGTGAGTGTCTGTTTATTAAAAGTCAGCAGCTACACTTTTTGTAGGTGCTGACTTTTAATAAACTAAAAAATGTGTGGAACTCCGCTTTAGGTTGACTTGCCAAGATTTGTGAATTACTTATTTACAGGGAGTCAAGTCACAACTGAGCAATCTGAATATTTAGTCTTAAAATATAACTAAAGACAATTTATTTTAATTTTTTGGATAGAGTGGAGAGGGATTAGAATATCTGTAAGTTGTTATTGCTGTCTGTGCCTCCATTAGGGAGATTCACCCGCTATATTAGTTCAGTTTACTATTAGCATCAAAAGTAAAAGTAAAAGAAAATCCCAAGTTTTGGATTGTCCCCAGAACAGAAATAGGGGGGTTTCTTCAAATGAGGACACTCATTGTGGTTACAACCAGGTATTCTCTCTATTCTCACACTTCCTGTTTTGGCTATGGGATAGGAAGTGAAGGGAAACTTCCCTAATGGGACACAGATGCCAAAAATAAACCTTGAAGGGGTTATAACCCTTCCTTACTTTATCCAAAACGGAAAAAGAAAGTTTTGCCTTTAGTTCCACTTTAAAATACCACTATCATGACTACTATTGTATTCTGGAACATTCTAAAAATTGTATTCATTACAATATAGACTAGGTTCATCAAGATTTTTTTTTCTAGATAAAGTGGGGGAAAGGTCAGATAAGGTTATTTATGTCATTCTATAGTGGAGCGTTTTCCACGCTTACTGTCCCAGTGACATCTGGACAGAAATGGGAGAATTGGTTGTCGCAAGGACAGGGATGCACATAAAATGTTTTATCTCTAACTCTTCTCCATTCTATAACTTTTTTTTTTTTTAAATCTGTGCCCTTATTGAATTAATGTCCTTTCCTCTCATGAATTAAGGGACATTTTCCTCAACAGGAACACAGAAAGCAGTATAATCCTGACAGAAGTATTAACCCTTCTCTGCTCTCTCCAACACAAAAGAACTATTTCGGCCATAGATGGGATTTAAATCTCTTTCATGATTTTATTTTATTTCACGTATTTACATGAAGACCAAGCTGTCTAGAAAAACTGGCAAGCGTTATGACTATATATTACACAAATGAACTGATCATTTATATTTTCATAGTTAAAGCCCACTTAAAAATTGTTTTCTCACTGCTCAGGTCCCCCCAAGCGGTGTTATAGTTTGTCCCAACCCTTGTCACCGTTGGTGGCAGCTTGGCCTGCATGTAAACATAAAGAAAAAGAAAAGGCATGTGAAATAAAAATTGAATTTATAACTACATATAGTATATTATTGTATGTATTACCTGTATACAGCTATCAGAATACAATTGTTTATTCTATAATGCAGACAGTAATTGTGGTGAAAATTTATTTTGCAATAAATACCAAATCATGTGCAAGAAAAAAAAAAGAACAAAAGATAAACAAACTGAATATTTGCTTGCACGTGATTGGATTCTGGAAGTCAGCAGAGCTCTACCTCATTCAGTAAGCTAAGAGTAAATTCACTTGCAAAGTGAACAACTTGTTTGCCTTTACTAAATTTACCCATGTACTGTATTTTCCAGCGTATAAGATGACCTTTTATACTTAAAAAAATCCCCCAAAAATCGGAGGTCATCTTATACGCCGGTATATCCGCTGGATGTGTATTATTACTGTATGTAGCTTCGGCTACATACAGTATACCGCGCTGAGCCAATCATGGCGAGCAATGTATTATATTAATGAATGCAAAGCCTGCTCAGATTGGCTTTGAGAGTCAGAGAGGCGTGGGCTGATGATGTTCCAACCTCTGCCAATCACAGCGAGTGATGTATTCTATTAATTAATACAAAGCCTGCTCGGATTGGCAGAGGTTGTAATATCATCAGCCCGCTCCTCTCTGAATCTCAAAGCCAATCCGAGCAGGCTTTGTATTCATTAATAGAATACATCGCTCGCCGTGATTGGCTCAGGGCGGTATACTGTATGTATACAGTATGTTACCGAATGTGGCTACTCCTCATCCACCACCAGAGCTTTGGTTTGAAGCACCTGACCCTCCATCTGGCTCTGCACACATTGGTTCTCCCCGTACAGTGGATTTTGTTGGGCACATGAGGTATTTACCACCACAGCATTGCTTCACAAAGCTGGTGATTAAGTTGCACAGACTTATTATTGCTGTTTCAGTATGTTACACAAGCTACTAGACAGACTAGTCAGAAGGGGGTCGTCTTATGTGACGAGTATATCCCAAAACCAACGTTTTAGCTGGAAAATGAGAGGGTCACCTTATACGCCCAGTCGCCTTATACGCCGGCAAATATGGTATATTCATTTTTTTTGCCTCACCTCAAACATATTTGATTCTCTTTCACATTAAACTTATGCAGACAATTACTTGCCATCCTTACTGAAATCACAGTACTGGACAAACTTTTTATTGCAAAGAAGGATTACTAAGGCATTTCTAATGTAGCGGGCATGCACTTTCCCTGTGTATTTAAAACTGGCAGAGACACCAGTAATGTGCAGTTCCCTGCAGTCCAGCGGGTGGCGCTGTCGCCTTGGGCTGGGGTTGAACCATTGCTGTGTGCCGTACCCCTTTTTGTCCTCCCTCGGCAGTGGTATGGTGGGGCGGGGAACCCGCCGTGCTTGCTGGGGGAGGGTATAAAGGGGCCAGCCATCTTTGTCACGGGGTCGGAGTCCCAGGCACCTTCAGCCTGAGGGCGGTGGTCGTGTGGAGGTCCTAGGCAGCCTAGGCCTAAAGGACGCTCGGAGGTCGTGTTCCATCCCAGGCACCTTAGGCCTGGGGTGAGGTACCCGGATGGAGGTCTGGAGCTCAGTGCCCACCACTGAGTTCCACGAGGGAAGGAGATCCTAGGGGACCCCGGGAGTGGGTACCCGAATCCAGAGGCGTAATGGACCGGGAGGGGGTGCTTGCCTGAAGACCTGGTGCAGCATATTGCCAGTGACGGGTGAGCCTCCACCGGAGACCGCCTGGAAGGATATTTCCCCTCGATCGGAGACCGCAACCCACTTTCAGGAAGGAAAGTGGAGAGTTCATTGTGTCTGGGCCTACTCGTATCCACACCCCCCCTGTCTGTTCTGCTCGTTGAGGGAGTCCAACTGTCTGTGCATTACTCTGTTATCGGAAGAATAAAGTAGTGTTGGACTTTAATGGTGTGGGGCTCATTTTCTGGCAGACATTGTTTCAAAGGAGGTGGAGGCTCTGATGCAGAACACCGACCCGGAGGTAAAACAAAGGAACTTTGCTCACACCACACAACTATCTGCGGTGAAGGCATGGCGTGGTGACCCGGCTCTCTCTCCTCTAAGGTACCCCTAGACAAGAGACAGACGAGCTGATAAAAGAGTGAGAGAGGGGAGGCCGCTACACATGGGGGCTCGTCCGGGATGGTGTTCGTGCTATTACGGAGTTTGGACGTGTCTGCCCGGAGGAGTTCCGAGTAGGTCGGCCATATTATTGGCCAAAGTGCATCCCTGCTCGAAGTCGTGGACATGACCCAGTGAAGGGAAAGGCCCGCGCAGAAGAGAGACTACACGTGGGGGCTTCTATTTGCACTGCGCCATCAGGCACACCCTCCCTGCTTAGTTCATGGGCGTGACTCAGGAAAGAAGAAGAAGAAAAGCCCGCGAACTAGAGTGCAGAGGGGAGGAGTCCAATACGTGTGAAGGACTACACGTGGGACATTGGCGCAAAAACTTGCAGTGCACAATGAACCAGCAGCAAGTCACCATGTTCGGACATACAGCGTGGGTTCCACTTCACCCTTCCACCACGTCTTTGACTGCTGCTGCTCCGGTGACTCGCCCTGTATTCATGCATGGACGTTGAGGCCCTGGGTGTGATTTGTCCCGGCTGCTCGGGACTGGTGTGTCATCTGAAGCCATTCGGGCGATGCGAAGTCTGTGGGGAGTTCCTTTTCAAGGTAGATACAGTCATTGAGAAGCCAAGAACCATCTACCCCTGCCATACCACAGGCAGCACCACTCAAGTTGGAGGAATCGCCGCTTTGACAGCCATCCCTGTGCGCACTGCAGCGACCGCAGAGGAGGTCGCGAGTACTCAACGGGAGAAATCCGAGGATGCTGACTCGGTCACCACTGTCTCACAGCGTCCACCACCGAAGAGAAAGACCGGCATGGTAGCCCCGACCAGCGGTTGTGGTGGACCATCCCGCCCGCCTACGCCCGGCCCGGATGGTACCGTTGAGAAAAGTTCCGGACATTCCTTCTCAAGTAAAGGCCAAGGTAAGCCGGGCGGAGAGACTTGGTGTGTGGGCGGAGGTGGAAATTTAGTTTCCACTACAGGCTACCTGCCCGTGGAGGAGTGTGACACCTCCAACCTGGAGTCGCTCTCCGATCTGGGAGATGATGTCGCCATAGATGAACTCTTTGTGCAAAAGGGCTGGGATAGGATACCTCTCGCCTCGTCCTGCAGAACAAGGGACCCACCCATGTCTACAGGGGATAGTACACCCCGGGTGGAGGCACCAGCGCCTGAGAAGGGATCCCGTTCCCAGCCTGCCCTTACATCCCCGGTACCACCTATACCCAGTACCGGGGAAAAGAGACTGTTGTTGCGGGCACCTATGCCCAGACCAGATGTGATCAAGGTCCCTCGGCACCCGGACTCAATAGTTTTGCCTGGCGAAGGGGACAAAGCCACTATGCCTCCTCTGGCGAGACTACAACGCCTATTTGGCCAGAAGGTTGCTGCTGAGTATGGATGGGAGTACCCATACTTGTCCAAGGAGTTATTGTATGAAATGGAAGTTTGCCGGGAGCGCTGGTACAATGACTTTGTGTGGACCCACCTTCAGGTCCCACACGCCCGCAGGTACCTTGTATGCTCCCCCAAGGCCTCTCAGCGCTTCAAAGACTGCAAAGCAGAATGGATGCTGGGACGACATATCCACGCGGACAAGGTGCTGATTCGACGCAAGGAAGGGGAAGATGTTGAATACCATCTAGAGACCATGGACCAGCACTTGAAACCAATTGTCCTGCCGCACCCCCGTTTCTATCTATAGGAGAAGAGAGACTCAGTTTTTGTTCTTTACACTGCTGAACTTTCCGGGGTTCGTTGTTTTGTTACCCAGAGGAATGGAAGGACTGTTCCTGTTTGTTCTTCAATTGTCCAGCAAGTAATCATGGACCCTGGGGTAGATAGGGCACAAAGAAGAAGGAAAGTTCCACGAGTGTAGTTACCGCGATGCTGTCACCAGGTGGCAGTGTTGCGCATCGATATCACTTTTCACACACCCACTTTATGAAGGAAAGGATTTCTCTACGGAGAGGTTTTTTCATTCTCATACGAATACATGTGTCAGGGTTTATGTGTGTTAACTTTCTTTTCCCCTCTGCAGAAGAGCATCCCATCAAGACCACTGAGAATGGGGTGGGTCTTAGTCAGGATGGGTGGGGAAAAGTGTAATGTGAAAATTTGATTTTTAGTGTTATGGTTAAGTGTTGTTGTTTCCTTTCCCTTCCCTTTCTTGTAAGGCTCAGACACAATTGCTCCAGTTAGTTAGTTTCCAAAAGTTTTTATTTTCATACAATTTATAGTTGGTTTCTGGACTGGGCTATGTCAGCCGTTGAGGGCATAGTTTATTCCAGACACTGGGGACCAGTGTCAAACCACCAGGGGGAGAGTGTAGCGGGCATGCACTTTCCCTGAGTATTTAAAACTGGCAGAGACACCAGTAATGTGCAGTTCCCTGCAGTCCAGCGGGTGGCGCTGTCGCCGAACCATTGCTGTGTGCCGTACCCCTTTTTGTCCTCCCTTGGCAGTGGTATGGTGGGGCGGGGAACCCGCCGTGCTTGCTGGGGGAGGGTATAAAGGGGCCAGCCATCTTTGTCACGGGGTCGGAGTCCAAGGCACCTTCAGCCTGAGGGCGGTGGTCGTGTGGAGGTTTTAGGCGGCCTAGGCCTAAAGGACGCTCGGAGGTCGTGTTCCATCCCAGGCACCTTAGGCCTGGGGTGAGGTACCCGGATGGAGGTCTGGAGCTCAGTGCCCACCACTGAGTTCCGCGAGGGAAGGAGATCCTAGGGGACCCCGGGAGTGGGTACCCGAATCCAGAGGCGTAATGGACCGGGAGGGGGTGCTTGCCTGAAGACCTGGTGCAGCATATTGCTAGTGACGGGTGAGCCTCCACCGGAGACCGCCTGGAAGGATATTTCCCCTCGATCGGAGACCGCAACCCACTTTCAGGAAGGAAAGTGGAGAGTTCATTGTGTCTGGGCCTACTTGTATCCACACCCCCCCTGTCTGTTCTGCTCGTTGAGGAAGTCCAACTGTCTGTGCATTACTCTGTTATCGGAAGAATAAAGGAGTGTTGGACTTTAATGGTGTGGGGCTCATTTTCTGGCAGACATTGTTTCAAAGGAGGTGGAGGCTCTGATGCAGAACACCGACCCGGAGGTAAAACAAAGGAACTTTGCTCACACCACACAACTATCTGCGGTGAAGGCATGGCGTGGTGACCCCGCTCTCTCTCCTCTAAGGTACCCCTAGACAAGAGACAGACGAGCTGATATAAGAGTGAGAGAGGGGAGGTTGCTACACTAATTTTCTGAAAATGGTGATATTCCTACATCACCCCTAGGGTTACTGAATAGTTGTGCACACTCAACAGGCTTCATTTATCAAATTTTCTTAAATAAGAATGGTGTATTGCCTGATGGTAACTAAACAGATTCCAACCTGGACTAGAAAATGAAAGCTGAAATTTTAAAATTTTAAATGGAGTGCTTCAGGGTAACAGATAGTTCTTATATAAAGGGCATCTGTCAGCAAGAAAAGATCACTTTGATGTGCAGCAATATGTTTCTGCAGAGCCTTTTCATTTCCAAATTAAAGACACAGTGTTGTTAAAATAAAAGAAACTCTGGGTTTGGCCATGCTATGTAATAATTTGCAGTTCTGAGCAATCCTTATTATACGTGTAGCCCTCTTTTGGGTAGGTTATGAGAAATGGCCCTCCCCAAAAAGGATATTGCGCTAAACCTGTAGGTAAACAAGAGAACCAAGAGAACAGAACCTTTGCTAAGTCAAAGAGAGGGACTGATAATAAAGTTGGCAGGGCCTCCACCCTGGACAGGGCCTCTGCAAACAGAAGGGATTCCCATCTTGGGAAATTAACCAGTAATTTAATCAAAGTAATTGAGAGCAGAGGAACTACTGCAACCAGCATATAACATTAGCCACACATATATGGATGCACACCAGTATGGAAATAACACAAACTTTATATAGGAAATGATTATTAATAGTACTTTCATACATCCAATATACGAACAGATGAATGTTTCAGCAAAGTTCAGTTCCAGGGACCCGGAGGATGATCATGATGCATGAAGCCTCGTACACACGACCGAGTTTCTCGTCCAAAACCGACAAGAAAAGTGCCGCGAGAGCTTTATTGTCGAGAAAACCGTTCGTGTGTATGATTTTACGACGAGAAAACTGCCGTGAATCTCGACGAGAAAAATAGAGAACCTGCTCTCTATTTTCTCGTCCGGATTCTAGATTTTCTCGTCGTGTTTCTCGTCGGCCTGTTTTGCGACGAGAAAATGGTTCGTGTGTATGCTTTTACGACTCTTCAAAAAGCCGCATGCTCAAAATCAAGTATGAGACGGGAGCACATCTTCTGGTAAAACTAGTGTTCGTAATGGAGATAGCACATTCATCACGCTGTAACGAACTGAAAGCACGAAGACTGAAAAGCGCGAATCGCCTCTTCCCAAACTTTTACTTCACACGCGGTAACACGAGACCAGCAAAAGCAGCCCAAGGGGTGGCGCCAGGGAAATCGATCTTCCCCTTTATACTGCCGTCGTACGTGCTGGACGTGACCGCGCAGAACAATGACGAAATTTGGAATTGTCAGTGTGTACGCATGGAAAGCTTGACGAGAAACTCGTCAAGGTTAACAAGAATCTCGTCGAGAAAAACGACATGTTTTTAACGACGAGAAACTCGGTCGTGTGTACGAGGCTTCATCCGTATTTGTGTTTGAGATGTAGTAATCCCTGTATTTTGGGCTCAGCAACAACTCTCCCATGGACTGGACATGTCTCAGACTCTCTCTGCTTCCTCCTTCTGGGGTTTTTTACCCAACAACCCAGAGAGAGGAAATGCATGCATAATATATTTACAGGCATTTACAAATACACGCAGTAGAGGGCAGAAGATCCCTACACATAACTTCTAAAATGAAGTTGTAGCTTGAAAAGATGCCAAAGCTGTAAACTCTGCTGATAACTTAGCAATGGCAGAACTGACTTTATTGAATGTTGTACAACACTGTAATCTTGTTTTGTATTACTAGTCAGTTAAGTGTTGTAAAAATTTTAAATACTGTTTACCTGGTTAACCCTCCCTACTTCCTTTTTTTTTTTTGTCCATCTTCCTGTTCTTTTTTCCACAGATCTAATTTTAGTTGTTACTTTACTCTTTGTTGGTTATTTTTAAAATACCCATATACAACTCTAATTTTGGCAGATTCTGAATTGGCTGAAATACGAGCCATGGGTGGCCCTGTCATACCACCACGCTCAAACAGTAACTGCATCTCGTCAGATGCAATCATTGTTCATGTATTCAGATAGCCACAGGTGCTATCTGAATACAATAGCTGTCATTCCTCTATCCACTCTGAATGAAGGCATCTATTGAACAAGAGGAATCTATGTGCATGGCTACCTTTACCAGCACATGATCTGATACAGAGTACTGATCGTATCACTATAAAATTTGATGTGGAACATCTGATAATTTTGAATTGCAGGTTTCCATACTTTATTTCAAGACATTTTATGTTTACTCTATTAAACATTCTAACAAAATAAATTCTAAAAATTGCAGACTATAAAAAGGATTTTAAAGGTTATATTAGAGAAGTTTTTACCCTGAATGTACCAGACCAGCTTTCACAATTTGGTTATAGGCTTATTGATTTACCAATAACTTTGTCGCTACTTATGGCACTGCAGCAATATGTTTTATTGGGATAAACATGGTGCCGCTGTTCTGAGAGACATGTTTATAAAAGACTTCTCCACATTTTTTAATGTACTTGTGCTAATGCTTTACATACTTGCTTATTAGGGAAATAGCCTATTTGTAACTCACTTGCTCCATATGAGAGGCAAGTAGGTGACACATAGGACATTCCCTGTACAATTATGCTATCCTGGGCACTGGTAATGCTTAATCCTTTGTGTCTGTCAGGCTCTGGTCCTTTAGGAGGTGTATCAATCTTTTGGGGACTCTCCTCAGATTATCTCCAACTACAAGGATATGTGGGTTGGTATCAGCAAGGAATGATATTGCACACTGGCCGCCATTTGCTCTCGGGATACCTGAATAAGAGGCACTTTTTTGTTAAAAAAAAAAAGCACAGTAGAAAGCTCCAGTTGCCACATTTACTGTTTTCATAATAGCTGCAAAAGGTCAAGTACTGTACATAGAGTATTCAGCAACTGGCACATTGGGCAGTGCACATTTGTACTAAAAATCTACAACTAGCAGATTTGCATTACATGGTGTGTGTCGCAATGTTTTTCCATATGTTCTTTACTGGTTTATGCTCTGAAATTAAAATATATTCCAGGGGCATTGTGTACAAGTCTTAATCTGTATGTTAAATATATAGTGATTGGTACAGAACTTTATTAATAAGTGACATGATCAAGAAACTTTAGTACTAACTCGTATGTATTCCATAACAGCGACAGCTAGTCAATAGTCATAAGTGCAGTCAAATATTTTGCTGCTTTCTGAGTATGCTTTTTTACTTTAGTTTGCATGGTGTTTCTAAACAACAGCATAGTGAGTGTACACCTAGTAAATATACAATGGGTACAGAAAGTATTCAGACCCCCTTAAATGTTTCACTCTTTGATATATTGCAGCCATTTTCTAAAATCATTTAAGTTCATTTTTTTTTCCTTATTAATGTACACACAGCACCCCATATTGACAGAAAAACACAGAATTGTTGACATTTTTGCAGATTTATTAAAAAAAGAAAAACTGAAATATCACATGGTACTAAGTATTCAGACCCTTTGCTCAGTATTTAGTAGAAGCACCCTTTTGATCTAATACAGCCATGAGCCTTTTTGGGAAAGATGCAACACGTTTTTCCCACCTGGATTTGGGGATCCTCTGCCATTCCTCCTTGCAGATCCTCTCCAGTTATGTCAGGTTGGATGGTAAATGTTGGTGGACAGCCATTTTTAGGTCTCTCCAGAGATGCTCAATTGGGTTTAAGTCAGGGCTCTGGCTGGGCCATTCAAAAACAGTCACAGAGTTGTTGTGAAGCCACTCCTTTGTTATTTTAGCTGTGTGCTTAGGGTCATTGTCTTGTTGGAAGGTAAACCTTCGGCCCAGTCTGAGGTCCTGAGCACTCTGGAGAAGGTTTTCGTCCAGGAGATCCCCTGTACTTGGCCGCATTCATCTTTTCCTCGATTGCAACCAGTTGTCCTGTCCCTGCAGCTGAAAAACACCCCCACAGCATTATGCTGCCACCACCATGCTTTACTGTTGGGACTGTATTGGACAGGTGATGAGCAGTGCCTGGTTTTCTCCACACAGACTGCTTACAATTAAGGCCAAAAAGTTCTATCTTGGTCTCATCTTGGTCTTCTATCTTGGTCCCAGAGAATCTTATTTCTCACCATCTTGGAGTCCTTCAGGTGTTTTTTTTAGCAAACTCCATGCGGGCTTTCATGTGTCTTGCACTGAGGAGAGGCTTCCGTCGGGCCACTCTGCCATAAAGCCCTGACTGGTAGAGGGCTGCAGTGATGGTTGACTTTCTACAACTTTCTCCCATCTCCCGACTGCATCTCTGGAGTTTAGCCACAGTGATCTTTGGGTTCTTCTTTACCTCTCTCACCAAGGCTCTTCTCCCCCTATAGCTCAGTTTGGCCGGACGGCCAGCTCTAGGAAGGGTTCTGGTCGTCCCAAACGTCTCCCATTTAAGGATTATGGAGGCCACTGTGCTCTTAGGAACCTTAAGTGCAGCAGAATTTTTTTTGTAACCTTGGCCAGATCTGTGGCTTGCCACAATTCTTTCTCTGAGCTCTTCAGGCGGTTCCTTTGACCTCATGATTCTCATTTGCTCTGACATGCCCTGTGAGCTGTAAGGTCTTATATAGACAGGTGTGTGGCTTTCCTAATCAAGTCCAATAAGTATAATCAAACACAGCTGGACTCAAATGAAGGTGTAGAACCATCTCAAGGATGATCTCAAGGATGATCAGAAGAAATGGACAGCACCTGAGTTAAATATATGAGTGTCACAGCAAAGGGTCTAAATACTTAGGACATGTGATATTTCAGTTTTTCTTTTTTTAACAAATCTGCAAAAATGTCAACAATTCTGAGTTTTTCTGTCAATATGGGGTGCTGTGTGTACATTAATGAGGAAAAAAAATGAACTTAAATGATTTTAGCAAATGGCTGCAATATAACAAAGAGTAAATAATTTAAGGGGGTCTGAATACTTTGCGTACCGACTGTAAAAGGGATTTTGGGGGGTGAAACCTTTAGTGGACTGTGTATAGGGTTGAAAAGATGTGGTATCCATTTAAATATTTCACCAATGAGTGTTTAATACTCGTATGTATAATACAGAGCTGAAATATTCCTTATTCTGCAAACATTTAATTTTCTTTGTAGGAAAGGGGCACCATTCAGAGAAATCACTAGACATGAGCACACGGGTAACGAGTGTGGCACTCAGCAAACTAAAAAGAGGTCTTAGTTGGGAAAAATGCAGCTTTTTTACAGTCTGCTGGATTCTACACCGCTTTCTTTTGAGTCCCAGATTCCCCCCCCCCCCCACCCCCTTTCTCTAGTCTCAGAGCATTTATTTTTGCTATTGGTCCTGTGCCTTTTCTGAACCATTATAGTTTAAATTGACAGATTCTGATACCTATTTTTTATTTTCTAGGTTTACATTAGGAAAAAAAATTGCAATAAGTTCAGTTTTCTGATAATTCATTCCCAACACAGATTTTATGTAATTTACACATGCCTAGATATTTACCTCAAAGTGAAATTGATAAAGTCTTCAGACTGAAAGGATATCACATCAGTGCAATCTGTATGGAACTTAGTGGAATGGTTGCAAGAAAAATAAGTATTTGCATACATTGTTAGCATAGCATTAAGATAAGGTCAAGTCAAGTTTGCATGGAGATAAATTACCTCGATGGCGACATTTTCACAGGTATGCGATCAGTCAAATTCTAATTTACATTGCAATAACTTATTTGAGGGTTTGCCACTCACAGAGAAAACAAAAATGTCTTCCAGAATATCCAACATAATTGTTGGAACTATGCATACCACATGACTCATTTTGAACATTCTTACTAAATTCGGTATGTTTCTTAGTCACACAACCCTAGATGGAGTCTCACAATAAACATTACCACTATAGACTAGCCAGATATTGCATTGGTTTAGTAGCCTTCTGTTGATAAATGTGTTGTTAAGTGTTTCAAAAAGTTGGGGATCCCCAAAAATGTCTCACTGACCACTGGGGCTACAGCATAGACAAGTTAAGCACCTCCATGCTGACTACTACATTTCTGAATATAAAGATCATCTTGGATGAATGGATGTGTGGGATCTTTGAAATGTTAAAATGCCAGTTTAGAAGTGAATATGACTGGTCATTTGAAATGTAGAGATTGTATCAAATGTTATAAAGCATTAGGGTTACAGCTTGTTTTGAGAATTTTGATTTGACATTGACTTGTTGAATAAAGACAAGGTCAACAGAGATTTTTAAATCTTTATCTATTAAGCCTCTCGTTTATGTCTTAACTCTTATTTTTATTTTTTATTTTTTTACATTTTGTAAGCAACTGCCCTGCTTTCTTTCCTTTTTGTCATCTGTAGATTTAATATTGTCATGAATAAATCTAAATCTAAATCTAAATTGTTTGCTTCTTTATTTCAAATTCCTGGAGCAATGCAGGAGCCAAGAGAGGTTTGAAGTGACAGGATTACAAGCAGTCTTTTGCATACACGGCCTTCAGGGGAGAGCCGCTACCTTGCATCTAATAAGCAAGACAGTGAATTCGTTGAATAACGAATTAAGTGGCATAAGTTGTGATAACAAGAAGCAAATGTAACTTCAGACAAATGGTATTTGCTTTATGTGGGGTTATCTGAGAGGGCTGGTACTCTGCCAAAGGGGATTGGAGAAAAAAAAAAACTAGGCCTTGTTATTCAGATGTGCTTGTTATTGAACAAGGTCTGTAATGATCCAGCAAATTTTCCCAGAGTCTTTGTACTTCTCTATCACACTATTTGTCTCCAGTAGGGGGATAACTGGGATTCTTTAAGGCAATTGAGCTTGTTTATAATGAACAATCCTAGTGAGTTTTAGATGGGTCACCCAGCAATTAAATAGAGATGTCTAATTGGTTGATCCATATTAGGGTCAGCAGCTGGTAACAGAATAAAAGCTCATGGCGCCCGACTTGCACATTTCAGAGCTAAATTGAATTATTAATCTACTCTTTGCTGCGCCATAGCTTCACAGGGACTCCTAACCTGCCATACTGAATAAAGCAGAACCACTGCTTTACATTTTCATTATCATGAATTATGCTTTAAATTGCAAATGTTCCCCTGTTTAGCTTGCACTGCATATCTCAACCTCTGCCTGCATTTTTTTTCTGCGCTGCTAATGTATCTGTGTGTTTGTTTGTGTTTAAGCTGCCTAGTGCTAGAAAAAAAAAAAGGTACAAATTAAACTTGTAATCAGCATCAAGTATTGTTGTTGAGCTATCACACTAAACATTTCTGGCAGTGTCAAGTGGCAAATATTTGTTTCTAGCTAAATAATTTAGAAGATTGCTTATTAAAGTCTACTGAAAATAGTGCACTTTGGTCTGCAGTTAAAGGGAAAGCATAGTGTATTTCTACTAAGCACATGTTAATGTATTTAAAGCAGTGCTGACCCTAAAGTAACTTTTTGTGTGACGTTTACATTTTAAATAATTATTGTTCCATATTTTTTTAACATATTTAATGTATGGATTCATAGTTTTGCCACAAGAGGGTGATCTTTATCTGCCTCAGCTTTATTCCATCTCCTTTCTTAGCGACTGTTAAGATAACATACACAGAGTGCTTTGTTTTTTAGGAGTAGAGGCTGGAGTAAGAGCCTCCGTGAAGGCCCCCATCAACAACATTTCTCCAATTTCTGCTGAATCATCCAAAATATGAACGGTGGGTGGCCCTTCAGGCAACTCCTGGCTTGTCAAAAGTTGATTTAAAAATTGACTGAACCAGATGGAAATGTATTGGCAGAATAGTGGCTTCAACCTTTAAGATGCTGTCACTGTTCAGTAACCAGATTATATTCAGGTGGCCGCAGGTGTAGATTCTTTCAGCCTCGCTGTTAGCATGAATAGGGGAATTCTATTGATTTTATCTCATTATGGTGTCTGTTTATGAAGCAGTGGATCATATTCTCCGGCATTCACAGTGGAGATTGTTCTCCTCGGAGTGCCAGTTTATAAAGCGGTGTAGATCGCTTCTCCTTTTGTGAAGTGAAGCATTCTACAAACGCTTTGAACAGTGGAGAACGCCCCCTGATACTGTAATCTCGTGAGACATAGCAAGATTACAGTACCAGAAATTCACTGAAACACTTGAGGTGTCCATTTATTACGCAGTGATAAAATATCACTGCTCAGTACACAGACATTCTCAGAGGAGATCTCCCACCTTAGTTAATAAAATAATTAGTCCCCCTACATAATATATGTGTGTGTGTGTGTATATATATATATATATATATATATATATATATATATATAAATATATATATATATATATACACACACACACATACATATGACAGGGGGACATGGTTACTGTCTTGGGGGGTCTGATCGAGGTAGAAGGAAGTCAATAATCTTCCTTCTTCCCCCTCAGTTCCCCCATGATTCTCTCTTCACTCCTTGATTCACCACCTCAGAGCTGGTGAATCTGGGAGGGTGAATTCTGACACAGATCGCCAGTGAAGTACTGAGATCGCACCTTCAAAAACTGTCCGTTTCTGTGTCAGTCAATGACAGCTTCTCTGGGTGCGGAGACATGTTCCCCCTTGATCATCTCTGTTTCATAAACCGGTAATGAACTGAGATCAGTGGCGATCCTCGGGATCACCGCTTTTCACAGTTTCATAAATGGACACCTTTGCCTGCAAGCTGAGCAAGAGAAAATCAAGCTGTATATGGTAGCCTTAAGCCTTTGCAAACATGGCTACTCCCATGTACATATATACTTAAAAACTCTACTGTTCATGTAGTTAAAGCTTTTAAAACACTTATACAAATTGATAATCTTATTTACACAAAGCTCATCATATCTCTAAAAATATGTGAACAGACTGTAACTACCCTATAAGTAAAGTTAACTAATAGAGCAGCTTAACCACTTAAGCCCCGGACCATTTCGCAGGCCAAAGACCAGAGCCCTTTTTGCGATTCGGCACTGCATCGCTTTAACTGACAATTGCGCGGTCGTGCGATGTGGCTCCCAACAAAATTGACGTCCTTTTTTTTCCACAAATAGAGCTTTCTTTTGGTGGTATTTGATCACCTCTGCAGTTTAGATTTTTTGCGCTATAAACAAAAATAGAGCGATAACGTAGAATTTTTTTTTTTATATTTTTTACTTTTTGCTATAATAAATATCCCCAAAAAATATATCAAAAAAATGTTTTTTCCTCAGTTTAGGCCGATACGTATTCTTCTAGATATTTTTGGTAAAGAAAATTGCAATAAGAGTATATTGATTGGTTTGCGCAAAAGTTATAGCGTCTACAAAATAGGGGATAGAATTATGGCATTTTTATTATTATTATTTTTTTACTAGTAATGGCGGCGATCTGCGATTTTTATCGTGACTGCAACTTTGTGGCGGACACATCGGACACTTTTGACACATTTTTGGGACCATTGTCACTTTTGCAGCCATCAGTGCTATAAAAATGCACTGATTACTGTGAAAATGACACTGGCAGTGAAGGGGTTAACCACTAGGTGGCGCTGAAGGGGTTAAGTGAGCCCTAGAGAGTGCTTCTAACTGTAGGGGGGATGGGCTGTGTGTGACACGACAGTGATCAGCGCTTCCGATTAAAGGAAGCTGTGATCACTGTCCTGTCACTAGGAAGACTGTGGAAATGTGACACGATCGCGGGTATGCCATCGGAGTCACGGAGCTTGCGGCGGGTGCGGTGGTGTCCACAATGCCGCTTCTTAAAGGGGACGTATATATACGTCCTTTTGCGCAGCCGTGCCATTCTGCCGACGTATATCGTTGTGCGGCGGTCGGCAAGCGGTTAATGGAAATATTTTAACGTTTAATTTAAAAAAAAAACATGTTTCTTTTCAAGTTTGTAATCGTATATGAACACGCAGCATGGAAATTTAGGCAAGATACATGCAGACTGCTCTTACTGATTGTACATTGTTGATCGTCATCCCTCAGATATGGCTATACCCCAGACAGGACCTGTCTGATTGCAAATGATAGATTCTCTGCAGTCTCATAATGCTCCTGGTAGTCAGACTTCGTGTGACCTCACAGCCTAGTACACACCATTATTTGTTTTTTTGTTCAACCCAGCGGACTGAACGAAAAAACTGAAGAGCTCGGGAGGAACCCCTGTACGAACTATCTGATGTTAGTACAGAGATCTCCCCCACTGAGCCATTGTTTTCTGACAGGGGGATGGCCCCACACCAGAACACACCAGTTAGCGTGTTCAACCATTGGCTGTGAGCGCTGATCGGATGCAGATTGGCAGGCCTTTTTTCAGTCATGCCCCTTCGACAGAAGCCGGCTTCTGTTGGACCGGCTGCCATACACACGGTCCAAATGTCAGCCAGTTTCTATTGAACTGGCCGATATCACCCAATATTCGGGCCGGGTGTATGGAGCTTTACTGTAAGCTAATTTGTTAGGGAGAATTTTTCTTGCGGAAACCACAAGATACTTTTTTTTACATAAAATAACATAATTTGGTAATGTGGCTTAATTATACCTGTGAAGTGTGAATTTTAATGACAGATCCTGGGAGATATTAGGCAGCAAGTGCACTTGTTATCCCTGAAGTTGATGTGTTGAAAGCAGAAAAAAAGGGGGGCATGATGTCAATGCGCATGAAGTGCAAGCTCGTCCACTCCCCATATCCAGAGGAGACGGAGGGGAAGCCTAATTGCGCATCCCGGAAATGGATAACCACCGCAGACAGCCCAAACAACTCAGACCACATGAGATCATGACAACCACTAAGGATATAAATGTGGTAAGACACATGTAGCTAGATATGTATTTAAGAAATAAAGGTGTATCTCCACACAACCTATATATTGTCACAACCCTCGAGGAAAAGGGGGGGGGGGGTAAAGATAATAAACCAACTATAAATGTAGTATGGATGAGCTGGGTCAAAGCATACCATCCATCAGCACGTGCTTCCATACATATATACAGCTAATAAGAGAAAGGGGTTTTTGGGACTTTAACCACTTAAGCCCCGGACCATTTGGTAGCTAAAGGACCAGAGGTGAATTCAGAATTTTGCACTGCGCTGCTTTAACTGTAAATTGTGCGGACATGCAATGTTGTACCCAAACGAAATTTGCGTCCTTTTCTTCCCACAAATAGAGCTTTCTTTTAATGGTATTTGATTGCCTCTGCGATTTTTATTTCTTTCTCTTACATCACGGGACACAGAGCGGCATAGTCATTACTATGTGGGTTATATAGATACCTTCAGGTGCTGGCACTGGCAACTTCCAAAACCGGAAGTACCCTCCCCTATATAAGCCCCTCCCATCCGGGAGTACCTCAGTTTTTTTGCCAGTGTCTAAGGTGTTGGCCAAGAAGTAACATGTGTTTTCACTGAGCTTGCGTACAGGTTCTTTTGGGCCTCAGTAAGCTATTCCGGATCCAACCAAAAAAGCTTCATAGCTAAATGGTCGGTACCCGGGCCTTGCAAAGAGAAGAGCAAGGTTTTGCCTGTAATGCCTCTCTTAGGAGAGCTGGACCCTGGGATCCAGAGCTCTGGTCATACCCACGACCAAGATGTTTTCTGTGCAGGGTGCTATACAGGTCCAGGGGAGTGGAATCCTTGGGAACCCGGTCCCTGAAGGTTTAATTACAATGCCTGCCGTGATAGGTGAAGTTTGGGCTTCTGTGGACCAAACAGAGTCCTGCGGCGAGGAAAAGGTAAGTGGGGGCCCTCAGGAACTTGGTTCTATTGGGGGACCCCCAAGACTATTTTGTCTTTCTGCCTGTTACCTAAGGTATTCCCGCTAATATTCTGTGCATGCCTGTTACTACTGCAAAATGTAAAAATTTTAATAGTAGGCAAGAAAAAAAAAAAAAAAATGTAAGACCGCGGTACCTGTGTTAACCACTAGAGGCCGCTATGGTGCTTTTTCTTGTAATGTGGATTTTTTTCTTCCAAGATCAAATCCAGGCAGTTGGTAAGTTCTCTGCTGGGAAGCTGTCTCCTCTGCCCTGTTGCTGCGCTCATCCATCCCCGGGCCCTGCGGCAGGGACCCTGGCTCCCATCTAGCTCCTTATTTTTTCAAAAAAGAGCGCCGAAGGCGCACGTGCCCGCGCACGTGCGCGTGCATGCGCCTCTATATATAGAGGCGATCTGGAAAATAGGGCGGAGCGGGTGGATGTGACGCTCGGTGTGCGCCGCGGCGCTACTGCGCATGTGCGGGCATCCAGCGTGTTTAAAAGCACAATCACAGCTGGCTATGGAAGTGCACAGACAAAGCTAGCAACAGTAAAAAGGCACACAGAGGCGGTTGATGCAGGCATCCCCTAGAAAGGCACTTTAGTAGACACCAACTGTTATATAGCAGCAATTGTGCTAGACTATTATCAGTAAAAGTGGTGTATTACGGCTGGAATACCTCAGCTTTGGGCTTAGGAATATGCCGTCCAGAAGCTCCGGAACTAAATCTTCCAGGAAGCGAAGGGGGTCTCCATCGGGCTCTGAGGATCTTGGGCATGCTTCTGCTGCACCAGTCTCCCCTGAAAATTCAGAGGTTAGTGACCGTAGAGACCCCACAGGAGTACCTGGTACTGTGGCTGTCCTCAGTTCACCTGCTCCTGTGTATGTAACAGAGGAGGTTTTTTCCTCAGCTCTGGGAGGATTGGAAGAGAGATTGTCAACATTGATCGCTGCCTCCCTGTCACAGGGAAAGCACGCCCGATCTCCGTCTCCTCCTTCAGAGTACCTGTTAGCGGAGCAACAGTCCCATACAGGGATCGACCTGCCTGAAGGGGATCAGGATGAGGTTGATTCTGTTATAGAGGAATCAACAGTGGAGGAACCTTTCTCAGCATCTCAAGCTGAAAGATTATGGGTTCAGTCTCTGACTAACATGGTCCGATCAGCATTTAAAATGCACCTTGCGGAACCATCAACCACTACTGTCTCCTCGCTGGGGTCGCTAAAAGCTCCCCAGACTGTCTGCTCCTTTCCACTTCACCCTTTACTGGAAGGGCTCATTTACCAGGATTGGGAACATCCTGATAAAATATTTACTCCCCCCAAGAGATTTCCGGTGGTCTATCCCATGGAGGATAAGTTCATCAAAAAATGTAGGGTCCCTACAGTGGACGCAGCCATCTCTTAATTGAATAAATCACTGACATGTCCAGTGGATAATGTCCAAATGTTCAAGGACCCAATAGATAAAAAATTGGAGTCCTTATTAAAATCTGCTTTTTCTACAGCAAGCTTGGTGACACAACCAGCAGTAGCAGCTATTGGGGTCTGCCAAGCAGTGAAGGATCAGTTGAAACAGGTCTTAAGGGACTTGCCAGATCAGCAGGCCCTTGCCCTAGCTGATCTACCTAGAGCCTTATGCTTTGCGGTTGACGCCATAAAGGATTCAATCCATCAGGCCTCCCGCCTTACGCTGTCTGTAGTACATATGCGCAGGCTTCTATGGCTCAAAAAACTGGTCTGCTGAAGCTCCCTGTAAAAAATTGCTGGTTAGCTTCCCATTTCATGGTGAACGCTTATTCGGGGAAGACCTGGACAAATATATCCAGAAAATTTCCAGCGGTAAAAGTACACTCTTGCCGGTTAAAAACAGAGTTAGAGGTTCCTCTTTTAAGAGGCCTGCTTCTGCAGTCCCTGGGGCATCGGCTGTGAAACAGTTCCGACGGCCTCCTCGGTCAAATCCCGGGGGTAAAAATCAGGGACAATCGCAGGGTAACAAGAAGCCCTGGGTCATGAGAGGTACAAAACCTCCCCCAAAGTCAAATGCATGAAGGGTTGCCCCCACTCAATCGGGTGGGGGGAAGACTCCAGTTGTTCGCAGAGACCTGGCGGAACACGATCAGAGACAGATGGGTGCTCTCCGCAGTAAGTCTGAGATACAGATTGGAGTTAAAAGACTCTCCTCCTTCCCATTTTATGTGGTCAAACGTGCCAAGGGATCCCCGGAAGAGAGAGTCCCTCCTGTTGGCACTAGAACAACTATTGCTCCAAGGAGTAATTATGGAGGTTCCCCTGGAAGAATGGGGGTTCGGGTTTTACTCAAACCTCTTTACAGTCCCGAAGCCAAACGGGGACATGAGGCCCATATTAAATCTAAAAGGGCTAAACAAATTCCTGCATATCAGGACTTTCCGGATGGAGTCGATCTGATCGGTGGCCACTGCCCTACAAGGGGAGGAATGGTTAGCCTCGATCGACATCAAAGATGCTTATTTGCACGTTCCCATCTTTCCAGTCCACCAAAAATTTCTACGCTTTGCAGTAGAAGGGTGCCATTTTCAGTTCAGAGCCTTACCCTTCGGTCTGGCCACAGCACCACGAGTGTTCACAAAAATTCTGGCCCCATTATTGGCCAATCTAAGAACACAAGGTGTAACGATAATGGCATATCTAGACGACTTGTTGCTGATAGACCACTCAGTGAAAAAAATAGAAGTGGTCGTTCACAAGACAATCAAGTATCTGGAATCTCACGGTTGGATTATCAACCGAGACAAGTCAGCCCTAAAACCAGTCAAAAGTCTGGAATACTTGGGGCTAAGGCTAGATTCAGGCCAGAGGAAAATATTCTTGCCTCGAAAAAAGGTGTTGTCTTTGAGAGATTTGATCCACTTAGTGGGTACAAAAAGACAGCCGTCCATACGCCTGTGCATGAGGCTGCTGGGAAAAATGGTGGCATCATTCGAAGCAGTACCCTACGGTCAATTCCATTCAAGGAATTTGCAAAGGGCCATACTGTCAGCCTGGAACAAGAAAGTTCAGGCCCTGGACTTACCAATGTCCTTGTCCCCTTCCGTTCGCAAGAGCCTCCGTTGGTGGTTGATTCCCCAGAATCTGGAAAAAGGGAAATCCTTCAGTCCGATTTCTTGGAAGGTGGTCACTACAGATGCCAGCCTTATAGGCTGGGGAGCAGTACTGGAGCAATGGTCTCTCCAGGGCAGATGGTCGGATGCAGAAAAGGCCCTGCCCATCAATCTCTTAGAGATACGAGCAGCCCGGTATGCCCTAGTAGCATGGACATCCAAACTCCAAGGGTCCCCTGTCAGAATTCAATCGGACAATGCCACGGCAGTGGCATATATCAATCATCAGGGTGGCACCAGGAATCGTGCAGCTCAGAGGGAAGTAAATTGCATCCTGAAATGGGCAGAAAGATATGTCCCAGCCATATCCGTGGTATTCATTCCAGGAGTGGAGAATTGGAAGGCGGACTTTCTAAGTCGCCAACAATTATGCCCAGGGGAATGGTCCCTTCACCCCGAGGTTTTCCGGACAATATGTCAGCGGTGGGGAACACCGGATGTAGATCTGCTAGCATCCAGATTCAGCGCAAAGGTGGACAGGTTTGTCTCTTGGACAAGGGATCCCCTAGCTTGCGGCTCGGATGCCCTAGTGTTCCCTTGGGATCAGTTCAAGCTGATATATGCATTCACACCGCCACAATTGTTACCTCGATTACTCCGCAGAATCAGGGTAGAAAAGAAACCAGTGATTCTGGTGGCTCCAGCGTGGCCCCGAAGAGCATGGTACGCGGAGATTGTAAAAATGTCTGTGGGGAGTCCTTGGACCCTCCCACATCGTCCGGACCTGCTTTCGCAAGGACCGATATACCACCCTTCCTTACCAGCCCTAGGTTTGACGGCCTGGCTATTGAAGCCCACATTCTAAAAAAGAGAGGTCTCTCTAATCCTGTGGTATCTACCATGATCAATGCCAGGAAGCCGGTAACCAGGCAGATCTACTATAGAATCTGGAAGGCGTACATCGCCTGATGTGAGGCCAAGAAATGGCATCCACGTAAGTACGTAATAGGTAGGATTCTGGACTTCCTACAGTGGGCTGTAGATAGGAAGCTTGCCTTGAGTACTATCAAGGGTCAGATTTCGGCCTTGTCAATATTTTTTCAGAGGCCCTTGGCTTCGCATTCACTAGTCAAAGCCTTTATACAAGGAGTGATGCGTATTAGCCCTCCGGTTAATATTCCCATATGTCCATGGGACTTAAACCTGGTTCTGTCGGTTCTACAGAAACAACCATTTGAACCATTACAGCATATTTCCCTGGTTCTTCTCACCAGGAAATTGATTTTTCTAGTAGCCATTTGTTCGGCTAAAAGAGTGTCGGAATTAGCCACTATGTCCTGTAGGGAGCCATATTTGGTTATCCATAAGGACAGAGTAGTGTTATGTCCTCATCCAGCCTTTCTTCCTAAGGTGGTATCGAGGTTTCATTTGAACCAAGATGTGGTTCTTCCTTCTTTTTTCCCCAAACCTAGTTCAGTAGAGGAAAAATTATTACATTCTTTGGATGTAGTAAGAGCAGTTAAAGCTTATCTAAAAGCCACAGCTCAGATTCGCAGAACGGATACTTTGTTTATTCTGCCGGAAGGCCCCAGAAAGGGTCAGGCAGCGTCAAAATCTACTTTAGCCAAGTGGATTCGACAGGTCATAATGCAAGCCTATGGCTTGAGAAGGAGACCGCCTCCGTTCAAAGTTAGGGCGCACTCCACGAGAGCAGTTGGAACTTCATGGGCAGTGCATCACCAGGCCTCCCTGGCTCAAATCTGTAAGGCCGCAACATGGTCTTCAGTACACACGTTTACTAGGTTCTACCAGGTGGACGTTAGAAGTCAGGAGGATGTCGCCTTTGGGCGCAGTGTGTTGCAGGCCGCAAAAGATCCTCATGTCTGATAGCGCTCAGCTTATGTATGGTGTATCCCCCCCCTCATTGGGCATTGCTTTAGGACATCCCACATAGTAATGACTATGCCGCTCTGTGTCCCGTGATGTACGAGAAAGAAAATAGGATTTTTATAACAGCTTACCTGTAAAATCCTTTTCTTGGAGTACATCACGGGACACAGAGCTCCCACCCCTCTTTTGGGGACACTTATTGCTTTGCTACAAAACTGAGGTACTCCCGGATGGGAGGGGCTTATATAGGGGAGGGTACTTCCGGTTTTGGAAGTTGCCAGTGCCAGCACCTGAAGGTATCTATATAACCCACATAGTAATGACTATGCCGCTCTGTGTCCCGTGATGTACTCCAAGAAAAGGATTTTACAGGTAAGCTGTTATAAAAATCCTATTTTTTTGCGATATAAACGGAAAAAGACCGACAATTTTGAAAAAAAATGATATTTTCTAATTTTTGTTATAAGAAAAATCGAAAAAACTCAATTGTAGTCATACATTTAGGCCAAAATGTATTCAGCCACATGTCTTTAGTAAAAAAAAATGTCAATAAGCGTATATTTATTGGTTTGCGCAAAAGTTATAGCGTCTACAAACTAGGGTACATTTTCTGGAATTTACACAGCTTTTAATTTATGACTGCCTATCTCATTTCTTGAGGTGCTAAAATGGCAGGGCAGTACAAAACCCCCCCAAATGACCCCATTTTGGAAAGTAGACACCCCAAGGAAATTGCTGGGAGGCATGTTGAGCAGATTGAATATTTTTTTTGTCCCAAGTGATTGAATAATGACAAAAAAAATAAAAATTACAAAAAGTTGTCACTAAATGATATATTGCTCACACATGCCATGGTTATATGTGGAATTGCGCCCCAAAATACATTCTGCTGCTTCTCCTGAGTACGGGGATACCACATGTGTGGGACTTTTTGGGAGCCTAGCCACGTACGGGACCCCAAAAACCAAGCACCGCCTTCAGGATTTCTAAGGGCGTAAATTTTTGATTTCACTCCTCACTACCTATCACAGTTTCGAAGGACATAAAATGCCAAAATAGCACAAAACCCCCCCAAATGACCCCATTTTGGAAAGTAGACACCCCAAGCTATTTACTGAGAGGCATGTTCAGTCCATGGAATATTTTATATTTTGCCACAAGTTGCGGGAATATGACAAACTTTGTTTTTTTTGCACAAAGTTGTCACTAAATGATATATTGCTCACACATGCCATGCGCATATGTGAAATTACACCCCAAAATACATTCTGCTGCTTCTCCTGAGTACGGGGATACCACATGTGTGGGACTTTTTGGGAGCCTAGCCGCGTACGGGACCCCAAAAACCAAGCACCGCCTTCAAGGTTTCTAAGGGCATACATTTTTGATTTCACTCCTCACTACCTATCACAGTTTTGAAGGCCATAAAATGCCAAGATAGCACAAAACCCCCCAAAATGACCCCATTTTGGAAAGTAGACACCCCAAGGAAATTGCTGAGAGGCATGTTGAGCCTATTGAATATTTTTTTTTTTGTCCCAAGTGATTGAATAATGACAAAAATAAAAAAAATAAAAAAATGTACAAAAAGTTGACACTAAATGATATATTGCTCAAACATGCCATGGTTATATGCGGAATTGCACCCCAAAATACATTTGGCTGCTTCTCCTGAGTACGGGGATACCACATGTGTGGGACTTTTTGAGAGCCTAGCCGCGTACGGGCCCCCGAAAACCAAGCACCGCCTTCAGGATTTCTAAGGGCACAAATTTTTGATTTCACTCCTCACTACCTATCACAGTTTTGAAGGCCATAAAATGCCAAGATAGCCCAAAACCCCCACAAATGACCCCATTTTGGAAAGTAGACACCCCAAGCTATTTGCTGAGAGGCATGGTGAGTATTTTACAGCTCTCATTTGTTTTTGAAAATGAAGAAAGACATATTTATTTATTTATTTTTCTTTTTTCAATTTTTAAAACTTTGTGACAAAAAGCGAGATCTGCAAAATACTCAACATACCTCTCAGCAAATATCTTGGGGTGTCTACTTTCCAAAATGGGGTCATTTGGGGGGGGGTTGTGCCATCTGGGCATTCCATGGCCTCCGAAACTGTGATAGGCAGTGAGGAGTGAAATCAAAAATTTACACCCATAGAAATCCTGAAGGCGGTGCTTGGTTTTCGGGGTCCTGTACGCGGCTAGGCTCCCAAAATGTCTCACACATGTGGTATCCCCGTACTCAGGAGAAGCAACAGAATGTATTTTGGGGTGCAATTCCACATATAACCATGGCATGTTTGAGCAATATATAATTTAGTGACAACTTTTTGTACATTTTTTTTTTCTTTTTGTCATTATTCAATCACTTGGGACAAAAAAAAAATATTCAATGGGCTCAACATGCCTCTCAGCAAATAGCTTGAGGTGTCTACTTTCCAAAATGGGGTCATTTGGGGGGGTTTTGAAGTGTCCTGGCATTTTATGCACAACATTATGAAGCTTATGTCACACATCATCCACTCTTCTAACCACTTGAAGACAAAGCCCTTTCTGACACTTTTTGTTTACATGAAAACATTTTTTTTTTTGCAAGAAAATTATGTTGAACCCCCAAACATTATATATATTTTTAAAGCAAAGGCCCTACAGATTAAAATAGTGGGTGTTGCATTTTTTTTTTCCACACAGTATTTGCGCAGCGATTTTTCAAACGCATTTTTTGGGGGAAAACACACTTTTTTTTATTTTTAATGCACTAAAAAACACTATATTGCCCAAATGTTTGATGAAATAAAAAAGATGATCTTAGGCCGAGTACATGGATACCAAACACGACATGCTTTAAAATTGCGCACAAACGCGCAGCGGCGAGAAACTACATTCATTTTTAAAAGCATTTAAAAGCCTTTACAGGTTACCACGTTAGATTTACAGAGGAGGTCTACTGCTAAAATTACTGCCCTCGATCTGACCTTCGCGGTGATACCTCACATGCATGATGCAATTGCTGTTTACATATGACGCTAGACCGACGCTTGCGTTCGCCTTTGCGCAAGAGCAGGGGGGGACAGCGGTGCTTTTTTTTTTTTTTATTATTTATTTTACTTTTTTATTTTATTTTTAAACTGTTCCTTCCATATTTTTTTTTTTATCATTTTTATTGTTATCTCAGGGAATGTAAATATCCCCTATGATAGCAATAAGTAGTGACAGGTACTCTTTTTTTGAAAAAAAATGGGGGGTTAGACCCTAGATCTTTCCTCTGCCCTCAAAGCATCTGACCACACCAAGATCGGTGTGATAAAATGCTTTCCCAATTTCCCAATGGCGCTGTTTATATCCGGGGGGGGCATTCCCTCCCACTGCTTGTAAAAGCAGTCTAGAGGCTAATTATCTGCTAGAATTGCTTTTACATGAAAGCCGGCCACTGGCTGAAAAGAATGATACCAAGATGATACCTAAACCTGCAGGCATCATTCTGGTATAAACATTCAAAGTCCAGCAACATACCAGTACGTTGCTGGTCCTTGTTGGACATGTATTGTAATCTTTTTTTTCATGCAGCCTGTTGGCTGAACGAAAAAAAGAGATTGATTGGTGGGTATGCCCACCATTAGAATACCTCCCTTCATCCACCCACTTCTAATGATGGGCATATATGCCGAAGCATGGGGGCATCCTCCCGCAAAAAAGTTATGCCGCGTACACACGGTCGGACTTTTCCACGGGCAAGCCTTCGTTGGAATTTCGACCATATGTACGCGGCATAAAAGGTTATGCCGCGTACACACGGTCAAAATTTTCCACGGGCAAGCCTCCGTCGGAATTTCGACCGTATATACGCGGCATTAGGAGCAAAATCGCTCCTCCGCCCCTGCTGCCCCCATGCTTCGGCATATATGCTCTTTTTTTAACTGTGGTTGTGAAATCACCTCCTACAGCGTTGGAGTCACGGCTTTATGTATCGTGGGAGCAAACGCTGTTGCTGTCAAGATAAATAAATCCGCGATGCAACTGAATGGCGTACCTGCTAAGCAAATGATGGTTAACATTAAAACAAAGTAACATTACAGTACAACAGTAAGACCTTACCATACCATACCTACAAAGCAAATACCAAAACAAAACCTAGTAAAAAATAAAACATTTTTTTAACGCAACCTGTGCCTAAAATATATATATGCCGAAGCATGGGGGCATCCTCCCGCAAAAAAGTTATGCCGCGTACACACGGTCGGACTTTTCCACGGGCAAGCCTTTGTCGAAATTTCGACCGTATGTACGCGGCATAAAAGGTTATGCCGCGTACACGCGGTCAAACTTTTCCACGGGCAAGCCTCCGTCGGAATTTCGACCGTATATACGCGGCATTAGGAGCAAAATCGCCCCTCCGCCCCTGCTGCCCCCATGCTTCGGCATATATGCTCTTTTTTTTAACTGTGGTGGTGAAATCACCTCCTACAGCACTGGAGTCACGGCTTTATGTATCGTGGGAGCAAACGCTGTTGCTGTCAAGATAAATAATTCCGCGCTGCAGTTGAATGGCGCACCTGAAAACAAAAAATTACATACCTGAAAAGCAAGCATGATAAAACATTGCAGAATGGAATACAGTAAAAAAGAGCAGAACAATAGAGAGAAAATAGAGAGAGAGAGAGAGAACAATAAAACGACAACTATTTTTTATTTTTTTATTTTTTATTTTTTTGTGTTTTTGTTTTTTACGTATTTTTTTTTCTTTTTTACACTTTTTTTTTTAAACTTTAACAACTGTAATGGTTCGGGTCTCTCAAAATGTAATGGCATCTTGGGAGACCCTGTGTAAGTGTGTCCTAGTCTGTGAAATGCTGTACCCTACGCTAAAACTTCACTTTTGAGTGGTAGCGTTCAAAACATTCACCAAGGCAAAGACCAGGTTTGTCAGGACAGAGTGGACAATAATAACGGGTATCACGCCTAAATCCGCGCTTGCTACAGACACGACATCTTTTTTGGGGGGTTCGTTGGGTAGGGGTACTCGGGAGGAGATGCGTATAATGCCTCTCATGCAGCCGGCTTACTGCATTTGGTAGGGGATGGTAAGGTGCAGAACCGCCTGGATACAGGAGTTCTGTGACTATCTCATTCTGGAATTTTAGAAGAGATAAAGTCCCGCCTGAAGCTCTGTATAGCACATGAGCGTTCAGCAAAGCCAATTGGAATAAGGATAGAGACACTTTTTTGTACCAGCGTCTCGCCTTACGGTCAATTAGATACGGCGCCATCAACTGGTCGTTGAGGTCCACCCCTCCCATATTTTTGTTATATTCGTGGACACAGAGGGGTTTCTCCACAACACCAGTCGCCGTACGAATTTGGGCTGTCGTGTCTGCATGAAGGGAGGTAAGAAGGAAAGCATTCTTATTGTCCCTCCACTTCATAGCGAGCAAGTTATTACACTTTACGCAGGCTCTCTCCCCCAGCCTAAGATGGGCATCTACAAGCCGCTGGGGAAAGCCCCGGCGATTAGGTCGCATGGTGCCACATGCTCCAATCTGATGATCAAACAAGTGACTAAACAGTGGCACGCTCGTGTAATAATTGTCCACATACAAGTGGTACCCCTGTCCGAATAAGGGTGACACCAAGTTCCACACTATCTTGCCAGCGCTCCCTATGTAATCCGGGCAGTTGACCGGCTCAACCTGACTATCTTTTTCCCTCATAAACCATAAAGCTCCATACATAGCCTGTTGCCCTGTCACAGCACTTATAGAGCTTGACCCCGTATCTGGCACGCTTGCTGGAAAGGTACTGCTTGAAAGCCAAGCGGCCAGAAAATTTAATCAGGGACTCTTCAACGCAGACAGCTTGATCGGGAATAAACAAGGCTGCAAAACGTTCCTTGAAGTGGTTTGAGGGGCCGAATTTTATAGAGCCGGTCGTATTCAGGGTCCCCACGTGGACGACAAAGTTCATTGTCGTTGAAGTGCATGAACCGCAAAATCTGCTCGTATCGTTTCCTGGGCATGGAGGCAGAGAACACGGGCATGTGGTCAATTGGGTGCGTGGACCAATAAGCACGCAATGACGGGAATTTATGTGTGCCCATGTTGAGGGAAAGGCCCAGAAAGGTCTTAAATTCGGAAACCGTAATTGGTTTCCAATCTTTGGCAATGGAAGGCAACTGGGGATTAGCGGCGATGAATTGACCAGCATATAAATTACTCTGGTCCACAATAGATCTATAGAGATCTTCCGTGAAAAACAGTGAATAAAAATCGATTGCCATAAAATCAGCTGTTTCCACCTGAATACCGGGTTGGGCAGTGAATGGTGGAAGTACGGGTTCTGCAGAAGTGGTGGGGACCCAATCAGGATAGGCGAATTCTGCAGGAAGGGCACTATGGGCACGACGGGCCTGCCTTTGTCTTCTTGGTGGCAGCGGGACACTACTTGTGCTTGCCACCTCGCCAGCTTGAACTGCACTTATGGGACTCGCCACGTCACCAAGTGATACTGCAGTGCTGGATGTACGCCCAGGCTGTACTAGGCCGCTGGTGCTTGCCAATCCACCAGAAGGAATAGCGGCGCTAGTACTACTCTGCTCCATGATACGAGAGCCCTGCGGTTCTTGCTCCTCAACAACCTCAGAAGATCGGGATCGGGTACGCCTGACCATAACAGGGACCTCAACTTCGTCGTCAGAGCTATCTGACGTGGGGCCGCTGACGTCACTGTCTTCTACGGGAAGATATTCTGAGCCTGAATCTGACAGATACGTGACCTCCTCTTCACTATCTGTCATGCTCAGAATCTCGTAGGCCTCTTTACTAGTGTACCTTCGTCTTGCCATTTTGGGCTCTAAATTTAGGGGTACACTAGTAAGATTCACAGAAAAAAAAGCACCTGACTGTCGTCAGCAAATATATCAAACGCTACAAAAAAAACTGTTAGCGGTCACAGGGATCAGGACTGTCTCTGCGAACGCTGCAGGGGGTTAAACCTTTATTGGGTTATATACGGCGGGTGCCCTGATGCTATAAAAAGCAAACTAACCAACCAGCGTCACCCGTAACCTTTATATGGCGATCACTGGTGAAAGGGTTAACTAGGGGCAATCAGGGGGTTAAAACCTTTATTAGGTTAAATATGGGGGTACCCGACGCTATCTAAAAACCTGACGGGTTACCTAAATAACTAAATAACTAACTGGGTAACCAGTGTCACCAGTGACGCTTATACGGTGATCACTGGTGAAAGGGTTAACTCTAGGGGCAATCAGGGGGTTAAAATAATATATGGGGGTACCTGACGCTCTAAAAACCTGCGGCGAAACGAAAAATAAATAACTGGCTATCTAGGGCACCACCGGCACTAAATACAGCGATCGAAAATACGATCGCTTAGTGAAGCTGGCGTTAGAGGGTGAAAGGGTTACCTGGGGGGCGATCAAGGGGTTAAACCTTTATTAGGGGGGGTTAGGGGGCTACCATGGACCTAAAGGGGCCTAATCCTAACTGCCCTGCAACTTTTTACTATCACAGATGACACTAAATGCAGTGATCAGTAAAATAAATGATCACTGCAATCAGTGACACTGTGATTGGGGGCTGGGGGGTGACTGGGGGGTGAAATGTGTGCCTATGTGTACCTAAGTGTCAGTGGACTGTTGGTGCACTAACCTGCTTCCTCTCTCCTCGGCGCCGGAATCGAAAAGACCGCCGCGAGGGAGATGACATCACTTCCTCCTGCCTGTGTTTACATCACATGGCGGAGGAAGCATTTTCATTGGCCGGGAGCGATCGCGAGGGGGTGGCCAAAATCGAATGGTCACCCCCTCATCTCTGATCGCTCCCCAACGATAAACGGCCGCTCACTGTATAGGAGGGGGGTCCGATCGGACCCCCCAACTGTACAAAGGCGATCACGTATGCTCTACGTGATTGTGCCTGTCGGTGCCATTCTGCCGACGTATATATACAGTGAGCGGTCGTTAAGTGGTTAAATGAAGCAATGACACGCTAGATCATATGCCTCCATCCCTGTATATATGATAAATGAGTTGTGCAATGTTGAGCTACTAAATCTAAGTAATTAAAAAGAGCTGAGAAACCACCAGGACCTTCTTAACGATAAGTTCTTTGATGGCTTGAAGAACCTGGAAAGCTCTGTTGTATGATTCTAGTCAAACTAGGCAGTGGTTTGGGATAGACTGCTTGTGATCGTACTAGATTTTAACACATGTTTTTAGCTAGCCTTAAGTTTGCTTTATTAATTTTAGCATAATATCTTTTTTTTGTTGAGAATGGTTGATGCTCTGCTGTATATAGAATGAGTTCTGCTTTTAGCTAATTTGTGGTGTGTTGAGCCTGCAGGATTGGTGCTGTTGCCTTACCCATTTTTTGCAAACTGACACTGCCTTTGTAAAGGGTCCCAACACACAAGTTATACTCACCTTAAGACCTTTCTCTCACTCCTTTTGCCCCCATTGCACCTTGTGACAGTACCTAGTGCTTTTGGGCATGTGGGAGCATGTGACCATCTCCCAAGTAACATTGCTCAATTCTAGCAGCCAATAGCTAGGACCAATGTAACATGATTAGGGGAATGTAAGCAGTTCTCTTAAGCCCTGTACACACGATCGGTTTTACCAATGAAAATAGTCCGATGGACTTTTTTCATCGGACAAACCGATCGTACATGGGCCACATCTGTCTTTTTTCCATCGGTGATTAAAAATAGAACATGTTTTAAATTTATCCGATGGAAAAAAAAAACATAGCAAATTTCGATCGTCTGTGTGGAACTCCTCCGGAGAAAAAACCCACGCATGCTCAGAATCAAGTCGACACATGCTCAGAAACATTGAACTTAATTTTTCTCGGCTCGTCGGATAGTTTTACGTCACGGCGTTTGGGACGGTCGTATTTTCGACTGATGGTGTGTAGGCAAGACTGATGGAAGTCAGCTTCATCGAAAATCCGATGGAAAAATCCATCGGAAATCCGATCGTGTGTACAGGGCTTAAGTGTCCAATACCAGCTGACATCTTGAATTTGATTGCCGACTGTAGCAGAGGCAAGATCTGAGAGGAAACACTGGTAAGGTGATTATAACTGGGGTGATTTGGGTGCCTTTACAAAGACACTGTTATTTTCCCCATGGGCAAGGTGACAGTGTCTCTTTAATAAGCCTTGGTATATTTAGTCGCTCTTTTTTACCTTGTGGGACCTGTTTGTATAAAATGTTTTTGATCCAGTTGTAATGTCGTGGATGTTGTATATGATTCCTCTGACTAAAAGGTTGGAGTCCCTGAGGGTCCATGGGAGAAGTGGGGTTTGGTTGGTAATGTAGCACAGGGAATAACTCGGTCAGGATATGACTGCATGACTAATGGGTTCGGAAGTGTTATTTATTGCTGGTCAAGACTGATTTTTAACAAAGATGTGATGTATACGGGAGCAGGCCTGATCACTAGTAGGCATATTCTCTACTAAATAGACAGAGCTATTTCATGGATTTAATATAGCCTAATTGTAGGCATTCATTGAACTTCCAATTGTGGGGTCTACTGATCATCTGTGTACATTTTTTCTAGCTTATTGCTATGGACTAAATGTGAGTCTCTGTACGGGTCAATGTCTCTTTTTTGGTGTTGGTGATAAATATAGATCATGTGAGTGTGGAAGATGAATTGTTTATAGTTAAGGCATAAAAAAACTGTTCTCTCCATATGTTGGTGGATCCCTTAGATAAAAATATATTGGCCTTCAGAGTCTGATATTTGGTGCTGCTGAAGGTAAGTCCTTCAGAAAGCTATAAGAACTGCTCTGCATTTTGTTTGGGCATTGGCTCTGTGGCTCTTTGGGTAGCGGGGGCTGAGGTACTTTTTGCCAAGGAAATGGGCAACAGTATTCCCTGGAAACATTAAAGTATGCGTTTCAAATAATTGTGTCCATTCTGCTAGTGTGTTTAAGAGCTGAACGTTAAAGGTAAGTATGTTAATCAACATAGGGAAAATAAGTAAGTAAGAGAGAAAACAGGGCATTGAATCATGGAGTTTGTTTTATTAAAGTTGCAGGTACAGTCCTGTCTCCCCAGAATTTTAGTTTGCGGGTAGAGCACTGGAGTAGTTGTTGCTGAAGAGAAGCAGTAAAATTATAGATTTGAAATGGTACTGTAGTTGGTATTACACTTCTGAAACACTGGCTTCATAAAAGCTAATCCCGTTGATTTGTATTGTAACGTTATTGATGTGGCCTAGGGGAGAAACATCAGGGATGTGTGCTATTTTCAGTCATTGTAAGGTAACAAATAGAATAAAGTGAAATACTATGAGGTCTATTAATCAGTTTTCAACCAAGGTTCACACACCTTTCACCCAAGATGTATGCTTTTTTTTATATGTAGCACTACCCCCGTAGGAGCTGCTGGTTTAAAGTTTTGGGCCTACCGTTACCTTTTCTGTTCACCGCACTCGTGTCAGGGATCCTTCTTGAAGAACTTTCATAAATGTTCACACCAACACTTGGATACGTTTTCTTCAAGGCTTTATTTTACTAGTTCCAACAGAGGGATAGGGGGAGAGGGAAGTTTCAGGTACTTTACTTTGCGGATCACGGGCACAATCCTATATCCAGAGGACAAAACAGTTCCACGCTGGATTCAGCAACCACGGATAGGCCTACTCTCACTGGCCTAGCAACCAGTGTGAAGCTCGTTCAAAGTCTCTGCCACAGACTTGATGAGTGCCGTCAAGTCGTTCCACAATCTTCTGCCACAAGATCGTGTAACCACACTGACACTTTGCAAAACTTCCTTCAAAAGTACACGGTGCTAGAATCTTTCAGCGGTCCGGCAGCACCGTGAGGCAAACTGCCCAGGATGTGTCCCTCATTGAGTCCCCAATTGCTCCGCTTCTTCCCGCAAGCAAGACCACGTAGGACCATCCCTGGACTAGTAGGCCCCAGCAACTCCTGGGCCTACTTCTCAGTTGCAGAGCCTCAGGCCAGCAGGCCCTGAGGCCGAAAATGGCTCGCACATCCCTGAGGCCAGGAGGGCCCTCAGGTCAGGATCCGGCAACGACCCCCGACAACGAACACGATAGAGCGGTCCCTGCCTCTTAAGTACCCCCTCCCAGAATGCACAGCGGGTTGACCACGCCCCCCAAGCCACTTCTGGGAAAGGAACACCCAACACACCTAGCCCACTGCATCTCCAACCCTGACCCGTGGTGACAGTGACACCTACTGTCGGGTGGAAAACGCGCAGCCCAGCTAGACTGAAACAGAGCCAATAATTTACATTATTCTTTCTGAGCTGAACTACAGCTCAGATAACTAAATTTAACATATAGCGTCTACCCAACAGGAGTAGGGCGCTACATATACATCACCAACTTGTGAATCTTGGATGAAAGTTGTGTAAATCTTGGGTGAAAACATTGATAAATTGACCCCATAGTAATTGGGAACTAGAATATAGATTCAGTGTTTTAGTTGCAGCATTAAAATTGGGCTTAGCTAGGAAAGGGAATTGAAAGGTATTTTGATTTCTGGTGATCTCCTATTTGAGTTCACGAAGAGAAGTTCTTTGGATGGGTTGGCTGGTCCTTGGATAAGAGGGGCAGGATACTAAGTGAAACCTATCCTATGTGTTGTATGTTTAATGCCACCATGCTGAGAAGGACTATACAAGTTCATAGTGGTGTTGGATGGTTCATTACCAGGGGATAAAGGGATTCTCTGCTAAAATTGATTTATTTAAAAGAACACAAGAGCTCCTTACGTTCATTTTCGTATCGGCCAAAATCACAATAGCTAAGAACTGGAAGTCAGCAACCCCCCCCCCTCTCTGTCTTTTCTTCTCCCCCCGTCTTTTCTTATCTTCTGAGACTCTGGTGTTGTCGGGCGGGGTTTGCCCCACTGCGGTTGGGAGATTTGGGATATCCCCGACTACCTGCTGGGGTGAACTGCATCTCCTGGCGTGGAGGGAGCACCCTGAAGCCCATATCGTAAAATTGTTATAAGGATACAGGTCATCAGTGGCGGAATTTTCAGGGTCGCGACAGTCGCAGTTGCGACTGGGCCCTGTAATTCCGCCAAGTCCGGGGGGCCCCGCAGCCCGTCCGTGTACTCCGCCGGCGCCGCCCACCTGACTGTCACTCACTGACAATGTGTGCGGCGTGCACTGCGTGCTATTAGTTTGGCAGCGGGGCCGCCGCTGACTGAGATAATCCAAGAGAGCAGGGCAGCTGAGGCAGCACTCCACTCACTGACTGGGATTGTGGACCGCCTCCGCCCCCGCCTCCGCCTATCCAGAGACACAGAGATGTAGGGAGGCGGGGCGGACTCTGAAAATTGAGAGAAGGCGGGGAGAAGCTTTCCCCTCTATGGCAGCGTCAGCGTGGAGTACCTTCCCGGAGTCTACCCAGGCAGCATGAGGCAAGGCAGAGTGGCAAATTTTTCATCCTGGCGCCTGGCGGGAGAAGACACATCTGTCAGAGTGACCCACAGGACGGAATTCCCGGGGGAATCGATTGATTGACAGTAAGTCAATCAAGTGACAGTGCTCACCTCAGCAATCGATGCCAGCCTCCACCACCTGTGCCTCGTCTTACTGATCCCATCCCCCCACCACTGATCTCATCATCCCTATCCCCCCCATTACTTCTACAACAGAGGTGATGGGGGGGATAGGGATGAGATCAGTGGTGGGGGGATGGGATCAGTAAGGAGGCACAGGTGGTGGTGGGAGAGGATGGCACCACCACTGCCACCCCCCTCAAGTACCACCACTGCCACCCCCCTCAAGTAAAGTACCACCGCAGCCACCCCCCCTCAAGTACCATCGCAGCAACCCCCCCTCAAGTACCACCGCAGCCACCCCCCCTCAAGTACCACCGCAGCCACCCCCCCTCAAGTACCACCGCAGCCACCCCCTCAAGTACCACCGCAGCCACCCCCTCAAGTACCACCACAGCCACCCCCCAAGTACCACCACAGCCACCCCCCAAGTACCACCGCAGCCACCCCCCCTCAAGTACCACCGCAGCCACCCCCCTCAAGTACCACCGCAGCCACCCCCCCTCAAGTACCACCGCAGCCACTCCCACCTCAAGTACCACCGCAGCCACCCCCTCAAGTACCACCACAGCCACCCCCCAAATACCACCGCAGCCACCCCCCTCCAGTACCACCACTACCACCCCCCCTCAAGTACCACCGCTAGTGGTAGCGGTGGTACTTGAGGGGGGGTGGCTGCGGTGCTACTTGAGGGGGGTGGCTGCGGTGGTACTTGAGGGGGGGTGGCTGCGGTGGTACTTGAGGGGGGTGGCTGCCGTGGTACTTGAGGGGGGGTGGCTGTGGTGGTACTTGAGGGGGGGTGGCTGCGGTGGTACTTGAGGGAGGTGGCAGTGGTGGTGCCATCCTCTCCCACCACCACCACCTGTGCCTCCTTACTGATCCCATCCCCCCACCACTGATCTCATCCCTATCCCCCCCATTACTTCTACAACAGAGGTGATGGGGGGATAGGGATGGGATCAGTAAGAGGCACAGGTGGTGGTGGGAGAGGATGGCACCACCACTGCCACCGCAGCCACCCCCCCTTAAGTACAACTGCTGCCACCCCCCCTCAACACCAGCACTTCACTGATCCCATCTAGGGTTGCCACCTGTCCGGGATTCACCCGGACAGTACGGGTTTTGAAACATGTGCCCGGGTCTCTGCCCGCCTGAGACCCAGGAATATTATTCAGACCCGCCAGTTGCTCCCTGAGTCCCTGTGCCTGTGCTGAAGCTGTACCACCACCGCCGTGTGCGCCTCGAGTTCGTTCCACTTTATTCTGCAACTGCTGCCTTCCTATCTACCCCCCACCATCCATATATACAGTCCCCCCATATATACAGTTCCCCCCCATACACCATCCATATATACAGTCCCCCCATATATACAGTTCTCTTGCCTCCCCCCCATACACCATCCATGTATACAGTCCCCCCCATATATACAGTCCCCCCATATATACAGTTCCCCCTATACACCATCCATATATACAGTCCCCCCATATATACAGTTCTGTCTCCCCCCCATACACCATCCATATATACAGTCCCCCCCATATATACAGTCCCCCCCATACACCATCCATAGATACAGTCCCCCCCGTACATATAATTCTCCCCCCCATACACCATCCATATATACAGTCCCCCCCATACACCATCCATATATACAGTTCTCTCTCCCCCCCATACACCATCCATATATACAGTCCCCCCATATATACAGTTCTGTCTCCCCCCCCATACACCATCCATATATACAGTCCCCCCCATATATACAGTCCCCCCCATACACCATCCATAGATACAGTCCCCCCGTACATACAATTCTTTCCCCCATACACCATCCATATATACAGTCCCCCCCATACACCATCCATATATACAGTTCTCTCCCCCCCATACACCATCCATATATACAGTTCCCCCCATATATACAGTTCCCCCCCCCTCCATACACCATCCATATATACAGTCCCCCCGGATATACAATCCCCCCCCCCCATACACCATCCATATATACAGTTTTCACCGGGTGACACCGTCCACTGCCCTACTGACACCATCCACTGCCCTACTGACACCATCCACTGCCCTAGTGACACCGCCCACTGCCCTAGTGACACCGTCCACTGCCCTACTGACACCGTCCACTGCCCTACTGACACCGTCCACTGCCCTACTGACACCGTCCACTGCTCTACTGACACCGTCCACTGCTCTACTGACACCGTCCACTGCCCTACTGACACCGTCCACTGCCCTACTGACACCGTCCACTGCCCTACTGACACCGTCCACTGCTCTACTGACACTGTCCTCTGCCCTAGTGACACTGTCCTCTGCCCTAGTGACACCGTCCACTGCCCTACTGACACCGTCCACTGCCCTACTGACACTGTCCACTGCCCTACTGACACCGTCCACACACCGTCCACTGCCCTACTGACACTGTCCACTGCTCTACTGACACCGTCCACTGCCCTACTGACACCGTCCACTGCCCTACTGACACCGTCCACTGCTCTACTGACACCGTCCACTGCTCTACTGACACTGTCCTCTGCCCTACTGACACCATCCACTGCCCTACTGACACCATCCACTGCCCTACTGACACCGCCCACTGCCCTACTGACACCGTCCACTGCCCTACTGACACCGTCCACTGCCCTACTGACACCGTCCACTGCCCTACTGACACCGTCCACTGCTCTACTGACACTGTCCACTGCTCTACTGACACCGTCCTCTGCCCTACTGACACCGTCCACTGCCCTACTGACACCGTCCACTGCCCTACTGACACCGTCCACTGCTCTACTGACACTGTCCTCTGCCCTAGTGACACCGTCCACTGCCCTACTGACACCGTCCACTGCCCTACTGACACCGTCCACTGCCCTACTGACACCGTCCACTGCTCTACTGACACCGTCCACTGCTCTACTGACACCGTCCTCTGCCCTACTGACACCGTCCACTGCCCTACTGACACCGTCCACTGCCCTACTGACACCATCCACTGCTCTACTGACACTGTCCTCTGCCCTAGTGACACCGTCCACTGCCCTACTGACACCGTCCACTGCCCTACTGACACCGTCCACTGCCCTACTGACACCGTCCACTGCCCTACTGACACCGTCCACACACCGTCCACTGCCCTACTGACACTGTCCACTGCTCTACTGACACCGTCCACTGCCCTACTGACACCGTCCACTGCCCTACTGACACCGTCCACTGCTCTACTGACACCGTCCACTGCTCTACTGACACTGTCCTCTGCCCTACTGACACCGTCCACTGCCCTACTGACACCGTCCACTGCCCTACTGACACCGTCCACTGCCCTACTGACACCGTCCACTGCTCTACTGACACCGTCCACTGCTCTACTGACACTGTCCTCTGCCCTAGTGACACCGTCCACTGCCCTACTGACACCGTCCACACACCGTCCACTGCCCTACTGACACTGTCCACTGCTCTACTGACACCGTCCACTGCCCTACTGACACCGTCCACTGCCCTACTGACACCGTCCACTGCTCTACTGACACCGTCCACTGCTCTACTGACACTGTCCTCTGCCCTACTGACACCGTCCACTGCCCTACTGACACCGTCCACTGCCCTACTGTCACCGTCCACTGCCCTACTGACACCATCCACTGCTCTACTGACACCGTCCACTGCCCTACTGACACTGTCCTCTGCCCTACTGGCTGACAGTGTCCACTTTTAAGGTAGACTAGTTTCATATTTTAACTGACATTTCTTTTATTAATTGAATCATATTTTATGGGTACACTAATGCTTTTTTTTTATTTAACCATGCCTCTTCAAGCCCCCCACTGTTAATGCAATTTGGCCACAGCCACTGTTCATTGTAGCACACCTCATTACTACTCTCTTTGGGTAACCCAAAAGGTGTCCCAGGTATTTTACAATCTTATAGCGTGTAGTACAAAAAAATTGCCGCGCACCGCGAAAGTGTTCGGGTTTGGCTTGAAGAAAAGGTGGCAACCCTAATCCCATCCCTCCTCCCCACCAGCACTGTTACTGATCCCATTCCTTAGGTCAGATTTAATTGATCCTATGATTGCTTCATAGGATCAGCAACTGATGTATTGCTTCATTTATGTGAAATCCCAGGTGATATGGCCAGTCCCTCTTTGTTGTACAGTGTAAAAAAATTAAGTATCAAAATTAGGCTTTTCGGTGGGGGGGGGGGGGGGCCCTTCATGATTTCTTGCACCGGGGCCCTGAAGTCTCTAGTTACGCCACTGCAGGTCATAGTGAGAAGCTCGACACGGATGTTCCACCACATAACAGGTTTTAGAGACATCTCAACCGAAATATAAAATGTACAAAGGAAGACAATTATATTATCCAGCCTCATCTGAGGAGGAGGCGGACTATCCGTGATTGCACTGCATGTTTTTCAGCATACAAAAACGATACACTGTTAATTCAATGCCATGGTCCTTACTTTGTATTGTTGAAAACTTGAATAAAAAACTTTGAAACTAAAAGAACACAAGAGGTTTAGTTGTCAGGAAAAGGGTGATCACTTGCATCAACATGGATGGTAAGTGGCAACTGGGAGTAGTTATTGTTGGCTGTTTAACCGCTTGCTGACCAGCCACCATCATTATACTGTGGCAGGCTGGCACGGCTGCGCAAATCGCCATAGGTGTACGTCGGCCACTTTAGGAGCGATAGGGGGCATGCTGCAACTCTGGAGCCAAGGCGCGTGGCCAGTGGCTGCAATTTTTACCAGCCACCCGCGATCACTCCACAGAGAGCCAGAATGGGGATCTGTGTATGTAAACAAACAGATCCCCGTTCAGACAGGGGAGTAGAGAGAGAGAGCTGCTGTTCCTAGTGATCAGGAACAGCGATCTCTCTCCTTTTCCAGTCACTACACTCCCCCCACAGTTAGAAACACCTCTCTAGGGAACACTTAACCCCTTGAATGCCCCCTAGTGTTAACCCCTTTCCTGCCAGTGACATTTATACAGTAATCCACTGCTATTTTTAGCTCTGATCGCTGTATAAATGTCACTGGTCCCAAAAAAGTGGCAAAAGTGTCCGATCTGTCTGCCACAATGTCGCAGTCCTGCTAAAAATCACAGATTGCCACAATTATTAGTAAAAAATAAATAATAAAAATGCCATAAATCAATCCCCCATTTGGAGACGCTATAACTTTTGCTCAAAACAAATCAATATACGCTTATTGCAAATTTCTTACCAAAAATATGTAGAACAATACATATTGGCCTAAACTGATGATGCAATTTATTAATTTGGGGGATATTTATTATAGCAAAAAGTAAAAAATATTGTTTGTTTTTCTTCAAAATTGTTGCCTTTTTTAGTTTATAGCGCAAACAATAAAAACCACAGAGGTGATCAAATACCACCAGAAGAAAGCTCTTTTTGAAGGAATAAAGGACATACATTTTGTTTGTGTATAGCGTCGCACGATCGTGAAATTGGCAGTTAAATCGACGCAATGCCCATCGCAAACAATGGCCTGGCCATTAAGGGGGCAAATCGTCCAGGTATTTAAGTGGTTACAGCTGGAGGATTACACAGACCAAGTCCTTGTCTTATGCCGCGTACACACGATCGGAAATTTTGATCGTGTGTAGGCTCCATCGGACATTTGCTGTCAGAATTTCCGACAAAAAAAATTTGACAGCTGGTTCTCAAATTTTCCGACAAGAAAAGTTCTTGTCGGAAATTCCGATCGTCTGTATGCAATTCCGACGCACAAAAAAACACGCATGCTCAGAATCAAGCAGAAGAGCCGAACTGCCTGTTGAACTTCATTGATCTTGGCATGTTGTACGTCACTGCGTTCTTGACGTTCGGAATTTCCGACAACATTTGTGTGACCGTGTGTATGCAACACAAGTTTGAGCCAATATTCTGTCGGAAAAAAATCCCCGGTTTTGTTGTCGGAATTTCCGATCGTGTGTACGCGGCATTACTGTTTTGGCATAGGGGTAAGTCACAAAATGGAGGTTTATAAATCATAAGATTCTTAAGATTGAGCCCACTGTCTCAGCGGGCTGTTTGGCATTTGGTATAGTGTTGAGATCCTGGTGGGTTTGGTTTGGTCACTGTGTCTTCCCCAGAGAATTAGAATGTACCTCATTGTAGATGGCTCTTTTAGGCTGGGTTCACATCATTGCGAATTAGATGCGGGATCCCCGCATTCAATTCGCAATAGCAGGAGATTTTGACTGGCTCTCTATGGAATGCGGCTCATATGTGAACCGAGCCTAAGACTGGGTCAAAGAGGTTTAAAAATTGTAAGTAGATCACCCTTCACTGTCAAAGGAGGATTGAACTATGCAAAATGCAGTGGGCGTAACAGCATCTGAATCTCAGGGACATGCCTAGCCATAACCACCATTGCCGAAATTAATTAGATTTTTATCACCCTTGCAGTACATTACAAGGCTTACAAGAACCTCTAAGTATGATAGTGATGTACAGAAGCTGCTTCTAGCATACCCATGTGGTGGATGATGACATCATTGCTGATGAGACTACTACTGATGCTTAGAGGCTATTTCATAAGCTATGCTGTGCTGTTCCCTGTTAGCTAAATGTTGCTGCGATAGCTGGAGTTTGCATCTTATGTTGTATTTCTATTTGATCCCAGAACTCAGAACCCCTCTGTCACTCTGCATCAGACACTGTCTAGCAGGGACCTCATGGGATGCCAGGTGGACAGTCCTGGTCTATATAATACCTGCAATTGAAGGTTGGGAGTTGCACATGTTAAGCAAGTGACACATAATAAACCACAGTTCATTAAATTTGCATGTTTTTCTATACCATAAAGCCAGTGTGTTTTGACCCAAAGCAAATAACTGTGCATTAGCATTAATCAGTATTTTGCTTTGATCTGACAGGTTACTGTATGATTGGACTGTTTGCTTGAGTATTGATAACCCACTAATTGTCTATGCACATTTATCACTATATTAGAGCATGTTGTACGTTTTACAATTACCTGACCAGGCAGTCTCAAGAATCAGATATGATCAGAACTGTGTGGACTGCAACAGAGGAAACCGCAAACAGAAATAGGTGAAGTAAAATAGTTTATTTAAGTAAATAGAAATGTGAACACACCACCAGTACAAGTGAACAACCAAACAATCAATCAGTGATGATAACCCACCAGCATAAGTAGTAAAGGGGGAACCATAATCGTAGTCAAGCCAGGCCAGAATCATTAACGGGAGGTCAGCAGATGGGGGGCCAGGAGTGGATAGACAGGGACAAGCAGGGAGCAGAGCAAGGATCCAAGGATCCAGGGATAAGGAGCAGAACAACAGGTAACAGGTATCGGCTTCAGGTTAGGGCACAAGGACAATACCAGGGCGATGTGTGTATGCACCTGCTGGGTATTTATACCTGTTAACAGGCTTAGGTGATTCCTAATTGAAGGAGGAGATACCTGCTCTATCCTGCCAGGATCCACTCGCTGGTGGACGCCAGTACTGCGGCCCAAGGATCACATAACACCAGCAGGGAAAGGCTCTCCTGACAGTTCCAAACTGCCAGAAGACACCTGCTGGTGGACATCAGTACTGCACACCAAATATCAGATGGTATTACCAGCGAGTGGAACCTTTCCTGACAGGTAGTGTTGTGGAAATTTTTATGAAGATGTATTTAATATGTATTGTCATAGTGTCACCCAGTGTTAGTACTTCCGCAACCCGCTCTAAAGAGCTGACTGGGGCAGTCTGAGGCTGGTTGATATAAACTTCCTGGTTTGGGGAAGGGTGTTTGTGGAGCGAGGCCTCTCTGCAAACACATTATCGGTTTAGCGGGTGTGTTCTCTTGTCATCTCTGTAGTGCCTGATCAGAATTTGAGGTGATGACGTGAGCGCACACCTGCAGAGAAGCTCCCCTTATCAGGTACTATGCTCATTGGTTATTGTATTATTATTGTATTATTATTGTATTATTATTGTATTATTCTGATCCATGATTAAGTATGGTTTGCGTCACTGGTAGCAGTGAGTTGGTTTGCACACAGCTTTGTACAAGGCCATGCTTTCTAGTGTTCCTTTGTCTCACAGAAAGCATGGTCCCTGTACCCAACCGTTTGCACACATCACTGCTAGCATTCTATTTGAATATATACATGTCTGTCATTGGTTCTTTTGAAAATATACAAAATGTCTGATTGGCTGTTTTGTGAAGCCACAACCTTCTTTTGATATTCATGTTGACTATAAAGGGAGCTGGCTATCCCAGGGATACTCTGCTCTGGGATGCCTTGATAATGAGACCTGTCTGGTGATGTTTGTTTTGAATGAATGGGAACCGAATGAAAGGTGAGTGAATTTTAGCCTAAAGATAGCATTATTGCAATAAGATGAAATCTGAAGTGTGTGCTTATTTAGCACAAGGCAAAGATGGCTGCGTGCTCTGCAAACAACCAATCTTGCCACTACAGTAGTAACATAATATGATATAATGTTGCTGTTGTTAAATCTGACTGCAGTCAACAGGCAGGGTTGGGGACCTCCGTTAGACAAGGCGACTTTCATCTTATACTGTATTTGTTGGTAGACTGGAACACACAATTTTGGAGAGAACGTCTATTACTACAGCAGTTTATTTAGAATTAAAGTGTATGTCACCCCAAAATCAATTTTTCAGTATCATGATTCACAGTATAGTTTTCTTAAGCCCTCTTTTTTTTACAAATTTTATGAGAAAATTCTTACATGGAGATCCTGCCAGCAGAGGCGTTGCTAGGGGGTGGCTATTGGGGCTATAGCCCCGAGTCTGGGGCCCATAGCCCTGAGTCTCTTGTCCCGGTCCAGAATGTAGGGGTCACAGGGGCGGACTGAGCTGTGGTAGCGCTGGCTCCGGCTCCGCCCCTGCTCTACCTGACTCTACACTTGGTCACTGATAGCTAGAACCGCCTAGCGTCTAGCAACCAGGGATGTCACGTCCACAACTCCCTTCCTGCCCGGCATTCAAAGCGGAGGAGGATTCCACCTCCTCTGCACTAGTGCTCGTGGGGCCTGGCCCGGGACTCTTGGACTGGATCGTCTCGCCGCTGGACCGGTTGCAGCGTGGTGTGCAAAGCAGCGGCATAAACCAAGTAGGGGAGGCCTGGGCAGCCAGGAAGAGCCCAGGAGGAAGAGAGAGAGGACACCGCTACCCTGAGCAGCATCACCAGTGCCTCCGAGAGCCTTCACTCCTCCAACCTACTCTCCCAGCTCACTGTGACTGGAACAGGAAGAAGACAGGCTAGCCGAGGACAGGCGGGAGGTAGGTGGATGACACATGCCTACCCACACAGACAGGGGCTGGGACAGTAGGGTCTTCAGGCAGGGCTAGGGGGTCGCTCATTCACCCCCTCTCTCTCTTACCCTCCCTTACCCCCCCAGTCACCCTCTCTCTCTCTTTCACCCCTTTTCAGCCACCCCCCTCTCTCTCTCTCTCACTCCGATGTAAGGGGGAGGCTCTCTGGGGACCCTGATGTAAGGGGGAGGCTCTCTGGGGACGCTGATGTAAGGAAGGGGCTTTCTGGGGACCCTGATGTAAGGGGGAGACTCTCTGGTGACCCTGATTTATGGGGGATGCTCTCTGGAGATCCTGATGTAAGGAAAATGACTCTCTGGGGACCCTGATGTAAGGGGGAGGCTCTCTGGGGACCCTGATGTAAGGAAGGAGCTCTCTCTCTTAGATATGTAAATTAAATATATATATATATATATATATATATATATATATATATATATATGTGACAGGGGTCACTTGGGGCACAGGGGGAATGAGAACCCCCTATGGGAATCCTATGGGAAGCGGTCGCCTGACTGTGGAGGATCGGCAGTGGATGTGTGTCCAGAGAGGAAATATCCTAAACGGCGTTAACACCTTTCATACTTGGGGTGCCGTTACAATATATATATATATATATATATATATATATACACATACACACACACACGTATATTATATACATGTGTATGCCCGCCCAAGAGTATGACTCTTTTTTTCGCTGCTATGGGCTCTAGCCCCAGATCTTTTGTAGACCTAGCAATGCCCCTGCCTGCCAGTAACATAATTTCCTGTTTATACTGACCCTATCAAACCAGGTAGCTATTTTTTTCATCATATCATCAATCTACTGTGAACAGAATCAGGGACGGTACCAGCACATTCAACAGAACAGCAGTATATTTAATAAATATACTGTGTTGTTTCCCTGCGCCATTCATTAAATGTGTGCTTTAACATTCAGGATAGCTGTCAGTGAGTAAAAACCAAACATAACGTAGCATGACATTTGGGTGATTTTCAGGATCTTCTTGGTCACTTCTCTGTGAAATATGCGGATTTTGAATCTCATTCCTGCTTAGTGTTAAAGCTTGTCTGTCATGGTTCAGACAATAGCAGCTTAGATGACATCCTTTCTTTGTAGCTATTACAGTGTTCTAGTGGTATTTGTGCAGTTTTATTATGAGCAGAACTATTTATTTCTTCAGAATGTGATATTTTGCTTCTTATAAAGAAAGCAAAAAGTCATAAAGGGTGAATCTCACAAAGAAAATCACAATATTGGGTCACTATTTATTTTATTTTGTGTTTTTAATATGAATCTTTTACTGTTTCACTCAAACTTTTCTTAACCTGTGAATGACATGTATAGCATATGCTAACATTTTAAAGTATTACTACTTTTGTTAAGAAGAAATAGACAGCCTTCTCAAATAATGCTGTGAAATGAGCAGTTATGATCCACGACAGTAAAATGATGAACAACTATAGTGTTGGTATTTGTTCCCCTTTTGTTTTAGTGACAATGGTCACCAGGACAAATACACAGGGTAAAACTGCCTAGTAGGGACACAAACAGTGAGAAAATAAATAAATAAATGAACAATTGTAACACCCAGTGACAAGTGAAAAAACAATCAATTAAAATCAATATAACGTGATTAAATATAACAGTCCATAAAAAATCCAGTGAGATATTTGCAATGTAGTTTCTTCTTAGTTCTTCCACCACACCAAAGTGCAAGTGACTTCACCACACCAAAGTGCAAGTGACACACATTTGCCTGCCACTCTCGAGTTAGGCTCAAAAGCTTGTACACCAAACTAGATAGGTTAAACGACTGTCCTCAATCCAACCGTTGTATAAGGGATCTCTCCACATGTGAAATAAAAAGTGCTCCAATAGTGTGATATTGTACAAACCAGTTTATTAAAAACACACTAAAAGCTTCACCCTATAAACACACATTCCAAACTTCAAAAGCCAGCAATAGTATAAAAACCACAGCAACTCTTTGAACAATGGCACAGCGGTACAATGCGGTCACGGCGGACCCAAAGCGAACACTCGGTGTATCTCTCTCACCCGTTCCCTAGTGTCGGATCAGAAAGCCAGATCACCGCTTCCTAGTTTGAGCGTCATGCCGCGTACACACCATCATTTTTCCTGTCATGCAAAAAACAACGTTTTTCTCGACGTGATTCCTCTCAAGCCTGCCTTGCATACACACGTTCATGAAAAAAAAGCTTGAGTAAAGCGCGGTGACGTACAGCGCGCACAACGGCACTATAAAGGGAAAGTTCCAGTACCCTTTGGGCTGCTTTTGCTGATCTTGTGTTAGTAAAGTTTGGTGCGAGACGATTCGCGCTTTTCAGCCTCGTGCTTTTCAGTGCATTACAGCGTGACGAATGTGCTATCTCCATTACAAACGCTAGTTTTACAGAACGAGCGCTCCCATCTCATACTGTACTTGATTCTGAGCATGCACATTTTTTTCCCCCTCGGAAAAGCATACACACGCCCGTTTTTCGCAACGAGAAAAAGAATGACGGGAAAAACTACGAGAAAAAATAGAGCAGGTTCTAATTTTTTTTGCGCCCTGTTTTCTCGTCGAGAAAACTGCTATGGAGCATACACACGACCGGTTTTCACGACCAATCTAAAAAAATGGCAGTTTTCTCGTCATGAAAAACGGTTGTGTGTACGCGGCATCACACGTCACTGATGATGAACTTCTAAAGAAAATTCTGCTAAACAATTTCTAAAGACTTGCGTGCCCAAAATCTTAGTAAATGTTCAATTAATACATTTTTTGGTGCACCAATTAATGTATGAACTAGTGCAGCGCCTTCTTCTTAGTGAATGACCCTCACTGGCATTTGCCAAGTCAAGGCAAAATGACATTGTCTGTGTAATGGTGCTCCCAGATCTGTCATGTAGCAGTGTTCAGGCCTAGCAACTGGATACCAAGCTGGAGCACTGCAGTGTATGCTCCCCTGCACCCCTATACACGACTATATTGTGCTGGCTGTCAATTTACACAGACACTGTCACATAGCCCTGAGTGCCTCTGTAAATGTAAGGGTTTGCACCCTTTTCATATTTATTCCTTTGTTTAAATCACGTTTTTTTTTTTTTTTTGTTTTGTTTTTTATAAGATTGTCTTATTGTGAGATTGTTTATGTTAAAGTCACGTCTTAGGTGTTTTTCTGCATGAACAATCACTAACGGTTCAAAAATTTTCTCTCACAACTGTATAATATCAATGTTTTATTTGCTCAACCTGCTGGTCAATGGACTCCTTTATGGGCTGCCTAAGTTATTATTACCGAATTACACAAATATTTCAATCATTCTATGTCCAGGTAAAGCAAGGCCTGTCTAGAAAAAAATAAATAAATAAAAAAACTCCTTAGCTCCTATTATCACAGTTGACGGTGGATTAATTTACTTACGGTACACTAAGTGCATTCTTGGCTCGCAGCGGGGAATCGTTTTCTCACTTAAGACAGATATCCCGTTTTTGATGGAAAATGTCACAGCCTAGATTCCCCTCTGACAGTTTGGCAAAGCAGTGGCTCTGTAATAGTACCCATTTATTTGTCTTGTGTTCAACCAGATTAATCCATTCTGTTTTGACATGGAGACTGATGGGCAATTGATAACTTTGATAGACACAAATAGAAGAGGTCGATACTGAATAATTCAGCACGTTTTTCACTATCAATAAGTACCGGCTAAAAGATTTTTGCCTCTCTGTTTACTCTCCAGCTAAAGCCAACCAGCCAGCCAGCCAGCCCAGCTATTTCTGCCTTTTAAGCAGTCTAAACTGTACACACGGCCTGTTTTAAGTTAGCCAACACAATGTTTTATAAGCTTGTAACAATATGTGTGAAACTGCCATAATAATGAATAGGCACAGCAGCCCATGCATGCTAATGTTATGTTGTAAGCAATTTTGTTGACAAGCGCTAATACTTCTTTCATACTATCATCAAAAGCAGCTAATACAGCAGCCATTACTTGCTGCCTCTCCAAGCAAGACATGATGGATTGTGACCTTAATATGGGTTAGCCGAGTTTTGAAAGTTAAACAACTTGCCATAAATCATAGGATTATTACAATGCAGTTTAATTGGTTAAGGACTGTTTATTTCCTAAACAGGGTGAAAAATTTCTGTTTCGATGCTTTTAATTTGCAAAGTGCATTTTCATTATGAATGGCAGTTTAATATTCCAGCCCTTTGTCATGCAAAATATGCAACACACAGGCAATCTATTAATTGGACAAAAATGCATCGCAAGCGTAAACTGCCCTTTATGTTATCGATCCTGTGGCTAAGCGCACTCAGTGAACGTTTTATGCTAAGCGGGATTAACCCCTCCGGCTCCAGAAAATTCCTGCAGCCCGTGTACAGAAGCAGCGGTACAAAAAAGTCTGGGATTCCCTGAGTTGTTTATCTATTCTGGTAGCTGTAAGATGTTAGCTTTGTGTTTTCCTCATGCAGTTTTATTATCATGATTATTGTCGCTATTACTGTCATAATGGTGGCACCGCAGAATTAGTATTATTGTATCAGATATTTCTTTGTGCACAGAATTAGTCCTATGGCACTGGCAGGCTCTGTTTCACATGTAGCTGGAATATGGTTAGCATTTCCTTATGTGATTAAAAAAAAAAGCACATTATTATTCACAAATTCAGCTTGTTAAAGAAAAAATATGAAAAAAAGTTTGTTGTAATAAAAATGTGTATTGCTGGAGGGTACTATGCCAAAACAAATAATCGTATTATAGAAATCTTTAAAGTGGTACATAGAAATCCTCTGTTGTCCAACAGCTTTTAGATTTACCTGGAAGAGCTGTTTACTGGTGCATCGGATGAAACTGAAACTGTGCAGATACATTGGCGCTCTATGAGCATCGTCAGCCTTACTACGTAAAGATTTTTCTGCTTTGTTCAATAAGGAGTTCTTATAATTGTAATGTGAAGAGTGGTACATTTCCAGAGCTGCCCCACTGCTTGTTGCACTACTGGATAAAACTGAAATCATTAAAGGGGTTGTAAAGTCAGTTTTTTTTTTTATCTTAATGCATTCTAAGCATTAAAGTGATTGTAAAGTCTTGTTTAAAAAAATGTAATAAAATAAAAAACATGTTATACTTACCTGCTCTGTGCAGTTTGTTTTGCACAGGGCAGCCCAGATCCTCCTCTTCTCGGGTGCCTCTTTGCTGCTCCTGGCCCCTCCCTCCTGTCAAGTTCCCACACAGCAAGCTGCTTGCTATGCTGGCACCCGAGCCGAGCTGCAGCTCCATGTGTCCATTCAGAGAAGGAGCTGCAGTTCGGCACCGCCCCCTCTCTCCCCTGATTGGCTAACTGAATTTTATTGACAGCCTCGGGAGCCAATGGCGTTGCTGCTGTGTCTCAGCAAATCATAGGAGGAGAGTCCCGGACGGCCAAGGGATTCTTGGACATCGCTGGACCAAGATGGGGCTCAGGTAAGTATTAGGGGGTGCTGGGGTGGCTGCTACACACAGAAGGCTTTTTATCTTAATGCATAGTATGCATTAAGATAAAAAAAAAATTATGCCTTTACAACTCCTTTAAGATAAAATACCTTCTGTGTGCAGCAGCCCCCCTCAGTCCCCCTAATACTTACCTGAGGTCCATCTCTATCCAGTGATGTCCACGAGTGTCTTGGCCGTCCGGAACTCTCCCGTCTGATTGGCTGAGACACATCAGCAGTGCCATTGGCTCCCACTGCTGTCAATCAAAGTCAGTAAGCCAATCAGGAAATCAGAATTTTAACAAACGTTGCAGATTACTACCATTTGTTATTCTAAAGAAATATCTGTTTGTCTGTGTCCATGTTCTGAGTGAGTCTGTATGGGAGTGGTTTTGTAATTATCAATCAGCTGCTTCACCTGCAGGGCTCTAATGAGGAAAATTGCAAGGTCTGCATCCTTTTGGATGTGATTTTCTTTGGGAATATCTCACCAAAAATTCAAAATTGAATGTGTATCTTAGCGCAGACTTCTGGAAAAATCAGTAAGCCAATCACACAAGCAGAAAATGACATTTCTTGGAGGCGTTCTGTACACCATCTGTGTACAGAATACCTCCAGGTAGCCATAGTATTTTAGAGATAATTACAGTGCTGCAGATTGAAAAGGAAAGGTCATTTTTAATAACAATCAATTACAATATGATATTATTATTTTTTGATTTGCTAATTTTTTATTCCCACAAAAGTGGAAATACCCTTTAAAAAGTTAATAGAAAGTTGATAGGTAAACAGAGCTAACCATGCTCCTCCAACCCCAATGTTACTGCCCGTACTTACAGGGTCTTGTAACTAGCAGCATATGCCTATCAAGCTCTGAATTGTGGGAAACTGTAGGGGTGTCTGTGTAACCCAAACCCAAAATGATATGTTTATTTTTCTATTGGCTCTGCTGTAAGAACAGGGGACAATGAAGCATAAGAAAAGTAAAAGCAAACACCATATGGTGCCTGATATCAAACTGCTTTCTTATAATATGTGACTTTCTACAGAGCCAGTTAAACAAGTTGAGTTGCATCAATGCTCAAACGCATCCTGCTGTGAATCTCTGTCCTGTGGTATAGCAGTAACTCCACTTTTGGGATAAAAAAAAAAAATGCAAATAAAAAATATACAATACAAGCCATATTCGAATTTTTTATTAAAAATTACCTTTTCATTTCAATCTGAGTACTGTCATTTTCTGAAAAATGTAATGCAATATGGCGACCTGCAGGCATTCTGTCGAACTTCCCCAGAAATGTCATTTCCTGCTTGTTTGATTGGATCACTGATTTTCCCAGAAGTCTGCACTAAAATATACAGTAAGTCAGATTTTAGGCACCCTTGCATTAAGTTTCATTTTTGGTGAGATACCTCTTTAAGGGATGCAGACACTGCAACTTTTCCCATTAGAACACTTAGCGTGAACCAGGGGATTATAATGAACACAAACAATACCGTTTAAAATCAGTCTTCAAAGGACATAGTCAAACAAACAGCTTTTTCTACAAAAACCGCTAGCAGCCTGCTATAAAGTTTGGCATCATTTTTACATTGTAAATTGATCGCCCTGGGGGGATTTTTTTTTCTCAACCAAAATTGAGTTATTCTTCATGCATTTGAGACCATCCCTCATTATGAGTCCTATGATCTGTGAACCCCATAAAAAGTTTATTCCTTTGTACATTCAACAGTGTTATTGGCAATGTGTGAAAGAATTAATAAAACCATTTGTGCTGAATAGAAGTGAAATTATATGCTGCTAATTTTCTCACTTTACTCATCTTACTAGCGACTGAAACATGAAAATGTAAACAAATGTGTTCTCAGAAAGAAAATATCATATGAGACCCCTTTTACATTGATACAGTTTTCAGGGGTTTTAGCGCTAGAAATAGCATCTGTAAAGCGCCTGAAAACTGCCTCCCATTTATTACAATAGGTGCTTTCACACCCTGTCGGTGCACTTGCGGGACGTTCGGAAAAGTCCTGCAAGCAGCATCTTTGGGGCGGTTTGGGAGCGTTGTATACACTGCTCCCAAAACGTCCCTGCCCATTGAAATGAATGAAAAGCGATTCGAAATCGCCACAACAGGGAAGTTTTTAATACCTTTTTTTGGTGTTAAATGCTCCCCCTCTAGCGTCCGAAAAGCACCGCTTAAACAGCGGTAAAGCGCCACTAAAACGAGAGGCGCTTTACCGCTAACAGTCGGCTCTTTCAGTGTGAAAGGAGCCTTATTGTGTTATATTTTTAGTTTTTATTATTAAAACATTAATGTAAAGTTGACCCTTAAGGTAGGGTGACCAGACATCCCCGGTTTCAGGGGACAGTCCCCGGATTGAGGACACTGTCCCCGGTCCAAGTCTGTCCCCGGTTTTGTCCCCGGATTGGATTTGAACAGGGGCTGGGGTAATTTCAAAGACAGTGCAGAATTAAAAAAAAAAAATCTGAATTACACACCCCCACCCCGCCACACCTACTAGTTTAGGGGGGGTGTATTTTTTCCATTATCTGTTGCCCTTTCTGATGATCATGTGCTGGTCAGAGCGGAGGGAATATTTCTTCAGTTTCGGGTGCATGCCCATCCAGCTCCACTTGCATGTTCTTCTGCCGTGGCTCAAGTCCCGGCCAGCCGCCTGCCAGATTATCTCCTTGCCTTCCCTGGCGGAGTGATCTTCCTCCACTCCCCACCCAGTAGTAGCCGGGCCCGGAGAGTAAGACTTGACAGGCTGTGAGGCGGGCAGCGGCGACGAGCAGAGAGTCGCTGATTGCTGCCATTACTAGTAAAAAAAATAAAAATATGTCCCCGGATTTCATATAAAAAATCTGGCCCATACACACATTCAGAAAATCTTACAAAAAATACAGTTTTCGAAGCGTTTGTACAATAATCTGATTGTTAATACACAGCTTTCGTCTAAAAATAATCTGAAGGCACAAACATGCCATTTTTTCTCGTGTGATGCCAGATTTACGATTTACATTTATTCAGTACAGTTTTTAGCCAAAAACACAATATTTTGTCATACGAGAATTTTCGGGCTTCAGTAACCTCTTTATCTTCGATATGGAGTATAGCATGCAAAAAAACAGACGATCATTTGTCTAATAATCTTATTGTGTGTACCGGGCTGTAGCAGCACCCAGTGAGCTGATTGGTGGTTATTGTCAAGCCCTTTGCCAGAAGAGGGTTTTCAGTCTCCCTTTTGAATTTAACAGCTTTATTGTTTTCATCAAAATGACAAATATAACTTTTTAAGTTTGCAAGCTTCAAGCTAAATAAAAAAAAAAATGAACACAATACCTAAATACAATCTATTTATAAAACATTGTTTGGATGAATGTCACAAGCGTTAGTCCATGCTGCATTCATTTCCCCTGTATTTTCTCTAAAACGATAACTTCCTATGGTTGTCAGCTCTATCTAGTGGCCAAAATGCAGTATTAGTTCTGATTGAGGTATTTCAGAAAAACACCACATTTTGGCATTTTGGTTGCTAAATGGAGCTGAGAATCATATTGTCAGAGAAGCTAGTAGACCAGACTGTGTGACTGCACAGAGGAGACCAAACGGATGTAGGTGAAAATATGATCATTTATTAAGATCAATGAACAAACACACAACCACCTCCAACAAAACACCGTGCAATAAATCAACCAATAAACAGTGACTATAGACAATATGTACAATAATGGAAGATACCAGAATCGTAGTAAAGCCAAGCCGAGGTCATACACAAGGGGATGTCAGCAGATGGGTAAGGACGGGAGACAAACAGGAACAGGGAGGGGGCGGATGGGTAGGCTGCAGAGCAGGGATACAAAGTACTCAGGTAACAGGAGGACAGGTGACCGTGGTTCTCAGGAGACAGGGGAGGGACAGGTGCAGGATGGACTCAGGATAGGGATCGGGTCAGGTAGGATGCAGGCTCAAAGTCAGGATCGCAGGTTCTAGGTCAGGGAGAGAGAGATACCAGGGCAAGGTATGTTTGTACTTGCCGGGTATAAATAGGAAGGCTTGTAATTGGCATCAAGTCACACCTGAGCGCAGGAAGAGCAGTTCGCTCCACACTGCCAGGATCCCTCCGCTGGTGGAGACCAGTACTGCATCCAAAGGATAATATAATACCAGCAGGGAGAAATTCTTCTGAGGCCTCGTACACACGACCGATTTTCTCGGCAAGAACCAGCAAGAAACTTGCTGGCAGAGATGTCTTGCCGAGTAAATCGGTCGTGTGTACGCGGCTATCGGGTTTCTCGTCGAGAAATCCGACAAGTAACCTCGACGAGAAAATAGAGAACCTGCTCTCTATTTTCTCGTCGAGATTCTCGTCAACCTGTTTCTCGACGAGAAAAGTGAGTGTGTGTACACTTACCTGTCCGCCGGGAAGCCCGCGCATGTTCGAAATGAATTCAACGCATGCGCGGTAGCTTCCTAGGCATACGTAGGGTATACCAAGATGGCGGTGACGGCATCGAATGTGACGAGCGCATGCTCGTCGTAGTCGATGACGTCACCGCGTACGCTCCATTCAAAGAACCGCGGGTTCTTTGAAACGAGCGTGTGTACACTCGGCCAGGACAATTTTCTTGTCCAGGAATCTCGTCGAAAAAAACGACATGTTTTTTTCGACGAGAATCTCGGCTGTGTGTACGAGGCCTGACAGTTCCACACTGCCAGGAGACACCTGCTGGTGGACCACAGTACTACAAGTCAAATAATAAATATCACCAGCGGATGGAAACTTTCCTGACACATATGAAATCAAAGTATTATAGAAAATGTGGGAAAATGTATGCAGTATTTATTAATGCATGTGATAGGGGACATTAGTTCAACGGGTGTTTTTTAAATATATTTATTTTTTAATATTTTATAGCGTAGGGAAGGGTTAACGTGGTACCAAAGCTTAAGCATTTTATATCTTAATGCATTCTGGGAATTTAAGGTAAAAACTCCTTACCATCTGCCCCCCATCCCTAAACACTTACCTGCCTCCCCTCACAGATCCAAACGCTGTCTGCATCACTACTCCTGCTCCTTCTCTTCCTGCTTTCACAGGATACATTGAGAGCAGTGGGGGCCACAGGCTCCTGCTGCTGTCAGTCAAACCCTGTGAGGAAGGGGGGTGTGGCTGTGCCACACTGTGTGTGTCTGTGGATGTACACAGCCCATCTCAGAAGCTGTATATAAATTAGAAAAAAATATATGTTTTAATACATAGTTTCACAATTTTTTGGTGAAAATTTACACAGTGTTTATCAATATATCCTTGTTTGATGTGTTAAAATTAGTGGTTGCGCGCTTGTCCTTTTGCACACATCTTAGAAGCTGGCCCGCAAGGGTGCCCCCTAAGCACACAACTTGCTGAGGGGGCACTTGTAAGAAGAAGGGCCAGCGGGGAACTCCAGAAGAAGTGGTAAGGGAGTAGGTAAATATAACCTCTTTTATGAAAATGTGCCTTTACAATCACTTTAAAATCCTATCAGTTTTGTTATTTTCTGAGAATGAGAGAGAGGGCACATGTTTTTTTTTTTTTCTTTAACTTTATTGAAAGTAGCAAGAATCTCACTTTATTTAACTACTTCAGCTCCGGAACGTTCTACCCCCTTCCTGACCAGGCCATTTTTTGTGATATGGCACTGCGCTGCTTTAACTGACAATTGAGCGGTCGTGCGATGCTGTACCCTAATGAAATTTATGTCCTTTTTTTCCCAAAAATAGAGATTTCTTTTGGTGGTATTTTATCATCTCTGCGGTTTACATTTTTTTCAGACAATTTTGAAAAAAAAAACACAATATTTTTTTTTCTTTTCTGCTATAAAACACATCCAATAAAAAAATCTAAAAAATCCAATTTCTTTATCAATTTAGGCCAATATGAATTCTGCTACATATTTTTGGTAAAAATATCCCAATAAGCGTACATTGATTGGTTTGCGCAAAAGTTAAAGCGTCTAAAAACTATGGGATATTTTTATTTATTTTTATTGTTTTTACTAGTAATGGTGGCGATCAGCGATTTTGTGGCAGACACATCTGACACTAAGTGACACTTTTTGGGGACCAGTAACAGAATACAGTGATCATTACTAAAAAAAATACTGTATAAATGACACTGGCGGGGAAGGGGTTAACATTAGGGGCAATCAAAGGGTTAAGTGTGTTCCTAGGGAGTGCTTTCTAACTGTGGGGGTAATGCTGAAACTGGAGGAAACACAAGATCTCAATTTTTCTCCCTGACAGAATGGAGGTCTGCCTTGTTTACATAGGCAGACCGCTGTTCTGTCTCTCCTCTGAACAACCGCGGATGGCCGGAAGCGGGAGCGCCCAGAGCCGACAACAGCGATCATGTACAGGTACATGATTTTGCGCTTAAGGGCCGCCCTGCCACAGTACATGTACGTGGGGTGGTCCTTAAGTGGTTAAAGCATTTGTTATCCCAACACTTCATATTCCTGATATGTGCCTGCTGTACCATGTACTTGTATGAGAAAGTATCCTGTTCTCTTTTGTACTGCTTCCTTTATGTGAAAAAACTGGTGTTCCTGCTAGTTCCCATTGCTTTCCTATTAAAAACTGACCACACTAAGCAGAAGAGCACATCGTTGTCAGTTCTCTAGCTATGCTGGGAACTCAACCTGCTCTCCTCCAATGATCAGACTTGTGCTGACACGCCTCCGCTGCACAGCCATTCACTGTGTGCTGCTGCTCCTCCTCCTCCCCCAGCTGATCACTTATAAAAAAAGGGAAAAAAGGTATTTATAATGCTTTTTTTTTATATCTATACAAAAATGTTTTGCCTTTCATTTCTATTTTAAACTGAATGGATTGTTTTATAAGGTGATCATTTACAATCACTTTAACTTCATGCACTGCAGTGCTTTACAACGTATACTGTGGCACAGTGCATTAACATGTGATGATGTGCGTTTTACTGAATAAAAATACAGACATGCTGCGTTTTTACCCAATGCACACCACCATATGTATAATGGAAAAAAGAACTGTGCTGTGTACTAATAATACCTAAACAACTGCAAACTCTGCTGTGAGATATATAGAGAGACAATATAATAAAGGAATAGATCTATAATTAACAGTAGGGGACAGATTCCTCACACCAGATACAGCCCATAATGAATAGGCTATACAAACTATGAACCAGTTCTGCTGTATAATAAATGTCCATACATAATTCAAAAAGCAAAGTTCCTTGATGGGTGACATATGACATCATATCCACCATAAATGAGTACACAATAGTCTGTAATTGTAAATTCTCCTTGTGATGTATCAGATCATATTGACAAACAAAGTGAGTATCCACCACCACATAAATTGCACGCTTACCAGCTTACACAAGCTGAATCGCTTGTGGCTAATACCCAGCCATGGCCTTACCTCAAAGGGAGATACAGTACCACTCAGACCAGATAGACTGTCAGAGGAAACCAGATAAACATACTTTCCACTGGATAAAGGGTCGTCACTCAGGCACCATGATTGTGGATCCGAGAAGAGAAAGACTAACCATAGTGTAAAACCAAACTAATCGTTTAATTGATAAAACATAATGCACTTACATCAAATAGGATGATAAATAAAAATGTAAAAAAAGCCTGCCGGCTAAGAGCAAACACTCTTTCTTCCGGGATACAAACAACGCCGTGACGTCAGCACATCCCTCCCCCAACGCGTTTCGTCACAATATGTCGTCGTCCCATGTGTATATGGTGTAAACAGTGCACGTACAGATAAATGCTCAGCCTACAATCAATTCACCTGATGTGACACATATTGTTAATCAGATGAGAACTTTATAGAAGTCAGTATCTGTACAGGGCTAGCCATTGCCAGTACAACAGAATGTATGCATGTGTGCCCTAGAGGCAGACATTCAGCACTTTAAGGGTGAAAGTGGCAGAACAGAGCTGTGCATGGCACTGTGCTGGTAGGAGCCTTCCCCTCGTGTTGCCAGTTAGAGTATCAGGGTTCTTAGTAGTCGGTACATCGTTTTATACATTTAAAAAGGCAATTCCTTCATATTTTCTTACAAATCAATTTAAAATTTGTTCTGGTAGCTTGTAACAGTTTTTTTTGTTGCAACCATTTATAGAACAGGGGTATGCTTCCCCATGTGTTATTAATACAAGTATAAAATAAATAGCATCCCCAATTATTTTTATTAACTTACGAGCAATGTTCACCGAATCGTTCAGTGTCAGGGAGAGTTCAGTTATCTATGTGGAGTGCCATATTATTCATACATAATATATTTTTGTTCTGTAGCTTATTATTTACCCATACTACTTTATTTATCTACTACCATATGGATTGCTCTGCGCAGGAGGTCACATGCAGTGTTCATGACTTCAGGGTGCCAGTCAGAGACTCTGCACAGTTGCGATAGAGAGCACTTCACTGTAGTTGTTTTGACTTTCTTAGCCTACAGGGCACAATAAGACACATCCATGTGCACAGCACAATTTTCTGTGGCTCAGACCCAAGTGCCGGGATAAGCCCAGAGCTACTGTACTTAAAGCATGTGTTTGATTTCCAGATGTATCCTGACTTGTTGCTATAATACGGCTTCTAAAGCATACATTACTCTCCTGCTCCCACATTATAAATCTACTTGTATCAAATGAATATTTACAAGCTGCGCTGTATAGATTGGCCTCGCTATTGAAATGTATTCAGCTGTTCTTGATACGTCTTACTTGTGTTCTGCTGAAATGTAGCTTCCTGGCATCCATTTTTTAATATTTTATTATCAGTGAGGCATGGTCACAGCTTTATAATAAAGAAGAAAGGAAGATAACAAATCAATTTAATATTGAAGAAACAAACTTTTAAATTCAGTAGACGAACACAACAATGCTATGTGACTTAGCTGAAAATACCGTAATAGTCTGTTATTACTTGTGCAAACTTCATAAACTGTAAAAACATGAACTATAAAAACACAGTATTTCATATTAAAGATGCTTTTAATCATTGGTTGTCATGGGTCCTGCGATGTAGTCATGTCTCTACATTTTTACAATAGTTTTTTTTTTCTTGATCATGTGGGTAAATTAGCAATAACATTGCTGCAGATCTGGTTTCCCATTTGGTTTTAGCAAACCTATATTCAACAATAACTTAAAGTGGTTGTAAACCCCTTACATATACCCAGTAAAGTGACTAGCCTCGGGTAATACACAGACATTAATCAAATCCCCCTACATAATTTGAACCTGTTTTATAATTTATACAGCCTGTCTTAGCTGTGAGAAAATAGGGGTGGAGAGCTGAAGGTTATACTCTGATGAGCCCAGTGAGGAGAGCTCTGGGTGCTGATTGGAAGAAAGGGACACACCTCCTTCACACAGGAACAGAGCGGAGTCTGTCAATCAGCAGGAGGTCCCTCCCCTGTCACAACTTTTCTCCTGGTGTCAGGAAAACGTATCAGAAGTGTCTCCTGCAGATAGTGGAGAAATGAAGCAGCAGACAGAAATGACACTTAGTGCTCTTAATTGAGACAGGTACACATTATAAAGTGATATGCGTTATTCATGTCTGAGGTTTACAACCACTTTAAAACTGCTTCAAGAGTCATAGGGGAATGAATAACAAGTTTAACCCTTTTTCATACAGGGCTTTTTATACCACTTCCATACCGGGCCTATTCTGACACTTCTCTCCTACATGTACAAATCATCATTCTTTTGCTAGAAAATTACTCAGAACCCTCAAACATTATACATGTTTTTTTTAGCAGACACCCTAGGGAATAAAATGACGGTCGTTGCAACTTTTTTATCTTGCACGGTATTTGCGCAATAATTTTTCAAACGCCTTTTTTTGGGAAAAAAAATGGTTTCATGAATTGAAAAATAACAAAACAGCAAAGTTAGCCCAATTTTTTTGTAAAATATGAAAGCTTATGTTACGCCGAGTAAAAAGAAACCTAACATGTCACGCTTTAAAATTGCGCACGCTCATGGAATGGTGCCAAATTTCGGTACTTAAAAATCTCCATAGGCGACGCTTTGAATTTTTTTACAGGTTACCAGGTTACAGTTACAGAGGAGGTCTAGTGCTAGAATTTTTGCACGCGCTCTAACGCACACGGCGATATCTCACATATGTGGTTTGAACGGCGTTTACATATGTGGGCGGGACTTACGTGTGCGGTCACTTCTGAGCGCGAGCTATTGGGGACAGGGGAGTTTAAAATTTTTGTTTTATTTTTTATTTTTTTTATATTTTTTTTATTTTTTTTACTTTTATTTATTTTTTATTTTTACACTTTTTTCATTTTGATCACTTTTTTTGAGATCACTTTTATTCCTATTACAAGGAATGTAAACATCCCTTGTAATAGGAATGTGTGTGACAGGTCCTCTTTATGGAGAGATGCAGGGTCAATAAGACCTCACATCTCTCCTCCAGGCTGGAAAGCATAAGATCGTGAAAATGTTTTCACCGATCTCATACTTACTAGCCTCAATGGCTACATCTGAGGACCCGGGCGTGACGTCATCACATCGCGCCCAGGCCTCCGACGGTCATGGAGATGACTGGTGACCATCTGGTCACCAGTCATCTCTATGCTCGTCACGTGACCCACCACCGGCGCCAACGATTCTCTCCGGGTCCCCGATGGCACGGGAGAGCCCGGAGAAGCACCGGATGGCGGCGGGAGGGGGGGGGGATGTCCCTTCCCGCCGCCTATAAGAATGATCAAGCGGTGGAACCACCGCTATGATCATTCTTATGGTGCGCAGAATCGCCAGCTGAACACAAGGATATCTGAATGATGCCTCTAGCTGCAGGCATCATTCAGATATCCCCCCTCAAACCCAGGACGTCATATGACGTCCACCCGGAGGGAGAGAGGGTTCCTGCCGGTGTCATTTTACAATGACCCTTTATGGAAGTGGTTAATAAATAAATGGGATGGATGTATGAACAAAAAAGCAGTTAGTCATGTGACTATAAGCCTAGGCACTTTTTCATAAGGTCTCTGTGGGATGGGTAGATTAGAGTTCAGATTAATTGATTCTAACCTTCAGAATAAATCATGGTCAAATGCTAGACTTTAGTTTACATGACCAACACATGAAAGAGCATGAAACAGCTTTTTTTTTTTTTAAGAATAGATAAACTTTACAGCTTTTCTTTTATTTATTTTTGTCCACCATAATAACATTATAATCATAGGGTAATATAGGTTTAACACAAGGTTTCCTAACGAAGGTTCCTCCAGAGGTTGCAATTAGCAATTTCTGCCTCTTTGATAAGTTCCCACTCACACCATTGATCTTTTTAGCTGTCTGTAAGCGGGTATTTCTTCCCATTGACCACAAGTGTAAGGAGCAGTCTTCCCACTGACCATCACACTAATGTATCATGAGTCTTAAGCCCTGTACACATGATAGGTTTAACCGATCGTGTATGGGCCCCATCGGTCTTTTTTCCATCTGTGTTTAAAAATAGAACATGTTTTAAATTTATCCGATGGTTAAAAAACCGATAGCAAATTACTATCGTCTGTGGGGAACTTCATCGGATAAAAAACCCAAGCATGCTCAGAATCAAGTTGACGCATGCTCAGAAGCATTGAACTAAATTTTTCTCGGCTAATCGGAGTGTTTTATGTCACCGCGTTTGGAACGGTCGGTTTTTTGACTGATGGTGTGTAGGCAAGACTGATGAAAGTCAGCTTCATCGGTTTTCCGATGGAAAAATCCATTGGTTAAAAAACCATAGGAAATCCGATCGTGTGTACAGGGCTTTAGAAATAGCAAGTTTTAGCAGGAGTTCCCTGAGACCAGAAAGTTATTTCAAAGGTTCCTCCGTGTTGAAAAGGTTGAGAAAAGCTGGGTTAACAAGTGTGGGGGGTGAGGCAGCAGATAGGCCATAGATGGGTGGTGCTTGAACCAAGGAATACACCGGCCAACACTTTTTAACAGAGTATAGGCCCAGTTAGAATAGTGAATACATGAGATTATAAGAGATTGTTTAGCAGAACCCTGCTCAAGATAGCAGGCAGGACACAAATTAGAGATACTAAGCAGTTTGGGTGACTGGGTAATACCTTATATTCCTAAATAAAATTACCCCAAAAGGCTCACAGAGTGTCTGACACTCAATGCTAACACTCCCAAATCCATAAGGAAAAATGTAATGTATGGAAAGAAAATATATCATAATGATGCATGCAGCTAACAGACTTTGACACTGGAATTCCCAGCTTAAGGGAATGATGACCAGATTGGGAATATTAAAATAAAGTGGACAGTGTGATAACATATGGATTGTTATTTTGGTGCTTTAAATATAATACAAAGTGCCTGCAGAAGTCCCTATAGTGAAGTTACTGTTTACCATAACAGCACACCCGCTGTGATATTGGGATAAAATCTGATGTGGCTCATTAGCTTTATGGCCAAACAGTGAATCCAAAAAAGGAACAAAAACATAAGGGGGCAGCTGTTTGTATGACGTATTTCATTATTTTGCCTGTAATTCTGCCTGAGTTTCATGTCTTTTCAGCCATACTAGACTTGCTGTGAAACAGAATCCTAATCCTTAAAGCAGAACTCACAGATATTTTTAATTATTCCATATATAAATAGAGTAGGGCCAGGTAGTTTGGGAGCTTGCTGTCGATTGTAATACTGAGAGCTGCTTTTTATGGTTCCTCACAGGACTTTATTGACCCTATACTCTTATGGTGAAGTCATCGGGGACCCAGTGACGCCTTACTGTGTGAAAAATAAATTGGGTGAAACTCGTCCTTTTTTTTCTATATTAACATGGTTCATCATAGTTATGTGTCACTTTCAGCTCACACATGTTATCCAGGTCGTTTGCTACACATCTGAGTTTTCCAGTTCTCAATGGAAAGTCTTGGTAGTGTTTACTATGTTTATAATACAGCAACCTCCTGACTTGATCCACTTTTGCTGCTTGGAGGGACCCAATGTTTTCTGTAAAGTACCTGAAGTGCTTGCTCCTGCTTATTCTTTAGTTCTCTTGAAAACACGCGTGCAACCCAAACATACTGTGTTCACCAGCATTTATGCCTCACACCCAAGTTTATAACTTCCCCAGCTGTGTGATGAGAATAGAAATTACAGGATAAATAGGCAGGTGAATGTCCCAAAATAGCTTGCTTTGAACTCGACAGTTGCTGCTTCCAGGAGAAAAGGCTAGTGGATCCAGAACTGCATTCTGTACCCACAGCAAACAGTTACCTCTTCATGACACACCACTACAGTCTTCAGATTATCCTGGAAGACCTCCACTGCTGGACAGCTGATAGGAATTGTCCATGTCACCCATGCAGTGACAATGACACTCCAAGAAGGGACCTAGTGCATCACATAAATGTAGACCTTTTTAAGTTTGTTATTATTTTTTTAAACTAACTTAGCTGTTAATGTTAATAAATGCCACGGTAACAGCTGTGTCAAAATGGCTTTAGTATGATCTCTGCCCGTGGAAGAACATGCTCTTGCATGTTTTACCTAATTCAGGGCTTAGTCGTAGAGGCACCCTAAATTGTGTGAAATGCATTATAGGGGTGTTCTCCTAAAAGACAGAGATCGGGCTGAAGACATTTTGATACAGTTGTGACCGTGGCATGCAATAACAGTGTGCAAGGAGACGCCATCTTGTTATATACCTGGATTGAGCTTGATGAGCCTTTCAGTAAGTCAAACCAGCACCTGGCAGCAGGAGTTAAGCTGGCCAGAGCTACATACTGGGGCATTTAAGCAGTACTGTTTTGTTTTGAAAGGATTAACTTAATAATTAGTTAGGTATGTATTTATGTAGTAAATAAAGTTATTGTCATGGATATGCATTAATGTCTGTCTGCCATCTTACCTTCCTCCTCATGTGTTCATCTAGAGACCAGACCTCCTTCACCTGGCTTCCTTTATAATCTCCTCCCAGCCTGACTCCACCCCAGGCCCTATCACTGAACACTATATTAACCTGTGCACTGCAAGCCTGCTTTGCTGATCAACGTGTTTGTTAGGCATTGTGTGTTTGGGTTCCTGCCTGCCGTGTGCTACGTCTGTCTCTCTGTTACGTTATTGGCTTGTCCCCGACTATCCCTGTCTGCTCGTGACCCTTGACCTTCGGCTCGTTCTTCGTTATCCTTGTCTGCTTGTGGCCCCTGACCTTCAGCTTGTTATTCGGTTCTCTCTATCGTGTGCTGCTGCTTCCCCTCTTTTCCCCTTATCCTACGGGGCGTGAGCTAGGAAACTCCAGGGGCCGCGACCTGGTCCCAGCCTGCAGCGTAACATCCTCACCACTAGAGGCCCTGGAGAAGACCAGCTGGGTCTTAGACTCCGCGCCCTGGGGAATCTTGGCTCTCGCTTCCGTTGGGATCCCGGTTGTGCTCCTCTGGTCCCGCTTTCCACAACCACCCAGTTTCCTATCCGCAGAAGCCAGCCATAGGGTTCACTACCTCGCGGTGCACTCCTGTCCCCCTACGGTGTGCATCTGTCACCTGGCCACAGGTGACCCTGACAGTTTGATCAGCCATGAACCCGGCTGACATCCCGCTTCCCGCGGATGATCCATTGCAGGGCATAGTTCGCAGACTTGAGACCCAGGAATCAAATCAGACCCAGGTGATGCGATTCCTCCAGGATCTGGCTTCTCGATTCGAGCAGCTTCAGGTCTCCTTGGGAACCCCGAATCCGCAACCCCAAGTACAACCAGCGGCTGTACCTATCGCACCAGTCGCAGCCACACACTCACTAACACTGCCAGCTCCGTTCCGTTTCTCTGGGGACTCCAAGGCCTGCAGAGGGTTTCTCAGCCAATGCACTATTCATTTTGAGCTTCAGCCTCAAAGCTTCCTGTCTGACCGGGCTAAGGTAGCCTATATCATTTCCCTCCTCTCCGGTGAAGCTTTGGCCTGGGCTGCCACCCTGTGGGAGAGGAACGATCCGGTGGTTTCCAGTCTGTCCGAATTCTTGAAGCTCTTTCGTAATATCTTCGAAGAGCCGGCTCGGGCTTCTTCAGCGGCTAGTGCTGTCTTACGTCTTCGCCAAGAATCTAGTTCAGTGGGGCAATATGCTCTTCAGTTCCGTATCCACACAGCTGAATTGAGCTGGAATAATGAGGCCCTGGTCGCTACCTTTTTACATGGCCTCTCTGACCGAGTGAAAGACGAATTAGTGGGAAGAGCCATTCCCGTCGGTCTGGACGATGTAATTTCATTATGCAACCAGATCGACATTCGTTTTCAAGAGAGGTCCTTAGAAAAAAGACGCCAGCACTCTCTGGGTCCTAGCCAGTCTGAGCTCCCCTCCCTTCATTCCGTGGAGCATCCTCTACCTGCTGAAGAACCTATGCAGCTGGGCCGGACCAGACTAACCCCCGAAGAACGTGCTAGGCGCAGAACTCTGGGCTTGTGCCTCTATTGTGGGGGCAAGGGTCATTTTCGTGACTCCTGCTCGCTTCGTCCGGGAAACGCTCGGGTCTAATACATTTGGAAGGTGGAGTATTGGACCCAGAAACATCACCTTCTCGCCTGCTCTTGCCGGTGTTCCTTCATGTAGGCACTTCTCCTCAGTCAACCCTTGCATACCTGGATTCCGGGGCTGCCGGCAATTTTATGGATTGGAGAACTGCTTCTTCTATGAAGCTTACCCTTTCACCTCTCACTACCCCATTGGTAGTCTCGGCAATTGATGGCACTGTTCTCCCAGGGGGCCCTATTCGCTTCCAGACGCTACCCATTAGGATGTCGGTAGGGATTCTCCACCAGGAGTGGATATCCTTTCTTATTCTACCCAAGGCCTCTACCCCAGTTGTATTGGGCCTCCCTTGGCTACAGCTCCACTCTCCACATGTGGACTGGGTCTCTGGGCAGATCCTGGCCTGGGGTTCCTCATGTTTCTCGTCGTGTCTTCTCAAGGTGACCCCCAAGGAGAGTCTTCCGGTTGCTGCCACTTCTGTTTCTTCTGATCTTCCCTCCGCATACAGCGATTACCGGGATGTGTTCTGTAAAAAATCAGCTGAGGTGCTTCCTCCCCACAGGTCTTTTGACTGTGCTATTGATCTTGTCCCCGGAGCAACTCTACCCAGGGGTCGTACCTACCCTCTGTCCATCCCAGAGACCCAGGCCATGTCGGAGTATGTAGCAGAGAATCTGGAGAGAGGTTTCATCCGGAAATCCTCATCGCCTGCAGGGGCAGGGTTCTTTTTTGTTGCCAAAAAGGATGGTACCTTAAGACCCTGCATCGATTATCGGGGTTTAAATGCGGTTACTATTAAAAATCGATACCCCTTACCCTTAATATCTGAGCTATTCGATAGGTTGAAGGGTGCCTCCATTTTCACCAAGTTGGATCTCAGAGGCGCGTACAATCTCATTCGAATACGGGAGGGTGACGAATGGAAGACTGCATTCAACACTAAAGACGGGCATTACGAATATCTGGTGATGCCTTTTGGTCTGTGTAATGCTCCAGCCGTGTTTCAAAACGTTGTCAATGAAATCTTCAGAGATCTGCTGTACCAGTTTGTTGTCATCTATCTGGATGACATTCTGATCTTTTCTGAGAATCTGCTCGTCCACAGAAACCATGTCCGCACTGTACTTCAACGTCTTAGAGAGAACAATCTCTATGCCAAGCTGGAGAAATGTTCCTTTGAATGTTCTGAGGTCCTGTTTTTGGGGTGCTTCGTCTCATGTTCGGGGCTTCGTGTGGACCCTGGGAAGGTCTTGGCTATCACCAACTGGCCTCTTCCTGCTAGCCTCAAGGCCACACAGCGCTTTCTTGGCTTCACTAATTATTATAGGCAGTTCATAAGGAATTACTCTTCCATTGCCGCGCCTATTATCGCTTTGACCAAGAAGGGTGTGAATGCCAGAGACTGGCCTCCCGAAGCTGTCTCTGCATTTCACAACCTGAAACAGGCCTTTGTTTCTGGCCCCCTCTTGAGGAGACCAAATCCTGGGAATGCATTTTTTATTGAAGTGGACGCTTCTTCAATGGGGGTGGGAGCTGTGCTTCTTCAAATCTTTGAGAAGAGACGCCAACCATGTGCGTTCTTCTCCAAAAAAAATTCTCAGGCAGAGAGGAATTATGCCATCGGTGATCGGGAACTTCTCGCAATTAAATTGGCGTTAGAGGAGTGGCGTCATCTCTTGGAGGGTTCCCCTCACTCCATAACGATCTTTACCGATCACAAGAATTTACAGTATCTACAGAATGCTAAACGTCTGAATCCTAGACAGGCCAGGTGGAGTCTCTTCTTTGCCCGTTTTAATTTCACGATTACCTACAAACCTGGTTCCTGCAACGGTCGGGCTGATGCGCTCTCTAGGTCATTTGACACTTTGGACGAGGAGTCCGCCCCTGAACCTGAGCCGATCATTCCCACCTCATGCATTGTTGCCCACTCTACCACCCTGAAGTCTAAAATTCCGCCTGGTAAGACCTTTGTCCCCACTGAGCTAAGAGCTAAGATCCTTCGTTGGGGACATGATTCCAAGGTGGCAGGGCATTCTGGATTCCTCCGATCCTTCCTACTCATCAGTCGTCACTACTGGTGGCCTAATCTCCGCTCAGACGTCAAAGACTACGTTAAAGCTTGTCATGTCTGTGCTCAGTCCAAATCCTCCACACAAGCTCCTGCTGGTCTCCTCATGCCCTTGCCCATTCCTAAGGAACCCTGGGTCCATATTGCCATGGATTTTATCACCGATCTCCCACTGTCTGAGAATAATACAGTCATTTGGGTGGTAATCGATCGATTCTCCAAGATGGCTCATTTTGTTCCTCTTCCTGGTCTTCCTTCTGCCCCTGCCTTGGTTCCCATTTTCATTCGGGAAATTCTCCGCCTACATGGGGTCCCTTCTCATATTGTTTCCGACAGGGGAGTCCAATTCACGTCTCGTTTTTGGAGAGCCTTTTGCAAATCCCTCAATATTGTCTTGGATTTTTCTTCTTCTTACCATCCCCAATCCAATGGACAGACTGAGAGGGTTAATCAGGAGTTAGAGGTCTTTCTTCGCACCTTTGTGTCTTCTCACCATGACGATTGGTCCTCTCTACTCCCGTGGGCAGAATTCTCCCATAACAATCATGTGAATACCAGTTCGCAGAAGACACCCTTTTTCACAGTTTATGGAAAACACCCTCAACTTCCTCTTCCCATGATCTGTTCTCCAGACATTCCAGCTTTGGCTTCGGTTCAGGAGTCTCTCAATTCCGTTTGGGGTCACGTTCATGATTCCCTCCGGGCAGCTGCTGAAAAATTCAAAGGCTTTGCCGACCGCCGCAGGCGTAAACCGCCTTCTCTTCAGCCAGGGGACAAAGTCTGGCTCTCTACCAGGAACATCAAGCTCCGAGTTCCTTCTCTGAAGTTTGCTCCACGGTTCATCGGTCCATACACGGTAACTGCTAAACTGAATCCGGTTTGTTTCAAACTCCAGATTCCTAAGAGCCTTAAAATCACTAACTCCTTTCATGTTGCTCTTCTAAAGCCTTTAGTCCTCAATAAATTCTCTCGTCCTCTCCCTACCATGGCGCCTGTCTCTGAGGATAATCAGGAGTACGAGATCAGTCAAATTCTGGACTCCCGACTCTGTAAAGGCGTTCTTCAGTACCTCGTTCATTGGAAAGGGTTTGGTCCTGAGGAGAGGTCTTGGATCACTGCATCTGAGGTCTTTGCACCTCGTCTGTTAAAGGAGTTTCATCTGAAGTTTCCCTCTAAACCTGGGCCCAGGCGGGGAAGGGGGAGGCCTCGTAAGAGGGAGGGTACTGTCATGGATATGCATTAATGTCTGTCTGCCATCTTACCTTCCTCCTCATGTGTTCATCTAGAGACCAGACCTCCTTCACCTGGCTTCCTTTATAATCTCCTCCCAGCCTGACTCCACCCCAGGCCCTATCACTGAACACTATATTAACCTGTGCACTGCAAGCCTGCTTTGCTGATCAACGTGTTTGTTAGGCATTGTGTGTTTGGGTTCCTGCCTGCCGTGTGCTACGTCTGTCTCTCTGTTACGTTATTGGCTTGTCCCCGACTATCCCTGTCTGCTCGTGACCCTTGACCTTCGGCTCGTTCTTCGTTATCCTTGTCTGCTTGTGGCTCCTGACCTTCAGCTTGTTATTCGGTTCTCTCTATCGTGTGCTGCTGCTTCCCCTCTTTTCCCCTTATCCTACGGGGCGTGAGCTAGGAAACTCCAGGGGCCGCGACCTGGTCCCAGCCTGCAGCGTAACATCCTCACCACTAGAGGCCCTGGAGAAGACCAGCTGGGTCTTAGACTCCGCGCCCTGGGGAATCTTGGCTCTCGCTTCCGTTGGGATCCCGGTTGTGCTCCTCTGGTCCCGCTTTCCACAACCACCCAGTTTCCTATCCGCAGAAGCCAGCCATAGGGTTCACTACCTCGTGGTGCACTCCTGTCCCCCTACGGTGTGCATCTGTCACCTGGCCACAGGTGACCCTGACAGTTATGAGTTATAATGAGTTATTCCCAATATTCAACTTTAAGTTTTAAACCGAAGCCTGTTAGCCCGCCTACCCTAGCTCACTAACTTAATCTTACCTACAGCCCCTGAGATGCTTATTTACCTCTCTACCCTATTGGCAGCATCCTCCAGTTTTAGGCCCAACACCTGAACTTCATCTTTGAAGTTGGCTGCAATGGAGCTGTATCCTTAGCTTCTGTAATTATGGAATTCGATCCCATTTAAGTGTATGGGCTATTGATTTACTTGCATGGCTAACACTGGAGAAGTTTACAGGTGATGAAGGGTGAACACTAAAGAAGGTATCCAGATTCCACTCTTGCAGACCTCAGCTGTCCATGTTACATGAAATTCCACCATCAAATTTTTCTTACAGGCTGCGCTATGGAGGGCATGCATTTAACCAAAAGATTGGAAACAGGTAGTTTGCTGTGTCTGAATTTGCATTTACAGTTTTTCATTTTATTCTCATTTTCAGACCAGTGAATATGTAAGGCAGTGGAAATCAAGCAGGATCAAGCACAGTATTTCTCCATAGAAGTCAGTGGTATAGCGTTGATAAAAAGAAATGCTTTACCATTTGAAAATAGCTAAAGTAGTTATTTTTTATTACAGTACTTATATAGTTCCGTCAATTTATGCAGCGCTTCACATATATATTATACATTCACATCAGTCCCTGCTCTCAAGTAGCTTAACAATCTAAGGTCCCTAACATACACATACTAGGGACAATTTAGACAGGAGTCAATTCATCTATCAGCATGTCTTTGGAGTGTTGGAGGAAACCAGAATACCTGGAGGAAACCCACACAGGCACAGGGAAAACATGCAAACTCCAGGCAGGAACCGGCGACCCTAGTGCTACTAGGCGGAAGTGCTAACCACATTGGTTATTGCTAATATATTTAATAGTGACAGCATTATAAATACATGCTGATTCTTAGCTGAGTCAAAGATTTTGCACTGAAGATAGGGACATCCAAAAACTGGGTGAAAAGGAGCAAATGTTATGTTTGGAAGACGGTACAGGTGAGTTGTACTGGCAAATCTGCGTAGTGAATGAGGCCATTCTTTTAGCAGTGAAATATGCCTGTATTTTGTATGTACAGAAGAGGTGCACAATGCCATATCATCATAATACAGGAATCATTAATATAAACATAAGGTCAACACTGCAATAAAACAACAGTAAGACCTTTAAGTACATATTTGCTGACTTGAGGAGATGCATAACAAGCATTAACCAAACTCCCAGTATAAATTCATCTCTGTGTGTGAGGGTTGAAGGCTAGGTTTTAGATTTAAAGTGGTTGTAAAGGTAGAAGTTTTTTTAACTTAATGCATTAAGATAAAAAGCCTTCTGTGTGCAGCAGCCCCCCTAATACTTACCTGAGCCCCATCTAGATCCAGCAATGCTGCAGGAGTGCCTCGGCTGCCTTGGCCTCCCCGTCTCATCGGCTGAGACAGCAGTGTGGCGCCATTGGCTTCCGCTGCTGTCAATCACAGTCAGTCAGCCAATAAGGAGAGAAGGGGGCGTAATCAGGCCGTGACACCGTGTCTAAATGGATGGTTTAGCTGAGGTGCCCCCATAGCAAGCTGCTTGCTGTGGGGCACTCAACAGGAGGGAGGGGCCAGCAACACCAAAAGAGGGACCCGAGAAGAGGAGGATCTGGGCTGCTCTGTGCAAAACCATTAGACTTTACAATCACTTTAGACTTTACAATCAAGTTGTGAATTTTTTTTGAGGATTAAGTATAAGTATTGAAGAGCTAGGGTAAGTGTCAGGATTAGGTTAAATGTAAAGCAAGGGAGGCTAAAATATATGTAAACCTCTGTTTTCTACCTTTTGCTCTGTTAGATATACTATAAGTGCAAATAGTACTCATTGATCATATCAGAAGTCCAAAGCTGTCCTATTTCTTGTGCATAGCTCCTGTGTTATCTGAAGGAGTATAATTAGCTCTCTAATGCCTTGTACACATGAGCGGAATTTCCGTCAGAAAAAAGTTGGATGGTTTTTCCGACGGAATTCCGCTCAAGCTTGGCTTGCATACACACGGTCACACAAGTTCTCTGAACTTTCGAGCGTTAAGAATGCGGTGACGTAACAACACTACGACAAGGCGAGAAAAAGAAGTTCAGTGCTTCCGAGCATGCATCAAATTGTTTCCGAGCATGCGTGGTTTTTCCCCGTCGGAATTGCATACAGACGAACGCATTTTCCGAATTTGTTCAGTCGGAAAAATTGAGAACCTGCTCTCTATCTAAGTCCGTCGGAAATTCCGACACAGAAAGTCCATACACACAGTCGGAATATCCGACGAAAAGCTCCCATCTGACTTTTTCTGTCGGATATTCCGACCGTGTGTATGCGGCATTAGACTTTTCCTGGAACTACTGAATACTTAGTATATATGTTGTGGAGAACAGCATAGGGGGATAGTTTAAGCCAGGGGTGCCCAAACTTTTGAAGAGCGAGGGCCACTTTGGTAACTGGCCTTAGGCGGGCGGATGACAGGTATGTGTCCACTCTGCATATGCAGAGCAGATATGGACACAGCCTTCTCTACTCTATGGGCCCTCCAGTCCTATCCACCCAGACAGAAGGGGACAGATCCCCTTCTGTTTTTTTAAGCGGATCAGATTGGAGATAGGCAGGTGTAAACGTACACAAGCCTGTTTACACCTGCCGCTCTATAGAGGTGAATAGAGAGTCGGTTTGGGTCCACATGAAAAACACACAGGCAGACCCGATCGGACTGATCGTGTGAAAGGAGCCTAAGGCTCCTTTCACACTGATGCACTGCAGTTTACCCGCACCTCAACTGACCTCAATCTTCACGTCGGGTACTGCTGGCGGGTCCTGCTGGAGGGTACTGCTGGTGGGTACTGCTGGCGGGTACTGCTGGCTGGTACTGCTGGTGGGTACTGCTGGCTGGTACTGCTGGAGGGTACTACTGGCTGGTATTACTGGTGGGTACTGATGGTGGGTACTGCTGGCTGATACTACTGGCTGGTACTGCTGGCTGGTACTGATGGTGGGTACTGCTGGCTGATACTACTGGAGGGTACTGCTGGCTGCTAGTGCTGGTGGGTACTGCTAGCTGGTACTGCTGGTTGGTACAGCTGGCTGGTACTGTTGGCGGGTCCTGCTGGAGGGTACTGCTGGCAGGTACTACTGGCTAGTACTGCTGGTGGGTCCTGCTGGCTGGTTCTGCTTGTGGGTACTACTGGCAGGTAGTGCTGGCTGCTACTGCTGGTGGGTACTGCTGGCTAGCACTACTTGTGGGTATCCCTGATGGGTACTGCTGGTGGCTGCTTCTCCAGATCGCAGGTTCCTGACCCGCCAGGCCCAAGCATCAGTGTGACAGGAAGCATGTAGATGCAGTATAGAGCAGAGCTGATGCTTCCTGTATCGCTCCTGTCACAGGCGGAGTACATTTGGTATCACCCCGCCTGTGACAGGAGCTGGTGCTATACAGAAAGCATTGGTTCTGCTTCCTCTAGTGCCGTCTCCGTTCTTCACACTGATGCTTGGCGATGGCAGGTTGGGAACCCGCAATCTGGGCTTGCAGACCCGCCATCCCAGAGAAGTGGGTGGTGGACCACATCACAGATCACTGCGAGCCACAGCAGTTGGGCACCCCTGGTTTAAGTAGTTTAACAAAAGGCAACTGGCCAGGGCTGACACTAATTGGTCCAAAAAAATGCTGTGCGTTGTCAGCCCACAAGTGGACTTAGGAGCTAAGTGCATTTCTGGCAGATAAACAATTGCTTTTCTGTACTTGCATGGTCCTTAAAAGTATAAAACATGGGGAAATATGCACATTGTGCTATGTATTACATTGTTTTATATTTTACCCTGCCATACACAGTTTTGTAAAGTTTCAAAGTTAGAGGACAACAAATACCGTATGTAAAAAATGCCTCTTTGAATGTTTTTTTTTTTTGGTGGTTACCTGACTGCTGGTGGGTTCTTTATCAATGAAGCAAGGGCTGTGGTGGTGGTGGTAGGGGGCAGTTTGTGACTGACGGGCAGCCTTTTCAACAGTGACAACAGGTATGCATGCTGATGGAGTGTGAGTTGGCACTTACATCTGTAGTCCACCTTCCGGGGTGCTGAGAAGGGTGACAACACTTTGCTGTATTGGGAGCAATTAAGTGAGTGTTGTCAGCATGAAAAGGAGGTGCTGTTTTCACAGCAATAACTGGCAATATTACCAGGAAATATTGATTTAATAGAAAAAAAATAAAAAGACAATGATTTGCAGGTCTCTACATCAAACTAAAAACATAAAACCAGGACAGAGGGATTTGGTGCCTAAGAGGGACAGCCTGGAGCTATGGTTTTACGAATATTAGATTGTAAACTCCTTTAGGGACAGGGAGCAATGTGAACGTGGTTATGTCTATTTTGTGTAGTATGCTGCCAAATACTGGAACTTTCATTCCGCTGTTGAAATAATCTGATATATGCTGCGCTGCAAATGCATGCCAACTTTACTCTGCAAATTCTCAGTTCAGCAATGTACAATACGTGGCGGCTGTAAGTCAGACGCATTTATGCAGCCCAGAGGAACCTTATTTACAAATGACTGCCATCACTAGAGCAATGCTGGGAAACAAATTGTTGTAAATATGTACAGCGGATAAAGAAAACAAGCAGAGAGGCTGTAAACGTGGGCTTGTTGTCCTCGTTATTTGCTCTACAACAAGCTGACCAGTTGGGGCCCTTTTTGTTTTTATGGCTGCACGTTCAGCTTTATCACAGGACAGGGAGGCTAGTTGATGCCTTTTTGACCGGTTTCCTCGGCAGCGATAAACCGCAACCTTGAAAGCGATATGGGAAGCGAGCAAATAATCATCAGAACATGCTCTCTGTTCAGTATCTAAAATGAGCTTCTGCCGCATTCAAGTGTAATGCTATTATCATTGTCACAAAGATCCAATTAATCTGCTCACCCTACATGCTTAAACTGGTCGGGGCACACATAACAGAGTAATGTATCTAGCCATAATGACTTCCACCAAGGCGGAAATGTTCCCTCTGAGCTTCCAATCATTAGGCTAGCCGAGGTGAAGATAAGCTCATTGACAAGTGAGAAAGGCAATAATTTACTTTGTATTGACGGCATGTGACAAATCAAGGCAGGGAGATGGCTGCACACCGTGGGACTCCATGAAGGGAAGCACTGACGGGTGGAGATAAAATCCTTTCACAGCTCATTTAGCCCAAATATAGCCACCTGGGTGGTGAATTGGTTCAGCATACCAGCCCAGGCATTCCTGTGCAAAACAAGATCACTAGCAGGCAGCCAATATAGGGGTTCCCACAAGGCATTAATCAAGCAGGTTGGAGCTGTCAGAAGTGACAAGCATTGGGAAGAGGACTCATTCCTGAAAATTTGGTTTTGTGTTTATGATGAGTAAATAAAATAACAAAGGTGTGAGTAACATTTCTCGCCACAGGAAAATACTTTTAATAAAAAAGAAATGGACCTTTAGTTAACTGTCAAAGTGACAGTGCTATGTCTTTAATATAGTTCCTTCCAAACCTTATATCTATGTTTTAATAGAAGCAAAGTTAAATCACCCACTGGCTTGCGTTATCCCTTGGGGGTTACAGTTGCAAGATATCTGCATTTGAGATCTGATTTCTGCCTACCTGTTGCACCCATAGTGAGTAGGCTTCAAAATTGCAGGATTATTTATCTGTTTAAAGATACCCAATTTACAAAAACTGCAAGTAAAAGTGCAGAAAAGACAAGTCTTTTACAAGCTTGATACAGTGTATTTTCTTTACGTTTAATTTTTTTAAATTATTTTTTTCTTACAATGGGCCTTTGAAAAATTTTCAATTCCCTAGCACATTATCCCCCTTCCTTGCACACCATAGCCCTCTCTTCGTCAGGGATTGTCTAATTATTGTCTGTGCTGGTTCAGGTCCCCTGCCCCGCCCTATATAATTGTTTTAATGTAGAAATCAGTGGAGGAGGGGAGGGAAATTCAAAATAATGTCACTTGTGTGATAGCTCTAAGCCTGCTAGGGCTGCTGACATCACATCCAAGATGGCGGTGCTCAGCATCAGTCTCAGGGTGATTTTGGATGTTTACACAAGGGAGGAATTTACAGGCAAAATACATGCACAAAATATATTAAATGCACATATACATATATATATATATAATCTGGGGAAAGGGCCACTTTACTATAATAGGATTTGCAGCCGAAGGAGTGAGACTCCATGTTGAGGAGGGGTCCAAGTTAGTGGCTACATCAGGAAGACACGGGGGGTTATTTACAAAAGGCAATTTTCACTTTGCACTACAAGTGCAAACTACAAGTGGAAAGTGCACTTGAAAGTGCAGTCACTGTAAATCTGACGGGTGGATCTGAAATGAGGGGAAGCTCTGCTGATTTTATCATCCAATCATGTGCAAGTTAAAATTCTGTTTTTTATTTTCCTTGCATGTCCCCCTCGGATCTACAGCATCTGCACTTCCAAGTGCACTTTCAGTGCAATTTTAAGTGCACTTTGCACTTGTAGTTTGCACTTGTAGTTCAGCCACCACTAAAATGGGAAATGTCAGTGTGACACATAAGGAAGGACTTAGTACACTAGTGCAGCAGACCGCAGTGCAAAGCACTTGGCTACTGTGCTGTCCATGTAGTGCCAATCGTTTTAATAAAGGTGACTTCTGACGTCTTGAAAATGGGGTAGTTGCTACAACAGGGGAACATTTAGCTATAAAATGGTTAAAGTGTCTCCAGTATGCGCCTAGATATGTCTAAGCTGTCTATTCATGGATCAAGGGCATCCAACAAACTCTTCTCCATCCTCGCACCTCCCAGTTCTTCCAGCACGCTGATCGGAGGTCAGGATGAAATGAAATAAATGCTCCCTGGTTTCTCTCTGCTGTCTCGCACAATACAAATCATATTCAAATTTCCTTTGTTGCCTTTCTGCATGACACAGTGGTGTGTCTGGAAGTTCTGCTGCCCCATGCTGCTTTCCAAAACACAATTCTACAACCTAGATTTAGACTTAAAAGAAGAACAAAATGTCTCTCACACTACTTGCTTGCCTTCACTTTGCTGAATTTGTTCTATTATGAATAGTATAATAGAGAGATAACATGTAAATGTGAAGTTTCTAGAAGTTGCATGGTACAGAGTATAGTATACATGCAATTTCCACAGTAGATAAGCGCTGTTTGGCTGCTCTCATCTGTCTGTGCATGTTAATTGGTCTAATCTCATGACTGAGCTGTGTTTACTGCAGACGGTTTTACGTTTATCAATCTTCAGCCACGCACATGCACAGAGTTTAACATGGAATTTCAGAAATACTTCACATATCATTATTGATTCACATACTATTTCAGCAAGTATGCAAGGTATTTGCTAAGCGCTGGTCAGCCACTCATTATCTGAATGTGTACAGAATAGCAGGGTTAATTACTGAAGCATCATGCTTGCTAGCTGCACAGGGAGCACTGGCCTGGTGTGGTGATCATTGTATTTCTAAGTATGCATCTTTCTGTCAGAATGCCAAAAACACTGTAAATAGGAGTAAGTACTAAAGTTACCTATAGTCATTTTCTGTGGGCAGCACAGTAGCTTAGTGGTTAGTACTTCTGCTTTGCAATCCTGGTTTGAATCTTGTTTAGAACACTATCTGCATAGGGGTTGAATGTTCTCCCTGTGCTTTGTGAGGGTTTCCTTCTGGTACTCCATTGTTCTCCTTCACTCCAAAGACATGCTGGTAGGGAAATTGACTCCTTTACAAATTGGCCTGTGTGTGTGTGCACATATGTAAACTTTGTGAGGGTGGGGACTGATGTGTATGTATAGTAAAACACTTCCGAAATCATCTGTGCTATAAAAATACCTGTAATAAATAATAATAGTACATTTGGTTGCTAGATCATGCAAGATCCAACTACCAAATGCTCTTTCTAAACAAGGGTTGGAGTGAAATGCAAATACACATTGGTCAACCAAGCATGCTTGTGCCTATGTAGAACAGAGAACTTATCAGATTTTCTTGGCCCAGACTTTAATGGGAGGAAACAATAGTAACATCTTCAATCCAACTGACTCCCACTCCCTACGTGAAAGTTCAGGCAGGATCAGGTGGTGCCTACAGACATGATGATTCCTCAATTGACTTTAAAAGGCTGGAGTAGGAGAATGTCTCACTGCCAGATGTTCAGTGCTTAAAGTACTGTGCAGGCTGAATAAAAATTAAAGCCCTGTACACACGATCGGATTTCCTATGGTTTTTAAACCGATGGATTAAAGCCCTGTACACACGATCGGATTTCCTATGGTTTTTAAACCGATGAAGCTGACTTCCATCAGTCTTGCCTACACACCATCAGTCAAAAAACCGACCGTTCCAAACGCGGTGACGTAAAACACTCCGATGAGCCGAGAAAAATGAAGTTCAATGCTTCTGAGCATGCGTCGACTTGATTCTGAGCATGCGTGGGTTTTTAGTAATTTGCTATCGGTTTATTAACCATCAGATAAATTTAAAACATTTTTAAACACCGATGGAAAAAAGACCGATGGGGCCCATACACGATCGGTTTGTCCGATGAAAAAAGTCCATCGGACTGTTTTCATCAGTAAAACCTATCGTGTGTACACGGCTTAAGAGTTTTTCCGAATTCAGCAGGCACAGGACCAGCCATCAATAGAATCAGCCTATGTTTACGTAGTAAATGGGGTTCATGTTAAAAGAAAAGCTGTGCCGCAGAAGCTGTCATAATATAGGGATCAATACTCCAGGTAGACAGAGTCACAATGCCACGTGTATGCCTAAAGTCCTCCATTGTGTTATAAGAGCTTGGTTATTTCCTGGCTGACTTTCTCTCTCTGTTGTTTTGACTGGTTGTGTTTCTCACTCTGGGGACTCCTCCCACCTTGGAATACATATCTCTGTGGCGCTTTGTCTGAGCTCCCTTCCCTAATACATTGCCCCTCCAGGTGGACGTGCTGTGTGGACCCCTCAGCATTTGTCCTCCGCTGTGGTTTTCTTCCTTACTGGCATGCTTATGTCCTTTCCACATGTATCAGCACACCAGAATTTTCCTGATGATGGTATTCATGAAACGCGTTGAGAATTTGCTTTCAGATAAAAGAAGTGTATTAGGCTGCTTTCACACTGAAGTGCTTTACAGGCGCTATAACGCTGAAAATTGAGCCTGCAAAGTGCCTTGAAAGTGCCTCTCCTCTCACTCCAGCCTGAGGGCTTTCACACTGGAGCGGTGCGCTGGCAGGACGGTAAAAAAAAGTCCTGCTAGCCACATCTTTGCAGTGCTGTCGGAGTGCTGTATACACAGCGCCCCTGCCCATTGAAATCAATGGGCAGTGCCGCCGAACCGCCGGCAAAGCACCACTGCAGCGGCGCTTTTGGAGCGGTATAAACCCTCTTCCAGGCGCTAGCGGAGGTTAAAAGCGCCCGCTAGCGGCTGGAAACCTCCGCAAAAACGACGGTTAAAGCGCCGCTTAAAATAGGCGTGAAAGCAGCCTTAAAGCTTAATCTTAATTTCTGGAAGGCTTTACTTTGTTACATACTTAGGAGAGGGTATTGTGTAATGGTGTCTGTTATCACATATGCTGTCTATGATGCAGTAGTTATCTTTTATGTACTTTTAACCTTCATACATGATATATGGCGATTTTATTCTTTTGTGTGCTGTCCATTCCCGAAATCATTCTTTCACCTAAAAAAGTCCCATAATTTCATGATGACATTTTCTACAGAAGCTGTGATTGCTATCCTTCTCCTAGTGTCTGTATTTTACCTGTTACTGTATCAAAAAATGTATGCAGCAAGTGATATACAAAGAAACTCAGAATTCCTGTTATAAATATGTTTTATCGGTCAGTGAAGGTACTAAAGGTATTGGATCACCATGAGATCCAGGCAACTACCACTTTCAGAACATGAGATCAGCAATGACAATCTTCATAGTTCTCTCAGTATAGAGTGTATTGAACTCAATACACTGTTTACTTTTAATTCTAATGTATTTTCTATTCTTTTTTTTTTTGTAATATTTAGTTTATACAGCACAGTACTTTTATTTCATATTATATCAGTTTTTTTCTTTCCTCAAATTTTTCTTCAAATTCAAATTGCATACTCACATTTATTGGTTTGACATATATTGCTGATTATAATATTTTTGTTGTAGGACATTGCAGTTTATTATGATTGTAAATATCAATAAAAAACATTATCCAAATTAGCACAGCCTGTTCACCACTTTATTAAATAGGGCTTCTGTAGTGCTGTCACAATTGTAATATTATAATAGATGACATCACTACTTTTCATAATAACCATATAATTTACGGGAGATTACTACTGCTTATAAATTAATTAGGTACTTTATAATTATAATGTTAATTATTAATCTGACACGTTAATGGTTCACTCAACTGAGTCATCCCCCAATGTATGTTTCTGATATAAATCAGAAACAAAGCAATTGAGATTAAATGTGCTTGCCGAATAATAATAGTTATCATTCACTCGTAAGATTTACAATATTAATTATATGTAGTAATAATAATGTTAGAATACATTGTAAATGTTCAGTATGGCCATTAAACCATTGCTTTATTCAAATTATTCTGTTTGAAAAAAAAAAAGTGTTCACAAATGTTCAAAAATAAAATCTAAGCATAAATAAATTCATATATTGTCGACATAATGTAATAAGGTTTTTTACCGTTTCCTGTCTTCGTTTTAAGAGTTTTCGAAAACAGTTTTATTAACTTTGTTTATAAATAATTGCATGTTACACTTTTAGCAGGCTTGATTTTGTAACGTGACAATTGGGTTAATTTAGATACTGTGAGTGTATAGGAATTTGCTGAACCTGCTGACATCAACTATAGGCAGTAGTATTAGTAAAATGAGCAGTAACAGAATTGAAAGTGTTACTAAACCTACAGTAAAACCAGTCTGTATATGCAGTAAAGCATGCTTGTTATACTCACTGTGGAAACTCAGGGGTTAATCCTGCACATTGTGTAAAAAGTCAGTTTGATCCTGTCTTCCCTGATCCTCTCCTTCCACAGTCCCTAAAACATCTCCTGATAGTACAGAGCCTTAAGGACAAGCTGCACATGCTCAGTTTGGTGTGTATTGCTAGAGAGGTTGTTTTGTTTTTCTTGGGAGAGTACATGCGATCAACACAGGGCCAATCACCACTGTCCAGACAGAGTGTCAGGGGTCCTGCAGCCTCATAGAACAATCAGGGGCGTAGGAAAACACTGATAGAAGTCACAAGACTGCTCTAACTGCTGATGGGAAAAGGTATTTCACAGGAAGCACCTCCATGGTTAACAGAGGACAGTATTAAAATTAGACTTGGGAAACTTAACATTAATAAATCACCGGGACCAGATGGCTTGCTCCCGAGGGTACTTGGGAAACTCAGTCAAGTAATTGCCAGACCATTGTTCCTAATTTTTACTGACAGTCTACTGACTGGAATGGTACCAGCTTATTGGAGAAAAGCCAATGTAGCACCAATATTTAAAAAGGGCCCAAAATACATGCCTCGGAATTAGAGACCAGTTAGCCTAACATCAATAGTATGTAAGCTCTTGGAGGGGATGACAAGGGACTATATACAAAATTTTAGTAATGAGAACGGTATCATTAGCAGTAATCAGCATGGATTCATGAAGAATCGTTTTTGCCAAACCAATCTATTAACCTTCTATGAGGAGGTGAGTTGCCATCTAGATGTGGTGTATCTGGATTTTGCAAAAGCATTTGACACAGTTCCCCATAAACCTTTACTGTACAAAATAAGGTCTGTTAGCATGGACCATATGGTGAGTACATGGATTGAAAACTGGCTACAGGAGCGAGTTCAGAGTGTGGTGATAAATGGGGAGTACTCAGAATGGTCAGGGGTGGGTAGTGGGGTCCCCCAGGGTTCTGTCCTGGGACCAATCCTGTTTAATTTTTGTGCATTATGGTGCGTGGCTGCATTATCATTGACACTATCGTGACATGCTGAGGCTCAGAATGCTACACGGCTGCTGTGACCCGGAGCTCAGGAGGGGGTGAGAGACACCTTGGGTCCGCCGTGACCGCAAATCACTGCAGTGCCATTTTACACTTTTTTTCTGCTTGCTGTGATTGATTTAAGGCTGGTTTTATTTTCATATCATGTGAGTGCAATATTTGAAGTGTGGTTGTGTATTTTAATAAATTTGGTCGTTACTATTTTACACTATTGGAGCACCTTTTCATTTTTACATGTATGGAATATCCTGTGTTGACACACAAGCTTTCAATTGATGGTCGTTCACCCTCTAGTGGTTAACTAGCAAGCCTTTGAGCTGAACACGAGAGTGGGAGGCATATACAGCTGGTGAGTGCATTTTCAAAGGGGAGCTGATACGTGCACGGTGTGGTGGAAGATATTCTCTATTAAGAAGACTACATCTCTCTTTTTGGAATATTTATTTCTTCTTTGGAACATTACTTCACTTTATGGACTATTGTTTTTGAATTTTATCACATGTCACGTGGGGTACAATTTGATTATCACAGTGTCACTAGTGAATGCTATAATATTAGTTTAGTGATTTTCTTTATTAGCGCTACATTTTTTCCTATTTTTCACTTGTGTGTTTTTAGGTTTAAATTCTGTTTTCATATTTATCATTTTAAGTGGCAGCTTTAGTTTAATATTTTTTATTCCCATTTTTTTGCATTGGCGCAGTGGTGGTACAAGATATTAGGAGCGGTTATATTTTGATACCTATTTTTAATGGCATGCAATGCCTAGCTGCTGCTAACAAAGCAAATAGAATATTGGCATGCATTAAAAAGGGGATTAACTCCAGAGATAAAACGATAATTCTCCCGCTCTACAAGACACTAGTCCGGCCGCACCTAGAGTATGCTGTCCAGTTCTGGGCACCAGTCCTCAAGAAGGATGTACTGGAAATGGAGCAAGTACAAAGAAGTAACAGGGTATACCATGGGGTAACATGGTAGTATTTCTGGGTAAATCATGGAGTAGCAGAGTGAAGCAGGGTAAACCATGGAGTAGCAGGGTAGTATTCCTGGATAAACCATGGTGTAGCAGAGTAATATTCCTGTCTGCATAGCAGATAAACCAGTATGCATATACAGTATAAGTATTTAAATGGAGTTCTGCCAACACTAGTTTTCAAAATGGCCAACAGAATTTTAAAAGGATTGCAGTAACTTCTGTTAAAAGGAATTTACTCCTCGGTGTCTGTGTACTTCCAACTGCAATCTACACATGCTGGAAATTTAGTCCTAGGTTCCCCCTTGTTATATGTTATATGATTGTTGGCAAGCCTGTCATTGCTGAGCAAGTCTTAATCAGGAAACAAAAAGCTCAGCTATAATGATGCAATTTCTCTGTTCTGCATCATTTCAGCCCTGCTGTAAGTCAGAGGGGTTTAGGGAAGTGGGCCCAATCACAACATTTTCAAAACTGTCAGGACTTTGACCGCATACTAATTGCTCTGCTATAGCAATGGAAGCACAGAAATACCATAGTTCATTGACTGCATTTGGTATTTTAGTGCCATATCCTGACTTTTGGTTCTTCTTTAACCAGGTCTGTTTTGCACAGACAGAAGCATTAATAAAGAATATAGAGGGGCCAATTGGATGGGTCATGTGTTTCCTTTCCTTAGATATGAGTCTATCACACTGGATATGTTGGATGTGAAGGGAGTAGGGGTGCAGCACGTAATATACCCACTAAGGTTTATAAACATTTTCTTCTACTTTTTTGTAAAAAATCTTTGATCACCCAACTGGGATTTGGTTCAGTTACTGCAGCCAAAATGGACATAAGGCCTAAGTTATTATGTGCAAACCAAGCACCTTTTTATTAGACACTTTATTGTGTGATGTCTAATGTATCTTTGGAATTCTGTTGTGATCATTGAACTTATTCATGTCACAATTAGTGTTTTTTAAAAAAAAGGAAAATTTAAGAAGGTAGTAAGTGTGTCATTTAGATAAGCACAGGTTCAATGCCTTAGATATCCTTACTGTGCAAGACAGAAATTTTAATATAAAGTGGTTTTCTTCTGGCAATGGGAAAAAGTAGAACAGGGGTTCTTCTGAGTCCTGACCTGTAATGGGGAATCATGCCTGGTGACCCATTTCTGAATAGAATTTGTAAAAATTACATGCTTCCCTTTTCACTCAGGAAAATCATCTTTACGTCTGTATTTATTTCTATGCTAATTTCTGTGTTCATAATAGAGTGACAAAGCATTGGCAGACACGACAGTATAATCACCCTTCTCAGACAAGTCAAAGCAAGTTGTGTGCATCATAAGGAGCTTTAATTAAGGATAAATGCACTTCTTTATGTTCGGCTCATAGTCCATTTACGTGACCTAAATCCTGTTCTAAAACTAACCTAGTTGTTCCCCCAACTCTTTTATAATTTGCACGAATAAGAAAGGTGTTGGTTGTACTTAGCTCTCAGCAGCTTCAGGCTCACAGCAGCAGCAGGTCATAACTTTTGACTCGATCATTGGATGACATTCAGTTGAAGCCAGCCAATCAGTGGCTATGACAGAAATTAAAAAAATAAGAAGATTGCCATTGCTGAAACTTTTTTTTCTACTGTCTTAACCCACAACAAGTATACAGATCAGGGGTTTTGATTACACTATCTACATGCTTGTTCCAGGTAAGTGATTCAGTAGATATTAAGGATAGGAACAATCCAGCCAATTCAGATTTTAAACAGAAGGTCAGAAAATGGAAGCCATATAAAGAAATTCAACTGAACAGTTATTGATTGAAGGCTTAGAATAAGCTGTAGTAATGCACTAGCTCGGTTACATTTAAATTGTCCAGCTGTTCAAGTATTGCAGAACTATGATCTATGTCTGAAAACTGCAGCTCTCCACTCATCTGATGGAAGGGTATAGACTTTCAGGGTTTAAGACTGAAATAGCTATCAGGAAGTGTAGGTAGAAAGGAGCGCCTGGAGTCCAGTGAGTACAAGTTAGAAGGTGAGTTTGAAGTTTAACAAACCAGCACATTTTGGGGGAACAAAGACTCCCTCTTCTTCAGGGCTGTTGCTGCATGCATATAAATGGAGAAGAATCTCAAACAGGTACCGGTATGTCTGTTAACAGAGATCAGATGGAAGGATGGCATAGTGTTGGCTGAGCTAGCTGAGGCAGCATTGAGCCCAGCCAACACTAAGCCATCCTTCCATCTGATCTCGGTTAAAGTGGGATTAAACTCTCATGCATGACTTTTACATATAAAAAAAGCATGCGCTCTGAATGAATGGCATACCGTGCTGTTCCGTGCGGGAGTGACATCATTGTGGCTCTGGCCACTTACACAGCCGAATTCCACAAACCCGGAAGGAAGACTGGGTGAGGATGGAAGCGCCTTTCGCGGTGACAGCGCGCCACTGGAGTGCTTCATTCTAAGGTAAGTTTCACATATTGTTCTAGTATGCGATACATACCAGCACATTATGGCTTTACCTTGCAGTATTTAAAAAAAAACAGCAGTATACTAACGCTTTATCAGGCATACCTGTTTGAGATTTTTCTCCATTTATATGCATGCAGCAACAGCCCTGAAAAGGGACGGGCGCTCCATTTTACCTACTCTCCCTAGTTCTCACATGGAAACAACACCAAGGCTGTACCCCGAGGTAGCAGCTCAGGCCCAAAAAGGGCCAACCATCATCTCTTTTCAAGTTGGGCACAAATCAGTGGAAGCCAAGCCTTCCCACTCGCCCATCTCACCATTCACCCACAACCCACAACCAGTGACCGATCGAGTCAGTCCAGCGTGGTCTCCAGCCCTAATGAAATAGCTGTCCATTAATGGCTTCTGAAAGTCCACTTTAAACCCTCTGGAGCATTGACACTTATATCTGGTTAACAGACAACTTTTATTCTACATGCACCCACCTATGTTTTAGACTGCATTTTCATTTAAAAAGTTAGAATATATGCCGAACTTTCCACAGGCTTTTACTCACAGTGCCTAGGTAAAGATGACATCATGTTCCTTCCACCAAGATCTAGGAATTGTAGACTACTTTAAATCTTCTCAGAATATTTTCCTACAAGATTTGGAGTACTCAACATTTTCTGGGATCTCGTCAGCAGGATGATGTCTACCCTGCATCATGGAAGTCAGAGAACAGGTAAATATATTATGTTTTTTTCCTCTCTATGGGTGTTTTTTTTAAATGATGTTTTCTGCGACACTAGGCCACGGCTATAGTGATCTATTGCATGCAGATTACAGCCAGCAGTAGATCACTATTGGACAGGATCAGTTGCTACACATCTGCATGAAGGAAAGGGGGGTTCAAGATCTGATCTCCATGAAAAAAGGTGTACATTTTTTTTTTTTCAATAAAAAACTAAACAAAAAACAGCCCTACCTATTAAACAGTTCAGAGAGGCAGGGGTTGTTGTGTGTAAAGAGAAGAAGAAAGCTGTTTTGTAAGCCTGAACTCCAGAGAAATGTCCCACGCTGGGCTACCTGAAACACCTGCATGTCTTGGACTATCTCCTGGCTTGTGAGCCTTGTGTGTTGTATTTTAAATCTGTACTAAAGTAAAGTACATATCCTGCTGTGTTCAAAGGCTGTGTTATGCACTGAAAAGAAGCTACATGCTTTGGGTAAACTGATGCTGAATGTAAGGCCTGTTTTTTTTGTGATTGATGACAAACAAAACAGACATTACATTTTTAGAACTTTGTTGCAGATATATATATATATATATATATATATATATATATATATATATATATATATACTGTATATATATATATATATATATCCTAAGATAAACAAATAATATCTCCCCCCAGATTAATCCTTTGGTCCCATTACCAACAATAAGATTATAACAGATAATAACAATTCCGTTTATTGAGCAAGCGTCAAATGCTTAGATAACTAAATGCAATCAGTTTGCAATAGCAAGTTATGCTAATTTGTGCCCTCATCAACCTGACCTGATCTCATCTTAATGTTCTGCTAACGATTTACGCAAACCGTTTTTTCCCCTCTGTGTGTGTCCCACACGCCGAAATAGCGCCGAAAGGGAAAAAAGCTTTCCTAGCTTTATCATTCTACTACATTACAGTACGTAAAGGTTGCACTAATGTGATATCATTTTGGGTAGCAGACTTTGTTGAGTCAATTGTGGGGCAAATATATGAACGTGTAAATGTTACGTTTGGAAAAATTACTGAAAAAATGCAAGTTTTTCAGATTTTTTACTATTTAATCCCATTAAAAACCAGGGAAGTATAATACATGCATCCAAATTTGCTACCAAATTAAAGTACTATCTCTCCCTAAAAAACAAATGCTAAAAGGTATAATGGTTAGGGTAGACCAGTGTTTCTCAACTCCAGTCCTCAAGGCGCCCCAACAGGTCATGTTTTCAGGCTTTCCATTATTTTGCACAGGTGATTTGATCAGTTTCACTGCCTTAGAAATTACCACAGCCATTTCAACTGAGGGAAATCCTGAAAACATGACCTGTTGGTGCGCCTTGAGGACTGAAGTTGAGAAACACTGGGGTAGACTACAAATGCTAAAAGGTATAATGTGTAGAACTGAGACATCACCAAAAATGTAAAAAACGCTCTGGGACTAAAGAGAATTTAGGGATACCGGCCTGGGGATTCAAGTACTGTAAAAAAAAAAAAAAGCTTTTAAACTATCCCTGATCTCTCTAGCTGTGTGTATTATGAAGTAGTTAATTCTTAAATGTGAATGAGGGGTTAAAAAACCAAGAACCAGTGCAAAGTGGAAAGATAATTAGTAACAACAACTAGAGTAATTAAATTAATTAAACAGGTGAGTATTGATAAGGAGCAGCACGTTGTACAGTATAAGAGAAAATAAATGAATAGAAATCAATACTAAATTGATTAAACCGCACTCCTTCCGTTTTAGCCACTTAAGCCCCGGACCAATATGCAGCATAAAGACCAGGCCCCTTTTTGCGATTCGGCACTGCGTCGCTTTAACTGACAATTGCGCGGTCGTGCGACGTGGCTCCCAAACAAAATTGACATCCATTTTTCCCACAATTTTTTGTGCTATAAACAAAAATAGAGCGACAATTATGAAAAAAATGCAATATTTTTTACTTTTTGCTATAATAAATATCCCCAAAAATATCGAAAACATTTTTTTTTCCTCAGTTTAGGCCGATACATATTCTTCTACATATTCTTGGTAAAAAAAATCGCAATCGCCGTTTGATTGGTTTGCGCAAAAGTTATAGCGTTTACAAAATAGGGGATAGTTTTATGGCATTTTCATAATTTTTTTTTTAACTAGTAATGGCAGCGATCAGCGATTTTTTTCGTGACTGCGACATTATGGCGGACACTTCGGACACTTTTGACACATTTTTGGGACCATTGTCATTTTTGCAGCGATCAGTGCTCTAAAAATGCACTGGTTACTGTAAAAATTACACTGGCAGTAAAGGGGTAACCACTAGGGGCGCTGAAGGAGGTAAGTGTGCCTAAGGGAGTGATTCTCACTGTTAAGGGGGCATGGCTACGAGTGACACGTCACTGATCTCCGCTCTTATTACACAGAGCGGAGATCAGTGACAGTGTCAGTAGGCGAGCGGGGAGATGTTGTGCTTACACTAACATCTCCCCGCTCCATCCCTCCGTGTGACGATCGCGGAGATCCCCGCGGCGATCGAGTCCGCGGGACCCACGGTCCGACTCACGGGGATGGAGGCAGGGTCTCAACACGCCACCGGCGGCGTGCGCGCGACCACACAGCAGGCAGTTAAAGGCGACGTACAGGTACGCGATTCAACTAAATCGCACATGGACACAGTGGTGCGTTCCATGCTCATGGATTTTTAAGCTGCAAGCATTTGCTGTTTTACCTTGTTTTTATCTGTTTTTTGGAATAAAATTGTGACATACTTCATTATGGGAGCCCTTTCGTTTTGATTTTTCCCATTAACCATTAGACAACTCTCCTCAAATCGTTTTTGCCTGGGAACATGCTCAAACGATCTGGATTCCTTTTGGTGTGAGTGTCCTGGAGGTCGATTAAACGTTGGGATCGTCATTGGGATTGTGTACAACTCCTGCTGGATATACCCATATGCTCTTTATGACTACCTGTAATAGGGGTCATGGAAGTCTGGTGAGTAGGATGTGTGACAGGTGATGGTGGTGGAAGAAATTTCAGTCAAATATACCTACTGTCCAGCAGGGATTTGAAGATTGTGTACACTATTTGAAGAAGTTGATACATTGTCTGAGGACTCTGATACATTGTTTGAACATTCACTATTTGCACTATTGAACTTATTATGTGTTTGGACTTTTTACACACATATCATATTATCATGTTGGTGTTTAGTTGAAATCACTTTGCACGTTTGCACTTTAAAACAGAAGGAGCGCGGTTTAATCAATTTAGTATTGATTTCTATTCAGTTAATTCTTAAAGACTGTTTCTAACAGCTTACAAGTACTCTATGTTTGTTTACCTTAGAGAGCTGGTTGGCAGCAGTGGTAGCTGGTGGTATATTTTTTTTGGGGGGGGGCGGCAATCCTCTGTGCCTTTTAAGCCAATTAGAGCTTCAGGCTCTAATCACATGCTTCTAAAAAAAAAGAAAAACCCATTGGAATCCATGCGTCTGGCACCCTGCATGTAGATTAGGGGCCTGGCGCATGGATTAGGGGGCGGCGCTCCTGCGCCCCGTATGGATGGGCCACCACTGGTTGGCAGGTTTTTAAAATTCTGCTCACCATAGAAAATAATAAGAACGGAGATTTGATTGCAGTGCCTCGATTATCAGTTTGAAGATGAATATAACCATATTGCTATAGCTATGTAGGTGAAGAAGTGCTTTTACTGCTTCTTCTGAATATACAAATATTTTTGTACATAGTCTGTACACAAGTTCACTTTAAATTGTTCCATGCTCATCCAAGGAGCCATTTGATAAAAGGACACATGGTATATATCATGGAACCAAGCCTTTCTCCATGTACCTTATAATACCTGTAGATAGCTTTATTGATCCTTAAATAGTTTTTTGTGTACCCAATGAACCCCCCCACCCAACCCCTGACCCCAAATGCTTGCTATATACAGATGTCTAGAGTTCTGCCTTGCCTGATTCCTGAGGCTAAATCCCACCTTAAGCCCAGGTTCACACTGGGCTGCGGGAGTGAAGCCGTGCGAGTTCAGCTGAACTCGCACGATTTCACTCTCGCTGGCAGTCCCGATTTCAGCCGCGATTACAAAGACATCTGACACAAATGTCAATGTAAATCGCGGCCGAAATCGCAAAAAGTAGTACAGAAACTACTTTTTGAAATCGGTGCAGCGCCGCAGATGCGGCATCGCACCGATTAGGACGGTGCCATTGCCGGCAACTTGCGGCAAATATCGGCGTTTTGACATGCGATTTGACATGCCAAATCGCGTGTCAAAATGCACCAGTGTGAACCAGGGCTAATATTTGACAGTCTAAAATGCAAGGGGTCTCACATTGTAGTGTTACGTGGAATGGATGGAGCTTGGCTCTAAGTTGAAGTAGAAGTCAAGGCTTCTTGGCAAACCATGGGCGCAGGATCAGTTGGCTTGCCATGCACACGGGGAACAACTTAGGGATTACAGACACCACAGGGTGCCTACCATTTGTGTATATTGTTAATATAATTGCACCTGATTAGTTCACTTATAATAACAGTACTATTTTAAATAAAAGGATACATGATCTGTAGTTTATATTAAGATAGGTAAAATAAGTAAAACATATTTTGATTTGTTTGATTAACCTAATGAATCCTTCAAGAGAAAAGGTGCCTGTTTCTAAGTTTCATAGAATACTTTTAATTTCAGCATAGTCTGTATTGTACCTCCCTGTTATACAACCTTTATTTAAATATGGATTTAATTAGCATTGTTTTTCTGTTTTAATGAGTCTTTTGATGAAGCATCTCTGTAATTATAGTACTGAAATGATTGGGTAAATGCATACTTTTATAATTCAGCTTTCTTTTAACTGTGGACTCATGAAGGTTGCATCCAGCATAAAGAATGATTTCCTTTTGTTTTCTCCTATTATACTCTTAACTGTTCTGTGCAGTGTACTCCTCCATAATAAAAGGTATTTATCTTCTGATATTAAAATAGCTTGCGTATTAATGAAACATCGATAATGAAATGCATCAGGCACTACTGTCTTTTTTTTTCTAGTCTTTAAAGCAATGAAAGAATCTTAAGACATACACACAGAACATTTACAGAAACGGCTAAATTGTGATGATAACAAGAAACAAGCATAGGCTCAGAAATTATGACATAGTCTTAGACACAAATGAACTACTTATCTCTGGCCTTATGCATATACACTATATTACAAAAAGTATTGTGACTCCTGCCTTTACACGCACATGAACTTTAATGGCATTCCAGTCTTAGCCTGTAAGGTTCAATACAGTGGCGTCACTAGGGTTGGTGTCACCCGGTGCGAAAAAAAATGGTGTCACCCCCCAACAACTATAGTCCCCCTCAGTACAGACCCCCCTCCAACAGTATAGATCCCCTCCCTCGGTACAAACCCGCTCCACTAAGTACAGACTCCCTGCCATCAATATAGACCCGCCTTCCTCAGTATGAACCTCCCCCTCAGTACAGACACCCCCACCTCAGTGCAGACCCCCTCAGTTACAGACACCCCCTCGTACAGACACCCCCCTCGTACAGACAACCCCCTCGTACAGACACCCCCCTCGTACAGACACCCCCCTCAGTAACAGACACCCCCCTCAGTAACAGACACCCCCCTCAGTAACAGACACCCCCCTCAGTAACAGACACCCCCCTCAGTTACAGACACCCCCCCTCAGTTACAGACACCCCCCCCTCAGTTACAGACCCCCTCCTCAGTTACAGACCCCCTCCTCAGTTACAGACCCCCTCCTCAGTACCAGACCCCCTCCTCAGTACCAGACCCCCTCCTCAGTACCAGACCCCCCCCTCAGTACCAGACACCCCCCTCAGTACCAGACACCCCCCTCAGTACCAGACACCCCCCTCAGTACCAGACACCCCCCTCAGTACCACACCCCCCTCAGTACAGACACCCCCTCAGTTACAGCCCCCCCTGGTGCAAACTCCCCCTTGTGCAGACCCCAGCAGTACAGACACCCCCTCCCCCATCAGTAAAGATGCCCACCTTACCTTTCAGACCTCAGAACAGAGCGGCAGATACACACAGCGGTGTGTCCCTCGAGCGCGGGCTCCTCCTCCTCCTCCTCTGTGTATGTAAACAGAGAGGAGGCAGAGGGGGCGGCGGCTTCCTTCCGCTCTACTGAGGGACACAGCCGCAGCGTGAGCCTAAGGCACAGGGCAGCGGGCGGGCGATGTCAGTGTGGTGCCGATGCGCTACCCACGGGTGTCACCCCTCTGGTGGGTGTCACCCGGGTGCGGCCCGCCCCCCCCGCACCTGGCTAGCAACGCTAGTGGTTCAATATTGAGTTTGCCCAGCCTTTGCAGCGATAACAGCTTCAACTCTTCTGGGAAGGCTGTCCACAAGGTTTAGGAGTGTGGCCTCGTACACACGACCGATTTTCTCGGCAAGAACCAGCAAGAAACTTGCTGGCAGAGAGGTCTTGCCGAGTAAATCGGTCGTGTGTACGCTGCTATCGGGTTTCTCGTCGAGAAAACCGACAAGAAACCTCGACGAGAAAATAGAGAACCTGCTCTCTATTTTCTCGTCGAGATTCTCCTCGGCATGTTTCTCGACGAGAAAAGTGAGTGTGTGTACACTTACCTGTCCTCCCGGAAGCCCGCGCATGTTCGAAATGAATTCGACGCATGCGCGGTAGCTTCCTAGGCATACGTAGGGTATACCAAGATGGCGGCGACGGCATCGAATGTGACGAGCGCATGCTCGACGTAGTCAATGACGTCACCGCGTACGCTCCTTTCAAAGAACCGCGGGTTCTTTGAAACGAGCGTGTGTACACTCGGCCGGGACAAGTTTCTTGTCCAAGAATCTCGTCAAAAAAAACAACATGTTTTTTTCAACGAGAATCTCGGCCGTGTGTACGAGGCCTGTGTCTATGGGAATGTTTGACCATTCTTCCAGAAGCACATTTGTGAGGTCAGGCATTGATGTTGGACGAGAAGGCCTGGCTCGCAGTCTCTGCTCTAATTCATCCCAAAGGTGTTCTATCAGGTTGAGGTCAGGACTCTGTGCAGGCCAGTCAAGTTCCTCCACCCCAAACTCGCTCATCCATGTCTTTATGGACCTTCCTTTGTGCACTGGTGTGCAGTCATGTTGGAACAGGAAGGGGCCATCCCCAAACTGTTCCCACAAAGTTGAAAGCATTAAATTGTCCAAAATGTCTTGGTATTCTGACGCCTCAAGAGTTACCTTCACTGGAACTAAGGGGCCAAGCCAAACACCTGAAAAACAACCCCACACCATAATCCCTCCTCAACCAAATCATTTGGACCAGTGCACAAAGCAAGGTCCATAAAGACATGAATGAGCGAGTTTGGGGTGGAGGAGCTTGACTGGCCTGCACAGTTCTGACCTCAACCTGATAGCACACCTTTTGGGATGAATTCGAGTGGAGACTGCGAGCAAGGTCTTCTCGTCCACATCAGTGCCTGACCTCACAAATGCACTTCTGGAAGAATGGTTAAACATTCCCATAGACACACTCCTAAACCTTGTGGACAGCCTTCCCAGAAGCATTGAAGCTATTAGAGCTGCAAAGTGGGGAGCAACTTAATATTGAACCCTACGGACTAAGACTGGGATGCCATTAATGTTCATGTGTGTGTAAGGCTCGGTTTCCACTACTGCGACTTGTCAGGCAACTTGGGACTGCAAAGTCATATGACAAGTCATACACCATGATTTCCAATGAGTACCATTCATATCTGTGCGACTTCAAGTCGCAGGGACTTCAAAGTAGTTCCTGCACTACTTTTGTCCCACTTTGATGCGACTTGAGGTCCATAGACCTCGAGAATACACAGGCATTGTTTCAAGTCGCATCAGAATCGTGGCAAAATCGCGTGACTTTCAGGTCGCAATAGTGGAAACCTAGCCTAAAGTCAGGTATCCCAATACTTTTGGTAATATAGTGTATATGGCAGCACAATGGCTTTATGCCATGCTGCCACATATATGTGTTTCACTGCCATCATTGTATTCAATCTTGTGTCCCCAGCATGTGAACACACAATCATGATCAGCTTCTGGTCACATAGCAATGATCAGGAGCTACTAGCATGAGCTTTCAACCATAAGATCACTGTGATCACCAATCAATCAAAATGTAATGCTTCTGGTGGTATGATCTCATAAAGGGACAGCTCCCACTGGTGTGGAGATGAATGAAACTCTGTATTGATTTATACCTTACTAAATATATTTATTAAAAGTAAGCAGTGTAAGTATATGCACTTAAATTTATATCAGCCTCTTGGGATCTACTGTAAAGCCCTATATAGCAGAGCTCAGATTGGGAGAGGAAGCATCAGCAAAAGTCATGCTGCAGTGCACATGTGCTAACAAAAAATATGCTGATGGGAGGAGAGAACAGAGTGACAAGAAAATTAGCTCATCAGTCTGCTGCTTCTACTTTACTGTCCAGTCACAGGCTGGGAGATGGGCAAGACCTGCAAGTGTTACTGAACTGCAGCAAAGAAAAGTCAGATTCCCTGCCACCCCACCCTCCCATGCAGGGCTGTGCTGCATGGCAGAGCTGTGTAAATGTCAGGGCTGGAGAACAGACATACAAATCTTTTGGCAATAAATCTGATCCCTTATATCAGTGTTTCTCAACTCCAGTCCTCAAGGCACCCCAACAGGTCATGTTTTCAGGATTTCCATTATTTTGCACAGGTGATTTGATCAATTTCACTGGCTTAGTAATTACCACAGCCATTTCATCTGAGGGAAATACTGAAATCATGACCTGTTGGGGCGCCTTGAGGACTGGAGTTGAGAAACACTGCCTTATATTAATTAAAACCTGTGTATGAAGCTGGGGCTTGGGTAAAGATGCACGATTTTGCCAGTCAACATAAAAATCACCAGGCAGGTTACTTAATCTTTTGTAGTTATGTCCCCAGAGGTAACTGTCATTGTACCTGAGCTATTAATGAGTAAACATGAATACTATTTTAGCGTTACTATTTCTAATTTCATTGCTTTTCTATTACTGCTTCTAATCTTCTGAATCAAAGTCAGGAAGTTGATGGCTTTTTTCGATCAGGCACACTGAAAATACAGTACAGACAGACTTGGATAAAAGCTCTGTTATTCACATGCACAGGCTTGCACTATTAATATGGTTAAATCTGCATTTCAAATACCAGGCTGAAAAGCCATTTGATCTGTAAAATAATTTGAATAAAATGGATCTACTCATGCTAACAGCTAATTTGATAATGCATGTTCTTCCTAACTTCATTTATTACACACTGGAGTCCAAAATGAGTGGATATATTCCTTCCAGCATTGTTTATGTAATGTAATTTAGGATAAAGATTTATGGACTCTAGTCAAGACGAACATTGTAATTTTTAATAGGCTACTTGGTCAATAAATTTTGAAGTTGCAGCCATCAACATTAGGGTCCAGTGTAGCTGATCTCTCCATGTTATGCACTGATGACACTGTATTTCAATCAGTTTTTTTATGTGTAATACAAAAACCATTTGTGTACAGAAGAGATTTTTTGTTTGATAGTAATAATGTACTGTATGTTACTGTAAGATGCACATTCTTAACTATATGGAAGATACCTGCTGTAAAATTATAATTGATATGAATCTCAGCCCAGCAACTGATTTAGATTAAAATTATCTTTTATATCTTTTATAGAAAATAAATGTTTGATTAAAAAAAGTAGAAGCCCCATTTAGGATGCAAATTATGTCAGTTAGCAGGGTCTATAATATTACTTGTGCAACTGACAAACATCCACCTGGATATTGAGCAGCCAAGATGGTAGATGTATTAATAAGGATTATGCAGCCTATATAAAATTACTCCTGTTATCTCCTGCATTAAAAAAATTGCCTGCACATTGGGCAGGCAGAGCCGAGCACAGTTGGCACGAAGGTTTACAGTATATGAAGGCCACGCAGAGTCAGATCTCTCATCAAAAAGTTATAGAGGTTTACCTAAGGTCAGTGGAATGGCTGCACCATTGAACTCACTATGACATAAACAACAACAAAAAACCTAGGGATTTATTTACTAAAACTGGAGAGTGCAAAATCGAGTGCAGCTGTGCATGGTAGCCAACCGACTTCTAACTTCAGTTTGTTCCATTTAAGCTTTGGCAAAAAAAACCTGGTTACTCTGCACAGCTGCACCGGTTTTAGTAAATCAGCCCCATATAGTTTTGTTTGGCAGAATGGCCTCTATCAATTATTGGTCATAGAGATTTGGGAAATCTCAGCAAGTGACACCAAGTACTTCTAACTCTTCTATGGTTTTCCCTACTCCTAACACTGGTCTATTCTGCCACATCATTGACCCAAATATGTACAGTAGGTGCCGCCGATATTGTGTCAATTTCGCCGCTTCTAGCGACGATATTGACACCCTATGAGCTCCGTCGCGAGAGCCAGCGCCGAGCTGTCTCGTCATTGGGAAAGGAAAAATGTTCCTTTCACGATGAGCGACACGCATTGCCGATAGGCGGGGATCCGACGCGGATTCCCGCCAATACCAGGCACTGCGTTTGGTATGAATCCTGAGCGGGAACTCCACGCCAATTTTTAAAGAAAAAAACGTTGTGGGTTCCCCCTCCAGGAGCATACCAGGCCCTTGGTCCTGGTCTGGATTTGAAGGGGAACCCTACGCCGAAAAAACGGCGTGGGGGTCCCCCTCAAGATCCAAACCAGACCCTTATCCGAGCACGCAACCTGGCAGGGCGCAGGGGAAGAGAGGGGGACGAGAGCGGCCCCCCCTCCCTCCTGAACCGTACCAGGCCACATGCCCTCAACATGGGGGGTTTGGTGCTCTGGGGCCGGGGGGCGACCTGCGGCCCCCCCACCCCAGAGAACCTTGCCCCCATGTTGATGAGGACAGGGCCTCTTCCCAACAACCCTGGCCGTTGGTTGTCGGGGGTCTGCGGGCGGGGGGCTTATCGGAATCCGGGAGCCCCCTTTAATAAGGGGGCCCCCAGATCCCGGCCCCCCCACCCTATGTGAATGAGTATGGGGTACATCGTACCCCTACCCATTCACCTGGTGGAAAATAAATGGAAATAAAAACACAACACAGTTTTTAAAAGTATTTTATTGCACCGCTCCGGAGGTCTTCTTCCGACTTCGGGGGTCTCCGGTGTCGTCACCGCGTTCTCCGGTTCTTTCTTCTGCCGGGCCTCCGCTAACTTCTTTTTAGCTCTTTTGCTAACGGAGGCCCGGTCTTCTCCGTCGTCTTCTTCTTCTCCCGCTCTCCGGTTCTTCTCCCGCTCTCCGGTTCTTTCTTCCGCCGGGCCTCCGCTAACTTCTTTTTAGCTCTTTTGCTAGCAGAGGCCCGGTCTTCTCCGTCGCCTCGTCCGGCTCTCCGTTGTCCTTCTGCCGGCCCCTCCACTAACTTATTGGTAGCTCTTTTGCTAGTGGAGGAGCCGGTCTTCTCCGTCGTCGCTGTCGTCGTCGTCTTCTTCTCTCTTCTCCTCCTCGATGTTGACTCGTCGCTTCCTCTCGCAGTAATGGTAAATCTTCGGTCCGCAGAGATTAATATAGGCTTCACATGAAGTCACAGTCACATGGTCCCATGACGTCACAGTCACATGCTCCGGGGCACATGTGCCCTGGAGCATGTGACTGTGACGTCATGTGCACATGTGCCCCGGAGCATGTGACTGTGACGTCATGGGACCATGTGACTGTGACGTCATGTGAAGCCTATATTAATCTCTGCGGACCGAAGATTTACCATTACTGCGAGAGGAAGCGACGAGTCAACATCGAACAGGAGAAGAGGGAAGAAGACGACGACGGCGACGACGGAGAAGACCGGCTCCTCCACTAGCAAAAGAGCTACCAAGAAGTTAGTGGAGGGGCCGGCAGAAGGACAACGGAGAGCCGGACGAGGTGACGGAGAAGACCGGGCCTCTGCTAGCAAAAGAGCTAAAAAGAAGTTAGCGGAGGCCCGGCGGAAGAAAGAACCGGAGAGCGGGAGAAGAACCGGAGAGCGGGAGAAGAACCGGAGAGTGGGAGAAGAAGAAGAAGACGACGGAGAAGACCAGGCCTCCGTTATCAAAAGAGCTAAAAAGAAGTTAGCGGAGGCCCGGCAGAAGAAAGAACCGGAGAACGCGGCGACGACACCGGAGACCCCCGAAGTCGGAAGAAGACCTCCGGAGCGGTGCAATAAAATACTTTTAAAAACTGTGTTGTGTTTTTATTTCCATTTATTTTCCACCAGGTGAATGGGTAGGGGTACGATGTACCCCATACTCATTCACATAGGGTGGGGGGGCCAGGATCTGGGGCCCCCTTATTAAAGGGGGCTCCCGGATTCTGATAATCCCCCCGCCCGCAGACCCCGACAACCAACGGCCAGGGTTGTTGGGAAGAGGCCCTGTCCTCATCAACATGGGGGCAGGGTGCTCTGGGGTGGGGGGGCCGCAGGTCGCCCCCCCGGCCCCAGAGCACCAAACCCCCCATGTTGAGGGCATGTGGCCTGGTACGGTTCAGGAGGGAGGGGGGGCCGCTCTCGTCCCCCCCTCTTCCCCTGCGGCCTGCCAGGTTGCGTGCTCGGATAAGGGTCTGGTTTGGATCTTGAGGGGGACCCCCACGCCATTTTTTCGGCGTAGGGTTGCCCTTCAAATCCAGACCAGACCCAAGGGCCTGGTATGCTCCTGGAGGGGGAACCCACGCCGTTTTTTTCTTTAAAAATTGGCGTGGAGTTCCCGCTCAGGATTCATACCAAACGCAGTGCCTGGTATTGGCGGGAATCCGCGTCGGATCCCCGCTCAATACAGTGTCGCGTCTCCTCGCCATTGCAGCGAGCGCGACACGTGTCGCCACCCTGCTGCCGACATCTCGGCACTCCTGTCGCCGAGAATCTCGGCGATGGGAGCGCGATAGAAACACAATATCGGTGGCACCTACTGTATGCACTGGGACAGATTGTTGTACATTAGTCTGAAACTCTAATAGGAAGCCATTGCTTCTCTTAGCTAAAAGTGTATAGCTAGTTAACATTCTTTTCTATTGTTTTGGGTGGATTAGGAAATTGTTTCTCTGTTTTGTATTTCTTTTTTCTTTTTGCTGGATATATCCTCTTTGGGAGATTTTCAATATATTGCTGTCCTGGAGACACAACATAAAGTGAGAGGAGATCTCTCCAAAGTGCCCTCTTAGTTGACACTGGAACAAGTGTCCCCATCGGAAGATCTCTTCTCATCTCCTGTTTCTGCGATAACTGTAAAATGTTTGATTTACCATGATTTTCGATCCCAGTGACAGTGGTCACTGGGACAAATAGGGGAAAAGGGGACACAGACAGCTGTAAAAGTACGAGAAACTGTTCAGACCCCTCACCGTTATGGAAAATAGTTTTGGCAATAGATAACAACAGCTGATAAATGCCAGGCACTTTGGGTGGTCACAAAAAAGATTGAAATTGGTATTTCAGTAGCCAGGAATCATAGAATCCCTTGAGAAATTCCAGAGGGTGTCCCCACTGTTTCTGTGACCATCATAATGTAAAAAAATAAATAAAGGAAACATGTATTTATTATTATTATACAGGATTTATATAGCGCCAACAGTTTGCGCAGCGCTTTACATCAGGGAAGACAGTACAGTCACAATACAATTCAATACAGGAGGGATCAGAGGGCCATGCTTATTAGAGCTTACAGTCTAGAAGGGAGGGTCTCGTGGAACAGAGGGTAGTAGCTGTGGGGGATAATCAGATGGACAAAAATAAAAATATAGTTGTTAGGTGTGGGTAGGATAGGCTTCTCTGAAGAGGAGGGTTTTCAGGGACCCTCTAAAAGCTAATAGAGAAGGAGATAGAGGGACAGATTGGGGTAAGGAGTTCCATAGGCTTGGAGAGGCTCTGGAAAAGTCCTGGAGACGAGCATGGGAGCGGGTGATGAGAGAGCTAGATTGCAGGAGGTCTTGACAAGAACGAAGAGAACGATTAGGTTGGTATTTAGAGACTAGGTCAGTGATGTATCTGGGGGCAGAGTTGTGGATGGCTTTGTAGAGGTAGGTGTTAGTATTTTGAATTTAATTTGTTGGGTGAGCTGAAGCCAGTGGAGGGATTGACAGAGAGGAGTAGCAGAGACAGAGCGGTTGGTAAGGTGGATGAGTCTGGCAGCAGCATTCATGTTGGACTGAAGGGGGGATAGAGTATACCGAGGTAAGCCAATGAGGAGGGAGTTGCAGTAATTGAGGCGAGAGATGACCAGGGATGGAATTAGGAGCTTTGTTGAGTCATTGGTTAGAAAGGGGCGTATTTTGGAGATGTTGCAGAGGTTGAGGCGGCAAGATTTGGACAGTGATTGGACATGAGGCTTAAAGGAGAGTTCAGAGTCCAGGACTACTCCTAGGACCTTGGCATGTAGGAATGTATATTTAGGGATATACTGTATGTAGGCTGCTAGAGCTGACCCCCTTTTGTAGATGCTAATTGCCTGGTTATTTCTGGCTTCAAACATTCAGATTCACTGACCTTAAACAAGTATGCAGCCAATGAAGAAGACCTGATGAGCATTATTGTTTCAGATCAATGACTCCAAGTATCAAAACCAGTGGATCAGCATGTCAACCAACCAAATAGCATTTTTAGAATGAGGTCAGCAGTGCCAGTCTGTGTATTTCCTTTAATAAGTATGCCTAATGGACTCCCATAATCAAATATTATTTCTTCAGGACTATTCTCCTTATGAGAAAAGTGCAAGATTCATTCAAGGCTAGCTTCTTTGTAGTGGCACTTCAGTTATACATCAGCTCTTAAAAATGAAAAAATGCAAGTTAAGTGCTACCCTTCTGGTCAACATGAGCTCAGGTATAATTACAAGCAAGATAAAAAGCAGCCCATATTGCCTCCTTTCCTTTCTGAGAATTGTAATAAAAAAAATCTATTTGACCAGTGGTTGGGGCAATGATGTTATTAGTAGTTTAGTGCATACTTAGTGTACACCCCCATAAATGTGTCCTAGTGATGGTAGGCTGAGCAGACTTCCCCAATTTCCAGAGGCTGTCCACAGAAAAAAGTGTCCCCATTCTATAAATGGAGTCCCCAGCCCAGGAACTGTGTTGTACAATTGGGACTGTCCTGTAATTTAAACCATGTGCTGGTATCTGACCAGCAAAAGTAACAGGAGAGTGGGGAATACCTATCCCCACATCCTATTTCTGGTCATGCAATCATTTTGTCACGTGACTCAAAGCTGCAATACTGCCGTAGTCCAAAACCCACTCCACAGTGAGCATTGCTGAACTCTCTCTTTCTGTATGTTATTTGTCCTGAACACTGCTGCTGAAAGGACGTAGTCTATGGATGTAGTGAACTCGAGCTTTGTGTGTTGTCTGTGCATTTTTCGGCATTGAAATTAAGATGATTGTCGAATATGATGTTATACAACTCTTCACCAACTCCTCAGGTTATATTCAGTTATATACTACATTTAAGACTTTTCATGCTTTCCTTTTATATGTATATACCAATGAGTATTAATTACCTCTACTCTTATATGGGTTATTGACATTCCTGTTATTTCATGTGTATTCAATGAAAATTTTGACAAGGAAATTAAGATGATTGTCCTCTCATGGTGGTTTGCTAAACTGTAATAAAACAAAAGAATACGCAGTGTATTACCATGGGGGTGAGTTATCAGAACAAGAGCAATAATACAGCCATTGCCTGTAATAACTTTTTAGTTATTTTTTTCTTGGTGGTTTGATGAAGCTCATTTTCTTGTTTTGCACACAAAAAATGGATGACAAAACGGATATATCTGTAGAGTGCTGAGGCTTATTTTAGATCTGCACTGCAAGCCATACAACTTTAAGCGACACCCACCTTATTGGCCATATCTTGGTGCCTCTTATTTTTCAATACAACCTTCATTCATTATGAAAGTGAATAGCATTTTTTTTCACAAAAAGTACAAAGATCAGCGTATGTGAGGTCCATAAATGCTAGGTGAAAAAAGGTGACAAGGCATTCTTTGATTTCGATTTAACTGTGCAGGTAGGGGCATAGGCAACTTGCAACCACTCCAGGATTTGCAGCCAGGCAGACATGGCTTGTTACAAGACAAAGAGACAAGGTATCTATCTATCTATCTGATATTAAATGTTAAAAATTTGCTTCATTTATCTATATATCTTTCCCTCATTTAAAACAGTTCTAACTATAACCAGCACTCCATCTCAGTAATATGCATTGAAAACTCCATTAAGTCGAAGCACTCAGCCATGCAGCATTTTAGGAACCACTTTTAAAAGTTAGTTCATAATTTAGCATATGTTTAATGGGGTCCCATCTGCTGGATTCACAGCATGCTGTCATGGAATTTATTTTCCCACAGCTAGTAGTCTGCCTCTTTACTATTTTCTTCCTTTTGAATGCAAACCCTTACTTTGTAATTTTAACTGCTATTTGCTGTAAACACACACTGATTTATACTTAAAATGATTTACAATTTTGTACTCTTTGGCATAACCAAAGAATAACACTGAGGTTTTAAAAATAATCATTACTTCCAGAGTACAGTCATAACAGCTAAAGTATGCTTAGGTGTTCAGAGCAGATCAGCTGGGTGTAGAAGTGCATACTTGAAGATGTATGCCAAGATGAAAGTGGTTGTAAACCCTTACAGACCAGGTAAACCTAGATTAAGGCTTACCTGTAGGTGCAATAAATATCTCCTAAACCTACACGGTTTAGGAGATATTTGCAAAAATGACAGCACTGACGTCTACAGCGCAGGCACACTGAGCGTGCCGTTTTGTGAATGGGGTCATGCTGCTAGTGGCGGCTCTTGCGCACATGAGCGGGAGTGACGTCACGCGACTCCGGCCAGTCACAGAGCCGGAGTTCGCGACCCCAGAAAAAGAGGGGTGAAGATGGACGCTCGCTACTAGCGAGGAAGACAGGGACATCGCAGGCTTCTCTTGCAGGTGAGTGACACATAATAGGCTACTATGCAATGCATAGTAGCCCATTATGCTTTACCTTTGCAGGGAAACAGAGGAAGTAAACCGGGTTTACTTCCTCTTAAAGACCCATTTTCACTAATTCAGACACCTATTGTTGGCTTATCTCTTTTATTTGAAGATATGGCTGTGTGTGATGCTGTTATATGTTTATTAGCATGGATAAATAAAAATGGACAATACGTAGTTACTCAGGTTCAAACCCAGGTCCCAAATATGTAATCACTGTGAAGAAATACTGCCATTTGTAAAATGTAAGATAATTTCTTTGTATTTGCTATATTAAGGTAATGCAGGATTTTACAAATAAGAAATGTGGTCACCTTTGCTTTGTTGACTACTGAAGATAAAGGCAGATATTATTTTGGTAAACTTGTTTTTTTTTATTGCAAAGTATACAATCCTTGAGTGAAATAACTGTGTTGCCTTGACTTATGGGGATCTCTGGTCTAGGAGTTACATGGCTTAGAGGATATGTAAGGCACTAATTTTCCTCTGTCTCTGATTCATCTCCCGAAGTGATTATGGCAGATGTTTGAAGGTAAACTGTATACATTGTACAGCTGATTTGGCTAGCAGACTAGCAATGACAGGTTTGAAAGTTAGCTCACTGATTTATAATAACTGTGCTGTAGAGTTGTAGTGGGAAGGTGTTCAAGTTAAGGTAAAGTTAAACATTATATCTATCTGGGATGTATGACCATCCATACATTGCAATTGTGGTATACTACAGTGGCATTTAGCCTGTGACCTCCTCTGAAGGGTAGGATTAAAGATCAGATTATCTGATCTTGCTCCTCATCAGAAATTACATTTTAAACAAGCTTGAGAGCTCAGAGCAATATTTTCTTGCAGCAAATGTAAGCACAGTAACTCAGGGCTTCCAAAACAGGAAAAGAAGATTTTTCTGGATAGCAGCACTCCAAGATAAAAAGCCTTTATTTCAAAAGTCCAGGAATCCAAAACACACACTGCACATCACGACACACTGATCAAAAATGAGCTGACGCGTTTCACGTCAAATGATGCTTACTCATAGCTGAGGGCTTCCACTAGCTTTTATGACTTTTTGAAAATAAGGTGGATAAGGTAATTTGCATGTATTCATGTTATTAGGTCCACTTTGTGGAAGTTTCTATAGCTTACATGGCATTATACTGTCCCCCTAAGCCTGGAGATGAATAAATCCTTTATGCGCACCACTGTGGTAGGGGAGTTGTATAGCAAGTAAAGAAAAATGCAATCTTTCACTTTTTTATATTAAATAAATATAATGCCTAATACATAGATCATGCATTCTGCTTGTATAACCAAGTTCAAGCCACATTTCTGTGCATTAACCAAGTCAAAACAGTGATGCGTTACAGGAGGATTGGGCTTAGTTGACTAAGGCCAATCTGAGAAATGTGACGGGGTGTGGCCAATTGTCTAGGACCGTGGCTAAAGCTGGTATTATCACTTTTGTGACTTGATTAATACACAGAAGCAGGACATGCTCCTTACAAGACTAGTACCTGGAGCAGAGGGGAAGCTGACAAAACATCACCCAGGAGGCTTAGGATTGGCACACAAGCTAAGGGATGATGCTCCCTCATGTAAATATATCTAGATATGTTAAGCTTTTATCTGAAACACTCATTTCCTAACTTGTTGCCCAAGAGTCACTGAGCATCATAATAAATTTGTACATTTGGGCTATAGATTAATCTGGGCAAAATGATTTATGCATAGTTGTTGTCATAGGTAACCTGTAATAGCAGAGCGTGAAAATGCAGGAGTAAAAACGTGTTAGTATGTCAGTGACCCGGCAGATTTTCTGGACTTGCCCTGCTATATCCCAGTTTTGGTCTGAGATCACACAATTCAAACATTCTCTAACTACAAACCCTATTCCCGCACAGATTTGAATTTGCCTTTTGGACCTGGTTCTCGCTGGCACATACAAGGGCGACCAGAACCTTACTTGGCTTATTGCTTTTCTATGCCAGAAAGGCAATAGAACTGAATTGGAAGTCCGACCAGGCCCCTATCCTAGACTCTTGGAAGGCTTTAGTTAACTCTGTTGTACCGCTTTAAAAGGCCACTTACCAATCTCGAGGCTGTCCCTGGAAATTTAACAAAGTCTGGGACCTCTGGGTCAATTCAGATGCCATGACTAATTCTTATGTAACTCCTTTGGTCCCATAAGTTGAGTTCCACCTTGTGAGTGGTATGGAGAGGCTGCTGCTTTTCTTCAGTGGGAAGGGCCTTACTAAACCTGTGGACTGCTTGGTGCCATAGGGGAGGAGATTAGTAGCACTTGGCGGAGAGAAGAAATTTCTTATTGAGTTCCTGAAATTTTTGTACGAAGCTGATGTAGAATATTTTCTCCTGTACATCTCCTTCATGTGGGTACTAAGCATTGGGATGTTCATTTCTTCGTTTTTTGGTTTTGTTACTGTAATTGAAGACATTGTACTACTTTGAGCCGGGGTATGCCCCAATGCTCTGTTTTGTAAACCTACTTTTTCAAACCTAATAAAAAAAAGTGTTAGTACTTCAAGCGTGTGAATAAACGTTATTACAGTCCACCACACCCTGGATTTATGGACCAACTCAGATCTAAATACAACTACTTTATATACTTTCAATTGCAGAACTGCTAGATCACTCTATGTAATTTGAACCAGTTTGTCTTGTTTTCTGTTACTGAGAGGTCTAGTAACTAGTGTTGAGCGAACCCGAACTGTAAAGTTCGGGTCCGTACCGAACTTTAGCTTTTTCCCGAACCCGGACTTTGCCCAAAAGTCCGGGTTCGGGTTCGGCAATCTAATTACGCATTTAGAAATGCTTCAGGGGCCAGCCAATCACCTTTTGATTAGCTGGTGTGCCCTTAGAGGCCATCATAGCCATGCCTACTAATGGCATGGCTGTGATTGGTCAGTGCAACATGTGACCCAGCTTCTATATAAGCTAGAGGCACACAGCACACATGTCACTCTGCTTCAGAATAGATAGGAAGAGGATCTAGTCTGCTGCTGCTGCTTTTAGGGAGAGATAGAAAGATAGATGAGGTAGTCCTGATTCTACAATCTGAGGGAAAAGATAGAGAGATAGTGTAGTGTAGGGCCAGGTTCCTGTGTTGGTGCTTTCAGGGAGAGAGAATATTATATAGGAGTCCAGATTCAGAGATTAAAATCAGCGATCTGCATAGGTTTACCTATTTGTGTTGCAGTGCAGTCTTTTTACACTGCCATGAGCCCAGTGTCAGAGAAAATCTAACTTTTAGGGGAAAAAAAAGGCACTTTATTGTGCTCTTTTCCAAAAGACCCATAGGGCAAAAAAAAAAAAAAAAAAAGCATTTTATTTTGCTCGTGCAAAAAAAGACCCGTTTAGGGCAAAAAAAAAAAAAAAAAAAAATTTGCACTTTAATGTACGCTTGCAAAAAACGCCGTTTAGGGGCACAAAAATAAGTTTGCAGTGTGTTATACATATTTTGAGGTGTGTGAAATAAACAATTTCTATATAGTTTTCTCCTACTGTGCTATTCTAAAAAAAAAACATTTTTTTTTGAATAGCATTTTCTGCAGTTCTGTAGCTGTGCGATTCAGCGGTTACGTACTGTGGGTGTGTTCTGCTCTTCAAAAAAACGCAGTTTAGGGGCACAAAAAAAAGTTTGCAGTGTGTTATACATATTTTGAGGTGTGTGAAATAAACAATTTCTATATAGTTTTCTCCTACTGTGCTATACTAAAAAAACAACATTTTTTTTGAATAGCATTTTCTGCAGTTCTGTAGCTGTGCGATTCAGCGGTTACGTACTGTGGGTGTGTTCTGCTCTTCCAAAAAACGCCGTTTAGGGGCACAAAAAAAAGTTTGCAGTGTGTTATACATATTTTGAGGTGTGTGAAATAAACAATTTCTATATAGTTTTCTCCTACTGTGCTATACTAAAAAAAAAAACATTTTTTTTGAATAGCATTTTCTGCAGTTCTGTAGCTGTGCGATTCAGCGGTTACGTACTTTGGTTGTGTTCTGCGCTTCCAAAAACACCCATTTAGGGCAAGATCCTAAATTTGGAAAATATGAGGAGAAGGTCAAAGGGACGTGGTGGCCCCGGTCGTGGTGCTGCTGGTGGAGCTCCTGTTGCAGGGAGAGGACGTGGTGGATCTGTGCCAGATACACGCACAAGTGAAACACCTTCCTCAGGTGAGGCTGTACGAATGTTTAGGCCAGGACAAGTACAGGCGATAGTAGATTGGGTTGCTGACAGTGCCTCGGGTTCCTTCACATTGTCTCCCACCCACTCTTCTGATGAAAGAACAGAGTTGGCACCTGAAACCCATGTCCATCAGTCTTTCACCTCACCCCCTTGCAAATCAGCCAAGCAGTCTGAGCCCCAAATCATGCAGCAGTCTCTTCTGCTTTTCGATGACTCTGTTAGCAGGGTTTCCCAGGGCCATCCACCTAGCCCTGCCCCAGAAGTGGAAGAGATTGAGTGCACCGATGCCCAACCACTTATGTTTCATGATGAGTACATGGGAGGACCATCGCAGTACGTCTCGGATGATGACGAAACACAGGTGCCAACTGCTGCTGCTTTCGCAATTGTGCAGACAGACAAGGAGGGCAGGGGTGAAGACTGGGTGGAAGATGATGTGGAGGACGATTAGGTCCTCGACCCCACATGGAATCAACGTTATGCAGGTGACCAGTGTAGTTTGGAGGAAGAGGCGGTGGTCGCACAGAGCCACCAGCACAGCAGAAGAGGGAGCAGGGTGCAAAAGCGGAGCGTCTGTCAGCTAGACAGTATGTCTGTCTGCTACTGCCCAACGCAGCAAGGGACCGAGCACACCAAAGCCAGGTCCAAGGAGTTCCCCAGCGTGGCAGTTCTTCACACAATGTGCTGATGACAAGACACGAGTGGTTTGCACGCTGTGCAATCAGAGCCTGAAGCGAGGCATAAACGTTCTCAACCTGAGCACAACCTGCATGGCCAGGCATCTAAGTGCAAAGCACGAGCTGCAGTGGAGTAGACACCTCAAAAACCAAGAAAGGTCTCTGGCTCCTCCTGCTTCCTCTTCTGCTGCAGTCTCGGCCTCTTCATCCACCTCTGTAGTGACAGTGGCACCTGCCACCCCGCAAACAGAGGATCTGCCAGCAACACTACCACCTGGGTCACCAACCATCTCCACAATGTCCCATGGAAGCGTTCAGCTCTCTATCTCCCAAACATTGGAGCGGAAGAGGAAGTACCCCCCTAGCCACCCGCGATCCCTGGCCCTGAATGCCAGCATTTCAAAACTCCTGGCCTTTGAAATGCTGTCATTCCGTCTGGTGGAGACGCAGAGTTTTAAAAGCCTGATGGCATTGACTGTCCCACAGTACGTCGTGCCCAGCCGCCACTATTTTTCCAGGCGAGCCATCCCTTCCCTGCACAACCAAGTGGGGGACAAAATCAGGTGTGCACTGCGCAACGCCATCTGTGGCAAGGTCCACCTAACTACGGATGCGTGGACCAGTAAGCACGGTCAGGGACGTTATATCTCCCTAACAGCACACTGGGTAAATGCAGTGGTGGCTGGGCCTGAGGCAGATAGCAGTTTGGCGCATGTCCTTCCACCACCGAGGATTGCAGGGCGCTTCAGTTTGCCTCCTGTTGCTAACTCCTCCTACTCCGCTTCCTCATCCTCTACCGCCTCCTCATCCGGTCAGCGTAACACCTTCACCACCAACTTCAGCACAGCCAGGGGTAAACGACAGCAGGCAGTTTTAAAACTTTCCTGTTTGGGGGAAAAACCGCACACCGCGCAGGAGTTGTGGAGGGACATGGAACAACAGACCAATGAGTGGTTGCTGTCAGTGAGCCTCAAGCCCGGCCTGGTGGTGTGCGATAATGGGCAAAATCTCGTAGCAGCTCTGGGCCTAGCCGGTTTGACGCACATCCCTTGCCTGGCGCATGTGCTGAACTTGGTGGTCCAGAGGTTCCTTAAAAATTACCCCAATATGCCAGAGCTGCTGCAGAAAGTGTGGGCTGTTTGTGCGCACTTTCGGCGTTCTCACCCTGCTGCTGCTCGCCTGTCAGCGCTGCAGCGTAACTTCGGCCTTCCCGCTCACCGCCTCATATGTGACGTGCCCACAAGGTGGAACTCCACCTTGCACATGCTGGCCAGACTGTGCGAGCAGCAGCAGGCGATAGTGGAGTTTCAGCTGCAGCAATCACGCGTGAGTCGCTCTGCGGAACAGCACCACTTCACCACCAATAACTGGGCCTCCATGCGAGACCTGTGTGCCTTGTTGCGCTGTTTCGAGTACTGCACCAACATGTCCAGTGCCAATGACGCCGTTCTTAGCGTTACTATCCCAGTTCTATGCCTCCTTGAAAAAACGCTTCGGGCGATGATGGAAGAGGATGTGGCACAGGAGGATGCGGAGGAGGAGGAGGAAGCGGGATCATTTCAAAGGCTTTCAGGGCAGTCTTTCACAAGTGGCTACGAGGGTGGGTTCCTGCACCAACAAACGCCAGGTACACAATTGTCCGGCAGAAAGGGCACAGTTCTGGAGGATGACGAGGTGGAGGAGGAGATGGAGGAGGAGGAGGAGGAGCCATTTTCACAGCAGGGTGGCACCCAGACCAGCTCGTGGCCATCACTGGTGCGTGGCTGGGGGGATACAGAGGACACAGACGATACACCTCCCACAGAGGACAGCTTTTCTTTGCCTCTGGGCAGCCTGGCACACATGAGCGATTACATGCTGCAGTGTTTCCGCAATGCCTGCCGAGTTGCCCACATTTTAACTGGTGCTGATTACTGGGTGGCCACCCTGCTGGATCCCCGTTACAAGGACAACGTACCGTCCTTAATTCCCTCACTGGAGCGGGATCGTAAGATGCGCGAGTACAAGCGCATGCTGGTAGACGCGCTGCTGGTGGCATTCCCACCTGACAGCGGGCGTACGGTGGAAGCACAAGGCGAAGGCAGAGGAGGAGGAAGAGGTCGCCAACGCAGCCGGGGCACCGACAGCACCTCAGAAGGCAGGGTTAGCATGGCTGAAATGTGGAAAAGCTTTGTCAGCACGCTACAACAACCAGCACCACCAGCTGAGATGGAACGTCTTAGCAGGAGGCAGCATTTCACCAACATGGTTGAGCAGTATGTGTCCACAGGCCTACACGTACTGGATGACGGGTCTGCCCCCTTTAACTTCTGGGTCTCCAAATTGGGCACATGGCCTGAGCTTGCCCTTTATGCCTTGGAGGTGCTGGCCTGCCCTGCAGCCAGTGTATTATCTGAACGTGTATTTAGCGGACAGTTAGTGGACATACGGTAGCACATAGTAACAGGGCCCCTCACGGGCTTGGTTCGATCGCCACGCTTCGGGCACGGCCTCACTTGGCTCGGCTTGAACCACGGATGGTGTGGCCTTCACCTGAACTCACCACGCAGGCGCCGTTCGTCTTGGGAGATTTTCGAAATCCCCTTGTCCTACATACTGAGCAAGCGCAGTACAGGGTGGACACTATTTGACGGGGGACAGAATTCGACACATCACCGGCCTTACCCAGCCATTGTTGTATTTTTGAATCAGTGTTGGCTACCTCGTCCTCCTCCACCGCCGCTTCCACCTACACAGCCACATCCACCGCCACCTCAACCTCCTACTCCATATGGACCTCGTCCTCCTAGGTCAAGATTATTTTTTTTTTTTTTTATGTTATTTTAAGTTATTTCCCTATCCACATTTGTTTGCAGAGCACTTGCCATGCTCTTAGCAACATTTTGCTGCCATTTGCAGCCCTCTAGCCCTTTCCATCACCTTTTTAGAGCCTTTTTAGTCCTTAGAAGTCCGGGTCCCCATTGACTTCAATGGGGTTCGGGTTCGGGTCCGGGTTCGGGTTAAAGTTCGGTCCCGAACCCGAACTTTTTTCCAAAGTTCGGCCGAACCCGTCGAACCCGAACATCCAGGTGTCCGCTCAACTCTACTAGTAACATTTACATGAAGTGATCTCAGAAGTGATCTCAGACATACATAATTATTTTGTGTCTAGGCATAAGCTGAATAAAGTTCCTACTTTTCCCCACCATTAACTTTGCTAAGTTACTCCACACTGCAGCTTGCATTGTACATCCCATTTGCGAGTTGATCCACTATGAGGCCTGCAATGTACATCTCATTCATGAGTTTCTCCACACTGTGGCCTGCATTGTGCATCTCATTCATGAGTTTCTCCACACTGCGGCCTGCATTGTACATCCCACTCGTGAGTTACTTCACACTGAACTGTGGCCCGCATTGTACATCCCATTTGTGAGTTACTTCACACTGTGGCCTGTATTGTAAACCCATCCGTGAGTTACTCCACACTGTGTCCTGCAATGTACGTGGGAGGGCTATTAATATTTACATGAAATGATCTCAGACACACAGAACTATTTTGTGTCTAGCCACAAGCTGAATAAAGATCAGGTGGAGCCCTTTGGACCCATGCTGGTTCGGTATTGTACACCCTGTTTGTGAATTACTCCACACTGCGGCCTGCATTGTACATCCCATTTGTGAGTTACTTCACACCATGTCCTGCATTGTACATGCCATTCGTGAGTTACTCCACACTGCAGACTGTATTGTATATCCCATCCATGAGTTACACCACACCGTGGCCTGTATTGTACATCCCATTCACGAGTTGCTCCACACTGCATCCTGCATTGTACATTCTATTCATGACTCCACATTCCTGCAGTGTGGCGCTTGTGATATGTCGTGGAATTCTCTCTGCTTAACATTGCAGAAAGAACTCTGTGATTTGAAGATGAGCCCATCACACCATGACTTTTACAAGCCATGTAACTGGTTTCTCCTTCTGGCTTTGTTTCCCCCCCCCCCCCCCCTGCATTTTAATATTACTCCCCTTGCTTTGGAGTCCTGAAGCAACTGGAGCATTAAGCATATTGCTGTACTTTATAAAAGTGCATTTTGTTTTTTTGCTGCTATCTTATACATGAGGTTCTATGTATTTTGTCAAAAGAAATGGGTTGCTTTATCTAGAATTATATTGGAATTTTTTCTTTAAAATTGTTTTCTTCTGTTTTTATGTTTTTATGTTACTGTAATGCACCCTTCTCATAAATTCCACCTTGTTTCAGTCTATTTGTAATGAAGTACGCACAGTAGTCTGATTGCTGACAGTGAACAGAATGCCATTCTAGAAGGAAGACACTACTTGTAATAACAAATGACAACTTGTAAGCATTTACAGTTGATGGCAGTGAGAATCAATTGATCTATCAATAAAAGGGAGGCTGATCTTCCATTACTATTGACTGACAGTTTATTGTTTTTGTAGTTAAACAAGTGTAGTGTAGTTCATTATGTGCTAGTATATGGATATGTTTAACATACATTAGAAATCTGCATTCAGTCAGACAGACTTTCACTTATTCTATGTTATGACTGGACAGTGTCATTACTCTTACAGGCTTATTGACTGGGAATGCTTACAGAGCCAGATCTGAGCTATTCAATCAGCTTTACATTTTCAGGTCTACTCTGTCACAAAATCAAAAAGTAAATGTTTATTTGTTTACTATTACACCAATTAACCACTTGCTTACTGGGCACTTAAACCTCCCCTTCTGCCCAGACCAATTTTCAGCTTTCAGCACTCTCACTTTTTGAATGACAATTGCGCGGTCATACAACACTGTACCCATTTTTTTCCCCCACAAATAGAGCTTTCTTTTGGTGGTATTTGATCACCTCTGCGGTTTTTATTTTTTGACAAAATTTTTTAAAAAGACCATTTTCTAAAAAAAATACAAAACTGTCATATATTTTGTTATAAAATTTTGCAACAGGTAATTTTTGTCCTTCATTGATGTACACTGATGAGGCTGCACTGATTGGCACTGATGGGCTGCACTGATGGGCACCAATGGGCTACATTGATTGGCACTGATAGGTGGCACTGGTCGACACTGATAGGCAGCACTGGTGGGCAATGATAGGTGGCACTGAGGGGTGACACTGAGAGGTGGCACTGAAGGGCATTGATAGGTGTCACTGGTGGGCACTGACAAGTGGCACTGATAGGTGGCACTAATAGTTGGCACTGATAGGTGGCAGTGATGGGCACTGATGGGTGGCAGTGATGGGCACTGATGGGTGGCAATGATGGGCACTGATCAGCACTGGTAGGTGACACTGATAGGCAGCACTGCTAGGTGGCACTCATGAGGCACCACTAGTGGGCATTGATAGGTGGCATTTTTTTGCACTGGTGGGCACTGGCAGGTGGCACTGGCAGGTGGCATTGGCAGGGGGCACTGGCAGGTGGTAATGGTGGGCACAGATGAGGCAGATGTGCCTCTTCCTCTTCAGGACCGATGTCCCTTGCACAAGAGCCGGCGATCTGCTTTTTTTTCTCTCACGCTGTTAGCGTGAGGAGAAAAAAACGATTACTGAGGTTTTGTTTACATCACGTGATCAGCTCTCATTGGCTGGCAGCTGATCACGTGGTAAGGGGCCGGGATCGGCCCCTTACTCGGATCTGTTATCACCCGAGTCTCAGTGACTCAGTGATCACAGCGTGTGCCCTTCAGGGGCGCGTGGGGAGCGTGCGAAGGGGAAGACGTCTATTGACGGCCTCCCAGCAAAGCAGGTCCGCGCTGTAGCCGTCATTCGGCTATAGCACGGACGCGAATTGGTTAATAAATTAATCAGTCCTTTTTCTGTTAATTTCAAAGGATTGTTGGTTTTCAAAGAATAACTAAAGCATGAGTCAAGTCCTTATTTACTTATATAATTTTGTATGTATTGGAGAAGACTATGGGGTTGATTTACTAAAGGCAAATAGACTGTGCAGTTGCACTCTGCAGGAGCAGTTGCTCCAGATCTTAGTAAATGAGCAGAAGCTTTGCTGACTTCCATCATCCAATCATGTATAAGCAAAAATGCTGTTTTTTATTATTTTCCTTTCATGTCCCCAGGGGTTGCAAAATGCCTAGAAATTGCCCAAAAATTGTCAACAGTCCAGTGGGAAATCAAGTCAACCTTTTAGTTATATAAAGCCACAAATTTTCATTGTGCCCATTACAACCTTCCAGGCGCTGACATCTTAACAACCAATGGCATCATTGGTTGATATGGGGGACGCTGCCCCTTTCCATCAGCACTGGGGTCACATTAGCTGAGTGAGAGAGAGAAACTGAGAGAGACATTGGAATACTAGTCAGTACCAGTGTGCAAATGTGTATTTGCTCTGGAAGAATATATCACCTCCAACGTTGGATGTCCTGTGTGTGTGTGTGGATGTTGCATCAATAGGTAAAACTATTCGTTTTTTTTTTTTTTCATTTTACATTGGTGTGCCTCAAGATTGTGCAGAATTTTAAAAGGTGCCTTGATTTTAAAAATGTTGAGAAACACTGCTGTGCAGTACCATTATTTGAGAGTATCTATAATATACTGATGTCACATGTTATTTAAAATGTTTGTGTTCAGATAATATATTATAAATTCAAATTTAAAAAAAAAAAAGGAAAAAAGAGAAAATCTGTTTGGAAAATTCATCTTACCCTCTACGAACCAGATTAAGCTGAGAGTGGGACTACTTACTACTGGAAAAGAAGGGTAGAAAAGAGCTGACACCAAATGATATCTGCAGTCTATCCTGTCTCTATCACTGTATATCACATGCATAGGGGTTGGATGAGACAGATGTTTTGACCGAAGAGAAAGTTCAGATACCCCGTGTCAGTATCCAGTGTGGGAATTCCTTAGACACATAACTGTCCTTTACAAAATGTGGACTTAAGAGTAAAGAAGACCTTGAAGATTTGACTACATTAACAATGACATGTTTTACCCCTAGGCCACAATCACTAAAACTCATGTTTTATTTGTTGATGCCCCAGAAGAGGATTGTGAAACCTTTCGAACTCTTGATGGTTAGTGCTCCTTAAGATATCCCTACAGCAACCAGCAACAAATGTGCAGTGTGAGGGTCAGGACTTTAAATGTAGCCTGATCTTGAAGCCTTCTTTAGGGTTCACAAGTATGAGAAAAAATAATAGTGTCTGTTATACAGTATATTGTCTGTTTTGTGTCACTATTAAACAAATACAGGTTCAGATCTAGCGACTAAAAAGCGTGGCACAATATAAAACCTAATTATACACAGGGACATTTGTAAATCAATTTCTTTCTGTCTATGAGAATCCCCAACTTCACATAAATATTTAGCTTTCATCATAATATACATGGTTCAAGAGAAGTTCATCCATTCTGTTATCACGATCCTCAGGCTTGATGTGTAGCACAAAAACTCTTAGCATATGATTATTTAATTGATTTGCTGTACTTGAACATATAAATCATTCTGTGTTGTGATTGATACAATTCCCCGTGGAGAACCCCAAGCTACTGTGTGCTTCATAGCAAATCATTTTTAACATTATTTTAATACATCTCCAAGGTTACCGCTGGTTCATGCACAGACACTTGCAGTAGAAGGATACAGGACATTCAATAATGATATTGCATCAAGGATTTGTGCAGATAACTCTATAATGATGGGTGCTGCAATGAAAACATAGGCACTACTTTGCCATCCATGTAAACTAGGCTTTATAGATAAACTCTAAATGCTACATCAGGTGAGATGCTACACCTTACAATATGCACAGCGAATACACTCCATTGAACTAAGCAACATGCACCTCTGTACACACAGCACTTCGCACAACAGAAATCACATAACCACTAAAGCAGAGATAAAACACCATATATCCCCCATGGCATGTAATACTGACTTCGGAACTCACGTGTGTGGCTCAGCAGATTGCAGCGAGATCAAAGAAGGCAGAGGGAAAGGGCAGGTGCTCAAGCACCCACATGGTACATTTATGTATTGTTAATACTGTCCATCAACAAACACAGACCTTCAGATAACTAACATCCTACGTTAAATTTTGCTGCCTTGATCAGGAGTTTTGCCACAATATGCAAGTATACAAAGCATATTTGCACATTATTGTAGACTTGCATGATAAAACATCCCTCTCCAGCAATGTGACAACCACAATCTTCCTCATCGTTGACTCTGACATCTTTGCTTGTTTTTTTTCTGGATTTGGCATGTTGATTGGATAGAGAATTCAGCTTACAGCACCATCCTCTCCGGCCTAAGCCCAAAAGGGAACAGACTGAAACCATCACACAGGATCAGGCACCCAAGGCTAGTAATTGGCTGAATTATTAAATATTTATAAGAAAAGTTGCTTTCTCTGTAGCACAGCCCACTGGAGCATGCTCAGCAGCACCTTGGCTACCTTTTGGAAAGATTGAGTTGCTATTTTAAGGTGAACACTGGATAGATCTTTGTGTAGCCATATGCAAGGGTTTCTAATGATTAATTTTGACCCTCAGATAATTTTTTATTTACAAACATGTTGCACATGTTAGGTGACCATTGCACAGACATTTAACTGTGGCACCAGTTTATCTTTGCTCTCTCAGCAGAGGACACTGCAGAAGTGATCATATTTTTATTATTATTATTATTATATACAGTATTTATAATATTTATATTCTGTTTATTATTATTTCTATTTTATTACTGACCTCAATTATATTTTATCATGTAAAAGGTCAAAGGTTGTGAGTTTGCCTTTCCTTATCTTATCAGTTACATGATTGCACTGGTTTCAGATATTGTACAGAAATGAAACTCAATGCAAATATTGCTCTAGCACACTGGGCTTACTGATCCAGTTCTATGAAAACTTTGACCCCTAGAGATAGCAGTGATAGCTGCCTGTGCAGATGTCATCACAGAAAATAAAACTGTAACCTAAGAAATATTCTGCTACTGTCAAGCTCTTTTGGAAATGTTTATTGCCTTACTGAGGCCACAAATCCTAATCTGCATCCCTGTTCCATGTCAGTATTTGGTCAGGAAGTCAGCAAGTGTACTAAGGCAGTCCACAATTTTTCATAACAGGTCTACCGGTACTTTAACTTTAGTTCTGAACCTTTGAATGCATTGCTATTGCCTTTGCTCAGATTGTGCATAGAATAGCACAAGGATGTGTACAATTTTTGCATATACAGAATCATGTGGTCATTGGACTTTCTTTACCCACCAATCAGCATCCCATCAATAATCAGATAACAATTATCTTTATCCAGTACCCAATTTGATTCTTTGCTGTTCAGCTTAGGTTACTAGCTTACGATTTTATATCAAATTTGCTTACTGTGTTTATCTGGGTTAGATAGGGCCTTTAAAGCAGTGTTTCTCAAGCTGTGTGTGCCTTGACACATTTCTGTGTCACAACTGCCATTAACAGGGTTACAGCCTTGGCAATGGTCAGAGCTATGACTGTTATAATCACTGTAACATATGAGTATAATCAATGTGGCATTGATGGGGATAATTACTTTGGTAAGATATATTTATGGGTATAATCACTGTGGCATTGAAGAGTATAATCATGGTGGCACTAATGAACCCTCACTGTGGTAATGATGGGAACGTGCTCTGTGAAACACGGGTGTAACCACTTTGGCACAAGTCTTCAGCATTTGTAATAATGATTGCACAGCAGTAGTTAACTATTTTCTCCTAACACCCCATTTCAATACTGCAGCAGAGTCTTCAAATAATGATAATAATAATCATCACCATCATGTTTGTATGTATCACAACATGGAAATAGTTAGGGTGACTGCCTGTAAAGCTTATTAATGCATGATGATTTTATACAGCATCTTATGATTTGGTATACAGCCATTCGTGTTTTCTGATCAGATTGTAAAGCATTTCTGAGGGATCTGGAATTCTGTATTGGATCATATAGAGCAGTGTACATTTGTTTGCTGTTGCTTTAGTCATGCTTTACATTACTTTGATTCCGCTACAGGTCAGAATGAATTAAACTCAAACATGTCTCAAACTGACCTTATACTGATCTCAAATGCAAGCTATTTTCTGTTTAATTTGTTTTTTAATGTAAACTTGCCCAAAAAGGTGTGTCAGAAAATGCAATACAAAGACCAATAGTTGAAAACAACTTGTTGGTGTCAGGGTCACCTGTGGCCAGGTGACAGATGCACACCGTAGGGGGACAGGAGTGCACCGCGAGGTAGTGAACCCTATGGCTGGCTTCTGTGGATAGGAAACTGGGTGGTTGTGGAAAGCGGGACCAGAGGAGCACAACCGGGATCCCAACGGAAGCGAGAGCCAAGATTCCCCAGGGCGCGGAGTCTAAGACCCAGCTGGTCTTCTCCAGGGCCTCTAGTGGTGAGGATGTTACGCTGCAGGCTGGGACCAGGTCGCGGCCCCTGGAGTTTCCTAGCTCACGCCCCGTAGGATAAGGGGAAGCAGCAGCACACGATAGAGAGAACCGAATAACAAGCCGAAGGTCAGGGGCCACAAGCAGACAAGGATAACGAAGAACGAGCCGAAGGTCAAGGGTCACGAGCAGACAGGGATGGTCAGGGACAAGCCAATAACGTAACAGAGAGACAGACGTAGCACACGGCAGGCAGGAACCCAAACACACAATGCCTAACAAACACGTTGATCAGCAAAGCAGGCTTGCAGTGCACAGGTTAATATAGTGTTCAGTGATAGGGCCTGGGGTGGAGTCAGGCTGGGAGGAGATTATAAAGGAAGCCAGGTGAAGGAGGTCTGGTCTCTAGATGAACACATGAGGAGGAAGGTAAGATGGCAGACAGACATTAATGCATATCCATGACAGTACCCTCCCTCTTACGAGGCCTCCCCCTTCCCCGCCTGGGCCCAGGTTTAGAGGGAAACTTCAGATGAAACTCCTTTAACAGACGAGGTGCAAAGACCTCAGATGCAGTGATCCAAGACCTCTCCTCAGGACCAAACCCTTTCCAATGAACGAGGTACTGAAGAACGCCTTTACAGAGTCGGGAGTCCAGAATTTGACTGATCTCGTACTCCTGATTATCCTCCGAGACAGGCGCCACGGTAGGAAGAGGACGAGAGAATTTATTGAGGACTAAAGGCTTTAGAAGAGCAACATGAAAGGAGTTAGTGATTTTAAGGCTCTTAGGAATCTGGAGTTTGAAACAAACCGGATTCAGTTTAGCAGTTACCGTGTATGGACCGATGAATCGTGGAGCAAACTTCAGAGAAGGAACTCGGAGCTTGATGTTCCTGGTAGAGAGCCAGACTTTGTCCCCTGGCTGAAGAGAAGGCGGTTTACGCCTGCGGCGGTCGGCAAAGCCTTTGAATTTTTCAGCAGCTGCCCGGAGGGAATCATGAACGTGACCCCAAACGGAATTGAGAGACTCCTGAACCGAAGCCAAAGCTGGAATGTCTGGAGAACAGATCATAGGAAGAGGAAGTTGAGGGTGTTTTCCATAAACTGTGAAAAAGGGTGTCTTCTGCGAACTGGTATTCACATGATTGTTATGGGAGAATTCTGCCCACGGGAGTAGAGAGGACCAATCGTCATGGTGAGAAGACACAAAGGTGCGAAGAAAGACCTCTAACTCCTGATTAACCCTCTCAGTCTGTCCATTGGATTGGGGATGGTAAGAAGAAGAAAAATCCAAGACAATATTGAGGGATTTGCAAAAGGCTCTCCAAAAACGAGACGTGAATTGGACTCCCCTGTCGGAAACAATATGAGAAGGGACCCCATGTAGGCGGAGAATTTCTCGAATGAAAATGGGAACCAAGGCAGGGGCAGAAGGAAGACCAGGAAGAGGAACAAAATGAGCCATCTTGGAGAATCGATCGATTACCACCCAAATGACTGTATTATTCTCAGACAGTGGGAGATCGGTGATAAAATCCATGGCAATATGGGCCCAGGGTTCCTTAGGAATAGGCAAGGGCATGAGGAGACCAGCAGGAGCTTGTGTGGAGGATTTGGACTGAGCACAGACATGACAAGCTTTAACGTAGTCTTTGACGTCTGAGCGGAGATTAGGCCACCAGTAGTGACGACTGATGAGTAGGAAGGACCGGAGGAATCCAGAATGCCCTGCCACCTTGGAATCATGTCCCCAACGAAGGATCTTAGCTCTTAGCTCAGTGGGGACAAAGGTCTTACCAGGCGGAATTTTAGACTTCAGGGTGGTAGAGTGGGCAACAATGCATGAGGTGGGAATGATCGGCTCAGGTTCAGGGGCGGACTCCTCGTCCAAAGTGTCAAATGACCTAGAGAGCGCATCAGCCCGACCGTTGCAGGAACCAGGTTTGTAGGTAATCGTGAAATTAAAACGGGCAAAGAAGAGACTCCACCTGGCCTGTCTAGGATTCAGACGTTTGGCATTCTGTAGATACTGTAAATTCTTGTGATCGGTAAAGATCGTTATGGAGTGAGGGGAACCCTCCAAGAGATGACGCCACTCCTCTAACGCCAATTTAATTGCGAGAAGTTCCCGATCACCGATGGCATAATTCCTCTCTGCCTGAGAAATTTTTTTGGAGAAGAACGCACATGGTTGGCGTCTCTTCTCAAAGATTTGAAGAAGCACAGCTCCCACCCCCATTGAGGAAGCGTCCACTTCAATAAAAAATGCATTCCCAGGATTTGGTCTCCTCAAGAGGGGGCCAGAAACAAAGGCCTGTTTCAGGTTGTGAAATGCAGAGACAGCTTCGGGAGGCCAGTCTCTGGCATTCACACCCTTCTTGGTCAAAGCGATAATAGGCGCGGCAATGGAAGAGTAATTCCTTATGAACTGCCTATAATAATTAGTGAAGCCAAGAAAGCGCTGTGTGGCCTTGAGGCTAGCAGGAAGAGGCCAGTTGGTGATAGCCAAGACCTTCCCAGGGTCCATACGAAGCCCCGAACATGAGACAAAGCACCCCAAAAACAGGACCTCAGAACATTCAAAGGAACATTTCTCCAGCTTGGCATAGAGATTGTTCTCTCTAAGACGTTGAAGTACAGTGCGGACATGGTTTCTGTGGACGAGCAGATTTTCAGAAAAGATCAGAATGTCATCCAGATAGATGACAACAAACTGGTACAGCAGATCTCTGAAGATTTCATTGACAAAGTTTTGAAACACGGCTGGAGCATTACACAGACCAAAAGGCATCACCAGATATTCGTAATGCCCGTCTCTAGTGTTAAATGCAGTCTTCCATTCGTCACCCTCCCGTATTCGAATGAGATTGTACGCGCCTCTGAGATCCAACTTGGTGAAAATGGAGGCACCCTTCAACCTATCGAATAGCTCAGATATTAAGGGTAAGGGGTATCGATTTTTAATAGTAACCGCATTTAAACCCCGATAATCGATGCAGGGTCTTAAGGTACCATCCTTTTTGGCAACAAAAAAGAACCCTGCCCCTGCAGGCGATGAGGATTTCCGGATGAACCCTCTCTCCAGATTCTCTGCTACATACTCCGACATGGCCTGGGTCTCTGGGATGGACAGAGGGTAGGTACGACCCCTGGGTAGAGTTGCTCCGGGGACAAGATCAATAGCACAGTCAAAAGACCTGTGGGGAGGAAGCACCTCAGCTGATTTTTTACAGAACACATCCCGGTAATCGCTGTATGCGGCGGGAAGATCAGAAGAAACAGAAGTGGCAGCAACCGGAAGACTCTCCTTGGGGGTCACCTTGAGAAGACACGACGAGAAACATGAGGAACCCCAGGCCAGGATCTGCCCAGAGACCCAGTCCACATGTGGAGAGTGGAGCTGTAGCCAAGGGAGGCCCAATACAACTGGGGTAGAGGCCTTGGGTAGAATAAGAAAGGATATCCACTCCTGGTGGAGAATCCCTACCGACATCCTAATGGGTAGCGTCTGGAAGCGAATAGGGCCCCCTGGGAGAACAGTGCCATCAATTGCCGAGACTACCAATGGGGTAGTGAGAGGTGAAAGGGTAAGCTTCATAGAAGAAGCAGTTCTCCAATCCATGAAATTGCCGGCAGCCCCGGAATCCAGGTATGCAAGGGTTGACTGAGGAGAAGTGCCTACATGAAGGGACACCGGCAAGAGCAGGCGAGAAGGTGATGTTTCTGGGTCCAATACTCCACCTTCCAAATGTATTAGACCCGAGCGTTTCCCGGACGAAGCGAGCAGGAGTCACGAAAATGACCCTTGCCCCCACAATAGAGGCACAAGCCCAGAGTTCTGCGCCTAGCACGTTCCTCGGGGGTTAGTCTGGTCCGGCCCAGCTGCATAGGTTCTTCAGCAGGTAGAGGATGCTCCACGGAATGAAGGGAGGGGAGCTCAGACTGGCTAGGACCCAGAGAGTGCTGGCGTCTTTTTTCTAAGGACCTCTCTTGAAAACGAATGTCGATCTGGTTGCATAATGAAATTACATCGTCCAGACCGACGGGAATGGCTCTTCCCGCTAATTCGTCTTTCACTCGGTCAGAGAGGCCATGTAAAAAGGTAGCGACCAGGGCCTCATTATTCCAGCTCAATTCAGCTGTGTGGATACGGAACTGAAGAGCATATTGCCCCACTGAACTAGATTCTTGGCGAAGACGTAAGACAGCACTAGCCGCTGAAGAAGCCCGAGCCGGCTCTTCGAAGATATTACGAAAGAGCTTCAAGAATTCGGACAGACTGGAAACCACCGGATCGTTCCTCTCCCACAGGGGGGCAGCCCAGGCCAAAGCTTCACCGGAGAGGAGGGAAATGATATAGGCTACCTTAGCCCGGTCAGATAGGAAGCTTTGAGGCTGAAGCTCAAAATGAATAGTGCATTGGCTGAGAAACCCCCTGCAGGCCTTGGAGTCCCCAGAGAAACGGAACGGAGCTGGCAATCTTAGTGAGTGTGAGGCTGCGACTGGTGCGATAGGTACAGCCGCTGGTTGTACTTGGGGTTGCGGATTCGGGGTTCCCAAGGAGACCTGAAGCTGCTCGAATCGAGAAGCCAGATCCTGGAGGAATCGCATCACCTGGGTCTGATTTGATTCCTGGGTCTCAAGTCTGCGAACTATGCCCTGCAATGGATCATCCGCGGGAAGCGGGATGTCAGCCGGGTTCATGGCTGATCAAACTGTCAGGGTCACCTGTGGCCAGGTGACAGATGCACACCGTAGGGGGACAGGAGTGCACCGCGAGGTAGTGAACCCTATGGCTGGCTTCTGTGGATAGGAAACTGGGTGGTTGTGGAAAGCGGGACCAGAGGAGCACAACCGGGATCCCAACGGAAGCGAGAGCCAAGATTCCCCAGGGCGCGGAGTCTAAGACCCAGCTGGTCTTCTCCAGGGCCTCTAGTGGTGAGGATGTTACGCTGCAGGCTGGGACCAGGTCGCGGCCCCTGGAGTTTCCTAGCTCACGCCCCGTAGGATAAGGGGAAGCAGCAGCACACGATAGAGAGAACCGAATAACAAGCCGAAGGTCAGGGGCCACAAGCAGACAAGGATAACGAAGAACGAGCCGAAGGTCAAGGGTCACGAGCAGACAGGGATGGTCAGGGACAAGCCAATAACGTAACAGAGAGACAGACGTAGCACACGGCAGGCAGGAACCCAAACACACAATGCCTAACAAACACGTTGATCAGCAAAGCAGGCTTGCAGTGCACAGGTTAATATAGTGTTCAGTGATAGGGCCTGGGGTGGAGTCAGGCTGGGAGGAGATTATAAAGGAAGCCAGGTGAAGGAGGTCTGGTCTCTAGATGAACACATGAGGAGGAAGGTAAGATGGCAGACAGACATTAATGCATATCCATGACAGTTGGTAATCAGTCCATGTTAAGGGCAAAACAGACACCCCTGGATGATAGGATCTATATGAATATTCAGGGACGGGATGAAAAATCAAGTAAACTTATGTCAGTCATTTAAACGAAAAAAAAAAAACAGTTAATAGTTGGGAAAGTTATCAATGTCGAAAGCCAAGTAAAGCTTCCAGTTTGATATTTTGCCAACAGATGGGAGCAGTAATGTGCAATGAATACTGGCATTTTGAGGTTGATTTACTAAAGCAAAATAGGCTGCTCCCTTTTCAAGGGAAGATTACATTTCCCCCAGAGATTAGTGATGGTGCTGAAATTTCACTTTGCAAAGAATACCCAATCACATGCAAGGAAAACAAGTAGAAGCATTTTTGCTTGCACATGATTATGACAAAAGTTAGCAGAGTTCACCTAATTCAATAAGCTCTAGGGAAAATCCCCTTACAGTCTATTTGCCCTTAGTAACCCCATTGAGTAAGTTCCCCTCTATCACCTCAGTTGACAGCAAGTCATTGCTACTGTCTATGAAATTGAACCCTGTCCTGAACACTGAATTTGAGCTCCTAACTGCATCAGGTGTTGCTCTATTTGAAGTTCACCAATGAATGCAAACTGTTCATGGTGTTGACACCATGCATCACTAGGCCAAAGGGTGTCAATGGTGTTCCCAACCTGTGAAAGAATTTTATGAGCTTCACAAGAAACATAATTCTTAACTGAGGAGAAATTTCTGTTAGAATACACATTTAGCAAGAGCCTGTAATGCTGCGTACACACGATCAGAAATTCCGACAAGAAAAGTTTGATGTTAGATTTTGGTCGGAAATTCCGACCGTGTGTAGGCTTCATCGGACCTTTTCTGTCAGAATTTCCGACAGCAAAAATTTGAGAGCTAGTTCTCAATTTTTCCGACAAGAAAAGTTCTTGTCGGAAATTCCGATCGTCTGAATGCAAATACAACGCGCAAAAAAACACGCATGCTCGGAATCATTGAACTTAGTTTTTCTCGGCTTGTTGTAGTGTTGTACGTCACAGCGTTCTTGACGGTCGGAATTTTGTGTGACCGTGTGTATGCAACACAAGTTTGAGCCAACATTCCGTCGGAAAAAAATCCACGGTTTTCTTGTCGGAATTTCCGATTGTGTGTACGCGGCATAAGTCACATTTTTGCTATTATTGGATACTTGAAGGTTTTTTGTACAATAGGTTCCTCATAAGTTCTCAACCAAAATAAAAGTTGAAGTTTTTGAGAGGCTGAAAGCCATCCACCATACAGTCCAGATCTTGTGCCCTATGATTTCAATCTTTTTCCAAAAACATTTGCTGTCAGGTTGTGAAAACAAAGTGAGGACTTCTACCAATGTTTCTTGTTGGCAAAAGATGTATACAGTTATCTTGTGACTATGTAAAACATGAATATGCATCGTTAAAGAGCATATTTTGCTAATCATTTTTGTATTTAATTCAATAAAATATTCTTATCCGGTCTCAAGTAATAGACGAGACCTTTTATTTAACCCTTGGATTATAAAATTGAATATTACAGTAATCTCTGTTTTACGCTGTTACAAATCCAGTATTACTTTACATGAAGGTGGAGCAAAGCATTGTGGGTGTGATTGGGAATGTATGTTGTTAGTAAGCAGGCATAGGGAAAACAGGCATCTCTTCTGTTTGATTATAATCTTTGTAGAACAATATAGCTTATGTTTACTGTAATAATATATATATATATTTTTTTTTTGTAAGAATATTATTAGCATGTGTTTGTTTTTCTTTAAATGGATTTTGAAACTAAGATTTCTGTGTATAATATTTGAGATCTACAAATCCAGTAAAATATTTGCTAACCAATTTCAGGCTAGCTTTTACCACTCGGCTCGATCTTTCTGCACGGTATTGAAGTTTCATGCATAATATATAATACACAGATTTTTCATAGAACGCTCTAAAATTAAGCCAACTAAAGATGATAAATGAGACGCTTGACACTAATTCCCAGGCATGAGACACCTGTCTTGGTGTAATCAATGACGGTCATTAGGGATATTTTCTCCAATTTTTCTTTATTTCATATTTAATTTTAGTACATGGATCACTGTGGCAAAGGTGGTGAAATATGTGGTAAATGGTTGTATTATGTGAATAATGTTGTGTATATGGGAAATGGCAGCCAATTGAAGCAGGGGCACTGCATAACCTGCTTTACAAGCAGGGTGTGTCAGCAATTTAGGAGTTAATGTAGGTGGTGGTTATCAAAAGGAGGGGGGCTTTTGGTATTAACTTGCTGACTGTGATGGTTTCAGACAGAAATTAAACCTCATACATAATCCTTTTGATATTGCTAGCTTTTCTCAGTGATTCATCAAACCATAGAGATGAATGACCAGCAATTAACGCAAATAAATGAGTGGAAGCCAGCAGATGGTGAATTAATGCAAGTCTGTGCGGAAAGGAAAGAGACTTCCAAAATGCTTACTGGGCCCTTGTCTAAGTGATAGAGCCTGGCAAAATAAAATATTCATAACAGTAATATAGATATAATTTACATCAACTATCCAACCAGCAAACAACATTATTTTAATGGTTAACATGAGAACATTATAGAGGGGGTTACTGGTGGAACTACCATGGTCATAAAGTAAGAGTTGCACCCTGACTCCAGTGGTTAACCACACTGAGGTTCCTGTGGCCACCATTATGGAAGCATAGTATTCTCTGTATGTTGTTGTAGTGGGAGAAGGCCGTCATTGGCTACCCAAAAGCACAGAAAAAATGTACAAAAAAACATAACTTTTATTAACAATTATGACCTCACATTCAGCTACTGGAATATTCAGTTACCTGTATTTGCTAATATATGTGCAACCTACCAACCACTTCAACATATAGACATAGGAGGTAAGTGCTGTCAATCACCAATACTTAGTTATTCATTTTTGAACAGTATAGTCGAAAAACAGTGGGGGGGAAGGAAGTGTGCTGTCTAACATGTTAGCTCAGCATCCACAGCACCTAGGAAAAAGGTGCTACATGTAATTTGTCCCCTGGTGAACAATAAAAAAAGAAAATGTAAATAGCAAGACCTCTTCTTTAAAGTGTATGAGAATCTGAAAATAAATTAAATACATTTATATAGTTATTCTGAGCATATAATTCTACCCAATGATCCTGACAGTAGGAGATCTTCTTGCCTAGAGTGACAGCACTCACTGACTGTATATCAATTTAGGAGCGATGGTGTTAATCTTGGATGCTTAAACCTGAATTGTCCTACAGGCTGACATTCCAACACACAGTGCACCTATGTTTAGCATGAGCTGATAGATTAAGCCCAAACAACAGGAGACCCTGGGAAAAGAACTGTGCACAGCTAGCACATTTTAGGGATCAAAAATGTTAGTATAAAATGTAATTTTGAAAAAGCAAGTTATTATTCAATAATATTAATCCCTTCCTACTCACAATGTGTATATTAAAATTTCCCGGCATGATACCCGTGGCTGAGCATACATTAATATATGTTCTCTCCAACACTTCAAGGTTACTGATTCTCAACTTCAGCTGTCGGTGATAGCTGGGGTCCTCAATGATGAGCAACAACCAATCAGACTGGCTCCCAATCATGTGTTTATTATTGCAGCTCTGACATATTGATGACATGCAGGCCCATATACTGTATATATTTTTCATTATTGTGCTTATCTCCTTATAATAATTATTTAGGTATGGAAAATATTAAGAATGTTATTGTTAAATTAAACAATGCATGCTGACATGTTAAGTTCGCCTGTGCATCTAGGCATTAATGGCTTATGGTTTCACAAATGTCAATAAAAATAGAAAAAAATGTAACTTGTTAACTCAATAATTTTCACTGGGCCCTCAGCATGTGTCTACAAGTTGAAAAATGCACCTGACTTATTTTACTAGCACACAGAAAGGCGCGATGCGTATTATTCATATGTGAAAATGTGTGCTCGCAGTGCACCGAAGGTTTGGTGTGTTTTTTTTGTTTTTTTTGCATTTGTACACATTGAGGTTCCTTACACAGTTTGTAAGCAGACTGCTAGTATATATATATATATATATATATATATATATATATAGCAGACTGCTTGTATATATATATATATATATATATATATATATATAGTTATAGCTTCATCTTACTCTCCTCTTATGATGTTCTGTGAGCTATAATGCTGTTGAACCTAGGTCACATTAAGGTTTGAACTAGTATACAAACCAACTAGTGCTAGCACTCAGACCTACTGTGCAGGGCATTCGTTACTTGTGTGCAAAATAAGCTGTTTGTTGTTTTATATAGATTTTATTTTACATGAAATAATAGGTAGAATTCTACTGCACACTTCTATAATAATTTTCTGGTCTATACAATATTATAACAAATAATGTTTGCCTTTAATTCAAATTTAATCAATAATGAAATAAGTGACAATGTTGAATACTTGAGGGTAGCTTTATTCTTGGTGTGTTAACACTTGTCAACTGGATATTGGTGGAGAACATCACCTGCTATTCCAGTGTCTGCCCGAGGACAATACCATTAGCAGGTCACAGCAAGTATTATCACATGTCAAAGGTATATGTTGACAGGACACTTCACCTACAATTAAGTATAACAAAAGTGTCAATATAAAAATATACACATACGTATCTGAAACAGAAGAAGGTTAGCAGCAACGGTCTTTAGAAGGTAATTCCACTTTTGGTGAAAATAGCAAAAAAAAATATAATAGTTAATATAGCATATAAAATTGCGACCCAACTCATATTGTAATTTAATGTTATTAAAAATGTCCTTTTCTTTTCAATCTGCAGCACCGTCGTTTTTTGTAAGATGCTATTCAATATGGCTACCTGTAGGTTTTCTGTACATAGATGGTGTACAAAATGGCCCCAGAAATGTAATTTCCTGATTGGCTTATTGATTTTCCCAAAAGTCTGCACTAAGATACAAGTCAGATTTTCGGCATTCCCTGCAACAAAAAATTCATTTTTGGTGAGGTACTCCCAAAGGGAAATCAAGTCTAAAGGGATGCAGGCCCTGCCATTTTTCTCATTAGCACCTTGCAAGTGCAGAAGCTGATTGATAATTATGAAATGCCTCCCATTCACGTTCATTTTGTACATGGACACAGACAAATAGCTATTTCTCCAGAATAACAAAAGGTAGGAATCTGCAACAAAGTTTGTTAAAATCCCTACAATGTAAATTGATCATCCAGAGGGATATTTTTTTTTTTTCTTAATGAAAGTGACGTTACTCCTTGAAACAAGCTATCAGGTTATGTTTTAGAATATCATCCACCGGAAATGTCTATGATCAGCAACCGAGGCCGGCGGATCTGTTCTCCGACTCACCGATCGCAGCAGTGAGACGGTAGAAGCACCGGAGGGCGGCGGGAGGGGGGATGTCCCCTTTCGCCGCCCGTAAGAACGATCAAGCGGTGGAACAGCCGCTATGATCATTCTTATGGTGTAGGGAACCGCCAGCTGAAAATTCCGATATCTGAATGATGCCTGTAGCTGCAAGCATCATTCAGATATACCACCACAAAGCCCAGGACGTCATATGACGTCCTCTGGGCGCCAAGTGGTTAAATTGTTTTATTTTGCCCATTGTGAGGGACTGATTGACAAAAGCTGTTGAATTCTCAAACATACTAGGGTAGCAGCATTCTTTATCACAAAGGTACATTGAAGTACAATGAGTCAGTTAGGGATCCCCTGAAAGACCCTTTATTGCTGTGTGGTTATCCGTAACTGAAAAAATTACATTGATAATGTACAGTGATATGATTTTACAAGTATTTGGGCTTCTTTTTTTCTCATATGAGGGACACCACACATCTTCTGTAGATGTTGGATATCATTGGGGTCTCCCCAAAGTCATTGCTAGTCACTCTGGAAATAGGGGCATCCTATTCCTCCATTCCCCACCAAATGGGTTTAGGGGGTATAGAAAAAGTTGTGACTCCTTTTAGAACATACATTTATTTTCAATGATAAGCAATAATGACAGGCCCAGGGGACAGCTATGGGCACAAAATATGCACCAGCGTATGCCAATTTATTCTTATGTGAGTGAGAATATCAGCTCTATGGGGTGACACCTTGCCGGTGTACCTGTCCAAATTTTTCAGTAGGTGCAGGTACATCAATGATGTGTTCTTCCTTTGACTGGTGACAAAAGAAGAACAGAAAAATGTGTGGGGTTGTTGGGTCAAAAGGCATTCAGTTTAAGATTTACCAGCACATGTAATACTAGAATAGTTTGATCTTTAGATTTAACCTTTAAATTGGGAAATAGATGCTTATTACAACCCGATTGGTTAGGAAACCAACTTCAACAAGTAATCTGCTGCATGTGAAAAGCTTCCACCCTAAATTTTTTGTAAAGAATACTAAAGTGGGGCAGTATTTAAAAGCTTGAAAAAAAAGGGATTTTTATAACAGCTTACCTGTAAAATCCTTTTCTTGGAGTACATCACGGGACACAGAGCGACTTAGTCATTACTAATGGGTTATATAGATTACCTTCAGGTGTTGGCACTGGCCAATTCCAAACCGGAAGTACCCTCCCCTATATAAGCCCCTCCCATCCGGGAGCACCTCAGTTTTGTAGCCAAGCAATAAGTGTCCCAAAAAGAGGGGTGGGAGCTCTGTGTCCCGTGATGTACTCCAAGAAAAGGATTTTACAGGTAAGCTGTTATAAAAATCCCTTTTTCTTTTTCGTACATCACGGGACACAGAGCGACTTAGTCATTACTAATGGGACGTCCCAAAGCAATGCCAAATGAGGGGAGGGATACATAAGCTGGGCGCCATCAGGCATGAGGATCTTTTGCGGCCTGCAACACACTGCGCCCAAAGGCGACATCCTCCTGACTTCTAACGTCTACCTGGTAGAATCTAGTAAACGTGTGTACCGAAGACCATGTTGCGGCCTTACATACTTGAGCCAGGGAGGCCTGGTGATGCACTGCCCATGAAGTTCCAACTGCTCTTGTGGAGTGCGCCCTAACTTTGAACGGAGGCGGTCTCTTTCTCAAGCCATAGGCTTGTATTATGACCTGTCGAATCCACTTGGCTAAAGTGGATTTTGATGCTGCCTGACCCTTTTTAGGGCCTTCCGGCAGAATAAACAAAGTATCCGTTCTGCGAATCTGAGCAGTGGCTTTTAGATAAGCTTTAACTGCTCTTACTACATCCAAGGAATGTAATAACTTTTCCTCTACCGAGCTAGGTTTGGGGAAAAAAGAAGGAAGAACCACATCTTGGTTCAAATGAAACCTCGATACCACCTTAGGAAGAAAGGCTGGATGAGGACGTAATACTACTCTGTCCTTATGGACAACCAGATATGGCTCCTTACAGGACAAGGCGGCTAATTCCGATACTCTTTTAGCCGAACAAACGGCTACTAAGAAAATCAATTTCCTGGTGAGAAGAACCAAGGAAATGTGTTGCAATGGTTCAAACGGTTGTTTCTGTAGAACTGACAGAACCAGGTTTAAGTCCCAAGGACATATGGGAATACTAACCGGAGGGCTAATACGTATCACTCCTTGTATGAAAGCTTTGACTAGTGAATGCGAAGCCAAGGGCCTTTGAAAAAATATTGACAAGGCCGAAATCTGACCCTTGATAGTACTCAAGGCCAGCTTCCTATCTACAGCCCACTGTAGGAAGTCCAAAATCCTCCCTATCACGTACTTACGTGGATGCCATTTCTTGGCCTCACACCACTTAATGTACGCTTTCCAGATCCTATAATAGATCTGCCTGGATACCGGCTTCCTGGCATTGATCATGGTAGATACCACAGAATTAGAGAGCCCTCTCTTTTTCAGAATGTGGGCTTCAATAGCCAGGCCGTCAAACCTAGGGCTGGTAAGGAAGGGTGATATATCGGTCCCTGCGACAGCAGGTCCGGACGATGTGGGAGGGTCCAAGGACTCCTCACTGACATTTTTACAATCTCCGCGTACCATGCCCTTCGGGGGCCACGCTGGAGCCACCAGAATCACTGGTTTCTTTTCTACCCTGATTCTGCGGAGTAATCGCGGTAACAATTGTGGCGGTGGGAATGCATATATCAGCTTGAACTGATCCCAAGGGAACACTAGGGCATCCGAGCCGCAAGCTAGAGGATCCCTTGTGCGAGACACAAATCTGTCCACCTTTGCGTTGAATCTGGATGCTAGCAGATCTACATCCGGTGTTCCCCACCGCTGGCATATTGCCTGGAAAACCTCGGGGTGAAGAGACCATTCCCCCGGGCATAATTGTTGGCGACTTAAAAAGTCCGCTCTCCAATTTTCCACTCCTGGGATGAAAACCGCGGATATGGCTGGGACATATTTTTCTGCCCACTCCAGGATGCAATTTGCTTCCCTCTGGGCTGCACGACTCCTGGTGCCACCCTGGTGATTGATATATGCCACTGCTGTGGCATTGTCTGATTGAATTCTGACAGGGGACCCTTGGAGTTTGGATGTCCATGCTACTAGGGCATACCGGGCTGCTCGTATCTCTAAGAGATTGATGGGCAGGGCCTTTTCTGCTTCTGACCACTTGCCCTGGAGAGACCATTGCTCCAGTACTGCCCCCCAGCCTATGAGGCTGGCATCTGTAGTGACTACCTTCCAAGAAACCGGACTGAAGGGTTTCCCTTTTTCTAGATTCTGGGGCACCAACCACCAATGGAGGCTCTTGCGAACGGAAGGGGACAAGGACATTGGTAAGTCTAAAGCCTGAACTTTTTTGTTCCAGGCTGACAGTATGGCCCTTTGCAAATTCCTTGAATGGAATTGACCGTAGGGTACCGCTTCGAATGAAGCCACCATTTTTCCCAGCAGCCTCATGCAGAGGCGTATGGATGGTTTTCTTTTTGTACCCACTAAGTGGGTCAAATCTTTTAAAGACGACACCTTCTCTGGAGGTAAGAAAATCTTTCTCTGATTTGAATCCAGCCTTAGCCCTAAGTATTCCAGACTTTTGACTGGTCTTAGAGCTGACTTGTCCCGGTTGATAATCCAACCGTGATATTCCAGATACTTGATTGTCTTGTGAATAGCTACTTCCAGCTTTTCCACTGAGTGGTCTATTAGTAGCAGGTCGTCTAGATATGCCATTATCGTTACACCCTGTGTTCTTAGATTGGCCAATAATGGGGCCAGAATTTTTGTGAACACTCGTGGTGCTGTGGCCAGACCGAAAGGTAAGGCTCTGAACTGAAAATGGCGCCCTTCTACTGCAAAGCGTAGAAATTTCTGGTGGGCCGGAAAGATGGGAATATGCAGATAAGCATCCTTTATGTCGATCGAGGCTAACCATTCCTGCCCTTGTAGGGCGTGGCCACCGATCGGATCGACTCCATCCGAAAAGTCCTGATATTTAGGAACTTGTTTAGCCCTTTTAGATTTAATATGGGCCTCATGTCCCCATTTGGTTTGGGGACTGTGAAAAGGTTCGAGTAAAACCCGAATCCGCTTTCTTCCAGGGGAACCTTCATGATTACACCTTGGAGCAATAGTTGTTCTAGTGCCAGAAGGAGGGATCCTCTCTTCTGGGGATCTCTTGGCACGTTTGACCTCATAAATTGGGCAGGAGGAGTGCCTTTTAACTCCAGCTTGTATCCCAGACTTACTGCGGAGAGCACCCATCTGTCTCTGATGGTGTCCCGCCAGGTCTCTGTGAACAACTGAAGTCTTCCCCCCACCCGATTGAGTGGGGGCAACGCTTCATGCCTTGGGGGGAGGTTTTGTACCTCTCTTGATCCAGGGCTTCTTGTTACCCTGTGATTGTCCCTGATTTCTGCCCCCTGAATTTGACCGCGGAGGCCGTCGGAACTGCTTCACAGCCGATGTGCCCGGGACTGGAGAAGTAGGCCTCTTAAAAGAAGGACTTCTACCCTTGTTCTTAACCGGTAAGAGTGAACTTTTACCGGCAGAAATTTTCTGGATATATTTGTCCAGATCTTCTCCAAATAAGCGTTCTCCATGAAATGGGAAGCTAACCAGCAGTTTTTTACAGGGAGCTTCAGCAGACCAGTTTTTGAGCCACAGAAGCCTACGCATATGTACTATAGACAGCGTAAAGCGGGAGGCCTGTTGGATTGTATCCTTTATGGCGTCCACCGAAAAACACAAGGCTCTAGGCAGGTCAGCTAGGGCAAGAGCCTGCTGATCTGGTAAGTCCCTTAAGACTTGTTTCAACTGATCTTTCACTGCTTGGCAGACTCCAATCGCTGCTACCGCAGGTTGTGTCACCATGCTTGCTGTAGAGAAAGCAGATTTTAGTAAAGACTCCAATTTTTTATCTATTGGGTCTTTAAACATTGGAACATTATCTACTGGACATGTCAGTGATTTGTTAACAGAAGAGATGGCTGCGTCCACTGTAGGGACCCTCCATTTTTTTATGAACTTATCCTCCATGGGATAGATCACCGGAAATCTCTTGGGGGGAGCAAATATTTTATCAGGATGCTCCCAATCCTGGTAAATAAGCCCCTCTAATAAAGGGTGGATTGGGAAGGAACAGACAGCCTGGGGAGCTTTTAGCGACCCCAGCGAGGAAACCGTAGTGGATGGTGGTTCCGCCAGAGGCATTTTAAATGCTGATCGGACCATGTTAGTCAGAGACTGAACCCATAATCTTTCAGGCTGAGATGCTGAGAAAGGTTCTTCCACTGTTGATTCCTCCATAACTGAATCAACCTCATCCTGATCCCCTTCAGGTAGGTCGATCTCTGTGTGGGGCTGTTCCTCCACTAACAGGCACTCTGAAGGAGGAGATGGAGATCGGACGCGCTTTTCCTGTGACAGGGAAGCAGCGATCAATGCTGTTAATCTCTCTTCCAATCCTCCCAGAGTTGAGGATAAAACCTCCTCTGTTATATATACAGGAGCAGGTGGACTGGGGACAGCCGCAGCACCAGGCATTCCTGCGGGGTTTCTACGGCTACTGACCTCTGAATTCTCAGGGGAGATTGGTGCAGTACAAGCATGCCCAATATCCTCAGAGCCCGATGGAGACCCCTTTGGCTTCCTGGAAGACCTATTTCCGGAGCGTCTGGACGACATATCCTTTAAGCACAAAGCTGAGGTATTCCCGTCGTCATACACCAATTTTTGCTGGTAATAGTCTAACACAGTTGCTGCTATATACCAGCTGGTGTCCACTAAAGTGCCTTTCTATGGGGATGCCTGCATCAACCGCCTCTGTGTGCCACTGTTTGTTGCTAGCTCTGTTTGCATCCAGCTGACACTTGTACTGTGTCTTTTAACCATGCTGGGACGCCTGCACATGCGCAGAAGCGCCGCGGCGCGCATCGAGCGTCATCCACCCGCCCTGCCCCTTTTTTTTCATAGGAGGCGCGTGCACGCGCCCGCGCGCGCGCCCGTGCGCCATTGGCGCCCTTTTCGAAATCAAACAGGGACTAGGAGCCAGGGCCCTTTTTGCCGGAGGGCCTGTGCGGTGGATGAGCGCAGCAACAGGGCAGAGGAAGTGGATTCCCACAGAGAAACTTACCAACTGCCTGGATCTTTTGACTTGAGAAAACCAAAGATCCACATGACAAGAAAAATGGACTACAGCGGCCTCTAGTGGTTTAACACAGGTACCGCGGTCCCCTTTTTTTTTTTTTTTTCTTGACTACTATTAAAATTTTACATTTTCAGTAGTTACAGGCAAACACAGATATTTAGCGGGAATACCGTTAGGTAACAGACAGAAAGACAAATTAGGCTTGGGGGTCCCCCAATAGAACCAAGTTCCTGGGGGCCCCCACTTACCTGATCCCCGCCGCAGGACTTTGTTTGGTCCACAGAAGTCCAAACTTCACCTATCACGGCAGGCATTGTAATTAAACCTTCAGGGACCGGGTTCCCAAGGATTCCACTCCCCTGGACCTGTATAGCACCCTGCACAGACAACATCTTGGTCGTGGGTATGACCAGAGCTCTGGATCCCAGGGTCCAGCCCTCCTAAGAGAGGCATTACAGGCAAAACCTTGCTCTTCTGCTGCAAGGCCCGGGTACCGACTGTTTAGCTATGAAGCTTTTTTGGTGGGATCCGGAACAGCTTACTAAGGCCCAAAAGAACCTGTACGCAAGCCCAGTGAAAACACATGTTACTCTTTGGCCAACACCTTAGACACTGGCAAAAAACTGAGGTGCTCCCGGATGGGAGGGGCTTATATAGGGGAGGGTACTTCCGGTTTGGAATTGGCCAGTGCCAACACCTGAAGGTAATCTATATAACCCATTAGTAATGACTAAGTCGCTCTGTGTCCCGTGATGTACGAAAAAGAAATTGCACTCACCTGGTGGATTTTGAAAAGAAAAAGGAAAGAAGCAAACAATTTGAGAAGGAGGTTCCTGAAAATGGCATATAAGAAACAGTGGCTTAGCAGAGAATATTAGAGGGACAAAAATAATGAACATGGCAACTTGCAGCACGGGACAACAAATAAAGTGATAGCACATGATTGTGCATTCAGTACACTAATATTTTGGCATACTGACATCTACTGCTTAATGAGTCAGTCTGTTTTTTTATTTGCCCATGCAGTGGGGTGGGGCACTGCATTCGTTTTTTTGGTCATGTGGAATAGAAATAAGGTGGAAAACTTACCTTACACCCCACTCCTTCAGACTTCCTTCTTTCTGTGAAGCTTCTTTCACTTTAATGCCCAGCTGGTCACAGCTCTCAGGTCCTGCATTGTGTCCTCCATCACAAATTATTGGACAGCGCCAGCTGCAGTGGAGTGAGAAATAAAGTTTACCTCAGGAAACAACTATTGGAAGTGGTGAGGAGTTTCTGCAGTGATTCCTGTCTATATACAAGTGCTGGAGTTCACCATCCGGAGCAGTGGAGATCTATTGAGGCTGTGTCTGACCCCTTGGGGTTCATCAGTAAGGTGAGAGGCTGGTGTCAACGGGGGAGGATTGTGTATGCATATTGATTCCCTTCTGTGAAGAGTTGGACTCCCACACCTGTTCTCTTCCTCCTTTCCTGCTTTTTAGCTGCTGACATTTTTTGGAAGATTAGCACTTTATATATATATATTTTTTTTTTTTGGACTTTTTAATACATGATTTATTATCCCTTTGGGACACATCAATATTTTGGATATTTGGATCATTTTGTATTTTTGCACATCATGCACATTTATTAATAGTTATTATTGTATATTTAGCTCCTTTATTGGATTTGCTTATTTATATATTGTAGCACCTTTATAGCGCATTTATTATTGTTCACGGACATTTAGCGCTGCTTCAATATCTTTTACTGTATTTGTTTGTGTTGGTTACACTATTGAAGTCAGCTGCTGTATGTCTCATATTAGATTTTTATTTTAGCACTTTGCACTCAGCACTTTATTAGTATCTTAGTTTTGCAATACCTATTGGTAGGCGCATAGGTACTCTTCCTTTATACTGCTTAATGATGAGTTGGTGAAAATCAATACTGAAATAATTACAAATATCTCATACAACAGAGCTAAATGTATGTGGGACATTTTGGTACACAGCTCTTTAAAAAAAAAACAGCCAGAGATACAACCAAAGTGCTGGTGTCACTAAATATGGCAACTCTGACTACTATAAGTTTATACTGTAAATGGGAGGAATACATTAACTCTATCTACAGGTTGATTAAATGTTTGGGGCTTAACCAGTGATACTCAAGGTGTGGTGTATATTTTGTACACACTTTGTGCTTGAACATGGTGGTAGGGTTGATTGTTTAAGCATGTGGATTATTGAAAAAATGGACTCCCGCAAAGGTAACCATGAAAAGAGACACCTACAAAAGGAGTGCAGGTGAATATGTGAGCTTCAGGCAACATGCCTTCAGGTTTTAATGATAATTTGAATGTCAGTTGTTTTTTTTGTAGATATCTTGAACAGAGATTTCAGATTCTTGTTTGTATACATGCTATGCCCTCCAAGGGACTGCTCATAAACCAGCATGGAAGTTAGTATGTTTTGCTTTTTTTTAACAGCAGGTCAAATGGATAGGCCTTGATAGACATCGAGATTGTGTCCATACAAACAACTGTGTTTTTTATATCTATGGGACCTGGTCTAATTGTTGCCCAAATGCCAGCATTTAACTATGTCACTGAATCCCAATATGCTTACCTTATTATGATATGGGTTTTGAATTATAAGTAGAGGGTTAGTATTTTTTATTTCCCCATATGTGGCATTCTGTGATGAAGTGGCATCAATACGCCTAGGAAGACATTTAGACCTTGTTAATATGCTGGTGGTTTGATTTATTAAATCCTGGTGGTTCAGCCTACTCAATGCCAAATTGTAGTATTATACTGCGCTGGTAAACTATAATATTCACATTTTATCGTGGAATGTTGTTTGATAACAAGTTGGAATTCTATTATTGTCGTAGCTTTTTTTATTAACTTTGATAATGCTTTTTTTTTTATTATATGCGTTTACTAAAATCCTGTTATGAGAAGATGTGGCATGCTCGAGCCCTTCAAAATAGTTTCTTGGTCTCCATGGTAACCAGGGGTTTGGCCCAGGATGTCTTCCATATGTTCTGATGTCATAGGTCGCAGCGGTGCAACATGTACCGGGAGGGTAGAAAAACATGGGGTCGGAGGTAGGCGTTGTATGAAGCTGTGTGGATGCCAATTAGTTTGCGCTCACATAAGAGGTCATTGGAACCATCCAAGAGCTACCTCTATCAAACCCAGGAAGGGCCGGCAAAACTGGTCACTTCAGCTAACTCACTGTGCACCCATGTATGGCTTTATTGCTTACCTGGACACTCTATATATACGCACGGAGAGACACACTTCTGATCATATAATTTTGACTGGGTGACTTAAAACAACATTTATAACCATAACAGGGGAGACTGTGTTGTTATTTTTGAGCAGGAAATGTTAATTATTTTAAAATTGCAGACATTCCCCTTTTGCAAAATCGGTACATATGTGGGTTAGTAAATATTATGATTTGTATGATGGGGGTGAAGCTAGATTATGGTGCGCTTGGAACATAAGGCCCCTTTCACACGGACGGCTGTTCTGCCGCAGTTAAAAGCATGTTTATTTTCTGTGAAATTCAAGACTCCAGGCACAGCGATCAGCTGCATTTGTACAGTGTGGATAGCTGCGTTTACATGCGGTTGCGTTTAGCTGCGGCACGATATTGAACCGGGATCCAACTTGGATCCCCGCCAATACCAGGCACTGTGTTTGGTATGAATCATGAGGGGGAACTCCACGCCAAATTTTAAATAAAAAAAACGGCATGGGTTCCCCTCCAAGAGCATGCCAGGCCCTTGGGTCTGGTATGGATTTTAAGGGGAACTCCTAAGCCTAAAAAACGGCATGGGGGTTCCCCCAAAATCCATACCAGACCCTTATCCGAGCACGCAGCCCGGTCGGTCAGGAAAGGGGGTGGGGACGAGTGAGCGGCCCCCCTCCTGAACCGTACCAGGTCGCATGCCCTCAACATGATGGGTGGGTGCTTTGGGGCAGGGGGGCGCCCTGCGGTCCCCCCCACCCCAAAGCACCTTGTCCCCATGTTGATGGGGACAATTGCCTCTTCCCGACAACCCTGGGCGTTGGTTGTTGGCGTTTACGGGCGGGGAGCTTATTGGAATCCGGGAGCCCCCTTTAATAAGGGGGCCCCCAGATCCCGGCCCCCCCTACATCGTACCCCTACCCATTCACCTGGAGGAAAAAATTGTAAAAATAAAAACACTACACAGGTTTTTAAAGTCATTTATTAGGCAGCTCCGGGGGTCTTCTTCCAACTTCGGGGGTCTCTTCCGACTCCGGGGGTCTCTTTCGACTCCGGGGGTCTTCTTCCGACTCCGGGGGTCTCTTCCGACTTCGGGGTCTCTTCTTCTGCTCTCCGGTGTCGTCACTGCGCTCTCTGGTTCTTCTCCCACTCTCCGGTGCCTTCTTTCTTCTGCCGGGCTCCTCCGCTATCTTCTTCCAACTCTTTTACTAGCGGCGGCCCGGTCTTCTCCATAGTCTTCTTCCCTCTTCTCTTCTTTGATGTTGACACAATGCTCTCTACCGCTGTAATGCCGGGTGCGCAACGATTTATATAAGCCTCTTATGACGTCACAGTCCCATCATGCTCCGGGTGGTGACGACATAAGGGGCGGGGTCACCGGGTGTCAACGCCCCATGCCTATATAAATCGTTGCGCACCGCGCACACGGCATTACAGCGGGAGGGAGCATCGTGTCAACATCGAAGAAGAGATGAGGGAAGAAGACGACGCAGAAGACCGGGCCAACGCTAGTAAAAGAGCTGGAAGAAGATAGCGGAAGAGCCCGGCAGAAGGAGAACAGAGAGCAGGAGGAGAAGACCGCGCCACCGCTAGTAAAAGAGCTGGAAGAAGATAGCGGAGGAGCCCGGCAGAAGGAAGAAGGCACCGGAGAGCGGGAGAAGAACCAGAGAGCGCGGAGACGACACTGGAGAGCAGAAGAAGAGACCCCCGAAGTCGGAAGAAGACCCCCGGAGCTGCCTAATAAATGACTTTAAAAACCTGTGTAGTGTGGGTTTTTTTTTTTACACTTTTTTCCTCCAGGTGAATGGGTAGGGGTACGATGTACCCCATACTCATTCACATAGGGTGGGGGGGCCGGGATCTGGGGGCCCCTTATTAAAGGGGGCTCCCGGATTCCGATAAGCTCCCAGACCGCAAACCCCGACAACCAACGGCCAGGGTTGTCGGGAAGAGGCACTTGTCCCCATCAACATGGGGACAAGGTGCTTTGGGGTGGGGGGGGCGCTCGCTCGTCCCCACCCCCTTTCCTGACCGACCAGGCTGCGTGCTCGGATAAGGGTCTGGTATGGATTTTGGGGGAACCCCCACGCCGTTTTTTCGGCTTAGGGGTTTCCCTTAAAATCCATACCAGACCCAAGGGCCTGGTATGCTCCTGGAGGGGAATCCATGCCAGTTTTTATTAAAATTTGGCGTGGATTTCCCCCTCATGATTCATACCAAACACAGTGCCTGGTATTGGCGGGGATCCAAGTCGGATCCCCGGTCATTGAAAGTCGGACGTATGTCCGGCCTCAATGTCAGCAATGCTTGTCGCTCATTGGGAAAGGAAAAACAAAATTTTTCCTTTCCCGATGAGCGAGTCAGCTCGGCGCTGCTATACGCAGCTGAAGCAGTGCACTGAGATTACCTGTGGTTATGTGCAGATAGCTGCGCCAAATCGCTCCTGGACGCAGTCCATTCTATTTTTTCTATCCGCACCAAACCGCATGTAACGAAATCGCAGCTAAATGCAGTGTGTGAATGGGGGCCATAGGAAAGCATTGTGTGCTTTTGGCTGCGGTAGAAAACTAGAAAATCCGCAGCTAAAAGCACAATTCTATCCGTCCGTGTGAAAGGCCCCTAACACTCAATTATCTGTAGCTGACTCAATGTGTGTACTACATCTGTGTAGTGACATTGTTTAAACATTATCTACAATGAGACTGTTGTGGTGGACTGGATATGGCCCACGGGATGTAGTTTGGACACCCCTGATCTACATGCTGTTCTATGCAGAGGGATAAGTTACCCATCATGCATGACTTTTATATCTACAAGTAAAAATACAAAATACTGTATATGTACGGCTTTGACATCAGTGAAATATTTTATTATATGAGGAAAAGGGCGTTTGTGGGACTTTAAATGAGGCGGGAATCAAAGGGATAGCCGCCTCCATCCCTGTAATCGATTAAAAAGAGGGGAGCACCTGGTGGGACTTTGAGTAAAGCACAAGACAGCAAAAGGAGAGGTCAAGTGACCGGGATATAAAGTTTATTTGTGTTATATAGTTTCATATAAAAAATATTTAAGGGCATATAACCTCAAAAATATTGCGGGCACATAACCTCTAAAAAAGTTTTAAACATATTCAACACAAGTTGCATAATAATCCACAGTACAAATGAACATATAAGGAGAATAAAACAAATCATAATTACAATCATAATGTAGCCAAAGTAACGTTGGACTGTATGGGCTACGTAGTCTATCTAGATTAATGTCAAGATGCAAGAATGGGGGGAGAAAAAAACAACAATGAGATAATAAAAATATATAAGAACATGATTTGGACCGGTTGAAGGTTAGTGTTGTTGATCCATGGTAAGATAAGAGTTTGACAACTAAAAACGTGAATGGTAGGTAGCTCGACGCGTTTCACGGTTTCATGACCGCTCATCAGGAGCAATGACTCATGGAAGTTATCTGAAAGCAAAAAATATAGGTTCCAGATAGTCTCAGAGATACAATTGGGAGAATTTAATGCAGGCTAAAATTAGCGAGGGAAACAAAAAAAAAACGGGGAGAGGATATGGAAAAAAATATAAAAATGGGAATGAGAAAAAATAAAAATAATAATAAAAATGAAAATAAAAAAAGTAATTACAACATAATGTTGTGCTCAACTTACCTCTACGTTGAGCACAACATTATGTTGTAATTACTTTTTTTATTTTCATATTATTATTATTTTTATTTTATTTTTTTCTCATTCCCATTTTTATATTTTTTTCCATATCCTCTCCCCTTTTTCTTTTTCGTACATCACGGGACACAGAGCGACTTAGTCATTACTAATGGGTTATATAGATTACCTTCAGGTGTTGGCACTGGCCAATTCCAAACCGGAAGTACCCTCCCCTTTATAAGCCCCTCCCACCCGGGAGCACCTCAGTTTTTTGCCAGTGTCTAAGGTGTTGGCCAAAGAGTAACATGTGTTTTCACTGGGCTTGCGTACAGGTTCTTTTGGGCCTTAGTAAGCTGTTCCGGATCCCACCAAAAAAGCTTCATAGCTAAACGGTCGGTACCCAGGCCTTGCAGCAGAAGAGCAAGGTTTTGCCTGTAATGCTTCTCTTAGGAGGGCTGGACCCTGGGATCCAGAGCTCTGGTCATACCCACGACCAAGATGTTGTCTGTGCAGGGTGCTATACAGGTCCAGGGGAGTGGAATCCTTGGGAACCCGGTCCCTGAAGGTTTAATTACAATGCCTGCCGTGATAGGTGAAGTTTGGACTTCTGTGGACCAAACAAAGTCCTGCGGCGGGGATCAGGTAAGTGGGGGCCCCCAGGAACTTGGTTCTATTGGGGGACCCCCAAGCCTAATTTGTCTTTCTGTCTGTTACCTAACGGTATTCCCGCTAAATATCTGTGTTTGCCTGTAACTACTGAAAATGTAAAATTTTAATAGTAGTCAAGAAAAAAAAAAAAAGGGACCGCGGTACCTGTGTTAAACCACTAGAGGCCGCTGTAGTCCATTTTTCTTGTCATGTGGATCTTTGGTTTTCTCAAGTCAAAAGATCCAGGCAGCTGGTAAGTTTCTCTGTGGGAATCCACTTCCTCTGCCCTGTTGCTGCGCTCATCCACCGCACAGGCCCTCCGGAAAAAAGGGCCCTGGCTCCTAGTCCCCTGTTTGATTTCGAAAAGGGCGCCAATGGCGCACGGGCGCGCGCGCGGGCGCGTGCACGCGCCTCCTATGAAAAAAAGGGGCGGGGCGGGTGGATGACGCTCGATGCGCGCCGCGGCGCTTCTGCGCATGTGCGGGCGTCCCAGCATAGTTAAAAGACACAGTACAAGTGTCAGCTGGATGCAAACAGAGCTAGCAACAAACAGTGGCACACAGAGGCGGTTGATGCAGGCATCCCCATAGAAAGGCACTTTAGTGGACACCAGCTGGTATATAGCAGCACCTGTGTTAGATTATTACCAGCAAAATTGGTGTATGACGACGGGAATACCTCAGCTTTGTGCTTAAAAATATGTCGTCCAGACGCTCCGGAAATAGATCTTCCAGGAAGCCAAAGGGGTCTCCATCGGGCTCTGAGGATATTGGGCATGCTTGTACTGCACCAATCTCCCCTGAGAATTCAGAGGTCAGTAGCCGTAGAAACCCCGCAGGAATGCCTGGTGCTGCGGCTGTCCCCAGTCCACCTGCTCCTGTATATATAACAGAGGAGGTTTTATCCTCAACTCTGGGAGGATTGGAAGAGAGATTAACAGCATTGATCGCTGCTTCCCTGTCTCAGGAAAAGCGGGTCCGATCTCCGTCTCCTCCTTCAGAGTGCCTGTTAGTGGAGGAACAGTCCCAGAGATCGACCTACCTGAAGGGGATCAGGATGAGGTTGATTCAGTTATGGAGGAATCAACAGTGGAAGAACCTTTCTCAGCATCTCAGGCTGAAAGATTATGGGTTCAGTCTCTGACTAATATGGTCCGATCAGCATTTAAAATGCCTCTGGCGGAACCATCAACCACTACGGTTTCCTCGCTGGGGTCGCTAAAAGCTCCCCAGGCTGTCTGTTCCTTCCCAATCCACCCTTTATTAGAAGGGCTTATTTACCAGGATTGGGAGCATCCTGATAAAATATTTGCTCCCCCCAAGAGATTTCCGGTGATCTATCCCATGGAGGATAAGTTCATAAAAAAATGGAGGGTCCCTACAGTGGACGCAGCCATCTCTTCTGTTAACAAATCACTGACATGTCCAGTAGATAATGTTCCAATGTCAAAGACCCAATAGATAAAAAATTGGAGTCTTTACTAAAATCTGCTTTCTCTACAGCAAGCATGGTGACACAACCTGCGGTAGCAGCGATTGGAGTCTGCCAAGCAGTGAAAGATCAGTTGAAACAAGTCTTAAGGGACTTACCAGATCAGCAGGCTCTTGCCCTAGCTGACCTGCCTAGAGCCTTGTGTTTTTCGGTGGACGCCATAAAGGATACAATCCAACAGGCCTCCCGCTTTACGCTGTCTATAGTACATATGCGTAGGCTTCTGTGGCTCAAAAACTGGTCTGCTGAAGCTCCCTGTAAAAAACTGCTGGTTAGCTTCCCATTTCATGGAGAACGCTTATTTGGAGAAGATCTGGACAAATATATCCAGAAAATTTCTGCCGGTAAAAGTTCACTCTTACCGGTTAAGAACAAGGGTAGAAGTCCTTCTTTTAAGAGGCCTACTTCTCCAGTCCCTGGCACATCGGCTGTGAAACAGTTCCGACGGCCTCCGCGGTAAAATCCAGGGGGCAGAAATCAGGGACAATCACAGGGTATCAAGAAACCCTGGGTCAAGAGAGGTACAAAACCTCCCCCTAAGTCATGAAGGGTTGCCCCCACTCAGTCGGGTGAGGGGAAGACTTCAGTTGTTCACAGAGACCTGGCGGGACACCATCAGAGATGGGTGATCCCCGCAGTAAGTCTGGGATACAGGCTGGAGTTAAAAGACATTCCTCCTGCCCATTTTATAAGGTCAAACGTGCCAAGCGATCCCCAGAAGAGTGGATCCCTCCTTCTGGCACTAGAGCAACTATTGCCCCAAGGGTAATCATGAAGGTTCCCTTGAAAGAAAACGGGTTCGGGTTTTTCTCGAACCTTGTCACAGTCCCCAAACCAAATGGGGACATGAGGCCCATATTGAATATAAAAGGGCTAAACAAGTTCCTACATATCAGGACTTTTTTCGGATGGAGTCGATCCGATCGGTGGCCACCGCCCTACAAGGGCAGGAATGGTTAGCCTCGATCGACATAAGGGATGCTTATTTGCATATTCCCATCTGTCCGGCCCACCAGAAATTTCTACGCCTTGCAGTAGAAGGGCGCCATTTTCAGTTCAGAGCCTTACTTTTCGGTCTGGCCACGGCACCACGAGTGTTCACAAAAATTCTGGCCCTAGGATTGGCCAAACTAGGAACACAAGGTGTAACGATAATGGCATATCTAGACGACTTGTTGCTGATAGACCACTCAGTGAAAAAAACTAGAAGTGGTCGTTCACAAGATAATCAAGTATCTGGAATCTCACGGTTGCATTATCAACCGAGACAAGTCAGCCCTAAAACCAGTCAAAAGCCTGGAATACTTGGGGGCTAAGACTGGATTCAAATCAGAGAAAGATTTTCTTACCTCCAGAGAAGGTGTCGTCTTTGAAAGATTTGACCCACTTAGTGGGTACAAAAAAGAAAAACCATCCATACGCCTGTGTATAAGGCTGCTGGGAAAAATGGTGGCTTCATTCGAAGCGGTACCCTACGGTCAATTCCATTCAAGGAACTTGCAGAGGGCCATACTGTCAGCCTGGAACAAAAAAGTTCAGGCTTTAGACTTACCAATGTCCCTGTCCCCTTCCGTTCGCAAGAGCCTCCATTGGTGGTTGGTGCCCCAGAATCTGGGAAGGGAAACCCTTCAGTCCGGTTTCTTGGAAGGTGGTCACTACAGTTGCCAGCCTCATAGGCTGGGGGGCAGTACTGGAGCAATGGTCTCTCCAGGGCAAGTGGTCAGAAGCAGAGAAGGCCCTGCCCACCAATCTCTTAGAGATACGAGCAGCCCGGTATGCCCTAGTAGCATGGACATCCAAACTCCAAGGGCCACCTGTCAGAATTCAATCAGACAATGCCACAGCAGTGGCATATATCAATCTCCAGGGTGGCACCAGGAGTCGTGCAGCCCAGAGGGAAGCTAAATGCATCCTGGAATGGGCAGAAAGGTATGTCACAGCCATATCCGCGGTTTTCATCCCAGGAGTGGAAAATTGGAGAGCGGACTTTTTTAAGTCGCCAGCAATTATGCCCGGGGGAATGGTCTCTTCACCCCGAGGTTTTCCAGGCAATATGCCAGCGGTGGGGAACACCGGATGTAGATCTGCTAGCATCCAGATTCAACGCAAAGGTGGACAGATTTGTGTCTCGCACAAAGGATCCCCTAGCTTGCGGTTCGGATGCCCTAGTGTTCCCTTGGGATCAGTTCAAGCTGATATATGCATTCCCACCGCGATTAATCCGCAGAATCAGGGTAGAAAAGAAACCAGTGATTCTGGTGGCTCCAGCGTGGCCCCGAAGGGCATGGTACGCGGAGATTGTAAAAATGTCAGTGGGAAGTCCTTGGACCCTCCCACATCGTCCGGACCTGCTTTCGCAAGGACCGATATACTACCCTTCCTTACCAGCCCTAGGTTGACGGCCTGGCTATAGAAGCCCACATTCTAAAAAAGAGAGGGCTCTCTAATCCTGTGGTATCTACCATGATCAATGCCAGGAAGCCGGTATCCAGGCAGATCTATTATAGGATCTAGAAGGCGTACATCACGTGGGGTGAGGCCAGGAAATGGCATCCACGTAAGGATTCTGGACTTCCTACAGTGGGCTGTACATAGGAAGCTTGCCTTGAGTACTATCAAGGGTCAGACGGCCTTGTCAATATTTTTTTTTCAAAGGCCCTTGGCTTTGCATTCATTAATCAAAGCTTTCATACAAGGAGTGATGCGTATTAGCCCTCCGGTTAGTATTCCCATATGTCCATGGGACTTAAACCTGGTTCTGTCGGTTCTACAGAAACAACCATTTGAACCATTGCGGCACATTTTCTTGGTTCTTTTCACCAGGAAATTGATTTTCTTAGTAGCCATTTGTTCGGTTAAAGAGTATCGGAATTAGCCGCCTTGTCCTGTAAGGAGCCATATCTGGTTATCCATAAGGACAGAGTAGTATTACCTCCTCATCCAGCCTTCTTCCTAAGGTGGTATCGAGGTTCCATTTGAACCAAGATGTGGTTCTTCCTTCCTTTTTCCCCAAACCTAGTTTGGTAGAGGAAAAGTTATTGCATTCTTTGGATGTAGTAAGAGCAGTTAAAGCTTATCTTAAAGCCACTGCTCAGATTCGTAGAACGGATACTTTGTTTGTTCTGCCGGAAGGCCCCAGAAAGGGTCAGGCAGCATCAAAAATCTACTTTAGCCAAGTGGATTCGACAGGTCATAATACAAGCCTATGGCTTGAAAAGGAGACCGCCTCCGTTCAAAGTTAGGGCGCACTCCACAAGAGCAGTTGGAACTTCATGGGCAGTGCATCACTGTGTTGCAGGCCGCAAAAGAGCCTCATGCCTGATGGCGCCCAGCTTATGTATCCCTCCCCTCATTTGGCATTGCTTTGGGACGTCCCATTAGTAATGACTAAGTCGCTCTGTGTCCCGTGATGTACGAAAAAGAAAAAGGGATTTTTATAACAGCTTACCTGTAAAATCCTTTTCTTGGAGTACATCACGGGACACAGAGCTCCCACCCCTCTTTTTGGGACACTTATTGCTTGGCTACAAAACTGAGGTGCTCCCGGGTGGGAGGGGCTTATATAGGGGAGGGTACTTCCGGTTTGGAATTGGCCAGTGCCAACACCTGAAGGTAATCTATATAACCCATTAGTAATGACTAAGTCGCTCTGTGTCCCGTGATGTACTCCAAGAAAAGGATTTTACAGGTAAGCTGTTATAAAAATCCCTTTTTTTGTTTCCCTCGCTAATTTTAGCCTGCATTAAATTCCCCCAATTGTATCTCTGAGACTATCTGGAACCTATATTTTTTGCTTTCAGATAACTTCCATGAGTCATTGCTCCTGATGAGCGGTCATGAAACCACGAAACGCGTCAAGCTACCTACCATTCACGTTTTTAGTTGTCAAACTCTTATCTTACCATGGATCAACAACACTAACCTTCAACCGGTCCAAATCATGTTCTTATATATTTTTTATTATCTCATTCTCATTGTTGTTTTTTTCTCCCCCCATTCTTGCATCTTGACATTAATCTAGATAGACTACGTAGCCCATACAGTCCAACGTTACTTTGGCTACATTATGATTGTAATTATGATTTGTTTTATTCTCCTTATATGTTCATTTGTACTGTGGATTATTATGCAACTTGTGTTGAATATGTTTAAAACTTTTTTAGAGGTTATGTGCCCGCAATATTTTTGAGGTTATATGCCCTTAAATATTTTTTATATGAAACTATATAACACAAATAAACGTTATATCCCGGTCACTTGACCTCTCCTTTTGCTGTCTTATGCTTCACTCAAAGTCCCACCAGGTGCTCCCCTCTTTTTAATCAGTGAAATATGTTTTAAGCCTTATATTTTAGTTTTACATATATTTTTACAGCATTGCAAGTGACTTTGCAGATTGAGTGTTTTCCAGAACAAACTGTAAGTTTATATACTTACAGGCTTTTAACTGGGCATTAATATATTTTCCCAGCATGCTTTGTAGGGAAATGGAAAGTTGCAATAAAAACTGTTATCATCCATTAAGATGTTTAATGTTTATCTATAAAGGTACCTTTAATTCCACGTATTTAACTCCCTCCCTCCTAGGTAAGTGAGTTATGGAGGGTGGAGATCTGTACTGGGGGACATTTGTACTATAGGAGATCTTTACCAGGAGGAAAAGCTTGTACCACAAGAGAACGTTACTGGGGGAGTACTGGAGCTGTACTGAAGGATGATCTGTATTGGGGGAAAGGGGAAGATCTGACCTGGAGGAAGAGCTGTACTGGGGGAGATCTGTATTGGGGGATTTTGGCTTGGAGTGGGAGGTATCTTTTTGTTGTAGTTGCTCTACTGGTCCCTGCACTCTATACATTATTTACCCCCGACCCCTGCACTCTGTGTGTTAAAGTATTCCAGCCCCTGCATTCTGTGCATTACACACTCCTGACCCTGCACTTTGTGCATTACTCACTCCTGAGCTCTGCACTATACTGTGTATTTCACACCTCTGACCACTGAACCTCTGTATGTTGGGATGTACTGTATATGACTTACTCCTGACCACTGCACTCTAACTACATTATATATTTCTGACCACTGCACTATTTATATCGTACAACAGTTGTTGGTTGATAAATAGTCACTGACTGTGTTAATGAAGTTCTTCTTCAAGAAAGGCTGTGTGCAGAAAAGCATAATTAAAGGAAGAGTTTCATTTTTTACAAATGATTGTAAAATGATTGTAATGAGGTTTGTATGTGCCTTTTACACTCTTACTTGTATTATGTTTTTGTACAATAAAAAGTATTGAGGGGGGCGTGGCTTGTTAATTTTTGCTTTATTTGTTTAATACATGAAGTAAGGTTATTTTTGTAATAAAGGCCCGTTGTAGACTGAAAACAGTATTTCCTTTTGGTAACTGATGTTAAGAACAACATATACCTGTAAATGTGTCAAACCCATATCTCTAATCAAGAGCTTATAGTAACCCTGTTGGACAGATAGGGTTAAACTTACATCCTAGGATTATAACATAAAAAAGTATTTGATGAATTGGAGAACCTCATCAATCCATGGCCAATCCTTATGCTGCTTAACAGGAATTAGAGGCATGGGGATGCAGTCAAAGTTACAGAGCAAGACAGAAATATGTTATTTTCATATTATAATTTGTTTACAGCATTAAGCCTTTTAAAAAAAGAAAATCCATTCACTGCTCAAAATCTTGCCCTGCACATTGCCTAAAATTCAAGATTCACAAATTGGGCATTATTCTTCCCTCACATTATATCACTGCAGTGACCTGCAATGTCCACGTTTTCACCTGAAAAGTGAAAAACCAGGAAAGTTTTTTGCAGACGGATGTAGACTGACAATGCAATGTTGCTTAGGCTCTATCATCTCTGAATATTGGTCTGCTTCTTATTTCTACACAAATAGAAAAATGGGGAAATTTGAATGTAAAATAAACATGGATTTAAGAACTATTTGCAAAAATGTAATCTGTAAAATTGAAAGAATTATATAGTTTATTTTGTGGGTCAGCATCACCAAAAGATGAGTGCGGATGGTAGATGTGTCTGGCAGAGGCTTTTATTATGGCTACGACTAGGAGCAATGAAAGAAAGCCAATTAGGAGGGAGGTTCAATAGTCCAGATGGCTCATAATTAATGCCTGAATGAATACTTGCTGCATTTTTTTTAAGGTAAAGCAGCCCTGAAATTTGTCATTTGAGGGACTAACCCAGGAACACTTTTAGCTAAACCCAGATTGTTACCTTAAACATAGTGTGAGTAGTGCAGCATATCCTTTTTATTAACTTTTTTTTTTCAGGCACAACAGTAACACAAAATTAGCTTTCTCTGATAACACGGTACAAAGAGAAATGGTTTTCAGAAACTAATGGCAACTTGTCAAAAACAGGTTCTTAGGAACTTAGGTGCTGTAGAATAATGATACTGGCTGCTATAGGTAAATGCAGACTAGCATTATTTAAAGGCCAATTCACTCTATGCATTGTTTTAAAACACATACTTAAACACATGCAGCAAATTATTGTGTGTTAAAGCGGTTGTATACCTCGCTTGCACATTTTTACCTACAGGTAAGCCTATAATAAGGCTTACCTGTAGGTAAAATTAATATCTCCTAAACCTGTACTGTTTAGGAGATATTCACCTTGCATGCAGCCGCTGACGTCAGCAGCTCATGCGCTCTGAAGGTCCCGTGGACGCTGCCGGAAAATCAGAGCTCCTTGCCTGAAAGAGGACTCCTGCACGTATGCGTCATCGTGGCTCCAAACATTCATAGCACCGGAGCTGCGAACCCAGAAGAATTGCAGAGGCAACTTGTCAGCGATGACCGGCGGCGGTGCGGGAGCTTTGTTCTAAGGTAAGTATTTCACATTGAGATAGTATGCGTTGCATACTAGCTCATTATGCCTTTGCCTTACAGGTTGTTTTTTTTTTACTAGGGCCTACAATCATTTTAAGGTAGCCTATTCCTTTTTTTGTGGTGTACTGCGGTGTGAGTATTTTGTATGCTACCGTAGTTGTGCATGGGAATGCCTTTGTAAATGACTGGCACCACAACACACTGCACTGCAGAGTGTGCATTATAGGAATGCACAGTAAAAACATGCTATTTACTGCATGTAACCAGAATAGAAAAATCTGATTGGCTCCTAATGTCTATATTGTAATAAATGTCTGGAAACATATGTTAGGATTGATACAGTTGTGTCACATAGAACAGGCCATACATGACTGGATGTGGCTCTTGTACCATAAAACAGCCTTTTTCAACCAGGATGCCTTGAGGTTTCTTCAGGGTGCCTTGGCCAAATGCCTAAATATTTACCAAAAATTGTATACAAACCAGCGGGTGGATCAAGCCTGCCTTTCAGTTACACAAAGCCACAGGTTTTCATTGTGCACCATTATGACCTTCTAGCTGCCGGCATCCTAACAACCAATGACATCATCAGTTGATGAGGAGGTTGTCAGTCGTCTGCACAGCATCCTTATTTAATTCTCCCCTGCCCCTCTCCATCAGTACTGGGATCACATTAGCTGAGTGATTGAGAAAAACTGAGGAAGAGGAGAAAAACTGGAATACTAGTCGGTAACAGTGTGCAAAAGTGTTTGATTCGGAAGAATAAAACACCTCTAACGTTGGGTGTCCTACGTGTGTGGATGTTGATGCATTATGTAAAACTATTAGAATAATGTTTTACGATTTAGAATGGGGTGCCTCGAGGCTGTCCATAATTTTAAAGGGTGCCTTGAGGCTGTCCATAATTTTAGAGGGTGCCTTGACTGAAGAAAGGTTGAGAAATACTGCTATAACATGTTCCATGCTGGCCACTGATATCTGTGCACCAAGAAAGTCATTGGAAGCCAGTTTACATACTGAATGTTATTAGACAATATCTGGAACAGCCTGTATTAGCTTAAAATATTGTGCCCATTTTTTTGGTCATTTTGGTGCAGTAAGAGGAACAGTTTTTGGGCTCCCTATCAGTTTATTATAGACTAGCTCTGTAAGTGAGATAAGAGGCACCACCAGTTCCTTAGTAATATATATATATATATAGGCGGATTGCTAGCACAGCCGTTCTAGTTAAACTATAGCAACAAAAAATAGATGCTACTTTTGGAAAGTGTTATGGTGGCTTTCTTTGTTCCCTCATTTGGAGAGATTTTGGATGGTCCCTGTTAGAATGATTTTTTTTTCTCATTTTCCTGTATTGTCACTGAGGCAGGAACTGAAGACTAATCTTGCTAGTGGGCACACAGCAATGAAAACATGTTTTTGTTTTTTTGTTTTTGTGGAGAGAGTATGGTTAAAAACTTGTTGTCTAACTCTTATTTATTCCTGGAATTTTGCGACCTGGGTGACCACAGGGAGAGAAAGGAAACCTCCACAGTGGAGATATATTTAGAATAAACACTTTACAGAGGTTCTAACCCATCCCTACTTTGTCCAAATCTAATAAAAGTTTAGAGGCTCTCTTTAAAATGACTGTCAATATTGAAGAGAGGACCGATCCACTCTAAAGCAAATAGTGGGTAGTAAAGAAAAACGTTTTAAATTCCTATCATACGATATAACATTTTTGAAGCTCGGCACCACTTTCTTATAAAAATTTGCGTTGAATTCAACAAAAAATACAAAGACATAGAATGAAAAAATGCTTAGCTAGAAATATAAAACATTTATAAGCTGGTTAATTTTCCAAAGATGACACAGGTTAAAGCGGCTGCTGCGAGCTTTGTTGAGGGACTAAGTAACAAAGAGTGGTAATATTATACAGCATTGGTGGCATTCAAGGCAAGCATTCACTAGCACTCTTTTCAGACATCCTGATAAATAGATGCCTGAGGAAATGACATGAACTCTCTAGAAAGCTTCCATCTGATTGTACCATATGGCCAACAGAGGTATCATCTTCACCCACTCCTTTGATTGTTTTCCCCTTACAAATTGCATTTTGTGTTGGTGAACAAGGTTCTGCGTTCTTTGCCGAAACACGATCTAACTATGATTTCAATATGAAAGTGTAACATCTTAGCATTTCACAGACTTGATGCAAAGAACTGACTTTGCTAAATGGTTTGAGGGTATGGCTGAAACACTAGGGAGATGAACTATTAGCAAGCTGTTTTATCTCTACTTGAACATTATAATTCCCTACTATTTATCACCCTGTTTTACAAATTACTGCAAGGATGATATCTGATGACATTGAGTAAGCCTGCATAATCCACTAGAATGTACTGCCTAATAGGTCATTTTCATTACTTCTCACATCTCTACCTACGACAGGCATATAAGAGCTTATTCATCAAAACTTCACCTGTGACAGGCACATAGGAGCTTATTCATGAAATCTAGAGAAAATAGATTTTGTTAAACTTTGTTTGCTGCCCATAGAACAAATTTGGATTCATTTTTACCCAGCATGAACAGAGAAACCTGATTGGTTGCCACGTGCAACAAATCTAGGTTTAGCCTTATTTTTCTTCAGTTTTGATTTATCATCAGCATTAATCTGCTCATTGACATACAATGTAAGCTTTACATTCATTTTAACAGGTCATAACTGATGATGTGATTATTTGACAATAAACAATCAATCACAGCCAGTAATAAGTGACAATGAACGACCAGAAGTCATTTTTTATTCTTGAATATCTTCACAGTAGAATGTTCAGACCTCCAAAATAAATGTTTCAGTTTTTGGTAGATTCAGGAAAGTTAGACCGTCTTTAGTATCTTATGTTTCTATGGTAGTGAGCTCTCCCCTTTAGGAATAATGGTAGACCCTTACCTAACTTGGTGCATGCACTATGGTCATAATGGAAACATGTTTACATTTATAAAGAATGCCAAAACTATGCAGACATAAAAGCAGCTAGTCTTCTGGGCAGGCCTTTGCAGGGCAAAAAACTATTATACAGCCTATGGGTCAGTGAAGACTTCTGCAGTCACAAATTTCCCATTTACACATTTGTCTGGGGGTATAATTAGTTTAATTGCTGCTCACCTGTTGCAAAACCAGCTTAGGTAAGGCAGCCTGGTAGACATATGTTGCAATTGTGTTTTCCTCCATTTATTTTTCTGATCCTTTTTTGCATCTGTTCTGTGGTTTTTATACACATACAGTAAAAGTATCATTAAAATAAAAAAAGATATGATGTAACAAATTAAGCAACTATAAATTAAAGCATTTCTATTTTTCAAAAAATAAAATAAGTGTTGCCATTGCTGACATCCTGAAATGCAATTAACACACATCTGTTATGCGGATCCTCTGTCTTTACATTTTTCTGAGTCTCTGACACATAACAAAAATGCAGATCAGGAAAGGCAGAGAAATGTAAAAAAATTGCTATCTGCATACTCAGATGTCACCAATGAAGTCAGTATAACAGTATAACAGCTGCACAACTAGCATTTGCAAAATGCAGCAGTCAACCAGTGGTTCTGCACTGTCCATGAGCACACATGGGAGTGGAATCAAAGTTAAGTGCCAGCTCATGGGGGAGCAAGGAACAAGGCAATTATGCCTTTATATTAGTCTTCCTAGACCAGGGGTGCCCAACCTTTTGAAGAGCGAGGGCCACTTAAGCAACTTGGTAACCAGTTGAGGGCCACAATGAGTGGAGCAGGCAGATGACAGGTCACGGCTAATCTATAGGCCCTCCGATCTGCCCAGATGGAAGGGGACGAATTCCCTTCTGTTTTTCGGATTGAAGGTAGGTGGGCGTAAACGGACATCTGCTGCTCTATAGAGGTGAATTGAGCATCCCATTTGGTCAGGCTGATCGTGTGAAAGGGGCCTAAGACTGCTTTCACACTGATGTGCTGTGGTTTACCCACACCGCGGGTGCAGCTTAGTGTACCTGTGTCTATCCTGCGGGTTAGCTGAACTTTGCAACAGACTCCGCCTGTGGCAAAATCCGGTGCTTTCTTTCTCTACCACCAGCTTCATTCACAACACTGATGCTGCGGTATGGCGGGTCGGCAACCTGCGATCTGGGCTTGCCAACCCGCCATTCCAGAGCAGGAGGCTGCGGGCCACATCACTGGTTGGCCACCCCTGCCCTAGACCATGGGTTTCCAGACTTACAAGATTTTATCCATCCGGCAGCTAGGGTCAGTGGTCAGTGCAGTATCTTCAATGTGCACAGACTGAGAATTCAGGTCTGCAGAGGCTGCCTATGGTCTCCATTTCTACCCCCAACTCACCCCCCTACTCGCTGTCTTCAGCACAGATTCCTACCACTGTGTTGTCACCATCCTCGTAATTGGTTGCTAGGACTGCTAGCATCTTAGCAACCAATGACGTGGTTGCCCCAGTATTCACAGAAAGACAAAACTTACTGATGTAAGTTCAGAGTTCAAATCAGAGTTCCCCAATTAATGAGGTAATGGAGGACTCTAAAGGGCAACATGATGTGGGAGGGGACTGATGAGGGCCCTCATGTAAAAGGGGCTCTGAAGGGAACCCTGACGTAAAGGAGGACTTTGATGAGTGGACTTAATCTATTATAAAACTTATTTTTTTTGTCTGTAAATATTTGTACATTTTTACAACATGGCCCTGAAAAGTTTGTTGACCCCTGCCCTAGTCTAAAGGAGCATTGGCATCTTACTATGGTGAGCGGCTACCAAATGGGGTTTTATGGATACCTAACCCTATTCTTCTCTGTAACTGTAAACCTAAACTTAACCCACTAAGCCTAAATGATCTTAACAAATGAACATTATGCATCATCTGAACTATCAGGTTGATCCTTGCTTTACTGGGCAGATAATATGTTGCTGATTCATGCAGTCTTGTTTCATATTCCCCTGTAGTCATTGTCAAGCGTTAACAATTTCCCACCAGTTTTTGTGCTAGCAGATCCAAACATATGTACAGACCCTCAACCTCAAGCATGAGATTTGCACTAGTGTTGCACAAAGGGTTTTTGATCTGAATCTGGCAGAATTTCTAGAAAAAAGCCAGGCAGTTGTTTGGATAAAAGTGTAAAGACCCTTGAATATAAGCATTGAGTAAAATTGGTAATAACTGAGTCACTTTGCTGGTCTGATTAATCACTCTCTCACTTACCTGATCATCACCCAAATCTCTAAATGTCTTATATGGCGATGTGTATAAAACTTTGTAAACTACATTATTTATCTTTTTTAACAGGTGGGAGACCAAAGATGAAGGGAGCCTAACTGAAGAGGAAAAGGATGTGTTGAAAGATCTAAAAGATTTGATTTTAAATAGGAAACAATCTTCCACATAGTGATAGCATTGTTCGTCTAAAAGAATCACTTGTTTACCATCAAGCGTTGTCCATAATGAATACGTCAGATCAAAGCAGAGCTTTCACACGTCGGAGATACCTTGCAAAAGAAAAATAAATCTGCCTATAAAGCAAGCATACTCAGTCAGAATTACACATTTATTACTGGGGTCAGAAA